>CM054385.1:2415000-3615000 GCA_028858755.1 Ara ararauna
GTTGAAAGCTCTTCCAAGCCTGGTGTGTTATGTCAGAGACTGTTACTGAACCACAGGCTGCTTCCCACTGTTAACATGTCGTGTATCCTTTAGCATCCAAGTGTGAACCGAAATGGAGAGGAATTGCTTAAACTCACCCACGAATTTATAGACACTGGGACAATATTTTCTTAAGCTGAACTGAAATTAAGTCTTCCCAACCACTAGCTTATTTTTCTCTCACTTTTACTTTTGTTACTTTACTTCTTATTGTGTATTAATATTACTTCTTATAGGAATAATATTACTATTTTTATTAGGAAACTAGAATGTAGTCTGTTTGTCTACAAATTCACTGGTACCTAAAAAAGCTCTCTAAAACTGAGTTTCTTTTCCCAGCTTTCATATGGAAGATTATGGAACCTTTTCTGTTAGAAAAGCTATAATGGATTTGAAACTAATTTTGTAATTAGGAGAAATAAATGACATGAAACAGGTTTGGATGCAGAAGCTTGACCTGTCAGGCAGGGAAAGCTGTGCTGCTATCTAGAGTAAAGGCTATCCCAGAATTAACAGTATGAATCCTGTATTTTCTATGTCTTCCAAAAGCCAAACTTCAAGTGCTTGGGATGGATTATTCGGTACCATCTAGCTGAGCCTTCCAATAAAAATGTGTACTTAAAGACAGAAGTCGTTGATCTCTTGATGAGGATCATAGTCAGGAAGGTGAATGTTTTACCAGAAATATCAGATCAAGCTTTCATTAAGTCCCACACCTGTGTGTTGCAATGGCTTTGTGCTTCCCCAGCGGCAGTGGCACTGGCAGCCATGGCCTTAGCATGTGTTGCAGTATTCACTCTGCACTCTCTAGACTGTGTGTGTGATTTCTGAACCCAGTTTCTCCACTGCAGGGTTTACTATTTTGGCTGACATGCACTTTGTTAGTTTTAATTTGAATCTGCATGGCAATACACCTGAGTGGAGACTTGCTATAGTACAAAAAGAAGGGTTGTCCGGAAGCAGAACAGTGCTACACCGTGGCACACACATGGCCTATCTAATGACTGACTGCACATGAAAATAAGTGCTCTACCGGTGGAAGGCTGTGTGTTTCTAGTGCAATACTATCTTGCCCAGATGGGTAACATTTCAGGGAAACATTTCATCTCCCCACAAGAGAATTGATTTTCTTTCTACCCAAAGCCCATATATGTTGAGTGAAAAGGCTGGTTTGTCTTGGTTTTACATAATTCTCAGGATCCTTGCCTACTTTCCCACATGTGGAACAAGGTAGAGGCCACAATGATAATGCACAGGCATGATAATAAAGAAAAGAACACCAGCAACCTCTTTGCCTCCCCTCTGTGCTCTTGCAGAAAGAAGTCCATGAAGCTGCTCCATGGCAGAACATAGGTCTTTATCAGAAGAAAGGGATGAAGGAAAAGTATTCTACTGGTCACAGTGGTTCCACTCTTAGAGAAGCTGCAATTTTACCCTCTCTGTGAGAGGGCGGACTTTTGTGCCCTGACAGACAAGTAGGGCAGCCAGCAACCACGGTCTTAATGTGGAGAGAGGAGACAGCTGGTGAGGACAGTGAGTTCCTGCTCTGCTGCTCGAGATGCCAGCAGGAAGAAGAGGCTATAGGAACAGCTGGAGGAGCATAAAGCAGCACAAATTCAGCATTGCTCAAAAGGAGGAAAAGGGAAGAAGTGTTAGTATTCAAGCTCACCCCCTTTTTTCTTTTCAGGCCCATTATCACTGCATGCTACTTTGCATTTAATACTGCAGCCTCCTCCTCACTTCTACATATTCATGGACTTTTAACAGCTAGACATGCTAATGGCAGAATCTTTTCAAATTGTGACAGTGGAAGATGCTTTATCATCATGCATTTGCCTAAATGCAAAGTGCCAAATGCAAAATAACAAGAATAACCCTGATTTTGCAAAATGGGGAAGAAAAAGTGGGTCAGGCATAAGCGTGCGCACTGCTGATCTGCTGAATTGCCAAGCACCCGAAGTTAGTGGGTAGCAGCAGTTGCAATTGCTCGTTGAGATTCTTTCTGCCTTACTAAATCAAGTTAATACTTGCTCAATGATCAGAATCTCTCTCAGCTTCAATCTTGTGCTGGAGCTCAGGGGAGGAGACTTGCATGCAGGCCTCACCATTCTTCTTATAAGAACTAATAAACAGAATAAAAATGGAAGCAGGAGCGATCCGTCTTGCCTGAGGATATTGCTGAAACCTGGTTACATGTAGATTCATTCTTATTTGATGATGGCAACTCCCAGTCTGAAGTCACCTGTAGCAGAAGAGGAATTCTTTGGGTGTATCAGATACTTCATTTACCTTTGGGCAGATACCAAGAAAAATTACAGGTTAGTTAGCTAGTTCAAAAGGGAAAAAAATGCATTGCAATTAGAGAGCCCATTATAAGCAGGAGACTAATACCTGCCAAGCTGCATTCTGGGATGTTGGGATCGGTTCCAATGCCATCAGATGACATGCAGAAGAAGATGCAGCAAGTGCAAGGCTTTGATTTTGAAATTATATACATAAATATATGTACACATATATTGTTTTTTTATCTGAGGGAAGATTGTAATCACTATTTAAGCAAAGATAATGTTTTCAAGGGGCAGAAGCAGCTCTGGTCTTCTTAGCTTCTATATTAAAGTTGGCTACACATTTATAAATCTTGTTTTGTCATGACCAAGGGTTTCAAATTGTGGATATGGTTTTACTTTGAACAGTGTATTATATATTGCTCAGTAAATACAAAAGTATATGGTTACTCTCCTGAGAGAGCTAAGCATTTAATGTCTGATAAAGTGATACCATGTTAGTTGTGAAAAGCATTTAAATACCATAACTAATTTTACACATGGACTGGAGACAGCTTTTATTCTCTGTTTCCACAAGACACATAAGAGACCCTTAAGAAAGTTTTGTGTCCTGTTTGAACGTATTAAACTCATACATTAAATAAGAACTGTTTGGAAATCCTTTTTAATGCAGATCTTGAAGCCTATGTGGCAACACTCAGTCCAGCACCCAGAACTTGGGAACCGCCACGTTCCCTTGAGTTAGTTTACAAACTAGTGGATGTGCAGTCTAACCGGCTGTTTTACCTTCCTCTGCGCAGCTTTACACTTTCCCATCAACACTTCCACCCCTGTACTGTGAATGGTAGGGGATACTTCGGGAGCGCATGGCTGTGTAGAAAAGGGGATTCTTGTAGCAATTTTATTCCTGAGAAAATACTGCTGGATTTCATTACAGAAGTCAGTGAGCCGATCTACTGAGATTTAAAAACAAAGGAAATCTGATAGTCATTCCTTTCTCCTAAAATAATTGAAGGAACCTGTATCTGAAAGCCTAGGAAGCATGCTCAAATGAATGATACACTACTTTACTATTGCTATTTTTAGATTTACACAAGATTCAGTTCCTTAAGAGGAATTCAAATCTGTTTAGTACCCAGACCAGTGTAGTTTGCGCATGTGAGTGAATGCAAGGGGCATCGCTTGCCTCTCACCTCCCTCTCCCTTCTCTATTCTATCTGAGCACACTCTAATACACAGATCTCTGAGATCACATGAGGTAATTGTTTTTCACACTGGTGCTACTTTCCACTGTACTGAAGGAAGCAGTAGCCATGGAAGGTAAGAGTGCAGCTGAACTAGATACTACTTGAACATCTATTGTAGAAAGCGGCTGCAACGTCTAGGAACTGTTTCCTCTGGCTACAAAAGTGAGGGATGATAATCGCTCCCTTTCTGCAGATAGGCAGCCCTCAATTTCAAATCCAGTTCATAGCATCCTGTCTTGCTGATTTACGACATTGCCAGAATTAAGCTGTAAGAAGTAGCGTAGTGCTGTGAGGAAACAGCCCCAAACCTGATTCAATCCCCCGTAACCCACCTACCCCAACCTGCCTGCCAGCTTCCTGGATGTAATCTCTCTGCCTCCGACCTTGTGAGAGTGCCTCCCACAATGCGTTCCCCAGCAGCTTTCTGGACCTGGTTTCTTTCACAGGCTTTGCATTCGATTCCTTCACATACTGTTAGATGCTTACAGTGCTTTCCTCGAAGTCTTGAAGCCCAGAATAAAGGCTTTGCCTGACTTTTTCTGGTTCTTCCTTTGACCCAACTCTCCTTACAGGCAGACACAAAGCTGAAGAGATGCCATGACAGCCTGATTTCCTTCAGGAGCACGCAAGCAATTCATATTGCTTAAAGAGCTGATGAATCTGTGAGTTTCTAACTCACATAAGCATATGCTACTTCAGTCCAAGTTTATGTGCTAACAAGGGCTTGTGGAAAATGTATTATTTCACTGAGGAATTACCCAAATTCTTGAGTGCAGGCTAATGAAGAGGAACTGTTACATAAACCAGAGCCAAGTTTTACACATTCAGTTCTTAATCAGAAACTTGTGCAATGTTGTTTATATAACTGTCCAGATTCAAATTTGGTTGTTGTACCACTTCAGATTAAAGAGATGCCATAATAAGCACTCGTATTCTGGCCAGAATCACTGCAAATAAATATATAGTCAGAAATCTCCTTCATTTAAGGACAAAGATACAGGAGGTGAACCATGGAGTCAGCAGGATCATTGTTCTTTGACACCTGAATTGGTGAAATGAGTGCTTTTTGCCTGAAGTACCCGTGTAGCCTCCACACTAAGACTTCTTATCCAGTGTTTGCTTTTCTTCCTATTTTCCACACCCACCACACCTTTATGTTGTTGACTATCAATTTGTATGAAAAATATCCCTTTGATGCTATTGTACCTTGCCCCTCTGATTGTAGCAAACTGCACCAACTCCCCCCTTTCTGTATCCTGCCTCTCCAAATGTGGGTCAATGCATACGCAATAGAGACATTTTGCCTTCCAAAAGGCAGTGGTTTGTTCTCCTGGTTTCAATTACACCCTGAATTCTGAGATCATAAACCGATATGATCTCATTGTTTAAGTGTCTCCAAGTACCAGCAGATTTAAGTGATTTTTTTTCTCCAACAAGCAAAATGCAGTATTTCACAGCTCTTTTCATCACAGCTGTGGAAATCTGAATGCAATATTGGTAGCTTTTACATCCATGTTGTGCTGCTTTTTAAAGAGGCCAGATGGGAAACAAAACCATACTGGCCGTGTTAACAGAGCTTTGGTGGTTCCTCTTCTCTGCTCCAGTAATAAGACATAAAACGTTCAAGTCCTCTGTGATGGGAGGAAAAACTTGTTGAGAAAGTGGGTATTTACAGTGATACTTGTTTACAGTAACTCTTGTGCAAATGGTGACCAGACTATGCAAGAAAGGGGTATTTCAGAAATGTCAGTGCCAGGAACTGTGCCCAGAGGTTGAAATGTCCGATAAATTCTGTTAGCAGGAACTTCTTGAATGGTTCCTGTGTCATAAACATGAAACCTCCTCAAACGTTGCAGAGGGTGTATCAACACCCCCAGGGAAGGTTGTCTTAGAGGACTGGTAGACACATCTTTAATATTGTCAATAAAACTGACTGGAGTCCTCTTGAGGATAAATACAGTAGCCCCCAGGGAATGTGTATATTAAAGCTGCTTTCCAGGTTGAAACCTATGATAACTGTTATTTTTACTTGTTCTACCTATACTAAAACTGGCATGGATATTCTGTGATCACATCTGCCCTTGCAATATATTGTAAGTACTCAAATAAAGAAAGATTCGTGTCTCCGGTTTGAAGTAAGCACAAAGAAAATTCAAATCATTCAGATTCTCTTGTGCTCATATAATTTAGCTGCTTAGAGTCCCATTAATTATCACTTCATGGGCCTTAAGCTTCTGCTTCAGTGGAATTTGTTGGGTAAAAGCAACTGAACAAGTCAAGAATGAAATACAACTTCCAACCTCACGGCAGTGTTCAATACTGAGCTGCCCACATAAATCGTAATTGCTTTCTAACAGGAAGCAGGAGACGTTTAATCTCTTTCAGAAGAAGCAGAAACCAGTTATTCACAAATCAAAATTATTCATATGCAAAGATGTTGATCTATAAATTGCAGCTGCTTTCAGATGCAGTGTTAGATTACTCACTGTGCTCTGAAAATCACTGCAGAGCAGTAGAGGATGCTTCTGCATATTTCTTTCAAGTTAATTCCTTATGCAAAATGTGTCTGTTGGGCGACACTGCTGAAGCTCATGATTTTCAAAGAGTTCCTTGTCCTACACAGTGATTTTTTTAAACTCATCCGTTCAGCAAGAGAACTCATCTGGAATCTTCCAAATAGAAGTTTTCTCATTGGAAAATAAGATACAAAGTCAAAGGGTTTGCATGGAAATGAACTGATTTTGGTGAAGCTTTTGGCAGGGAAGGTGTCAGTGCTCCAAGACAAAGCTTCTGGTTTATATGAGACATCCCTTCATTCCAAATTATCAAATAACGTAGACCAGTTCCTTGGGATAAAATAAGTTCCAGGATTTTGCTCCTATTCATGTGTATTTACCCCCACCAAACCAGTTCCATCACGAGACAGTGGAAAGCCTACTGAAAACCAGCCGCCAGAGCTGGGTTTCTGTAGCCAACTTGGCTGTGGCAGAACATGAGGACCTAGTGTGTAGGTAGGAGACTTTAGGCCTAATGGTTTGGTTTTGTTCCATAGACAAGCTTCAAAAATGGTTTTAGCTTTATCCTCTAAAGCTTCTTACGGGGCTCTTCCACTCTATGACAAAGTAACTTCTAGTCCAGAAAGAACTGATTTGCAGATTCCAAAAACACTTGCAACTGTTATGGCATCCAAGTTAGGAAATAGATGTGCAATCATCATGGCTTAAACAGGCCTGGATTCCTCCCTTCAGATAAAAATAGCAAAAGAAGTAAAACTGTCTTTAAAGCAGAAGCATCCTACTTGAGCCTTTTGTATACAGCACCACAGCGATCCTAATTTTCAAGGGTTTTCAGGTAGATTTTTGCCTTTAGCACCATCCCCTTTTACACTAAGTAGAATCTAAAAGATCAGATTCCTCCCTCTCTAGTGTGCTTTGTGTTGGGAAAATAACTGGATCCCAACTTGTATATTGTTTCCTCAATTCTTTTCCTGTATCTTAATGACTTGAGTTACATGTCTGGGACTTCATGCCACTTTCTCTACTCCAAGAGCTACCACTCTTGATACTAGCTGTGCATGAGCCCTCAGTGTTGAGCAGCTAGAGAATATTTTCCATTCTGGATTCAGTGCTGATATTGCAGAATTAACCACAAAAAGTCCAGTCTGGATCTCAAAATATCCCAAGGAAGAAAACTTGCACAACAGGAACAAGAAAGCATGTGGGAGTGTGTATATCCATTTATTTGATTATCCCAAGCATTCTGCACTGGCGTTGATGAGGTTGCCAGATTTCCCAAGTGTATAGAACACAATTTGCCCTTGGGGTACAGAGCTTCTTAAAGTGCCTGATAACAGCTTCCAGCAACGCCTCACATTCTGTTCCACCATCCTATCTGCTTCCATCAGTTAGTGATCCGCCTGATGACAACATCCCTCATCAATACCCCGTGCAGCCAGCTTTCCTTGCATCATGGTCCTTAATTTACATCTCTGTTCCTTGTGCACCTGCTTTTATCACAGGCTTGAGATGGCTTCTAGCCTGGAGTCCTCCAATCAAATAGAGAAAATCTCCACGCTGAGAGGGAGAGCAAAGCCCAGCTGACCCCTCATTTGCAGAACAGCAAGGAGAAGGGATGAGGGCGGGCCTGGACTCCTGGGCACTTTCTGCTTCCTTTCTTTCTATGAGGGCTGCATTAATGATTCCGTTTCCTATCTAACCTCTGCTGACAAAAGTCATATCAGGTAACGAAGGAGAGAAAGAAAGGTCCATGTGCCTCGTGAAGTAACGACCTAGTTCTACCCCAGAACATGGGAACAGCAGATAGTCAGAGGAGGTTTCCACAGGTAGTGCTAAAATGATGTGAGAGCTGGAACTGCTGGAGTTCCAAAAGGCTGGCTGGACCACAGGGCAGGATCATCCCACTCTTGGCAGAATCATAAGCATTAACAACACTGTACTGTCAAAGTACAAAGGAACTGGTCAGGGACTATAGTCTGTTCCTCAAGCCAGACCAAGATTGTATCATGGATGAGCCATACCACTAACAATACATGGAAGAACTTCCCTTGCAGGATTAAACACTGAATTATTGCTACACAACTGCCTTTGGGACAACAGAGCTCTATGCAAACAAGAATTTATAAGTTCGAGATAAGTTGTTGCCACACAACTTTTTATTTTAAACTTCCCACTGGAAGTCTTCATCCATTTTCCAGAAGGACTTCTAAGCAATAAAGCTGTTCTCCAGAACTCCTGGAATGTTATATCTCAACAGGGTTTAACTGTCCTTCCCAGCTTGGAAACAAAGCAGTCATCACTTTTATTCCTTCGGGAACTTGCTGATTTATGATGGCATCTGACACCCCTCAGGCACAATTTTGGATCAAATAGCCTCTATAAAATTGAGGATCCCTGTAACTACTGCAACAGGAGCTGAGTGCTAATGATGCTCTTTTACAGGCCACGGGGCAAATAGGGCTTCTAGCCAGAACAGTACAATGTTCATAACATTACAGTGTCATCTCAGCATGCTGAGAACTCTGAATTTTGATTCTGTTTATACTTTGAACAGCAAAACCAGCTTGTTTATGCTGCAAGTGAAACCCTTCCTAGGTAGACATAGGAGCTATTACAGATGTTGGGAACAAATGTGCAAATGCTTTGAGTGGTAAGAATGCAAAGGAAAAAACCCACTAAATCTGAATCAGTTTTTCCCAGTGGACAAGGATATAAAAACATGTGCTTTTGGAGAACATGCCCTTCTATGATGAATTTCTCTACTGGGAGTCTTTTTGCCTCTTGGTTCCCTGTGCCCCATAGCAAAGAAAGGGGGCAGATGCCTCGGTTGGAGGAGGACCATGCTATTTGCAGGTGGGACTTTCTCCTACAGTGTGAAGTTTGCTGTGCATGGACACAGGCACCTGCTTGGCCCAGCAATGTCAGTGAGGTTCTCTCCTGACTTCCACAGCACAGTCTGCCTCTCATCCACCACAAGTGGAATAACATGCCTACGGCTGATTCATGGCTAAAGTGGGAATTGATGTAGGAAATAGTTCTGTTTTCTATTCTAGTATGCCCTTTAATCCTTCTTGTTCTAAGTAGTAAAGGGGCTTTTTGCTGGTTTCCAATACAGTTTGTTGGTTTGGTGTGGTGTTTGGGGTCTTTTTGGTAGCTTTCCAGAGTTAGTAAGCATTAGAGAAATTTTTCTTGTCAATATCACAGTTATGGCCAATGCTAGCAGGAATCCTGGAATAGAAATGAGTATGTCCCTCATACAATCAATGTTGATGCCTTTAAACAGGTAAAAGTGTTGTAAGAACAAAGGAAACGTGCCTGTTCCCACTTCAAGGATAGGAAATAGAGGCATCAGAAGGCTATGGACCCTTACTGAACAAAGCATTTTCCAAAATACAAGTATTGAGTCCTCATAACAGTCATACCCAGAATCCAGTGATGTTCAGCTTTCTTTGCTCCATCCTTCCTCACTGAGCTATGATAGTGTAAAGAAAGAACAGAAAGCAAGACTGAAAATTGGAGACATCACTGTAATGTCTCACAGAGACAACCTTTGAGACTGGAAGGCAGGTCATGATGCAAAGGAAGAGGCTTTGAACCTCTTGGTGCTGCTTTGGGCATAGCTGGAGCGTATTCAGCTACGTATGTTGTGGGTTATCAGCCTGCAGAAGGGCAGTAACTATGGGTGCTCAGGTGTGGTGTGCTCATAGCTGCTCTGGAGATGGCTCTTTCAGTGCTCTTTAGACGTAGCCCACGTACATGACGTGTAAAACTCATGGCAGAGCTGATGATTTCACCTTACTCTTTCTAGTTCAGTGTCACCAAGTCCTGTGACTTCCTTGGACCATGTGAGAACTGGAATCAGTCTTGTGAGGATATGAGAAGTTCCAGCCCCACTGTGGGTTTCAGCCCTCCACAGGACAGAACTCTTCTGAAAGGCTGCTTTCCTCCTTGTGTACCACTAGAAGCAGCAGCAGCAAGGCCAGGACAGGGAGCAGAAGTGATCAATCCCCTGTTAGAGAGAAGGGTGAAATGTGGAGGGATGAAAAAGCTCTTGAATTTGAGGTCAAATACACACGAGAATGGTGGTGGTGATGATATACGTTATCCCCTTATCTTTTGGGGATAGCTGAGGGAGTAGAAACAACCAACCCTCCCTGAGGGACAGATCTAATCCTTCAACAGGATTATTATTACTATCAATTATTCATTATTATTATTATTTTGCTGTAATCTCATGGTTTTGAGGCAATGCTTTTGAAGCTACAGGTGCAGCTAGCAATGGATATTCTCTGTTACTGGTTTGCTACTGCACCATTCTTCCCAACTGCTGCTGTTCCACTAACACAGTAATTCTGGCATTCTTGGAAATCTCTCTCTTGTGTTTAACTTGGTCTCAGAGCCAGAAAAGCCTTTAACACTGCTTATGTATATTTCAATTACTCACCTAAGTGACTTGACTAAGTAGTTTCTGGTAGAGCCACAGTTGGAGCCCTGCACTGTTTTAAATCCAATGCCTTTGTAGCTGTTGCTCATTATAATCTAAAATTTGCTGTAAGATTGTTGTATATGTTTTTCTTGTGCATTTTTTATTAAAACCACATTATTTCCTTATTAACACCTGGCTTTATGAAGAGAATTAAGTGGCATAAAGCATCACACTTGCATATTCAAGTACTCTGGTATAAAAGAAAACTGCAATTCATGAATCTGGAAAGAGTAACTTCAACAAGCAGGAGCTATGACAGCTTCCAAAGTCAAACGAGCCTGTTGCTGAACTTGTCAATGGTGTTACAATGTAATAGAAAGATGATACAGGGCTAATTTAAATCCAGGATCAGCTCTATAAGATGGATCTGGCAAGTCATGTGCAGCTCATAGCAAGCAGGGCCCTTGTTTTGTTTTGTTGTTTCTTAAAGGAGATTCAAACCCTTTTTTCTGGCCATATTCCATGCTGGAAGCGGTGATGCTTTCTCATGTGGTTTGCAGTATTCAGCCACTTGGCCAATGATCTCATGCACCAGGGCATACGGAATGATGCTCTCTGCTTCCATTAGTGTATTAGCACACTGCATACAGCTATTAATTTTCTTTAACCATTCACAGTCAGCACTGTGAGGTCTGTTTTCAATATATTCTAAGGGTTTATTTTCTGGCTGGCTTCCTTAGAAAAGTTTTAGGAGTATGTTTTTAGTAAGATCTCTTCAAAATACTTTAGACTCTGGAAAACCTTATCCTGGAGCATAAAACTACAGGAGTGGGGTGCAAAACTGAAACACATTAAATGCAGATTAGCTTTTCCAGAAATGAAGGTCTTATCCGTTACTTCTGTGAACTTGGCACTGTTATGCTCATGTTAGTACAAGATTTTTCTACTGTGGGATACTGATGTAAGCATCACAGAATCCCAGACTGGTTTGTGTTAGAAAGGACCTTAAAGCTCATCCAGCTCCAACCCTCTGCCATGGAAAGGACACCTTCCACTAGAGCAGCTTGCTCCAAGCCCCTGTGTCCAACCTGCCCTTGAACACTGCCAGGGATGGGGCAGCCACAGCTTCTCTGGGCACCCTGTGCCAGCGCCTCAGCACCCTCACAGGGAAGAGCTTCTGCCTGAGAGCTCCTCTCAGTCTCCCCTCTGGCAGGTTAAAGCCATTCCCCTTGTCCTGTCTCTACAGGCCCTTGTCCAAAGCCCCTCTCCAGGTTTCCTGTAGCCCCTTTAGGCACTGGAGCTGCTCTGAGGTCTCCCCTTAAGGAGCCTTCTCTTCTCCAGGCTGAACAGCCCAGCTCTCTCCAGATCCATATGGATGAATATTGCCCATGACCTGACTGAATGCACGGGGGCTAACTTTTGTGTTGAGTTGTCTTTTTCCTAGAGTTTTGCTGAATATCATTTTTTCCATTTGAAAAAAGCAAGGATTTATTCCATGCTCACATTACATCACTCCATGTGACTCCATCTGCGGCTATTTCTGTAGCCTGTGGTCATATCACTCCTAGAATCATTGCATTGCTCCTAGAATCAGGATGATAAAGTTTAACACTGAACGCTTAGTTAGGAAACCTCAGTGGTTTCTGCCTGCTCCTTTGAGCCTGGCTGCTCTGTGAACTGTTTGATACGTTGGGTGCAGTCTGCAATCCTTTCCAGAGTACCTGCATGGGAAAACGTTTCTCTTTCTTCTTTGCACCCGTCTTTTTGCCTTCCCTTTTTTTTTTGTGAGCAGTCTGGGCTGAGAGTCCTGTGTGCTTTAAACTTGCTCTTTTAAAACCCATGTCGCACATGTTAATGCTGCTCTGGCTTGCCAAGGGAAGTGCTATGTATAAACAAAGCCTCTGAAACCACCGTCTTTTCATATACTCTATGTATCTCTGTTCCTGCAGCTAACACCCAGATGTTCCTTTAGAATGTACCTGCTGAGCATTTTCAGGGCTTTTTGCAAATACAGAACTGCTTCTTAACCCTTAGGTTAAAGCAGACGGGATTTCTGCTTCACTGTAAAATGTTTCAAAGCAGTTTTACAAGAAATTCTTCACCGTGAGGGTGGTGAGGCACTGGAATGGGCTGCCCAGGGAAGTTGTGAACGCTCCATCGCTGGCAGTGCTCAAGGCCAGGTTGGACATAGCCTTAGGTGGCATGGTTTAGTGTGAGGTGTCCCTGCCCATGGCAGGGGGTTGGAACTGGATGATCTTAAGTCCTTTCCAACCCAAACTATTCTATGATTCTATGTCATATTGCTATTTTTCAACTCCAGTTTCTGGGTAGGGAAGAAACCTGTGCTTTTGTCCTACTTACTTAAAGGTCAAGCAAGGCAAAGCTTGCACTCCTCAGAATTCTGTGAGGATTTTGTGAAGGAGCGAGAGCATTGCTAAATCTCAGCCATGATTTTCCCAAAAAGCCCAGGCAGTGCTGGATTAGCAGCTCAAGATCCCGAGAGCTAGGGAGCATTTGGAGAATAGAGCTGGATCTAAAACTTGTGTTCTAAATCCTTTTCAAGTTAGGTGGTGCGCATGATTTAAAAGCTAAGTAATGTGTATCAATAGACAGATTAGTAATTATTCTTGGTCAAACTGGCCTTAGTCAGAACCTTGGACTTAAGGCACATTTTGAAGGCAGAAAAACTGCCCATTTGGTATTACAGTAATTGGACTAAGAGGAAAGTAACTGATAAACCATTCAGGATGGAAATCAAGCAAAATCAGATCAGCGCAGAGCAGAAGTAGAAAAGGGATGAAATGTCTTGAAATCACTGAACTGAGATGCTGTCACTTGAAAGTGACAACCTGATAATATTGGCTGCATTTAGTAAAACTAGAAATAAATTTTAAACCACTGTATATACACATTTTGGTGGGAATTTGCTGTGTAATTCTATTGTACTTCACGTACTTGCTACATGCAGTAAAACGATAAGATCTGTATTGTAATACTTCAGAGATGCATGTAAATCAAAATCTGGTAATTCATAGTACTGCATCCCAGACTGGTTTGTGTTGGAAGGGACCTTAAAGTTCATCCAGTTCCACCCCCCTGCCATGGAAAGGACACCTTCCACTAGAGCAGCTTGCTCCAAGCCCCTGTGTCCAACCTGGCCTTGAACACTGCCAGGGATGGGGCAGCCACAGCTCCTCTGGGCACCCTGTGCCAGCGCCTCAGCACCCTCACAGGGAAGAGCTTCTGCCTGAGAGCTCATCTCAGTCTCCCCTCTGGCAGGTTAAAGCCATCCCCCTTGTCCTGTCCCTACAGGCCCTTGTTCAAAGTCCCTCTCCAGGTTTCTTGTAGTCCCTTTAGGCGCTGCAGCTGCTCTGAGGTCTCCCCTTAAGGAGCCTTCTCTTCTCCAGGCTGAACCAGCCCAGCTCTCTCAGCCTGTCAATTCAGTTCACAGATACATCTAAATGTGGTAGTCAAATTGCATGGGAAGTCCCATTACACAAATGGAAGGCATCTGCTTTGTACATTAGTCCTAAAACTCTCCAGTTGTACCCTGTCAGTAGGGTACATGCTCTGCTTTAACTGTGGTCTGTACTGAGATCATACAAAATCAAAATCTTCATGTGTAAGTATATATCAATCATGTTCAGCTCTAGCATATCTCATGTAGCTGTGTCTGGCAGCATGGTGAACCTCCAGGATAGCTGCTGTTACACATTAAGAATTATGGTGAGGAAGTTGTATGGCTGGATATTGAAACATCAGACTGTCAGCCTTTGCTCCTCACCTTTGTCTCCCATCCCTGTCATTCATTCACCATGTGCCCTTAGGCAAATCAATCTGTCTTCATTTCCAATAACAGCTGAAAGGATAAAATGCTTGCAGGTGCTTCAGAGTTTAAAGATGCTCTACTAGAGACTCAGCATCATCTACTAAAAATAACCAAACCAAACAAACTGAAGGGGCCTTTACCTCCAAGCCTAAGAAGGCTGAACTGTAGAACAAAGAGCACTATGAACTGCAGGAAGTCATTTGTCAGAAAGTGTAATTTGTTGCTAAATGAGAACTTAAAAGCCCCTGGCTCTGGCATTTTCAATATGAAATCATAGCAAGGTGAGCACAAACCACAAAAGGCAATTTACAGAAGCATAAAACTATAGAAGACTTTCAAACGCACAGAAATAGTGACTGGACCTCTGATTCAGGAAGAACTGTCACTGACTGCTATAGCATGGGAGGTCATAGGGCAAATCACTTGTTTGTTCACAGCACTCTTCCTAATCATCTGTCACTGGATTTGCTGTGGTTTGTGAGGTGGTGTGAGAACCTGGCATAGGAAATGCCTGTAAATACAAACCCAAGTACCCACTCTCTGAGGCTGCTTAATTCTCATTCAAATCTATCTGTTTAGTCCCTACAACAGAACTCCATAGGCTTATGAGAGGTACTTGTCTTAAAAATAACTTTTCTCTGCCATCCTTTTATTTTCCCAGCTGAAGAGTCCCAATCTTGTTAGTCCCTTATGTAGAATCTGGTTTCTATCTCTCAAAATCCCTGCTGCCCTTTTCTGTTCCTCTTAATTTTATTAACCATATGTTCTGGCACGGGAGCAGATCTGCATGCTGTATTCAAAATGTGGGGACATCCTGAACTTATATAATGCACTAACTACTTTCCTCTGTTTTGTTTGCAGCTCTCATCCTAAATTCCTCATGTTGTTTCTTGTCTTAACCACTGCTGAGCACTGGGCTGGCATTTTTAGGGTGTTATTCACAGTAAATCTCACATCTCTCTGTCTGGTTGACAAGAGCTAAACCTGAACCCCTGTTTACCTATGGTGGAGGCTGTCTTTTCCTAGACTGTTGCTTTGCATTCGTTTGCATAATATTTAATCTACTATTTCACAATCTAGTATTGCACTTTTTCACTGTGCATGTTTTTTAAGTCTCAAGCTTTTTGTAAAGCTGTGTTTATCAGCAAACTTTCTCACCTTCCTGTTTACTCCTATTATTTTTAATACCCCTTTTGAAGAAGTCAAATGGGCTTTTTTCAAATCAGACAACACCTTTAGTGTAAGAGGTGAGTTAATTGTAACATAGGTGGAATTTATGAATAATAGACAAAACAACCCAATTTAACAGCTTAAGCTGTGATTGTATATAATGACATTGCTACTTCTGTCAGTGTGATAAACAGATGAATAAGAAGGTATAGCTTTTGAGATACATTTTTCATACGGCAAAAAATACTCTTTCTGGGATCGCAGAGTTTGTAAGTACTCAGGCTGCAGGTTCACAAACCAAATAACTGATCTCTGCACATCTCATCCACCAGTTGGGCCTTCCTGCTCCTTCTCTTGCGCTAAACAAAAAGTGCTGGGATTGGGAAATTAGTCATGAGAACACAAAATCTGACTCACCATGCAGGGTCATGACTGCTAGATCAGTGTGAGAGAAGGGAAGAAGCATCCAGCTGTGGCTGAGAGGGGAAAAAGGGACTACCCCTTTGGCAGCAGTATGTAATTAGACTGTTACATGTATTCTGCAGTGGCACCTAAGCCCTGGAGCGCAGCACTGCTCCTACTTTTCCTTCACAAAGGAAAAATCTGAGGTACAAGAACCTAACCAAATCCACAGTTTTTCTCCACGTGACAAATTCTCTGATGCACTGTGAAGCTTTAACTGTAGACAAAAATCATGAACTGCTTGTCCATGTCACCAGCCCCGTGACTTGCTTTGAGCACATCATCTGTGATTGTTATGCAGGTTGGTACTCATACCACTTCTGCTGGAAGTGAAAGCTTGTGGCAGGAAATTAAGCCAAAAAACGAAAAGCTCTCTAATGAAATATAAAGGCTGACTCAGTTCAATCTATCTGATAGTATCTAATTCTGGTAAGAATAACCTGTAAAAACTTCTTAGCCTAATTCTAAAGTTTCTCTGAATTGAAAAGCTCTCTTCAACCTCTTCATTATCAACAGCTAAATACAGCTGGCATTCTCAGTGGGAAAGCATCCTGGGTGGCATATACCTAATGCAGGGCAGGTGATGCAACAACTTTGGCAGCAGTGAAGGCGGGGGAAGAGAGCAATGTCTGAAAGCAAAGAGTGATTGAGGCTGCCTGATAACAGGAGCCTTTTTGCTGGTTGTTTACTCCTGCAGTATCAATGGGAAATCAGACTGAAAGTACAGGTTAACCTTAAAAATAAAGCAGTTTAGACTGAAGATAGATGTTCATGTAACTGAAAACAACTGTATAGCGTATCAACAGCTGCTTCAGTATGACATACCGATACTCATAATGACATTCATCTATTCTAAAATGCTAATGAAGTGTTATGCCTTGCAGTAAATAACCCTGTTAATAACCATCTAAATACCATTCTTCCTTTGAAAGTTTTCTACTGCATTGTTATTGTGAAAGAATAATTCTATATTCTCTCCTATGATAAAAGTTTTCTTCAAACTGCTGTTCTTTCCTTGAGCAAGGAATGAAGC
Source organism: Ara ararauna (assembly GCA_028858755.1). Taxonomy (NCBI): domain Eukaryota; kingdom Metazoa; phylum Chordata; class Aves; order Psittaciformes; family Psittacidae; genus Ara; species Ara ararauna. The sequence continues at coordinate 2,432,008 of CM054385.1, forward strand.
ATTCAATGTGAAAAAGACCTATTTTCATAAGGAAAATACTGTTTGATAGCCTACACAAAGGATTATTTATAATACTGCTCAACTTTGGCTACCAGCAGTTTAGATCCTTGGCAAGTCTTCTTTTGTAGAACATCATTTATATTCTAGTTTTTTGAAAGACCGCTTAGTTTCTGGCCCAGCAGAACAATTGAGTTTACTCAGGATTACTGAATTCTACACGATTAGTTACTTCCAAGCAGCACTTTCTTACCAAGAACTCAAATTGCAAAGTAAAGGTAATTGGAACACATGGCTTTTTGCCAAATTCCAAGGTAGGCTCCCTTGGCAAGCATCACCTCAAACAGAAGTTGTTCTACAGCAGTTCCACTTTCCTCTAGGAAAAGCTATTTAATAAAAAGGGAGTCTCAGTGATCCTTACTTGGCTGTTTCTTGTTCTATACCACTGTACTGCAGTAGCATATTTTGTTGTAAATTCTTTCCATTGCTGACAAAGCCACACAAATATCTTGGAGCTTTCCTCAGAGAATTCTTCGCTTCCTACAAAAACAAGCAACAAAAAGCTACCAGGAAAAGTAACCAGCAGATTTTTAATCACTTGAGTCTACTTCCTATCCCAAATTGAAACTAGGATTTTCCACATGCTTAATACTCAAGTGAATTACATAACCTGTATTAAATAAAATATGAACTATTATTTTACATGAACTGTATTGTATCAAATATGAGAACAGATCTTTGTTCTTACTCATCCTCAGACTTCCTAGGATTGCTACAGAAATGGATATTCTTCCTGAACAGGCCCACTGTATCTTTTTGTTCACTTAAATGAGAGATTTCATTGTGGTTTTCAAATAACATGAGCTAGCTGCCATCACTCTTTTTGATAGACGGAAGCTTCTTAAATCTCATGTTTTAGATATAAAATATTGGCTAACACATGTGTACAGTAAGTCTTCAACTTAGATTTTCCTGTGGTATCACTCACTCCTCTCCAAGTACTAGAGCAACTGAGCTATAGTGTAATATCAGATTTCACCACCTTGAATACTGCAGGACAAACTGCTACACTGATGGCGATGCATGATGCTAAAGCTTTGCATTGATAATGCTTAAATACTGTAGACTGCTCTAGGGTGTGTTCAAATGAAAACTTAATTGCACTGAGGCTTGGCACATGGTTTTACATATTTGTGCATTTAAAAGCAATGGCCCACCTTGAAGAGAACCTGGAAGCAAAGTGGAATGCCAGGTGCATCTGGAAGAGGTGATTTTTCTTTCTTATAGTCAACTCACTAATAAGGAGTTTACTAAATTTAGTAAATCCTGTCCTCTGATACTGAAAGCTAATGATTTTCTTATTACTATTTTTAACCCTCATGTGTTCTGGGTTGTGTTTAGTTTGCTTTTGGTGTTTTGTGGTGTGGGTTGGGTTTTTTACCACCCCCATCTCAAAATTCAATGCTAAATCTTGCCTTCTGACATCTCTCTGAGGTATATGAAGATGGGCAGAAAAGCACAGTTGTAGAAGTTAAAGGGCAAAATGTAGTCATTATACATAACGTTGTAACAGTAACCACTCTCAGTCATATGTTTGCTGTGATAGCACTAAAAGTACGATAGGCCTTTGGTTTCAATGCAAATATCCTGAACTCTCCTAGATATAAACAAAGCAGGTGTGCAATATTAATCTAGAATAGGTTTAAATTATAATAATATCTAGGATATCCCGGATTTCAAGTATTCTGGGAAGTTGCTTATAAAAGTCTGCAACCCCCCCCCCCCCCCCCGTCTATAAGCACCAGTACATTTTTAAGATTAAGCATAGTTGACTGTATGTTAACAAATGTTAGCTGAAGGCTGGGGTGGGGGAAAGGCAAAGCATCTTGCTTGCATTCTTGCTAGCTAAGAGCATGCCCCTACTTGAAAACTCAATAAATCAAAATCCATTTCTTGGGGAAATAACTTGGTTGCTTTGTGCTGAATGTTTCACCCAAATATTTAGTTGAAGTAGCTAATTTTGAAGCCTGTGATCCTGAAAACTACAAAAAGTCAGATAATCTACCCAGAGTGCTTGATCGAAGTATCTGAAGACTGCATGCACCAACATGAGGTCATACTCTTTCTTACTTACCATATGGCCTTTACATAAGGAGGAAAAGAATCCACCTAAACTTATTTTCAAGAGACAGAGGTGTATCTGTCAAGTATGTCCTGGGGAGATGTCTCAGCAATTGATCCTCCTCAGATAGCAATAATGCTTTAACTTTCACCCTACCTGCCTCAGGAAGGATTTAGCTTTACTTCAGTTTTAGAACCATCAAAAAGCATCACTGACGCTATAATACTGCAAGTAATACTCCACTTAGAATTAAGGTGATAGCATGGAATACATGAAACAATTAAAATAGTCATATGCTGAAGTCATCAACCCCCAAGTAGGAATTCTAAGTCAATGCATATTATACACCGGTAACAAGCATTTGCTATTCCTTGCCCTCCATTCAACTTTATATGTGTTAGGGGAAAAAAACGCACCTTTTTTTCCTTTTTCTTTTTCTTTTCCTGTCTGAAAGTCAGTGTGTGCACACAGAATCAGGTTTCTGTGCCTCACAAAGATGTCAGCAACACTCACTTCATGAAAAACAGGCCTTCAGTGCTCCCCAAAAGATACTTTTTTTAAATTTGGCCTGACTATCAACTAAAAGTGATGCCTCAGCAATAATGTTTTAGCAGTTACCTAATGCCTTATGTCACTGTTCCATCCAGGTGAAATGCAAAAGGAAGGCTTACATAATTTGTTGCTAATAGAAAGCTTCTGTCTCCACCAGAAATAAGGTTGAACTTAAGGAATGTCTGAATAAATTAATCTGAATACATCTGAGTATTAGATATACATCTTGAAAGTATTAAAAATACTCGGGTACAAGCAGACATGTTGATACTTATTTCCCTGCAATTGCTGAAAGATTTAACAAATCTCCTAACGCAGCACACCACAGTTTTGCACTGAGGCATAGCAAGAGACTTGTATGTTTGCATTCCTTTGACCTGATGTCTTTGCTAATTACTGTTGAAGTAATTGAGTTGTTTTGCTCCTAGCATTGTTTTGGGGTTTTATTATCTTGCAGAAAGAAATTAAAGAAAGAAAATAGAAAAGCACTTATAAAAATAAGACCATAGTGAACATCATTTTGTGTTAGAAGTTTTAAACAGAATAAAACTGGCATTTCCATTGGAGAAAAATGCTATCCTGATGGATAGAATCAATCTCACCACTGTCTAATCTAAGAGAAATGAATTTGTAACAACAAAAGCCTCAACAAATGACATGAAACATCTGACAAAAACACCCCCCTTTTTATAATTGCAGACTAAATTAGCCATATACATATGCAATCTATTGTTTTTAATAGCAAACCTCCAGTGGTGCATCATCTTACAGAGCTCCACATGGGGAAACCTCCTGCTGTGTTCTGCTGCTGACAACAATAATGCTGGTACCTGGAACAGAGATGGGGCCCATTAGCATATACTGACATTTGCACCAGCAACCTTAGTCTAGCTCTGAAACCCTGCATGCTTTAGACAGTTCTGATACGAACTTACACTTGTTCAGCTACTGAGCTTCATGAGCTGAATAACAAAACTCTGTCACTGTTGTCGTACTTCCATGTCCGTTTCTGAGCTAACTCACAACATAATGTTGTAATACCCTTGTCATACCCTTCTAAGCACAGCTTGCTGTATGTGACACTGAAGTACAAAGTATCAAAGGCTAGCTAAACCAGGGGTCTATTGCCAAAGGTAATGTATGCCTTTGATTACCTACCTTTGTTTATCTGTTTGAGATGAACTTGAAAGACAGTGGATAAATTGGCTTGTGCTGAAAGCCAAATCCTTTTTTTCTTTTTTACTTTGCAGAGCTTTTTATAGCAGAATCCAGTAAATAAGAGTTCTGTTTCTCTTAGTGCGTGAATGTATGCACGTGGTTAAAATGGACTTTTGTCTTCTTGCTAGACACACTGAACCTTTGAACGATGCCAGGTATTTAGAATGATGCCAGGTATTTATAACCTTGTACCTATATTCTGATTAGTCTGGCTTTACCTGGGAATGGCAGTGCTGGAGAGCAGCTTGGATAGATACGCTGGCTGGACTGCTTTTGATTTCCTTGTCTCTTCGAATCAACCTTTGATAAAAGACAAGTGTGGAGTCAAAAAGAGCACAAGGGAGTGTTTCTGTACACGATACATATGACAAGAACAGGTTCTCATCAGGAAGTCTGGCTTTTTTATGAGGTATCACAACAAATAGGATTTATAAAAAGATAAAGGCAAGTTTATAATTTTACCTTTTGTTGCCTATCATACCTCCATGTGTTTTGAACATACACATGCACTCTGATATAATCAGATACATACGTGCACATCCACCCCTCTATTTCACCCTATCAGTACTGATCCACCACTTGTGATTCTCCAGAGAGAAATGGAATTTTGCTGTCATCCTAATGGGTATTATTACAATTAGTAACTTCTACAGAAACCCAGCATTGAATGCAGGTCAGTTCTACACACTAGAACTTGTCCATGCTCAGGAAAACTGATGCACAGCTTGAGGTCATGCCAGATCAGACGATCAGTCTCTTTATGTAGCTCTGTATCAGGTGTAATAAAAACCCTTTTGCAGCTGAGCAATTATACATTCAGGCTGGTTCTAAGAATGCTTGTCAGGAAAGAGCTATTTATGCATTTTATTTTTAAACTCCAGTACCTAGCTCTGAATAGATTTTATTGTGGTTAGACTTTTTCAGAAAGTCAAAATAAACCCAATAAACCAGTTTGGTTGGGTTTCAAAAATAGAATACATGTGTAAATCAAAGTGCCCTATTTATTGTCTATGAAGGAGGAACGACTGTTCAAATACCCACAAATGAAAGCCTAGATTTTGTTAATTCTTCGCCCTGTTTGAGCTCAAATAATGTTTATTCAGACTGTGAATTTATTCACAGTGCAGGCAGCACCTATCAGTTCACTTTAAATCCATAAATTGTTACTCTAAAATGATTTAAATGCTTTGATATTCACGGTATATGGCAGTACACTAACTTACTACGCTTGTCTTATGCTCCTCCTCGAGGCTTCCCAAGTTGTGTCCCTGATGAAAGGAATGTTACTCCGATTCTTGACCCTTGCACGGGGAATCTAACTGCTATCCCTACAATATATTTCCATCCGCAGAGGAAAAGCACAGCTATGGTCACTTAAACCTAATAAAACACAACTATACATGTCACCATTAACTGGTGATCCCTTTTAATCATTTAACCGAGATCCATCTGAAACCACGTGGCTTTGGTGATATTTTAATTGTTTAATTGTATTTTTTCCAACCAGATGGTACTGCATTTGCAAACAAAGAGGCAGCCAAGGTGTAGAGAAGCAAATGAGTCAGTGGACATGGGCTGAGTCATGGAGCAGGGACAACCGTCTGTTAGCAGGACCTCTGCTTTCATTTTGGGTTTCAAATTAGGACCAGCATTCTTATGTGTCACAACTTCTCTTTGCATGAGAAGAAAATGAAATCTTGGTAGTAAGTACTGCAAATGAAGATCTAAAATTCAGGAAAGCTACTGAACTCCCCGTGGCTGGAGAAGAGTCTGAGAGAACTGGATGGGGGAGTGCAGTGCCTCTGAATTTTCCTAGAAGCAAACTGCATTGCAGTGAAATTGGAGAACCAGAAATTCTCTGCTGCACTTCATATAACAAGCCCAGAGACACTGGATATCTATAATGCCATAAATTACAGTAGGAGCATATGGAGGACTGAAAACTGGTACAGAGTTTGTGGACAATTTTAAGAATGTTTCATATATGAGTATCAGTGAATTCAGGCAAACTTAACTTCAAATTTTCAGTAAAAGATTATCGTGTACTGCTCTCAGAATAATTTACTTATTACTGCAAGGCTTAATGAAAATCTGTTTCAATTTTACTCTGAAGTGTTCCCACACAAACTTGTCTTCAAAATTTATTGCAATTGATGTTTCCATTAAATATTTTTATTGCCAAGTTTATATAAGGACAACCCAAGAACCATGTAAGTATAACTGCCTAATAGATGGATTATAGTATTAGAGATGGGATTGATTCTGGAAGGATATATAAACCTGTAGAGGATAATATCCTTGACATTACAAGGATATAATAATAACCTTGACATTACAAGGAATTGTATATGGTTTTTTACATAAATGTGTTTCTTCAATGAAAGTGTTAAAGTGGTAAAAAAGAGGAAAGAAAGGAAAAATGAAAGATATTTAGATTTATATACAGAATTGAATGGTCAACAAATACAAGACAAAACTTGTTTGCAGTGCTGTGGAGGCACCTATGGCAAAACGCATTTACCTCAGGCAGTGTGTCTCACGAGGTGTGTGCATGTGTGAAACATGACAAAAGACATCTGGCATCACAGCTCTTGTAACTGTATTAAAGCACTTAAGTTAGCTTGACCCTGGCAGCAAATAAACCAAAGTGTATTTAAAAATATATGCTGTTATTCCACCATGCTTCAGCACCTCTGAGGTTTGTACCAGACAGTCTATTCTGTATCATACTGACAAAGAAGGAAATCCTCGGGGGTTAGAACCTGCACATACGCAAGCCCACGCAGCCCTGTCTCAGCCTGACTGCCTTCTCCCGAGTTTTCTGAGTGCAGGAATTGCTTAAACGGATCTGCTTCCAGAAGCCAGCCTTTCCAGGGGAGTAATGAAGTCACTACATGCTTAATCTAGCACTGATGATAACGACTGAAGCTGTTGGAAGGAGGTGTCTTTTGCGTTGTACCTATGGGAAACTGGGTGTTATTTTCATAAGGAAGAGACAGACTCCCAAGATTTAGCTTCACTATTTGGCTGAAGAGAGCGGAGAAAGGTACACACTGTAGCCAGCCCAATACCACCCACATTTAGTTGGATATGGATAAAATAAAGAGCTAAGAGTTTGTTCAGGACAAAACAACAAAAGTAATTAATGGGAACAGACTGTGCTATGGTTTCCATTCCACCAAAACAAGTCTGCTGCTCTCAGAGCTTCATATATAAGATGTCCTATTGTTGTAAAGTAATGTATGCAATTTGAATTTGAGAATGCATGAAAAACTCCAAACAAACTATAAATTACACTCCCACCCCTCTTCTTTGACCACTTCAGTGACACAGGGAAATAAGGGAGTCTTTCAGCTGAACTACACAATATAAATAGTTTATGCATCATCACACAAATTAGTTGCTCCTTATTCGGAGTGCTTCTTTTTCAGGTTGCTACTGCTTGATTTGTTCAAGGCCACCTTGTTCATGGTCTCTGCATGCTGCAATTCTTTTGTGTCTAACTTGACAACCAGCAAACAAAAAACCCTAATGGGGTAATAAGAGAATAATTTATAGCATATATCAAAAACAAAACTTGCAGCAGTACAATGTGGCTCGGATTAAATAACCCTGGATGAAATGGCAAAGTCTCTCTTATAGAAATCCTTGGCTTGAAGAGTAAGGGAGTAGGATTTGATGCACAAAATTCTGTAGTAAAGTGTATGTATATACATTTCTTCCTTTTCCCAGTCAGCATTACACTAATGCTTGCTACTCCTTCTTCTGAGGCTTATAGGTATTTCATGTGCTAAAGCTACAATGGTTATACAATGCTACTTAAAACTCGAGACTCCCCAAGAAAAAATGAACATGAGCTGGCTTCAGTGTGCGCTTGCAGCCCAGAAAGCCAACTGTATCCTGGGCTGCATCAAAAGGAGCGTGACCAGCAGGTTGAGGGAGGTGATCCTGCCCCTCTACTCTGCTCTCGTGAGACCTCACTTGGAGTACTGTGGGCAATTCTGGTGTCCTCAACATAAAAAGGACATGCAACTGTTGGAACAAGCCCAGAGGAGGCCATGAGGATGATCAGGGGACTGGAGCACCTCCTGTATGAGGATAGGCTGAGAAAGTTGGGGCTGTTCAGCCGGGAGAAGAGAAGGCTGCGTGGAGACCTCATAGCAGCCTTCCAGTATCTGAAGGGGGCCTATAGGGATGCTGGGGAGGGACTCTTCATGAGGAACTGTAGTGAGAGAACAAGGGGTAACGGGTTCAAACTTAAACAGGGGAAGTTTAGATTGTATATGAGGAAGAAATTCTTTACTGTAAGGGTGGTGAGGCACTGGAATGGGTTGCCCAGGGAAGTTGTGAATGCTCCATCGCTGGTGGTGTTCAAGACCAGGTTGGACAGAGCCTTGGGTGGCATGGTTTAGTGGGAGGTGTCCCTGCGCCTGGCAGGGGGGTTGGAACTGGATGATCTTAAGGTCCTTTCCAACCCTGACTATTCTATGATTCTAAGTAGACTGGGAGGACGTAAATATTGCACATAGCAAACTGAACCACAACAAATTAATAACAGGTTATAGCCTACGTGCTGCTTTCCAGCAGTCAGTATTAAAACTATAGTCACTCAGAATCATCCATCCCATTCTTAACTGTGAGGAAACTCAAGTCTGTGAAGCTGAGATAGCTTTGCCTCTGACATACCCACTGCATGAAAGGCACTTCCTGAGTCTACAACCACTCCATAGATTTGCCTAATATCTCAAGTTAATAGCTACTGCCACTAACTCAGCCCACCCTGAACCCTAGCTCTCATTCTCCTTCAAATCACTCCTCTGGCTGCTTTTTAGAGAGGTAGAAACCACTTCAGATGGTGAAAATGTAAGACATTATAAGCCTATGGCAACAAAAGTCTTAATACCTGGACACTCACATGTTAAACATGTTGTAAACTGAACCACTAAACACAAACAGATAAACCTTGGGAGGAATGCTAACAATTTTCAGCTTAGTTTGGAAAGTTGGTTCAGTTTTGTTTCCCTTCTGCTTTAGTGCTGTAATGCTCCACTTTATTTGCTTGGTTTTTTGTTTGCTTTTCTTTTTCTTTCTTGTAATGATTATATTTCTTTCGCAAGTGTTACACTGTCTATCTGAAACCCAGCTTGCTTTCCTCCGAATCCCCCCTGTTCATTTGCTCCATGACTACAATCTTCATCTTTCTACTCTTTTAAAGAAGAGGTTTAAAACTGTATGAAAGGTCTTCTGTCAAAATCACTTCTTCTTGAGGTGGTTATCCCTCTCTTCTTTCCCTTTAAAGCATCTCATGGTACGTTCTTATTCATATATTAAAATAAACTCTTTTTGCATATTTTGCAAAACTCCTGTCTACCATGCTACATGGATATGCTCAGTCTTAAGCTGTGTGAATATTATACACAGTGCTTTGAGTTTATTTGTTTCTCCAAGGCCAACTCTTGCAGTCGGATACATGGATATGACTCCTGTTAAAGTCATGTAAACTGTGCCTGTGCATCAGAGAACTCCTTCAGCTTAAATGTGACCATTTAAGAGAAAAGCTGCTCTATAAGAATGTGAAAAGAATGATTCACATTTAAAATGTTGTCCTTGGTTTGGATTTGCTTTTCTGGTAGATATGAGCCCATGGCAGTGTGGATGAGAAAAAGAAAGGAGTAAGTGATTTTCCTACTAGAAAGGTTGAAATCCCCATGTGCTTTGTCTTGTGAAAAAAAGTGCTATAAAAGTTACAGTTAAATTTGTCTTTTAGCAATTTTCCTCTAAATTGAGGGCATTATTACACCGGAATCACTTCCAGAACATCTGGGAACTGTGTACTCAAATGTAGTACCCTACAGAGACATGGAAATGTCTGTTTCAGCCTTCTGGAGCTCCTGGTTGCCATCCCCAATTCAATCTCCCATTACTTGGCAAGCACACCTCTTCCCGGAGGGTACCAGGAGCTACAGACTGCATGGGTTGTGTTCTTTTCTTATTTGGTGCTTAGGAGAGGCAGCGCTGCTCTTTTTACTTGCCTCTGTGAGGTGAATGTGACTTCAGCTGCACTCAGGCCTGGGTTTATAGCAGGATAAACCTTCTGCAGAGAAATCCCAAATAAGGCTGGGAGAATTTTGATAGAGGCTCTTTTTAGAGAAGTGCTTATTTAATTAACAATTAATGTAACTCGCACGACCGTAAATGCAAACATGCATGTGCTTTAAAAAACGGCTCCAGGAGAGATGCTTTCCTTCGCAACGGCCACCCTTGGAAGCTTTGTTGCGGGGTGATGAATTCACTGTCTCGCAGTGAACACGCAGCGCTGTACGCTTCCAAGCCGGGGCTCAGAGCGCGGTGTGTGGCAGTGACTGCAGGCAGCAGCGCTCTCCAGTACCGGGCTCCCCGGGGGAGGCCGGCCGGGCCGCACACAGGGGATCGCTGTCCCACGGCTGCTCCCGGTCTCCTGCCGTGGCAGAGGGTGCAGGCTGCACGTTCGATGCCTCCCCAGCAGCTCACACTCCTCCCCTCTCGGCACGTCCCGCCCCTCGGGAATTTCTGCCCGTTCCCAGCACCAACAGGCTTTGCTTTGGCACAGGTAGGACCTACGGCGCTGCTCTGGAAGCGGCCGGGGCCCCGCTCAGTGGATCCCCACACCACGCCGGGGGTCTCCCCGCGCAGGGCACGGCTCATCCCTCCGCCCCGAGGGGACGGAGGAGGAGAGGCGGCGGCAGCGCCTTCCCTCGCCGCCCTCCGCGGCCGGGCGGGGGCAGCCGCAGCGCCTCAGCCGCTCCCAAATGGCGGCTCCGCGGCGGGGCGGGCTCCATCGGCAGCTCGGCGCTCTGCGGTCAGGCCGGGAGGCGGAGGACGGGAAGAGAAGGGGAGACCAGCGGCAGGGAAGGAGCTGAGCGCCGAGAGGTCGATGGGCGGAGGATAAATGTCTCGCTGAGTGTGAGGCCGCCATTTTAGATGAGGAACGGAACGAGCGGCGCCGAGCGGGGCAGGAGCTCGGGGTGAGGAGCGGGAGGGACTGACACAGGTACGAGCGGCAGGGACGGGGCTGGGAACGCGGGAGACAGCGGCTCTCCCTTCTCCCCTTTCCCTTTCGGCTCTCCCTCGGTGCAGGGCGCCGGGATCGGCGCCGGCTGCTCGCGGCGGCGGCTCCGCTGCGGGCGCGCTGACCCGGCCGTGAGGGGAAGCAGCGCGCGGGAGGGCGGCCGCTCGCCCCCTCGCAGGGCCTGGGAGGAACGGGGAAGGAATCGGCCACCTCCGTACCCGCGGGCTGCGGCTCGTTCCCGAGCCCTGCGCGGTTGGATCGCCTGTGCGCGCCGCGGGGCCCGGGCGGGGGCTGCCGCCGCGGCGGGGAGAGGGAAGGCAGGGACGGGGGGAGCGGGCGCGGGGTGCCTGCGGCTCGCCTCGGCGGGCCGGGTGCGCGGGGAGGTGTGTCGGGGCCGCCGCCTGTCAGCCCCAGCGCCGAGCCCCGCGGCGGGGGCCGTACTGGGGGCTGACGGGGGGGATGCGCGTCCCGGGCGGGTGTGCCCCGCGGCTGGGGCCCGGCGCCGTGGCCGCCGGCGGGCGGGATGAGCAACGGGCATCCAGCGGTACTGGCGCGGAGCCCTGGCCGCGGCGGGGGGTTCCCGGCGGCGGCTCCGCCGGCCCGGCCTCCGTGGGGGCTCCGCGTCGGTGCTGGCAGCGCTGCCCGTGCCGTGCTTCCAGCGGGGCCTCCCGAACCTCTCTGCTACTTTGATCTTCTGAGCCGAGAGCGGAAAATGCATGTACGGTGTATTAGCATAACTGAAACGCGTTCTTCTGGGGCGGTCTTCGGTTTGAACGGCTCGCTCGGGTGTTTCGTTCCGACTTCGGTTCAGTTTAAAAAAAGACGTTTGAAAACTGGAGTAAGAATCTTTAGTTACCTAATTTCTTCTAAGCCGTTACAACTTTGCCATGTAGAAACGGTGTTACTGCAGAGCCAGGATTGTGCTGTTTCTGGGCGCATTTTATCTGCAGTCTAAGCGTGCACACAAATAACCTGGCTGTGCTAACAGCAGCACGGCTCTTGCCTATTGTTCGTCTCAACTACGTCAGGCTGCATAACTTGTGTAGAATTTCTTTTCCTTCTTAGCCTTCAAGTGACATCCATAAATACAGGGACCTTACTTGGGACAATGAGAGCTCAAAACCAGTTGTAATGGAATTGCTAAACAGCGCAGTGTGCTTTCCAGATGCGATTGTAGGTTGTTGTAGGTATGCAAAACAAGAAGGGTCTTTAATGGAGTAAAACTATGATTCTTCCAAAACTGAGGCCAACTTAAAATATCTGAAAATAGATTTGTACAAAAGACTTTTGAAATGTCTTTTAATGCTTCTGAAAAACAGCTCCAAATATTGCCTGAAGGATCAGGGCATTGTGTAAAAAAAAAAACAAAACCCTAGGATATAATTTGAATGGACATGCTTATCCTTTAGGACATGGCTACAGTGGTGGTGCGGAAGAAAAGATTGGGTTGGTGAATGTGAGAGTTAATTTCAGGCAGTTTGGTTAAATCCATTCCGTGGACACCCATTCAGAATAGAGGTGGCATTAATTTGGTTTGTCTGAATGAAAATGTTCAATCGGTAAACCCTAAGACTGCAAGTAATCATTAAAAAGCTATAGATCTGTGTCTATGTTCATGAAATGGCTGACTGGTTAATATGGTATAAGCAGTTTAATCTGGGGTTATTAAATGAGAAGTGGACTAGCTGACTAGGGTTGGAGCAGTGGTGCTTTCAGAAATCTGGAATGTGTTTTTCATATGGTTTGTTGCCATACTTAATATCATCAGCGCTGGACAACTTATTGTGCAACACTGCTGACTAACCTGCTTTGAAAGAGAATCTGGAAGTAGCAGAGAAAACGTTTCCAAAGAAGAGATAAAACTTTGTTTTTTTTCAGTTGAATGCTTTCTGTGTTTACCTATAATTTTCCGTATTTTATTCTGTTACAACAACAAAGTCTGCTCATATTACATCTGAAGCTACTGCTGTCTCAGGGCCTGAACTTACTACAACCTATTAAAATAACTCACATTTTATAAACCACAAACATGACCCATGGAAATCATTGGTCAGCATTTCTTGATATGCTAAATCAGCACTAGTTTCTTCAGGGACATATACTCCCCTCCTCCCCCCAGCTTATTTATTTAGCTAGTTCACTGCTGGGAAACCAGGAGTTGAGGGAAAAAAATAAGTTTTCCTTGGTTTCTGTCTTTGAAAACAAATTAAATTGGGATGATGAGAGCTCTTGGTTCTAAAATTTCTGTAAGAGATGGGGACCAGAAGCTGCTAGTTCAAATTGCTACGTGTAACTCTTCAATCTGTTGGTTTCAAATGCAGGAGTTGTGTTAATAAATTCACTTTTGTGTTATGAATACAGAATGTTTAAATTACTCTTATGTTTCTAATAAAGCTATGAGAGCAGATAAACTAACAAAGTCTAGTTTGATGTGTATTTGGGGCTCTGATCATGTCTGTTGCAAATATACTTTGTCTCCTATGACCCCTTTGGTCATTCCCCTTGCCACACCTTTGTGGCACCCCTTGCTTCCCTATTTTTGCTATTGTCTTACTAACACCCTCCAGGTTTTGTCTCCTCCTCTTCCTCCTCCTTTCCCCCTATTCCTGTGTTGCCTGCTTACCTTCCTGGCCTGCCAGCTAGACAAGAGGGAGGGTTGTATCTCGGCTTGGTTTCCTCACGTGGTGATGTGCTGCTGCAGCTGGCACACCAAAGGTTTGTGCTGTGGCACCCAGCTGATGATGGGAGGGCAAAGGATTCTTCCATAGCCTGTGGGAGTTTTGATGCCTCTACCTGGCTGTTGAGTTGAAATAACCTCATACAACCAAGAGCTGTGGGAGGAGAGGCAGCAGGACAGCTGGGTGGCACGATCACATAAGGCCAGTTGCCTCGCAAACAAAGGAAGCATGGCTTGGTGCAGTTGAATTTCCAAAACTTGCATGCAAATTCAGCTTGAGACAAATGAGTAATTGAAAAGAATCATTGTTTTGTATGGAGTAAGTTCCTGGACTATCTTCTAACTTCAAAATGCTGAAATCTAAAGAGTGTGTAACCGTGTGAAGAGAAACAGAAGTCAGCATGCTGTTTCTTGTAAAAACATCAACTTGTGCAAGTCAAAATTATCCTTATTCGGGGAAGTAGCCAAGACAGTTAAAGCAGATTAAAACTTGTGATTTAACTAAAATGTCAAGCATAGTAACGATTTGAGCAGGATTTCGGTAAGCTTCATGTAAGTGTCATTTGTATTGGAGCAGGTGTGTTTAGATCTGCCTTGTACCAGTTTTGATTGCTTTTGTGTAATTGCTTATGCAAAACTCTTCAGTATTTTCTGGTACAAACTATATTCATTGTGTATTGAATAAGGTTGTGGAAACATTTTGCCAGCTCTAGAAATTAATGGAAAGACGAGTTGATGCAACACTAGGAAATCAAGTAAAAACGCCAGCTTTATGACAAATGAAGAAGGTATTTTAGCAACAAGCATGCATTAGCTCATGAGTTTTGAGACAGCATGATAGAACTTACTCTCTATGGGTAATCGAGATACGTATTTAGTGACATTCCTAGTTCTTCTGAAAAGAAAGTCTGTTTTGGACGAGGTTCTGTGACTAATTCTCAGTGCTGTGTTGGCTCTTGCTGTGTCCGCTGTTTTTTTGTAAACAAGAGTTTTGCTTTGAAAAGCAGCTGGCACACGTTTATCCCTGTAGTGACTTGAATATTGTGTTTGTACTAGAAATGCCATCTGTTTCACACAAAGTTGATTTTATGGCAGCAGTGTGTAGTGACCTTTTAGAGTTTAATAGAACGTGGTCATCTTGTGTACTGAAATTCTGCAGTGCATATAGAAGGTGAGGATAGACAAGGCACTGTTCTTGAGTCATTGGTAAATGAGGGAAGCGTTTTCATGGGAGACTTCAGAGCTGAGAATTATAACTGACAGTAAATAGAATATTTACTTACGTGAGTATTCTTTTATTGGGGTTTTAAGTGGCATAACCAATGTGATGGATACGTGTGTTTTCCAGAGGGTTTTGCTTGTGTATAGGGTGTGACAAGCTTTTTAGAGCTAGATTTTAACATATTAAAACTCTGGATTTGTGTAGAACAACACGGTTGCAAACACAGGGCACTGGATTTGTTTGCAGTTGCAGGTCTAGGTTCTGCTGTTTCTCCCATGCATGTTCCAGGCGTATCCTGCACACTCACATAAATGGAGCAGAGCAATAGCACAGTTAAAGCTGATTGGTTTTAACTTCAGGCAAAGGAGTTTTCGAGTTGCCTTGCAAATTGTCTCTGTGTGTGGTGAGTGTGGAAGTGACTCTGCCTTGTTTTCTTTGCACTATCTGAAAATCTACACATTGGACCTGTATCTCTAGCTTTTCTGATATAAGTCCCTTTTTATGTTGTTACTGTTCTCGGTTTCATTGCTCTGTGGGATTGTTTCGCTTGCTGTGTTGTGGCTTTGCAGATGTTGAGTCGATTATGGTAGTGCTGTTTTCTCTTACTACTATGTTATGTTGCTTTGTTTCGAATTTGAGCTTACCTTGCACACTTGCTATTGGTTTGACCCTAAAATATCTCATTTCTGACAAACAGCTGACAAAAGGGCTGTTAATATTGCATTCCAATTGAAACACGTAGTATCGGTTAAGAGCAGTTGAGACATCTTGTATATTTTTAGTTCACATGCTGAAGGGAGGTTGCTTCACTAACTTGCAGCTGGGTGTGGTGTGGGGTTAACCATATTCATTAAAGCTGGCTCAGAGGTTCAGACTTGAAAAAATGGCTCAGAGCCCCCATTATAGTATTGTTACAGGCATCTTTTCACTGCAGAACAAGCTAGAGTTTTGACAATGAGTGTTTTAGGAACACCAGGCTGGAGAGACTAGCAAGAGGGAGGTGCAAGGTAGCCCACATCTAGGAGAAAGATGTCTTTAATGTACCTTTATAGGGCTAACATTTGGCTATATATTGAGAAACTTCAATATATGACTAATTGAAGTTTAGTTTCTTTTTCTGTAATGTCTTTTCTTTTGCTGGTTGTTAGCTTCCAACATATGTCCCTGTCAGTTCTATCAGTAATGTGTGCTAGTTTTTGCATGTTCCACTTTCTTATTCTAATCTCATTTAACTGTGTTTGCTCAGCATCTGCCCGTGGTTTCAATGTTTTTCTAGTAGAATAGACTGGTCTTTTCAGTCTGTTCATGTACCACAAAACGCCCTGCTCTCTCTTTACCCTTTATTACCTGTGGAAGAGATGAACTGTGTCCCCCCCACTGTGACTGCTTGTTGAACAAACAAGAAAGTTATCAGTCTTTGTTCTTTGTCCTATAATTTCCCCTGTGTAGAAACTACGTGTGAGATTTTACGTGAGAGTTTCTTGGTGAGACTGAAGGCAGCATAGTGAAACAGGCGAAGATACGCATTCTCCCTTGTATTTGCATGGAATTTACCTAGGAACACAGGCCAAGAGTTCTGCTCAGTAATACAGCAGGTTGTAGGGAGGACCATTAGACAGGAAGCTTCAGTGGTGACAGCGTTGCTGGGAAGGAAATATACTTGTTAATCATATTTCAATGATTTTTAAGAAAATTTATGCTTTATTGCTCCCCCAAACCTGTTAGTTACATTGTTCCCAAATTAGTATCATAGAAAGTACAATATTTTTAGAAATTAATTGTTAATTCCAAGGTTACCATCAGGGCAATATTTCCCTTACTTTGACAATTTCTGATATATATTTCTTTAATTCTTTCAGGTCTCACATATTTCATAAGCCCATTAAAATAACTTTTATCAATTCGTTATTTCTGCACTTGTAATTTTATGTGTTTCTTTAGAACCTGTGTTGTAAAAGTCATGTATGAAGTATGGCAAATGTGTCTGAACTCTCACTACTGTTAAATTTGCATGAGACCTTCATGTAGGGCACTGTGCTGGGGCCACCTTGTGCAAATAAGAAACATATTCTGATTATGCCAGCACTTTCAAACTTCAAGAGAGTTAAATACGCTGATGGTAATTCAGTTTTTCTCAGAGGGGATAAAAGTACCTGTGCAAGCTGAGTGATGTCCTTTTTTGCAGCTTGCTTTTCCCTCCCTATTGCTCTCTCCCATACCTTTTGAAAGCTATGTCAAATCAATACCAATCTGTAGGCATGAGCAGGCAGAAACCTGTTTGCGATGTTGAAGATGGGAGGATACTGGTTTCCCTTGTACCTAATTAGAAAGCTGAGCTATTCCAGTCATCTGTAAGTCAAGCTGCTGGCTAAGGAGCGTGAATTTCTTCTAGCAGAACATTTCTGTCTCGGTTTGATCACTGCTCTGGCAGTTTAAAAGGTTCATATTGTGACAGTTGTTGTCTTTCTGTGGAAACATGGATAAAAAGCCATCTAGAGTTCTGGTGCTAGGGAGCTGTTGGAGTTGAGGGGGAGCATTTGCAGAAATGGGCCAAACCAGGTTCATTTGAGGATGGCACATGTGCAGCTGCAATAGGCTGTAGTAAGTTAAGTAGCTGCCAGAGTATGTGGTAGCCAAAAGAAACAACAAAGTGTGCAAGCCTCTAATTTTATGCTGACATTTAACAAAAAATAAACCGTATTCTGAGTTACATCATTCATCTGTGTTAAATGCTTTAGAAGCAAGTATAAAGCTTACCCAGGCAATAATGGCATGCTGAAACAAAGTGTTCATGTTAGAGTGATACAGTGGATTGATTTCAGCTGAAAGTGAATTCCAGAGCTTACTCTTAGATTTCTCAAACCTTTTAAGTTGACTGTGTAACTTGTTCACTGGCAATCAGGAGGTTATAAAAAGAGAGCCAGCTGATGTTGCAATCTAAGCACCGGCCATATAGTGGAAAGACTCTCCTTTGGCATGTCCACTAGTGCTATTTTTACCTATTCCAGTAAGATCTGCCCTTGTGATGTTAAATTACAGGACAGTACCTGGAATCATTTTGTTTTGTAGAAGTGCTCTGTGCTCGGAAGAAATCTTTCAATAAAATTGCCTTAGATTTGAAAATACTTCTTCTGTCACCCTGTCACCACAAATAATACTGCTGCTGTAACTGCAAGAGGTTCTTTCACTTCTGTTTGCATAGTATCTGGCTGGCAGGGGGGGTCTTTTAATTTTGGTTTCCTTTGTGTATTGAGTGTTTTGTCTTCCTCAGTTTCTCACGTGGAGACTTTTGAATAGACAATGTTATTTTTAGAGACGAGGAATTAACAGCGTAGCACAGGAACAAGTGTAGTAGGAAGGTTTTGTCATAACTTCTGAGAAGTCTAACTGATTTTGATTACATTTTAAGTTGATGGCTCCTTCACACAATAGAAAATATTTCTTGCTGGGAATAGATTTCCAGCGCTGCCAGTAACAAAGCGCTGTATCTACCAAACTGATTGCAGTGAAAACTGGAGGAAACAGCAAGAATGCTGTAACAGTGTAGCACTGTCTTCAGTTGTAGAATAGCACATCTGGGATATCACCTATGCAGATGTTTGACTGTCTGAAATGTCTCACGTTTGGGATGACCTAATCTTAAACGCAGTATTGTCCAGATGGATCTTCTGAAACTGTCAGCACTTAGTACTGGAGTGACTTGCCACCACTGAAACACAAATGTGGCAGTCAGGAGCCCTGTGTGTTTCAAACTCTTGCTCTGTTGGTTTCTGCAATCAGGTGTGTATTTGTAGCAGAATATTTCAGTTTTCGAAAGCAGTGGTTTGACACTGAAGTGTGGTCAGGGACGCACTTGTATGAGTTCCCCTTGCAGAGCACCTGCTTCCCTTGCTCCTTCTCCTGCACTCTGGAGTATCTCAGGTGGAAATCCTGCGAGTAGGCAAACTTCCTCCAGGCCAGAGTCATTTTCTTCTCCCTTGGCTTTGCCATTGTCTTAGGTGAACAATTCTTCTCAGGTTTAATTGAATCTCACATCTGCAATCACAGCTGATTATTTTTGTCAACTCATTTGCTCCTTAAACCCTCCTTGTTGCCAGTTCTTTTAGCACATGTTCTTGCTGATTGTTGTGTTTCGTGCGTCTTTACCTATCAAGAAAAATATGGGATTTTTATACCCTTACAGCTTTTACTTTTGCTGGAGGTAGAAATATCATATCTGCTGCATTGACCCATCACGTTAGTTTTAAGCTATGCCTTCTCTTTTTGGTTTTATGAGATTATTTTTTCTTCTGCCCGAGTTTACAATTAAAATGCATTAGGCTTTCAGTCTGTAAAACCTGTACCCCTCCCCATCAGTTTTCTCTCCTTTTCCTCATCTAACATTATCCATCATACTGACTTTTCCCAGAGTTTGTCCCAGTCTTCTCAGTTTATAGCTCTTGTTTTCTTCAGGAACTGGTCTTTACAAATCTCTTGACCTTGTGGCTGAATGTGAGGACCGTAACTGCATCCCTGTCTTTATCAGGCTGCTAGTTGTCAACCTGGCTACTTTTCAAAAGTCAAAATCCCAACTCTTCCCCCTCACCCTCCCATGCTTTTCTTAGTTCCTAGGAGGATGCTGTTCTCTGGTCTTCTGTTTATTCTCATGGTTCTTATGGTGGTTTTATTCTTCCCTGTTTTACTCTGCTTCTGGCCGGCCCATGCTTTCTGATCATGTCACTTTTCACGCCTTATTCCTCAGTAATGGTATCTGTCAAAAATAAACAAACACCTCCTCCCCTTTGATTCAGTGGAGATTATTTCCTAAATATGCCATTGTTGCTGACTGCTTGTCTGGTTTACAATGACCTTTTCCCTGGGGTACAAAACACAGAATCTTCCTTTCTCCGAAGTCTCCCTGCTTATCATTTTCCAATTTGGAAACAATATTCATCTTATTTATATCTCATGTTCCTAAATGTTTGTTATTGAGAGGTACACAAGTTAGTAAGTGGGGTAAATGTACAGTTCAGACTGTAAGTAGGTTTGATTTTACAGTTACTAAGTGGTGCAAGGTGGGGGGTCCCAGAGCATTCTTCTGGTTTGTTAGTCTTTGGGATTTTGCTGTCTTGGGTAAAAACATTGCAGTTCCCCACACACTATTGAGGACAAGAGGATGCTTCTAACCAAGAGTGAGCTAGCAATGTAAGATCTTATTTTTTTATGTGTACTTCCTTATATTTAATGTAAAGAAAGACATCAGGAAGCTGGGACTGTTCAGCCTGAAGAAGAGAAAGCTTTACTATAAGGGTGGTGAGGCGCTGGCACAGGGTGCCCAGAGAAGCTGTGGCCTCCCCATCCCTGGCAGTGTTCAAGGCCAGGTTGGACGGGTCTTGGAGCAACCTGCTCTAGTGGAATTAGTCCCTGCCCATGACAGGGGATTGGAACTGGATGAGCTTTAAGGTCCCTTCCAACCTAAACCATTCCATGATTCGATGATCCTGTCAGTGAGTAAAAATACACTGATGGGAATGAAGAGGACACCAGGCTCTTGCACTAGTGCCCAGTGACAGTGCAAGGGGCGATGAGGACAAATTAAAACACATGAATCTCCATCTGAACACGAGAAAATACTTGATTTTGCTGTGAGGGTGATCAAACACTCAAGCAAGTTGCAGAGAGAAGCTGTAGAATGTGTATTGGGGGGGTGCTCAAAACCCAGCTGATGGGGTCCTGAGCAGCCCAGCATAGCTGAGCCTGCTTGAGCAGGGAGGTGGAACTAAAGGATCTTAAGAGGTCCCTTCTAGCCGCAGTGGCTCTCTGGCTGTGTTGCATCTTTGCCTCCTCTAATCATCTCTGCAAGGGATTGTTTTAGGAATTGCTAAGTAGGATGGGAATTTTGGGTAAGAAAGTGTTTTACCATTTACTATCTAATGAATATTTTTGTATATTTGATCTACACCTCTTTCTTGAGCTAATCTGAGCTTCCAATCTTTTAGTCAAGCTCTCTTAAGCTTCCCTAGGAATTCCTTCTCTTACAGTTAGTGCTTTATGGAAGATGAAGATAGCCTTCAGGGGCTTAGCTTCTGATTACTTGCTTGTTTTGGATCCAGGATTTGTCATAAGCTTTGTGAGTCAGCACGGTGTTTCTATGTTTTCCTGTGTCTGAGAAGAAAATATTCAACTTATACTTGATTTTACTTCAGTGGGTTTTTAGCTGTGAAAGATTTTGATGATGTTCTTGAATGAGATGATGTTGGGCTGTGCTGGCATTTGGTTGTCATGCAGTCTGGCCTTACACAGTGTGTTGCATTGCACTAAAAGTTGCATAAAATAGTGAGAGATTGGAAGGGCCTGAAAACTTGAAGAGTAGAAGTATGATGCTTCTATGAACTCTACTATTGATGTAATTCACAAAGTAATTTCTTGGTTATGAATTTTGTATGTTGCACACCTGTACAAATTTGTCTTAAAATAGTAAATATCTTCTGGTTTTCTGTGTTACCTTCCACAGATGATGTACTTCATCCTTTTGTCGTAGGACTTCAGTCACTGAAAGCAGAACTAAAGGTATAAATAACTTTTTATGGTTATCTTTCCCTTCCTCCTTACCCTGCCCCATTCTTTCTTCCGAGGTCCCTGGATCTTTCCTGGGGGACGGGAAACTTCCTGCAGCTGAGCTTGGTGCCTGTTTTCATTCACTGCTGCTGGAATGTCCTTTCTGTTTTTGAAAGAATTCCACAAATTAGGTACGATCCCTCCACTTGGTTCAGTGCTTGCTTTATCCAAAGTGTATGTTTAACTGAAGCTCTTACTTTAGTCAGTCTCCCTTCAAATGAGTATTTACTTTGCAGGTGGAAAGCCCTTCTTCAGTTTAGAACTTTAGGACTTGATGTTTGCCTGTCTTCTACAAATAGCATTTGCCTTTCCACACAACTACAGGCCTGTAGAGAATAATCCAGACTTAAACCGTATCTGTGACATTGTCTTACAACTGGTAGTCTTGTCACCCTCCCCATCCCCTCCTTTTTGTGAGATTTTATCTCTGAAATAAAAAGTCTACTATGGCATTTTATTAAGTAAAGAAACCCCCACCCACACCAGAAGTGTAATTTCCTGGATTGTTTAGTGAAATAATGTAAGATGGTGTTAAAATGAAGCATCGTTTCTTTTTGGAGAGGCACTCAGGACAGTAAATATTTGACATAAAGTAATTTTGCTTGTATACAGTCTGTAATTTCTAATTACATTCTGGTTTTATTTGCCATTTTATGCAGGGTTTTTTGCAAATACTAGTGCATAGGACACCATCAAATACAGTTGTTAGAGTTGTTCAGGCAGCCTGTAACTAAACTACTCAAGTAGGATTGCATTAGATTTAGTTCATATGCTCAGCTATTCCCAGTTTTTTGTTTATTTCCAGGTGCTTTATTAGCAAATACAAGGGAGAATCATTTGGTTTATCTTCTGACAGAAGAGAATCTCAGTGTCCCTTCCAAGCCTTTCTTGGTGCTCTTATCCCTGCTTCCCCCATCTGTACATTGTTTCCATGCCCAGGCTCTTTCACTTGCAGTATTGACCTCCCCATGGCACTGCTGGTTCTGGCACAGGGCCCATGGTTAATAAAGTGGATTTCTTAGTTTAAAGCTGCCCTGGGCAAATGCAGAGAACACCCAACTCTGGAATTAGCTGGATTACTGCATCCTGTTGTGTCTAACTGTACAGATCATCTGGCACTGCCTGCTGTTTTGCAGTTCTAACAGCGAGTGTGGCATGGTTGAGCTGGACAGTTAGAGTAACTAGCAGCTCCCAGCAGTTACTTAAATAACCTAATCTTAGGCTGAGCTCCTTTTCAGCAAACCTGAGGTTGGTTTAAAGACTGGTATGTTCTCCCTCACTGTTACTTAATTTGCTACATGCAACTGAGGGAGGACAGAACCAGTAATTCTTTGTGCTGAAATTCCCAGTCACTTTTGTTTAATCCTTGAGAAGTTGTGTGGGAAGGGCATTTGGTGAATTGCTGACATTTGAGTAACTTTGCCATCCTTGCTGTAAAGTGGATCAGTTCCAGGCAACTGTAAACACAGTTTGAGGCTTTCATCCCTACTTGAAACAGTTCAAGCATGAGCAAGTTCAGAATGCAAATAGGCACGTGTCTGAGAATGTCTGTGCGCTTGATTGAAAGACTGGGGATAAAAACATGCTTCTCCAGAGTGTCCTGTCTGTGTAATGTCAATGCACATGTAAACTCACAGCCCCACTTCTGCAGTGCAAGGTCTGCTTTAAAGATCTTTCCAAATTGGAGGATTCTGCTCTGAAGAGTTTATTATAGTGAAGAAACACGAAGTCTGAGTGTGACAAGAATGTCATATAGTGGGATTCTGATCCAGTCAGACGTAAGAAAGCAGTGTTCAGTTTGCTTTTTATTTCTAGTAATGCATTTGAATTTGCCTGATTAAAAAATGACAATGTCTTAAATAGAACTTCAGCTTTAATAGTCTTCATAATGCTGAGAGAACACACTTAAAAGCATTGGGTGGCCACCTCTCAATAGTTATTAATTTTAATTATAAGTATTATAAATAGCTATACTAAAAAAAGTGGAGGTTTTACTCCATGACATCGAGTTCTGGTGCTTTGTTAGTAAAACTTGGACAAAATGGATGTGCAGAATGTGTGTGCTTTCCTTGCTTGCCTTGGCCTTTCATACGTATTTCAGTAGCAGTTTTCTGAACTTTGTTGTGAGTCTGTATAAACTCAGCAGCTATGCCTAACTAAAGTCTACAAAAGCTTGGAAAAACCTGCTGCATTTTCCTTCTTACCTGAGATTGGGAAAGGGGAGGATTTGGCTTCTATATCCCTTTGAGCTCTTTTAAATACGAGCAGGGTGTTCAGTGCTCCTGTTTCTCTGATGAAGGAGTTTGGGGTTTGTAGGGACACTTGCAGAGTTTGAGCATTTGAACTTCACGTGGAAGGAAGCGGGTCACATGGCAAGGGGCTGTGTGGAAAGGACAAACCAAACAGATCTTCCCAAAAATTAGTTGGGAAACGTAGCTTGGCACTGTGCTAATCAAGAGAGGAGGGCAGGCATGGAGCGGCCAAAGGTGCAGATAGCTTGGTGACAAATAAATACCTGCTTACCAGAGCCCAAAGTGCAGTCTGCTCCAGCCAAGTAGTGTGACTTGGTTTATGCTTACTAACCAAAGTAAACCTTTGTAAACAGAGTAAAACATCTTTTTGTGCCAGAGATGAAACTGTCTTGTAAGCCACTTTTAAAGCTTGTGTTTTCTACCAGAAGTGTTCATTTTGAAATGCACCCTGGGTTTTTTTCTGTGCCTTTGTATGTGTATCTCATTAAACATGAGTGTGACTATTAATTGCTTGCATGGATAAAAATGGTTGTGTGTGTATTGGGAGGGGACCTGAATTTACATTTTCCTTAAAAGCTTTTGGTGTTTGTTTCAGAAATAAAGGGCAAGGCATATAAACTCTATATGGAGGGTTTAGGTTTGTATCCTGTGAACTTTCAGGCTGCTTCATTCCCAGTTTCAGCATTCCTTTGGGAGACAGGCTGGAATCTTTACCAGTTCAGCCTAAACACTTTTCGCTAGTCATGGAGCAAGTTGAAGTATCTTTGGGCTGTGGATGAATGCTGTGAGTGGATGACCTCTAGGGATGCGTTACTGTGAGATGGACACAATGTGTAGCCATTTGTGCTTTTGGTTGTAGTGCTTGTTCAATCGACTAATGATCAAAATCTGTAATCTGTGCAAAAAGCTCTAATGAAAACTACAGTCTTGATCACCATGGGCAGTGTACTTGTGCAAGGTGGAGGAATAGTATCAGGTATCCTTTCTGCTCACATTGACTGTTTAACATGAATGAATCAAAATCAGTTTCCTACTGGATCCACAAGAGGACTGACACACTCTTAATATCTTAAAGAAGTCTTTGAATGCTCTGTGCTGTTTTTCAGTTGTAACAGGCTGCTTGAAGGCATTTTCATGTGGAAGTGGAGAGTTGCTGGTAGATGTTATCTTAAAGAAAAAAACTTAGGAAGATGCCTGAAAACATTCAGCTAGCAATGCATTATTTGAGCATGGCTCAAAGTTAAGTCTGATATCTGGTAATGTTTCCCAAATGTGCTTGTAACTTATTTAAGGGAAGAAAAGCTATTTTTTCTGAAAGAGACAAGTGAAGAATGTCTTTATGAAGGCATAATTGTAAAATCTTTATTTTAAATGAAATTTCTCCTTAGAGCATATCAGACGTTTCTACTGGAGTGAATTAGTGTGGATCTTGGGAGAACTGGGGAAAACTAAATTAGTTTCAGTAAAAATGGCTTTCATCAATTTCTGACTAGAGCAAAAGACCCCAAATGAATGAAGGAATTAATCCTAGGACACAGGTTACAGCCCAGTGAGAGGTAAGCTGTGCTGTGCATGTGTCTTATGTGTTCAGAGGGCCAGAAGGTTGCCATGCTAACCTGTGTCCTGGGAACTAGGATGTCTGTTGTCTTCTGCTGTTGTGCTTGGCTCCCTGTTCAATGTACCAACTACAAATCGTGTGTGTGTGCGCAATATTACATTGTGTGAGTTTTTGGTAGGGATTTTTTGTCAGTTTGAAGCTGGTCAGGTAATTGCCATGCTGATTCTCTTTCCTCATATCTATGTGTGCAGTGAGCTGTGAGCCCAAAGGGGATGGTTTTGTATATATTAATAGAATTTTTAAGCTTGGTTTCTTTACACTTGAGGGCAGGGGACAGATGTCATTCAGTCACAGATTACTTCTTAGGAAGAAGTTTTTATGACTCTATTCTTCCATGATAATAACTTGGAGTAAGAGCAGTGACTAGGGTTGGGAAGTGAGCATGGCCAGTAGCTGCCCATGAGGTATCAGACTTGAAGTGCTCTTGGGTAGGCTCTTGGCCTGAGTGAAGAGGTATTTCTGAGGGCCTGGAGCCTCCTGTCATCCCAGATGAGGGTTGCCTCTGAATGACTGCAGAAGTCAGCAGCAGGACAGTTGATTGCTGATGTTTCTTCAACAAGCTCCACCTTCCCAACTTCATGTCCTTGTACCATGGATACCAAGAGCAGGTTTAGCAGCTTTTCATCATGTATTCCCTGTCTCTCCCCAGGAGACTGCAAGTATCTTTTAGCCTTCCCTTTTTTCTCCCCTACCCCTCCAACCTCAGGCTGCTTGCAGGTTTTGTCCACTCCAGGCCAGATCTGGTTCATCTTTTACCATCAATGTGGCTCCTTCTTGAGATATGTGAACAGAACCCATTAGCCTTCAGTTTAGGCAGGAAGGAAGGCTAAGGGTGGCTTATACTACATTTGTTTGCTGAGTTGAGGAGGTGCTTTCATTTTCTAGGAAGGGAGCTCTCAACATCTGAAAGTGAACCCAAACTGCCAGGGACATTATCAATAGTTCCAGCCAAAAAGAGGGCAAAAATGCACTGATGATGTGTGGTGGCAAGAGAGAGCAGGGCGTTGCTGGAAGAGAGGATAATGCCACATGTACACAGTCCTGAGAATATCCAGCACCTCCTTGAGGCAGAGATCCTAGGGAAGAGAAGGATGCAAATGCGTAATCACAGATACAGCTGGCATTTGTATTCTACAGAAGGCTGACAGGAGTCTTTATTTTCTGACTGTGTGTCCAGCAACCTCAGACTGTTTCTGTGATCTTCTGGAGCATGTTGTCCTACATTATGCAGCAGGCTTTTCATACTTGGATGAGGAAACACCCTTAGAGCAGGGAAGTACCTTTTTTGGTATGAAACTTTTGTTTTTGTCACTGTGCAGTTTTGCATTTTTTGGTTGTTTCCTGTTTTCTCTTGAATTTTTATGGAGATGTTGGCAGCATGGCTGTAACATTATCATGTTGTTAACTTAGGACTGCAGTGACTGCAAGGAGGGTTTTGGTGGTTGCCCTGCTACTCCTTATCTCAAATAGCTCAGTAGAGAAATCCAGTTGAGCTCCTCTTGGTTTCTCTCATTTATTACCTAGAAGGGTGAAATGAGGTAGGGTTCCCCATAGAGGGTACATTAAGAGGGGAAAAGAGAACAAGCTGTCTGGGTTTTATTTTACCCTCTTATCGAACAGTTTATCTCCACTCTGCTTTTATTGTTGTCATCTAAGTAGTTACACACTTACCTGTCCATATGCAGAATACGATTGTTGCAACTGCATGTAACTTCTTCACCTTTCTGACTGCTGACAGGAGGGCAGTGCGTATGAATTGTGAGATGGTTGTAGTTGCTTGTGCATACTGAGTTCACTTGTACCCCAAAATCTGTTCTCCCCTCTTCCATCCTTTTTTCAGAATGTCCCTGGGTCTTCCCATTCTTTGCTCCCTTTTTACATCAAATGTAAGACCATTGTCATTCAAGTGCCATGGATTTAAACCCATCATTTCCAGTTATCTAAATCCTGTTAGATTTTGAGATTGGGTTTTGACCCTTTGGACAGCTGGACCTGCGCAAATGATGGCATTGATGTGGAAATGACAACAACTGGCAGGAGGGAGGGAGAGGATAGGCATGGTCATATTGTATATGTTGTCAGTGAAAGAGATGTTGATGAAGGGACCCAAAGATCCCATTGCAGCGGAGTGTCAGAGGCCCAGAGTCCTGCTGCTGCAGTTTGCATGCGGTGGTAGGTGTTTCGTGTAACCCAAACCTTTCTCTTGAAGCATGTTGGTACATCTTTCCTTTCTAGCAACTGCTCAGATCAGGGATTAGGTATGTAGCAATGTTAAGGAGTTAAAATCTAGCTAAGGCTTTTGGAGTTGTGCTATGAGTGAAAAACATTGAAATTCAAAGTTTATCCTTCTGGGCATCCCAAACTGGGCACTTCACACTAGTGGAGTTTTTTTACTCCATGAATTCCATTACTTTAGCTCTTCAGCTGTAACAAGCACCATCTTTTTGCTGACATAAGCAGAGGAGCTCCTTTTTTTTTTCTTTGGCATGGGTATCATACAGAAGGGCATGTGGAACTGAATTGGAAGATTCAGGTAATTTGCAACAAAGGAGGTACAGGACCACACATGAAATGAGTTTAATAGATACTGATAGGTGTTCAGTGAAGGAGTGTTTGGTGTGATGTACTGGATGGAGTTGGTAGTGATTTCAGGGGAACAGGGTAGGGCTTTCAGTGTAAGCCCTTTCTGTACCATAAGGGCACAGAATTAAGATTGCTTGGGAGGCCTTTGTTTTGCCATTTCCTGACTGATTTGCTTTTTGACTTTGCAGCTTTAATGTGACTTTACCTTTCATAGAGGTGGTCACGAATACAGGTGATGTACACAACCACTGAGGATTAATTTGGAAACCGTCTACTAACCTGGCAAAAACGTGCACTTGCACTGTGTAGTTTTTGAACATCAGTTTCTCAGATGTTCATAGAAGGATGCAGTTTTATGGAGGAAATAAACTATCATCTTATTTTCACTATTCCTTATTCGTTCTTTCTTTTCCTTTTTAAAAGCTTGGTAATGAATCTGGCTACTTGGAAATTTAGCAAGAAGTACATTTCACTGTTCAAAACTGTTTCAGACTTTGGTTTTGGTTAGTTTAGAACAAGATGCATTTGGAGTATAATTTGGAGTACCTGCTGCATTGAAGTTGTTGTGATAGCTGGGATAAAAAAATGCACTGATATCCTATTTTCATCACTGAGTGTGCAAGAATAGTACTGTGTGCTGATTTGCAAGCATGCATTTTATTCCAATTCCTGTTTGGCCTCTCTTTCTTAGCAGTACAGTCTCTGCTAATGCTTGTGTGCCATATCTAGCTTACAAGACTGTTCTTTTGGCCTGCAGCTAGCATTTAGCCACCTGGCTGGAAGCCCCTCAGGCACTGATTACCTAAATTAACATGACGGTAAACTGCTCTGTGACACCAGAGATGCAGTGAGAGGAATTGCACGTGAATCACTGGTGATCTGTTTGTGTTCAGAAAGTCAATTGCTTTCAAGACTCAGGCTATGCAGCTGTGGGTGAGCTGTACTGTGTATGTGTAGGTTGATCATGTCACAAGGCAGAAGGCAGTGCAGTTTTCAGATGCTTTCAAAAGAGGCAGTGAGGTCTGTTGTCTCAGGAGGAGACAGTGCCACTTTATAGTGAAGGATATTGTAGTTTTCCCTGACACTCTCAATTTTTGTTTCTTAGACCGCATCGATGGAGCACATTCAGGGAGCTTGGAAGACTCTCAGTAATGGTTTTGGACTCAAGGATTCTGTCTTTGATGGCCCAAACTGTATTTCACCTACTATTGTCCAGCAGTTCGGTTATCAACGCCGAGCATCTGATGATGGCAAAATATCAGATACTTCCAAAACTAGTAATACTATTCGTGTTTTCTTGCCCAACAAGCAGCGCACAGTGGTAAGTCTGCATTACCTTAACATAAGAAGTGTTGTACCGTTACCATTGCTATCACTATGGTGTGTATCTGGCAAGAGAAATGCCAAGCTTCACTAATGGTCTTTATTGTGATTAAGTGTGTTGTCATCAGTTAATTCTAGAGGACATATTTTGAAAGCAGTGTACATGTATTCTGAGAACCTGTATTTCTCTACTTTAGTGCTATATTTTTCCTATATACATGAGTAAGATACTTTGCTTACATATTTAACATTAAAAGACAGTAGTTGGCTGACCTAAGCCTGTATGAAATAAAACATGTAGTTATTTCTGTCGCTGTTTTCTTCCCTTGGATGACCACAGTGAAGTATGGCAGTTAAAGCTGAAGTGAAACTTCTTGAGGGCACACTTCTATTTGATTTCTTGGAGCTGAGTGTACTAATAATAGTCTCACCAAAGTTCCCTGAAACATAAATTAAGCCTTTTTCTACACTTGAGGTAACTATTTGCCTGGATTGCTATTGCTTTTATAGGCTACCTGCTTGTATGAGAGCTGTATAAAATCCCAGAAACTTAATATTGTAAGAAATTGGAAAGTTACAAAATGGCTTCAAAACTTCCCTTGCAGTAGCTGGGTACATGGCAGGAAACGTGCCTGCCTGGCTGGTTGCCTCAGTGTGCAGCGAGTTCAATTGGAAGGCGCAGCAGTCTGTTGTTACATCATGGTTACAAGGAGTTTTTATTTCTCTGTTAACTTCAGAAGTCAACAGCTCTGCAGTTTTACTGCAACTTCTACACAAAGGAGAAGAAAAAGATTATCTCTTCCCTCCCCCCCCCCCCCCAAGTTAACCAAGTTCTGCAATCACTGACTCCATTCTCTTTCCCTTGGTCACAGGTGAATGTGCGGAATGGGATGACCTTACATGACTGTCTTATGAAAGCACTTAAAGTCAGAGGTCTGCAGCCAGAATGCTGTGCGGTTTTTCGACTTCTTACTGAACCCAAAGGGTAAGAGTCTGGAATGTTCAATGGGAAACTTCCAGCTAGAGAATGTAAAAACCTTGAGATTAGAATAGCAGCAATAATGGGTTCTTCTTTCCCTCCTGCTAGTTTCTTTTAAAAGCACTGTTTGGTTGTGAACGCTATCATGTTGCTTTCTTTGCCCTCCTCGAAGGCAGCTCCTTCAGTTTCCTGGGTATTAAAAATCTTACCTTTGCTTTAAAGCTAAATATTAGAAATGTTTAAAATTGAGGGGTGCACTCAGGTGCTTGTAGTGTCTTACAGAGGCTTTTGGCATACTCTAAATGAAATGATTGTGATATCCCTTCATATTTTGAAATATTTGGATATTTCTCGCCTGCATTTGTAGTTGGCAAATTTCAGTGCTAGTGATTCTTAGCCAACTTAAATGAGCATCTCCTCTGTGTGCTCAGTTTTAAGGCTCTACATTCCTCTACAACTTTTCAATGTTTGGATTTAAATCTCACTTCCGGTATTCCTTATTTTTTGTAGGACCGGGGATGCTGCTATTAAATACCAAATGATTCTTTTACAAGCTGAGGGAGTGAAGGTATCTCATGGAGTTAATACATTTAACTTCACACCTCGTAAGGCTTGGGCTTAATGCTCTTCTAAGCCTCAGTCATGAGGCAGTCATTTGTGGGTTTACATCTCTATGTAACAGAGTCCATTCTGGGGTCACCAGTAACTTTAGTGCTGAAGCACATAATACGGCTTTCATGTCACTAAGTCTGTCATTCATAATTTCTTATGTTTTGTTTGTAAGGGTATTTCTGTGACTATTACAGCTTCTAGGTGTCTTACTTCAAATAATCTGTATAGCTAAATGACTTACATGTTAAAAAAGACACAGAAAAAGAGGTGAATTGCTATGTTTTCGAAGTTGCTTCTAATCTGTAAGTGAAAGACACTGAAACAGAGCTCACTGTAAGAAGTTAGCCATGCTTTTCTGTATTTGTTTTCAGTTTACTCGAGAAAACTCACAAACACAGATCATGGCTTAGGCCATGCTTCTTACCTCCTCAGTAATTTTGTTGCCCCTATTTTCTCTCTCTTTCAGAAAAAAAACGCGTTTGGATTGGAATACAGATGCTGCCTCCTTAATTGGAGAGGAACTGCAAGTGGACTTTCTTGATCATGTTCCACTCACTACACACAATTTTGTAAGCTTCTCCTTTTCTGTATATTGATGTAATTTGTATCAACTGAACCACATATTCAGTCAAGATCATGCTAGAACTTAGGTACCTTTTGGCTCTCTAAAACACAGGAGGGATTTTGAAAGTGATGGCTTGATTCATTCACCCCTACTCCCAAAGATTAGATTGGTTAAATATGAGTTTGTAATGAAACACCAGAATTCTGTTCATATTCAGTGATTCCCAGGTGTCAGAGACCTTAAAAGCTCACATTATGCATGTTCGTCAAAAGTCTAACCATTGCCATTTTTATTTTAGATATGTGTATTTTTGTAACTGCCATATTAAGATCTCATGCCTTTATAGTAAGGGAGATAACTTGCATAGTCAGTCTCTTGCTCATCGGTCAAAGAAGGTTGGATGAGTTTGTTATAATAGTACTGTTATAATAGTACTGAATATATGGGGGTGCTGTTAGTTCTGCAAGGTCACGACATTTGTTTTGTGAGCTAATGCTGCATTGTAATTTGACAGTATTTTTTTGGGAAAGAAAGACTGTAGATTTGTAATTCCTTTTCAAAAAGTGATTATTTACTCAGTATGGATCGAATGAATAGAAGTGGTGGTGGGTTTGGTTGTTTTTCACAAAGAGATAATGCCTAACTCTTAAGTTTTATCTTGCATTATGTTCTCCCTGGGAAAGAACTGTATTCCTCTTTCTAGCCTTTTTCTAGCCTTTTTGTTGTTTAATCCCAGAAATGTATTGTCCCAAGTGGAAAAACTTAAAGATTATAATTTACATCCATCAGAAAGGTCAGGATTGATTTACAAAACCTGAAAGTAGCTTTGCTCCTATTTTACATCTTCAGAAAACTACAAATAAAGCTGTCTGCAGTTGGTTATCAGAAAACTGGTATTTTTCTCCAGAGCTGGAATAAGCTTAAACTTCAAGCCTTCCTCCACTGTATGCTCTGGAGGATGAAACCCTTTGGTTCTTTTTAATCTTTCTGTCATATTTCAGAAGCTTTAGCAAAATGTTAAATGCCATTTAAAGAAGTAGAATTTCCTTAAACTATTTTATTTACAAAGGAATCTGTTTCTTATACAAGGGGTGTTGGTTAGTTGTAGACATTCAACAAGCATTTTGACTAATAAAGAAACAAATGAGGTGCTTCTTGGAGTCTGGTCCTCCTTCACCTCCTTGGAGATACTGAAAACCATAAATAAATAAAACCATAAAACAATAAAAGACCCAGTTCCTGGCCTACCCAGCTTTGTTGCCTTACCCAGCACAAACTGGTGCTTTTTGAACTAGACAGAACATTTTTCGCGTTTAAATAATCATGTAAAGAAAGCCCAACGCGTTTGTAACCTTTCCAGGTTTCCAGTCAACGAGGAAATATATGCAAGAATTCTCAAGCATGGGTTTGACTTCAGTAGCACTCTTGGGGCACTGATAACATTTTACTCATGGTGTTTATTTATGTCAAGCTCTGTAGATGTTCATCTGGGCCAAAGAAGAGAAGGTAATAGCTTGGATTAATCATTTAACTTGTTTTCTAGGCTCGGAAGACCTTTCTAAAGCTTGCTTTCTGTGACATCTGCCAGAAGTTCCTGCTAAATGGGTTTCGGTGTCAGACGTGTGGCTATAAATTCCATGAACACTGCAGCACTAAAGTCCCAACCATGTGTGTCGACTGGAGCAATATCAGGCAACTCTTGTAAGGACTGTTCCTTTTTCATAGCAACAGCGGTTCGCTGTGACAGACAAGCATTGGGTTTTTTAATCTCCCCTTATAGAGTTAAATTGGAATTGTTGGGAAGTGGAGTCACTTTCATCATCTACAGAACTTGTGTATTGATTTCATAAAACAGCCAGCAATGATTGTCTGTTCCCAGGTGAAGAAGGCCATTTAGATTAAATGCATTTTGCTCTTGCTGTAATCTTTAATATTGTGGGAGAAGCAAACAAGATCATGAATGAGCAGGCAGTTGCTATGATTCCCTCTGTTTCAAGAAAATAATAATGATTCCTCCTACGTAACACCTTGTTAGAAGAAAAAAGGCACAATTCAGTTGGATTTTAGCTGTTGGAAGCGTGAGTGTTCAGAACTGCCACAACTTTTCACACCCTGTTGAAAATGCATCAATGGTGAGAAAACTCATGGAGGATAATACTTTCCTAACGTTGATTAGAAAAAGTTGAAGATCATTATGTTAGAAGTCCTATTATGCAAAAGTGTTAAAACCTGTAATTGACCTTATGTGTCTTAGTGATTGTACTATATAACTAAACTTGGTCATACAGTTACGCATTTTCTTATGCTGACGGGTTAGACTGTAGGACGACTTGTGCCACTTGGTGCTACCTGGTTTTAATAGAACGTAAAAAATTTTGTATCTTAAGTTTAGAAGGAACACACGGAAATTTTCTTTGGGAGTCTGAAGACCTAGTTTTGAGTCATACCATACACAGAGGAAAAACCCTATGTAAAGATAGGAATGTGTTCATCAAGTTCATTGTGCTGGAAAGAAACAGCCCTTTACATTGTCAGCTTTAAAGAGCATTGTATAGGAGGTAGTGTAGCAGTTGAAATTGTAATTGTTTCTGTTGATATTTCAGATTGTTCCCAAATTCAAATATCAGTGACAGTGGTGTCCCTGCACTACCTCCCTTGACAATGAGACGGATGCGGGAGTCTGTCTCCCGGATACCTGTTAGGTAAGCTAGTATTTCCTGTCATTTCTGGTTTGGGAAATACAGTTTTTTAAAAGCAAAAAACCAAAATGCCCCCAACTCCTCCAAACTAGAACCATCTCACAGAAAGTTGGGATTAATGTGCGAGAAGGCAACACCACTTCATCACAGATAACGTGTGGTGTCCTTTCTTGTTCTTACGTTCAAGCAAAACACTGAGTTGGAATTTGATCTTTTTAATTTTAAATCTTAAGACTTTAAGGGAGGGTATTAAAGGTTTTCTGGAGACCTTTGTTTTCCTTCCTAAGCAATTCAAGGCTCCCTCTGGTATTTTCATTGATTTTATTTTATCTAATTAGGTAGTACACATGTGAAGGCATGTGACTTGTTTTGCACGGCTGGCATACATCAGCTAAAATAAGGTTCCAATGTTACGGTGGCAGATAAGAGTTTAAAGAGAGAACAGTGGAAACTGAAAATATGCTCCTCTAAAAGAATAATCTGAGACCTAAAAAGAGTGTTCCTGTAGTTTTAAATGCTAGACTAGAAACTGCTTTCCTTTCAGAGGTGCCGGACTTCTGAGCCTAATTTGTGCCTGTATTCTTTTCCTTGAAATTCTAGAGGCTGCAGAGGGCAGGCCATCTCTTGTTTTCCCTACATCCCTTTGAAAGTCTTGGCTTATTCAGGAATGAGGCACAGAGCACGTAGCTGACTTGCAAATGGTTCTATATATTCATTTATTTATTTTTTCTTAGTAGCAAATACATCAGGAATTGATCTTATGTTCTCTTTGCCATCCTACCCTCTTTCCAGTGTTGCTGAACAATGACTGATAACTTGATAGGTTTTTAAGCTTTTTGTGAAGGCTGGCTGATTTCAGTTAGGATACTTGTGTGATTTGGGATAAATAAAGTATGAATGACCTTAGCTGTGATTTATAACTCTTTGTTGAACTGGATTTTAGTGTTGGCCTCCTGTTAACTGGTATTGGGTTTCATGACTTCCTTGCTGGCTGTTCTCTGTGAACCGTTGAACAGTCTTGCAAAGCTTTGCAAATTCAGGGCTTAGCAGTAAAAGCAGCTCTTAAGCTACGCACTGAACAGGTTTGAAATGAGCAGTTTGTTTTGGTTTCACAAGCCTGAATTAATCTAACAGAGCCAGTGATTTATCAATATGTTGAATGTAATTTGATGGGGATTGAGGTGAGCTGTGGCAAAATTCATAACAGCTGAAATAGACTTATGTTAAACACACTTATCTAGCGTGTGAGCTGACAAGATCTTCAAGTTTTCTCATTTATTTTCTAACATAAGCTGGGAATGATTCAGCTGACCAAATAGTTTAGTTGGTGTGCAAGTCCCAGCTTTTTCTGTGCTTGGAATTCTGTGTATATTGCTTTTGGACAGGTTACATTGAACACTATGATTTGGTTGTTAGAAAGCAAAGAAATAACCACAACTTTCCCTTTTTCTCTCTTTTCCTTCTCAGTTCCCAGCACAGGTATTCTACACCTCATGCTTTCACCTTCAACACAACAAATCCTTCCTCTGAGGGTTCTCTTTCCCAAAGACAGCGGTCTACGTCCACACCAAATGTCCATATGGTTAGCACTACAATGCCTGTAGACAGCCGGATAATAGAGGTAATGCTGATGGGGAGGGAATAACTGAAAGTTAAACTAGAATTGTGACTGGCCATTTAATAGTCACTGGTTGGGTTTTCTTTGCTTTTGGTCATTACTGTTTGCCTTGGTTGAGTGCTGAAGAATATACGTGGCACATTTGCATAGAAAGCTGATAGTTCATTCTTAGTCTTTTTTGCTGAAGTTCTAGGTAGAATTTTGGGGCCTGTGAAGATGTGGGGGAGCTTAACAATCAACAATCAGAGCTGGAAAGAAAATAAGCTCAGTTTTACTGAAGAAATGCTTATTGGGCATATATAAAAAGGTTCTTCCGAACTTACAAATCTGGATTTGTTGGGAGCTGGTGTTTATTTTCAGTCAGACTACAAGTACTGTAAGTCTGGATGTAGTTCTCACAGTTGGAATTCTCAAGTCAAAACTTTCTTGCAATATGTTTTGTGTTCTATCTGAATGGAATTAACAGTGATTCTGGGCTTGTGTACTAAAGCCATCTGTATCTCAGAACATTTTTCTGCTGTTACTTGCTTTCAAGCGCCTTTTTCCTTTTTCTTCTCTACCTTAACCTGGCAGTAGTGAGAGACAGCTCTTTGAAGTTAGGCCTAAAGTGGTTGGGGTTTGTTTTGTGATGATAAAATAAGGGAGTGGTGTGCAGGAAAGGTTTGCAGAAAGAAGTGCTGAACTGCAAGACTTCAGAGAGGTTTGTTGGGGTTTTTTTGCTCTGGAACAGTTTAAAAACTGTTTAGGCCAAGCAAAAGCCTTTGACTGCCAAGTTTACTTGCATCTTCAGCTGGTAGTTTATAGGCTTCTCTGAAATGTGCTGGAGAACCCCTCTGGACATTTCAGCTGAAGAAAAAGTTTACTGCAGCCCAGTGAAGTTTTGGTGAGAAGCTTTGTGTCAGCTGGGCTTTATGGGGAAAGGTGTTCTCCTTTCTGTTTGGTTTTCTTAGACTTACAGTCTTTTCTACAGCTTCAGAAGTCTGGCTGACCAGCTTTTATGGCTTGAAAAATAAGGAAGCAGTCAGGAAAGAGATTATGAATTATTGAACTTTGTAGCCTGATGAGCCTTTAAATAGACACTACTTGCGTTATCCTTTATGCATAGCAGTAAAGACAGAACTGCTTTCAGTTCTGGCTCTTCATCATATCACAGGGATTGAATAAAAATCGCTGGCATGTCTTAACGGCAATAGCTGCTTTTCCAAAAGGCTTCAAAACCTGAAAAAGTTAAAAAAACCCCAAGCACCACAAAAGGTAGTGGAGACCTTCTAATACGACATGAGAAAGACCACCTTAATAAAGTGGTTTACGAAAGGATAGATCCTAGTGAACTATTGGGTTTCAATGGGGATACTTCCAAGTTTTACTGTGCTTAATGATCATCTATCATCAGAGTACTCTTTCTTTCATTTATCCTAACATTTAATTCTTTCATTTTTGAATTTTCTTTTATACTTCCTCTGTTCTTTTCTCTCATCTCTTACCGTGTTGGCCTAGAATAACAGCCTGAATGCTTCTCCCAGTTCCTGGTGCAGACGGTTTTGTTTGAGGGGAAGAGTAGGTATTTTCTTGGTGCCTTTTGTTTTCTTGTGATTAACAGGATTGCTGTAACTTGTAAGCCATGGCAGTGTCCGCATTCAGTGTTTAAACTGGCCTTGATTTGGTGCACGTGTTTATAGCATGTTTATACTTAAATATTGAGGACACTAATAGGAAGATGCAAATTGCTGGAAGTGCTTCACTTTGAGTTTAGCTGGATCAATCCACACTGCGATGAGATTTGGTGTGAGTTTGAATAGGCTTGAATTAAAGATGCGTTTGGTCACACAGTTTTTAAAGCAAGGCCCTTAAGCAGATCTATTGTGTAGCATTTTTTCCTCTCAAAACTATTTTGTTGAATGTAAATGTACAAAGCCCTTAGCTTAAGAACATGATTTATTTTATTCACATCCAAATAAAGCTGCCAGACTACAGCACTGAGTATGGTCTGATTTGTGTTGTAAGAACAGTTCTAAAGAGTGCTGGGTTTGGTTTGTTTGCTGTTGGATTCATAAGCAAGAAAGAAAATATTCACATCAGGACTGAAGTTCAAAATCACTTTTTTCTTAAATAAGGATTGGAAATGCAACAGTTTGAGAACAATTTATTTAGCTGTCCTTTGCCAGCTCACTTGAAAGCAGTTCCATTTCCAGGCTGGTGTACAAAACCCATCACCTGGTATTGATTCAGGGTCTTAAAGGGTTTTATTGTCTTCAAAATGGACAAAAGCAGAGTTAGAGGTACTATGCAAGAATACTGGGTGTAGAGTCAAGCTTGGGAGAATGCAACTAGCAAGCTAAAATGGTGTATTTCATAAATGAGTCTTTACTAAGGGAAACCTGAGTTTATTTGAAAACTGTATGGTGAAATGTAGGCTTATTCTGTCCTCCTATGACGTCTAACATTTGTTATTCTACTAATGAGTGTGAAAGTTTGACTTGACTTCTATTAACTTTGACAGTATTTAACATTTCTGTAGTGCATGTTCTTGCTTTGTACTTAATACAGTACCTGGATATTTTACCTTTCCTGTATGTACTTTGGAATAATACGTAGCAGGTGAGAAAAGTTGTGAAGTTGTGTTTGTCAGAGCTTAGTTATCTTGTGCATGGCTGTAGAATTGTATTGTAAAGTGCCTGTGGCATGAGGTGAGAGTTGTCGCTCTGTGCCAGCTAGTGAACTGTGTAAGAACATGCTTTTCAAATACCATCACATGTTAATCTATGGGAAAATGTCTTGAAAATAAGATGCTTTTTATGTTAGGGCACCAGATGTAGCCTTTTCCGGGTTGAAATAATATGGTAGAGATACTGAAACATGTATGTTGACTTGGAATATTGGAGGAGCTTATAAAAGTTTTCCTCCTTGTAATGCCAGAGCTTTTTGAGAACCCCCAGAGGTGTAGGACCATCTCAGGAGCTATGCTCAGACCTGAAATAC
Source organism: Ara ararauna (assembly GCA_028858755.1). NCBI lineage: Eukaryota > Metazoa > Chordata > Aves > Psittaciformes > Psittacidae > Ara > Ara ararauna. The sequence continues at coordinate 2,470,669 of CM054385.1, forward strand.
ACGCATGTGCAAAAATCCCATGGTGGGAATGCAGACAGTATCTGCAGTGGTTTTTCTTGTTCTGTGTCTTTTTCTTTTCTTTTTTGTTTGTTTTTCCCCCTTTCTTTTTTTGGCAGTAACACCTCTGAATATGCTGTGAATACTTTAAGTGTTTTGGAAGAATTCACAAGTTGCATGGGTTTTAGCATAGAAACCAAGCTGTCATCTTTTGGAGGATGTTGGTCAAGACCATTTGCGCTTGGCCAAAACTCTCAGGAACAATTTCAGCACTATTCCTGCATCTTCTTTTGTATGCTGTCATTCGTTTATTAACTTTATTACCTACCTTCTCTGTTCCAGGATGCGATTCGAAGCCACAGTGAATCAGGTATGTTTTCAAAACCTAAAATAATTTAGAAGATTATTTTGTGTTTATTTTCTAGGTCGTAAATTGTTTTTCTTCTATTTTAATATTTCAGCCTCACCCTCTGCTCTGTCTGGAAGTCCTAACAATATGAGCCCAACTGGCTGGTCTCAGCCTAAAACCCCAGTCCCAGCCCAAAGAGAGCGAGCCCCTGGATCTAATACACAAGAAAAGAACAAAATTGTAAGTATGGCAATGTCTGATTTATTAATTTTTAAAGTGGGCTGGGAGTAGTGGTGTGTTGGGATACATTCTTGTAATTAAAAGGCAATACAAGCTGATGGCAGTCGTAGAGTAGTTAGGGTTGGAAAGGACCTCAAGATCATCCAGTTCCAGCCCCCTCCCAGTGGGCAGGGACACCTCAGACTAGGCCATGTCACCCAAGGCTCTGTCCAGCCTGGCCTGGAACACCGCCACGGATGGAGCATTTACCACTTCTTTGGGCAACCTGTGCCAGGGCCTCACCACCCTCACAGTAAAGAACTTCTTCCTTATATCCAACCTGAACTGCCCCTTTTTAAGTTTGAACTGTGCACTGTGTGTATGTAATAGCAATATAATAGTAACTAGCTTGGGGAAGGATAGCACTATTGCATTGTAAATACCCAGAACTAATTGTCAGTCCAGAACACTTTATCTCAGACAGTGTTGTGAAGTTTTTTTTCAGTACAGATTTGAGGATTACCTTTCTAAATCTTTAGGGTCTGCATCTTTTCTTATATTCTTTTTTAATATGTTTAAAGTTAGCCTTATTTATCACTATTTGAACTGTGTTGCCATAGCTTCCATAGAAAGTGGGTATTGATAGCGCCATCATTTTCATAGGACAGTTAGTCACAGTGTCTCAGGGATTTAAGAAAATACAAGTTTTCCCTCAGAGGCTTGATTTTAAACTTGGTGTGGGAAAAGTTACCACAATAATGAATAATGCCTCAAATTTCTTTGAGGCTTATAATATTAAAAATGACAGTAGAGTTGTTTAGTGGGATTCCCGGTTGTCAATCACTGCAGCATTGGAGAAGTCTGCTCTCATCTTTTTGGTTTATTCCTTTTGAATATGTAAAGCAGTTCCTGAATTTTAATATTGTTATTTTGAAAAAGTCAGTATTTCAAATATCTTTCAATACTTGATTATGAAATATTTGTTCCTCTTAAGATCTAAGATAGGAGCTTATGTTTCTGGTGCAGAACTTAGCAATAACTTCTGAAGCAGATCAAGCCATCCAAGAAAATGCTGTTGGTGTGGAGTGGTGTGGTTTTAGCTTTGGTTTTTTGTTCAGTTGTTTGGTTTGGTTTTGGGGTTTCTTTGGTTTTTTTGTAAACAAACTCACCACCCCTCACAAATTGAGGAGAGAAAAACAAAGTCCAAACTGCCTGGCAAAACCCTTGGGGTTTCAGTGCATCTTAAACGTGTATGAAGGGAGTTCTTTCATTCTTGGTGCATATATAGAATATATTTGATTGAATCCTAAAAGTAAAAACTATGTCAATTTTTGTTCCAGAGGCCTCGTGGACAGAGAGATTCCAGTTATTACTGGGAAATAGAAGCAAGTGAAGTCATGCTTTCTACCAGAATAGGGTCAGGTTCTTTTGGAACAGTTTACAAAGGCAAATGGCATGGTAAGTTCTTGACAAGTGTTACAGTTTTCTCAAAATGTTGATAAGGTAAACGATAAATCCAGAAACAGGTAAAATTGTTCTAATGGTGCTGTGTGTTTATCTGCCACCAAAGGCTCTAGGTGAGAAATACTCATTTCCTAATAGTAGCGGTGGGGAAATTAAGGCAAACAACAGACATCAAGATCTGAATCTCACAACAGCCCTCTACTTGCGTACTGTATTGAAGCCAACATTGTTTGCTTTATCAGCACATTCTCCAACAGCTTGTTCTCTCTGGAGATTTTTCTTTCCAGTGTCAGGATTGAATTGGCAGAATTACCTGGGAAATTTCACAGCCTGATGTGGAATTATATGTACCTGTTTTTCAATACCTCTGTGGTTTACTTAGCATAACGTATTCAGGGTGGCAGGGAAAGGAAATGAGCATAAATTGCTTTTGCTGTGGAGTCTTTCTACGGAGAAGATGGTTGATGTGAGAGTTTATGATATAAAGTTAGCTGGAATACTTTGAAAAGAGGCACACTGGGAACTACAGAACCAGTTTCTAAATTCAGGGCTTGTGATGTAAAAAGAAACACACACAAACCCCTCCAGGCCCTAATTTAAATAGTGTTATTGTCATAAAATAAGCTGGAAATTTACCTTCCACCCTGTTTTTTTAAAGAGTAAATACTTGCATGTCTTAAAGCCAAGATATTGTCAGCATCAGTGGAAGGACTATCCTTATACTACAAGTAATATCCATGAATAGTTAAATTGATTTTCATTATATAAGTGAAATGGAACACAAAACAGGAGGAAAAATAGGTTAAATAAGCATTTACTCAGGACTCAAGAAATGAGAACTTCTCATTAATATTTATTGTAATAAAACATTTGCAACTCTTCATATATCAAGAGCTTTGGTGTGTTAAACATGAACTGTATGGAGCTACATAGTTGGAAAGAACTCTCAGTTGTGTGCACAGGATAGCTGTCTCCTAACTCCGTGTCGATAACATCTGATATTTGTTGTAACTTTTATATTCTCCTGATTTCTCAGGGAAGTCAAAATTGAATTACTGGGGCTTTTTTAAAACTCATTTTTGGTGGGGGCTTAAGAAACATACAGGGTTCTATTTCTTACAAGTCTTTTCTATTTAGAATTGAAGAAACAGGGTGTTGGCTGTGCTTATTAGTAAAACTGCAGAGGTTTTTTTGCAGTAACCTAATAGTACAAATGCTGCAATAAAACCGGTGAAGCCACGTAAAATTAACTGAGGTGGGCAGATTGCTGCAAACTTCAGTAGGAAAGCCAGGTGAAGTTAGAGGTGTTGGGTTTTCTGAAACACCCAGCTGCGAAGGGCTGTTTGCAGTGAACCTTTGGGAGGCTGTGTACAACTGGATGCAAACTGTGTTAGGTTTCCAATAAGCTTTCCTGATTTAGTCTTCCACGCTAAAACTGTCAAGGGCAGTCTTGCTCTGAGGAGTGCGTGTCTTAACATGGAATAACTTCCATATTTTTCCAGCTTGTTCTGATGGTTAAGTACTAATTCTCATATTTGCACCACTTCTGTTACAGACACCATTTGGATCCTGTAGTGTCCTGTAGCATGCTTCTAAATTTAAAAGGCGGAAAGAGAACCAAGGCAGTTTAAATGGGTTGGAAGACTACCTATCATAAACACTCACATTTCCCCTTTGACCCTGGTAATCAGCTCTAGGGTTTTTGTGGTTGGGGGTGGTGGTGAAAGCTGATTTATCTTCAGATTGCTGCTAAACAAAACCAGTGCTATTGTGTATTTGTTTCTGTAGAGGAAACTGCTTGGGAAATTCCATCAAGCTTAAAGTGTGGCACCTCATTCAGTGAGACCACTATAAGGTTAAAAACACCTCTTCATCTGTGGAGCAAGGATCATAATGGAGAATAAACTGAAAAATCATCTGAAAACATTTGGCCTGTAATCAGTGTGTGCTGAATCCTTGCCTTGTCTGGGCATAGCTCTTAGCAGTGTACAAGTGTTGCTAGACCATCTATTGGTCTTGCATTGTACATCAGTAGGAGTCACAGTAGGAACTGGCTGCTTCAAAGCCTCTGATGTTGGTGCTCATATGAATGTGTTGTCTTTCTACCAGTTATATTCTCTAAGCAGAGAGACCTGTAAGTTATCAAACATCATGCGTACCACAAATATGAGATGGTTCTCTTTATGAGGCTGAAATAGGAAGTATATAGCATTTACTGAAGTGAAAGTAAGAAGACAGAGATGTACAATAACATGTTCAGTAGTTGTGCATTTTTTGTGACTTCAAGTTATACAGCAGATTAAGCAGCTGGTAACTGCAGTGGAAGACACTTCAGTATTTAGTGGTTAAGTATTCCTAATGTTTTCAGTTGATCATTATATCCTAGAGACATGCTAATGTTTTTCACATGCCTCTTTGAAAAGAGGCCATATTAAGAAGAAGAAAACTGGTGATTGTGGTGAGGTCTGTCACTCTGGGGATTTTTTTAAACGCGATGATTCAGTAATGCTAAAAGGCATAAACTGTGGGGTAAGCCTATATTGGAGTATAGCACCTCTCAAATCTTTTTACTGCATGCGGACTAAGATTGAAGTCTCGGTTTGCCTGAACTGCTTATATCTTCCTGTGACGGTGTCAAGGCAAGTTTATCTTGACTTCTAAAATGCTATCCATCCACAGTTAAATGTGATGCTTGCTTCTTTCCCAGAGGAATTAGTGGGGTTTGCTGGTGGTGCTTTTACTTTTGTTAGTTGGCTCCACTATTGCACCTTTTTTGACTCTCTTCAATTCTACTGTTTTCTGGATGTACACTGTAAAGGTTTTTACAACTTTATTCTCTAGAAACAGCCTCTAAACAGGTAGCACTGGATCATCTAGTCCCTTTGTATTACCATTTAACAGACACTGAAATTTAAGGCAAGCACTGACAACGAAAGCAATTCAAATGTAGTTTTGAAGTAAAACTTTCTAATCTATCAGCTTAAAGAACAGTAAGAGGTTGTTCTGCTTTCTGGAGTCCCCAGATTTGCTGTTGAAATACGAAGATCAGTGATTTTTCTGCTATTTCTTGGTAGAAGATTTACCCCTCCATTGCTGGAATTTAGCAGTATTTAAATCTAGCAAGGTTGGGGTATATACATACATATATATATAGTTTCTATATATAAACTGTAATATACAGAATTATAGAACAGTTAGGGTTAGAAAGGACCTTAAGATCATATAGTTCCATCTCCCCTGCCATAAGAATATGAAGGTATATATATATGTGCACTAAAGCTGGATAGAAAACAGAAAGTGATGAAACTCTGGATACTCTTTGGAAGCAGAGACACTCTGATGTGACTGTGTTTGAAATAAGATGCTGAGAATGCAGCTACACTAGAATACGTGCCTTTTCAATAGCTATTTCAGATGTTAGCAGCTTTATATCCTGGAGAAAGCATTTGTGTAATGCTAGCCACTGTTAGAAACTAGAAGGGAAGCATGTGAACAATTAGTGACCTTTTCCATTAGGCTGAAGTTCAAGTAAATGAATTGTCTGATATGGTGGAAGTTTATATGTCTGCAGGAAAACTCTTGAGCTGTTACAAGTTACTAGAGTTGTACTGTGCACAAATGGGGAGTGTTAAGAATACTGTATGTTAATGTTATTTTGGGAGGGCAAAAAAAAAAGCTGCATTGTTAGTAACTTCTTTGGTAACTATTTTCAGGGGATGTAGCAGTGAAGATACTAAAGGTTGTAGATCCAACCCCAGAACAGTTCCAGGCTTTCAGAAACGAAGTGGCTGTGTTAAGGTGAGTTGGTAGCTTCACTGCTAAATTCTGTTGTTCCAAGGCACTCACTTGACTATTATCCCTCCTTTAAGCTGTCTTGCCCAATATTCTATGTTTGAGAGACACAAAAAGCAGATCTGCTGAGAAGAATAAACAAGAGACAGTATAGTGATACTTGCTGTGAGACAGCAATCTTAATTCAGAGTATTTCAGTAGTTCTTCACTATTCCTGAAGGTTGTATTTTCAGGTGAATAGTAGTAACACCCATAATTGTTCAGGTCCCATTTGGAATGCAGGAAAAGATGAGGATGCATAAATTCTGCCATAATTCTCATCACTGGACAGAATACTTGAACTTTGTACCTTTCAAAATTGCAGCATAACTACTTATTTTGATGGATACTCTGATTTACAGAACTCTTTGCAAATACTGCTTTTATAGCATCCATTTAACTAGCCATAATGTTAATCCTGAAACAGAACCACTTAGAGTAACGGAAGAACTATCTGTTAATTCCTTCACAGTTTATAGTGACCCTTCAGTTTCCTTTTGGGATTCAGTCTTCTGTCTAAATCTGTCACTTTTTTCCCAGCTTTCAGGGTAATTCCTAGTATTCCACTAACTTTTCTAATACCACTTGCAAGCATGAATGTCAGTTACTAATTTCTAAACTCTTGAGTTTCCATGACAACTTCTTCTTGAAGCTTGATTTAAGAAACTTCCTTGGAACTAAAAGGAGTTTTAGTATCTTAACGAGAAAGCAGAAAATCAGCATATTTTTATATATCTTAAAACCAAACTTTACACACACATTCACCTGGCAGAAATGTTGTTGGAAACTCATGTTTGGACTCAAAACTGAAACGTGTTCCTTGAGCCAGGAATTTTTAAAAGCATTTGAAACCTTTTTTCCTAAAGGTACTAATTTGTCTTTGCTACTTTCTTTTAGGAAGACTCGGCATGTTAATATTTTGCTGTTTATGGGCTACATGACTAAAGATAATCTGGCCATTGTAACACAGTGGTGTGAAGGAAGCAGCCTGTATAAACACCTGCATGTTCAAGAGACCAAGTTCCAAATGTTCCAGCTCATTGATATTGCTCGGCAGACAGCACAGGGAATGGAGTGAGTAGGATCAACAGCAATGCTGGCTATTTTTGTTCTTGGAATGGTGTTTCCCTTCTTATTCCCAAACCCTAATATGAGGAGTTACTCTGCTAAGATAGTAATGGGTCAGAATGGTACACCTAGTAGAGAGTTTGTGCAGCCTTAATTTCAGCACAGTTGTATGCATTCTTACTTTGATTTAGTATTCTTTTCCCCCTTGGATCTGCCTTAGTTAATGTTAGACCACTAGCCACTTAACAGTTAGCTTTTCTGTATTTTATCTGCTTTCATAGCTTGAGGTCTTGCTGTCATGCAACTAGATGAGATCCTATTCTAAACATAGAATTCACCTTTTTTTTTTTTTTTTCCCCCTCCTTGTGTTACTTCCTGTAACATCACAGTGTTTGGCAAGTACAAGTTTATACTCATGGTACTTCTGTGAGATGAGGGCATGCCTGTTCCTGTTCTACAGCTACAGACACAAACACGCAGATAGGTTTTGGAAGCCTTCCCCATACTCTTTCAGAACGTGTTGCAGTGATCAAAGCAGAGAAGATGCTGACAAATAGCTGGCGCTGTCAGTGCTCATCCATTTTGCATTTCAGAACCCAGGTTTCCAGTCAGACACCTAGAAGACTAGGGACGTATATTGTGACTGCAGATTAAAGCAGTTTGTAAAAAGTAAACCTGAGATAGCATCCAAATTTCATGCACATGAGGAAAGCACCCAGTTCTAGGGCATTACACAGCTACGTAACAGTGATGCCACTCTTCTTGCTTTCTGAGGTCTATTTACTACATTGTTCCTGCTTTCTGCAATGCATAAAGCAGTAGTCATCAGCTAGTACTTGCTAACTTGCTCTTTTTCCCAAAGTAGACACATCCTTTAACTAAATCAAGAGTGTGTGAAATGGTTGAGTGTGTAATAAATTGTCATAATGTCTGTCAAACTGAAAGGCAAGGTTTATGGGAACAGCCTTCATAATGGTACTTCTGGTTTTTCCTTCACAGCTATTTACATGCAAAGAATATCATCCACAGAGACATGAAGTCCAATAGTATCCTTTTCTGCCTTAATTGTATTTCCTTTAATGTGGGTGATTTGTTGTTAAAATATGGGGCTTTTGGGGGGGTTCAGATAGTTGTTTCAGATGTATGTAACTACTAATGAGTAATTCAATGGCTTTAACCTGCCAGAGGCGAGACTGAGATGAGCTCTTAGGCAGAAGCTCTTCCCTGGGAGGGTGCTGAGGCGCTGGCACAGGGTGCCCAGAGAAGCTGTGGCTGCCCCATCCCTGCACTGTTCAAGGCCAGGTTGGACACAGGGGCTTGGAGCAAGGTGCTTTAGTGGAAGGTGTCCCTGCCTGTGGCAGGGGGTGGAGCTGGATGAGCTTTAAGGGCCCTTCCAACCCAAACCAGTGTGGGATTCTATGAATTCCTATTGATGAGTAAGAAGTTAATTTTTAGCAAGGGCTTTCATAGAACATATGTGCTTATTTACCGAACTGTTGTGACAGAGATGGGGAAAGATGTGCAACAGTTGTGCTCCAAAAGTGCCTTATTTTACTTGAATGGTGGTTATGCAATTCTCTGTTACCCAAATGCTGTACTGGAGAGCAGCTGCACCCTTTTCTTGGTGGGAGATGTTTGTGTGTGCTGGTGTATGTGTGCAGATGTGGGGTTTGCCTGTGTTCCACTGGTATTTTTAATACATTTAAAACACCTTCACATGTCTGACAGAAATTAAGCCTGAACTCCTTACTTTAAACTCAAGAAAAGGCAAACTGTTACCACTATATTTCTTGCAAACATATACTTTCAGTAGTGCATATGGAGTAAAAATGTTGTAAACTGATGTCTTTTGCCTTTCAAAATACCGGGTTTGGAAATTGCCAAGAACATCCCTTGAGCTAACAGCAGAAAATGCAGCTTGCTTTCATAAAATGCAAACAGCATGTCTTGGAAATGCTAGCATAAAAGAATATGCCAAGTGATTCCATAATGTAAGGAGATTCCCATTTTCACTTCATTTAGAAAAATAACCATTTTGGATATGGGAGGTCAGGAGTTTGTGATTCCTGATAATGATGACCATTTTTGTGTAGTATATGAACTCTTTTCCTGACATAGGAGTGAGAACGCGGAGTCAGTCATGTTTATATTCTGAATCCTCTTTTTGAACATAAAACATTCTTAAATGAAGTTGTAAAGTGGAATCTCCTTGGAATAACCCCAACAAAGAAAGTGCTACCTGTCAGTCTTAACAGGCAATCTATTCAGTGTATAGATTGCAGGTAGTACAGATGTGGGTATTTCCAGTTGAAATAGTTAAATCATGGCTAAACCTCAGGAGATCAGCCAGAGAGCTTTGTGGAAAGAGATTTTGTATTTGATTCAACTTGGTTTTATTTAGTTTCTTTTTTGAGCCGTGATGACTTCTATGTTGTTCCTCTGTGTGTCTCTTGACGCCAGTTATTTAAGTACTTGCAGTCATTAACTAACACAGTAGGTTTCTATCCTAGCTCACCATAAAGATAAAAGTACAAACAATGCTGAAACATCTGGTCTTGTTTAGTCTTAAAAGTTAACTCTGTAATATGGATGCCATAAAATTGCCTTTTTTCTGTTTAAAATACAACTTGTAGCAGGTTTAAATAAATAACCAGCAGGTTTTGTGGGTAGTTGGCTTGCATTCGGAATAACCTGAGCAGGTACTTCATAATCGTGTCAGAAAATTCAGGTGTTTGCTCAGGTCTCCTACAGATTTTCTTTAACAAGTGTTTAGATATATTTCTTCATGAAGGCCTCACAGTGAAAATAGGAGACTTTGGTCTGGCAACTGTAAAATCCAGGTGGAGTGGATCTCAACAGGTGGAGCAGCCCACTGGGTCAATCTTGTGGATGGTGAGCAAAACATTTCACTTCTGTTAAGTAATTGCTTTCCTTCTGGTAGGGTATGTTTTGGCAACTGAACACTATTTTAAACCTTTAAATCTAAATGAATCAAGATATGCTGGTAGTGCTGTGTAGGCTTTTATTCCAGTTGTCAGACAAGTTAAGATTGAAGAATGAAGTGTTGGGGTGCTTAATTGTCCAAAGTAGACATCATTCACCTTAAGGGCTCTCCTTCATTATAAGTGCTCAGGGCAGAGACAAGGCTGTCAGTAGAACTGCAAGGAGCTGTTTGGAGGGAGAGGGGAGCCTTTTTCCTGCCATAGTCCTGCCTTTCCCGAGTTGGGCTTGTCTCACAGGAGAGCAGTCTTTCATCTGTGTAACGGTGGCTTTCTGGGATCCTTTCTCTGCCTTCTTCATTGTGGCCTCTTCTTCCCCTCCTCCCTGCTTGGGACTTGGCAACACACTTGCTGATTGTGCGTTTGTCAGCTTTGGCAGGGAACTGGGGAAGTGCTACTTCAAGTATGGGAATGAGCACAGTCATCTTCGGTGATGACGTTTCATGCTTATCAAGCTGCTGCTGTTAGGCCCAGGACTGTCCCTCACCCCGTACCAGACAGTTGAGTAGGTTTTGGGGCAGCTCAGAACCGCAGCAGGTAAATGTCCATTTAGGTACAGAATGCTGAAGTTCTATTGGAAAGTTTATGGAGTTTCTTTTGGAAGTGGTACTGCAAAGTCCTTGTCTGAGAGGGCTTTCCCAACAATTGCCCTTATCATAGAATCATAGAGTGGTTAGGGTTGGAGGAAACCTTAAAGTACGTTTAACCTCATGGAACAGTGCCTGTCACCAGGTTAAAAAGCATCATTAAAATGATACAAGAACATCTTACTTAGGATTTAAAACTAACTTCTCTATAGGTATGCCTATATACATGAAACAGATCTGGAAAAAAACCCCTGCAGTGTTGCTCTTTACAGGTTTGGGGTTTAATTTTAATCATGTATAGGCCATTCATCTTTGCTAAGTCATCATTAAGTAGCAGGAGGGGTTGATTCTGTTTCCTCCGTATAATCTCTTACTGGGTTGAGTTTTGGAACTGTTGAATTTTAACCAGGACTTTGCTCAGCAATGCTGAAGGACTTCACAGGGAAAAAAGTCTTAGTCCACAGGAAAGGTGTTCTGATGGTTTCTATCTTGTTTTATTCAGCCATTCAACGTTGTTTATTTGAAGTTCTTTAGCTTTATGATTTTGCTTTGTTTTGCAAAGATGCATTTTTTTCCTGATCTTCAATATGTGCTATTTTATATTGTGCTTTCATATTTCATATAAATGTTTCAGGATCAATTTTACAAGGGAATGAATCTGTATTAGAGTTTTGTATTTTTCCTCTTTAACACTGATACCTGTTTTAAGAACTGATGGTGAGAGACTCAGACTCCCTCGTATATAAGATGTAGCAAAAGTCAATAATACTGCAAATTGGAATAAGAGTAGTTTTTCTAAGGGTAAAATGCTCACTGAATTAAAGCATTGCTTTGCTTACTCTCAAGTGCACTGATGTTTTTTTAAAGAAGATACAGAGTAGCACTGCCTGAACTTCTCCAGAGCCTTAGGTAAAACATCAGAGGTTCTGAGGTGTCCCCTGTTCGTTCACTCATTTTTGGTTGAGCTCACTGTCTGCTTTCCAGATACTTCCCCCTTTGCTTATCCTTTCCATTTCTAAGTTCTCTTAATACTGATTTCCTCCTTCTGCAGGCACCAGAAGTGATACGGATGCAGGACAGTAACCCATTTAGTTTTCAGTCAGATGTCTACTCCTATGGAATAGTATTATATGAACTAATGACAGGAGAGTTGCCATACTCCCACATAAACAACAGAGACCAGGTGAGAAAACCTCTTTGGATGCTGTGTTTTATTTCTGGAAGGGTACATTTTGAAGTCCTCAAGAAATGTAAGATAAAGACAAATACAAAACAAGAACTCAAGTGGTGACAACGATTTGTTTCAGCAGTGGGACAGTGTTTAAGTATTGACAGTGACAGCTGCTGAAAGGAAAAAAGATTTCCTTTTTATTAACATTTTAAGTGTCCTGTTGAATTTATTCACAGTTAAAGCTTTTGCTACATCAATAAAGATGTGAAGTTTCCTTTTTGATGTTAAATATGCTGTTACTTTATCAAGATTGGATTCTGTGCTTTTTACTAAGTGAAGAATCAATACGGACTATTGTCATCCCTGTTAGTATTGAATAATTTAGTCTTTGCTAAGTTCTGTTCTTACCAATCAACTAACCAAGAATTACAAAGAAGCACATGGAGGACAGAGGCCTCAACTGTTCTCTTTACACAGATGCTTTGTCTGGCTTAGCAAGCGTAGAGCTTACTCGTTCTGCAGGGCATGAACTTCAGACAGCTGGATCTTTTTGATCTGCTTTGCTTATCCTCAGTTGTGGTTTGTGAAGAGGTCAGTTCTGTTAAGGAAGTTTTTTTCTTAGTTTTAAGATTGGGATATTGGAATGTGTTTTAATTCATAATATTAAAACTGTGTGCAAGCTTAAGTAATCACGACTGTTGCAAAAGATGGGACTCTTGACCCTCAGGTAGGTTTTCTGTGGAGGAATGTGATGCTTCCTGGAGACCAATGCTGAGACCTTGTTTCAGCAACATTATATTGGCCTTTTTTTCTTCCCTGAGACGACAGCAGTTGAAAAAGACCCAATAGCACAGTTAGTTCTGTTACCTCTCCCCAGTGAAACCCTCAACAGTCAAAGTCCCCTCAACAACCAAACCTACCACCATTTTACCAGGTAATAGTCTTATCAATACTATACAGTCAACTCTTAAGGTTACTGGAAGTCTGAAAATCCTAAACAATGACCATATTAACTTGAACTAGAAGAGAAAATGTATTTTCCACCACTGATAAGTTCTTTTACTGTTTGTCTTGAAACCAAACAACCCTCTTTTTTGCTGTATTAGTTACAGTGATCTCTTCGCTTGCTAGCTGTACACCTCCTTTTGCAATGTGTTGTATAGAGATACCTGAAAATACAGCTCTGCTGAGGGATTGTGCTGTTGTGCCAAATTGGCTGACTGCTCTTGACTACTCAGACTGAGGGTTACTTGTCACTGTAGCCTTCGGTTGAAGGACATTGCTATGTTTTGTCCCTGTCATGTAGCATCCCCTGTTCTGTTCTGAATGCAATAGCGCTTTCCCTTGTTGAGCATTACAGAGCAGCATTGCTCTGATTTAATCATGTCCTCCGTTACACAAACCCAGACCACTGTTTCAGTTAACTAACTGGGACAAGTTGACAAGGCTCTGCTGGTGCGTGTGCCTTTGGGACTTGTGTTTAATGCTTTGGGACACTAACACGATCCAGTGAAACAACTCCTACAGCTTTGGTTTTCTGCCACTTGCTGCTTCTCTTTCAGATTATTTTCATGGTTGGCCGAGGGTATGCTTCTCCAGACCTCAGTAAATTGTACAAGAACTGCCCCAAAGCAATGAAGAGGCTCGTAGCAGATTGTTTGAAGAAAGTGAGGGAAGAACGACCTCTGTTTCCCCAAGTAAGTGATTTCCTGCGTCTGAGTTTTCAGAGTATTTTATGCATAGCCCTTAGCACACAAAGAATTCTACACAGGTAGAGGTTTTGGTTTATATGAAGTGTACCTGCTTCCTATTTTTGTCTTTATTCATGTGTGTATTTCTCATAGCCCAGCTCCCTTAGGCAGTTTGTAATTCTGACACTACATAGTTCCTGTAAGGGTCACTAAAACAATACTACGCATGCAGACTGAAGCAGTCTTAGACTTACACTGGAGCAGTTTGCTTTCAACAGCTGACCCATTTTAGAGATAGGCAAAAAAACCCAGCCCTAACACAGTCTCTGTATTTACATCTTATTTTAGTGTAGGTTTGAGGGAAACGAGACCATTCCCTTTCCTTCCCCACAACTGGAAACAAGCAGACAAAATCCACTGAGGGATATAAATTCATGTAGCAATTTTAGGTGTTTTTACCAAGCATACTTTACCTTTTCATGTCGCTATAAAGATAATGAAGGTACTTTTAAGTAGCTGGAATTAAATATCAACAGATTTTGGAGAAATAACTTGCTGTTACAATCAGGTACAGCTTTTGTTGTTTAAAGAGTTCTCTCTAAATGTTGTTTTGTAAACAGACTGTTAGGCAGAGGATGCAATTCTGTCCCTGTCACTCGTGGAGGACTGCACAGATACAAGGCAATTGATCATAATGTCTGTGGACTAACATAGTATCCTCACATCCTCTGAAACTCAGTGAGACCCCACATGGCAATGAAACTGTGTGGCGGAGTTTGATTATTCACACTGGAGTATTCCTAGAGTGTTGTTTCCAGAGCCTCCACACAGTGTGCTGTTGCTCTTAGAAGGTATACTAAAAGCTGTAAGAAAGGGGAATGGCTTTAACCTGCCAGAGGGGAGACTGAGATGAGCTCTCAGGCAGAAGCTCTTCCCTGTGAGGGTGCTGAGGCGCTGGCACAGGGTGCCCAGAGAAGCTGCGGCTGCCCCACCCCTGGCAGTGCTCAAGGCCAGGTTGGACACAGGGGCTTGGAGCAAGCTGCTCTAGTGGAAGGTGTCCCTGCCCGTGGTAGGGGTTGGAGCTGGAGGAGCTTTAAGGTCCTTTCTAACACAAACCAGTCTGGGATTCTATGATTAAGACTTAAGTACAAAGAGCTGCTTGTCTAGCAAGCCTTGTTTTAATGTTATGTATTTCCTTCAGATACTGTCGTCCATTGAATTGTTGCAACATTCTTTACCCAAAATCAACCGGAGCGCTTCCGAACCATCTCTGCACCGTGCTGCCCACACAGAGGACATAAATTCATGCACATTAACATCCACGAGACTGCCCGTGTTTTAGGATCATCCTCCCCTTCCCTCGTCCTCACCAATGCTGGGAAAGGAACAGAAGTAACAGAAGTTGTGCTTTTAATGCCTCAGTGTACAGGATCAGTGCCAGCAGGATCATCTGCCTCCCGGTTTTAAGAACAAGCTGCTAAGGATTTCTGCAGTTCTTACCCTGCAGGGACACAGCTCCACCTTGCCTTTTTCTACAGTTTCTTTTACTGGGATAGTTCACAGACTATAAATCAAGAGATCTATTACTATTTTTTTAATAGATGCACTTGAGCCTTATTTTTCCCATACCCAGAAGTGATGGCTGTTTCTTTGGCAGTGTTTCTGGATTGATTTGAATCTGTTCATACATTGGTATTCTTAACAGCGAGGATGGCTCGCCTCAGAGAGATGATGTGTTCTGGTGCTCTTCGATGTGCCACTGCAGGCTGGGGGAGTCCTCCTAACGTGGGTATCTGCAAACAAGACTGAGGGAAGAGGAAAAAGACTTTCTGGAAATCAGCTCCTGCCTAAGAGCTTTCATCAAGCCAATGAAATAAGTTAAAATGCTAATTCAACACTAAATAGTTTTGCAATAGTTTTGCACATAGAAGAGAAACTCTTGCAAAAGAATGGAATATATTCTGAATTGTTCTGCTCAGAGAAGGAAGCTAGCCAGTCTTGCTACGGTCATCCTCAGTAACTTAAGCAGCTTACTTTGGTACTATGGACTTGTTTCCTGCAGCCCAGTGAGGTGGGAAGTGCAGAAAGCCAGGCTTTTGTGGCTGAGAACAGGCTCATTAACACTCTCCTTATACTTCTGCAAAATGAGCATAGTCTTCATCCCATCTGAAGCTGTCGTCCAAGAGATGCACTATCAAGAGGAAACTGAGCATATACAGTTTTTCTTGCTGATTTGGGTTTTAATTTTGTTTTTATTGCTCCTGAGAAAATGCATTTATTGTAAGCCAAGGTTCCTCTGATTATCTTATTTTAATAAAATAAATTAAATTTTAGGTTGAAGATTCAATGTCATCATTTAATGCAGTAATCCATTGCTCTGACAAGTACAGCTAGATTGGAACAACTCAGAAAATGACATTCAGAATGATTGTTTTAAAAGCAGATTAAGTAAAATCACATTTGATCACCTCCAGGTTTGCAGTCACTTCCATTGCAGGATGGTTTGTACAGCAACAGCCTCTCAGCACCATCAACTGATTCAGGTACTATACTGCTGGAAGATGAAGCTGTTGCATGGCACCGGTTTTGCTGTGTTTTATCTTCTGTGGCCCTGTTGTTTGCTTAGGTCCAAGTGAGTATTTGGTCTTGGCTCAACTCCACAGGTGGCAAAAAATTGGTGGGTTAATCTAAGAAACTCTTTTTTAAATAGCATTCTGTTTGAATATGTTTGCTAAGGAAAGAATGGAAGCCAAGCGTCCGTTCCTGACGTGGAAGCTTGGGAATCTGTGGCTTTCTCTGTGCACACCTCTCTAAATGTTATTTATCTCTCATATTACTTCATTACAGTACGGAATAGTTGAAGAACAAAATAAATAATATAAAGCTGCTGCTACTTTAGGTCTAAAAGAAATGATTAATCCCTAATTTTTAAAACAGGTTATGTTAAATTTAAACTTATTTTTATGCTGTCCCTGTGTAGCTTTGAAAAACAAGTTGTCTTTTTAGTTTCAGACTACTGCTACCCGGTTCATGTCTTCATGGGGCAAGGGAAACCAGGCACGGCTTGTTTAAGGTAAAGCACATCCCCTCCATTGACTTCTTTGGGGTGCATTTTATTGCTTTCTTTTCCTCACCTTTGTGACTGGTGATGGCACACTTGTGCCTCTCTGTACCTTCCTGTGCCACTGACCAGTACGCAGATTGTGCCAGGCTAAGGGCTGACTCTGCAGTAAGCACTGTGAAAAATTAACCTTAGGGGGGAAATAACTGTGGAAAAGTTCCATTTCCTGGGTCAGAACCAGAGCAGCGTGTGCGTGTTCAAGGGGAGGGAGCTGTTAGCAGCACAGATGGGAAGAGTTCTCCCTCTCCTGTTGGAACCCTCAGGGAGATGCAGTGATTTCCACCCAGGAGACTCCTCAGCTTCAGTTCTGACCCAGAAATGCCAACCCGTGGTGGAAACTGGTAATAGTGCAGTCACTAATTTGATGCCATTTAAAATGTTCATTTAAAATGAACTCCAGCTGAAGGTTCTGCTGTTTGCTTTGTGACAGGGACATAGATCCCCATTTTCAGCCATCTGAGCAGCGCCCATTGGCCATGCTGACGCGAGGCTTTTGCACAAGTGTCTCTGAACACACTTTGCCTCACAATACAAATAACTTCTGTTGTCGCAGCAACTGACCTTTCAGAAATGCTTGAGTCTTGAAGCCAACAGCAGCCCTTCAAGGGTAGGAGGTGTTGTCCATACTGGCCCTCTACTGACTTTAAGACCATCTGCTACATGTGCTTAAGAGGTCGGAGCTCGCACTCCTCTGGTTTCCTGCTGTATTGCTCAGGAGCCATTTCAGACTGAATGCTTAGCTGAACTGCCAAGTTAATACAAATGGCTTCATGGCATTAACTTGTCTCAGATTTCACCATCAAGTTGCCTTTGCTCAAAGCCTTTGCAACACAATTCTGAACAAAAATGGGATTCAGCAGCAGCTCCACTAACTCAGATGTGCCTTAATCCCTCACACCACTGCCCTTACCCAGCCTTGGCACATCCCTTATGAGGGCAATGCCTGAACTTCTGCTGAGGCTTTACTGCCAGTGGCAGTGGGCTACAGGAGCTGTGTGGGAGTGGGGCTGTTCTGTCTTGGAGCTTCAGCACAGCATCCCTGTCCTGTGCTAGAGGCAGGTGGGGATGGGGAATCCCAGCTATGTGTCAGCCACACAGTTAAAGGCAGGAGTTAAACCTATTTGCTCATAAATGAAATAGCTTACATTGTATACTTGCAAACTATAAGGTCACCGAAAAGGTGGTTACTTAACTCAGGCTACTTCACTGAACGGAATCAAGGGGTCCCAGTTAAAGACATTTGAAGTAGTTAAACTGGACACCAGTGTCACTGTTGCTGTTGCAAGTGTTACTGCACCTAACTCCTTCCTCTCATGAGAGTTTCCAGAATCCAACTTGTGCTGCAGGTTCAATTGAGGTGTCTGTTGTGACTCTGGCACTGCTCTGAGTTTACTCTAAACTCTGGGTACTACTTTGAGGTATAATGTATTAGGTCCTAAATCTCCTTTTTAAGGAAGAAAAAGCTTTGCTGACCATTATTCCCAGTGGGGTTTTGTACATACACAGTTAGTTGATTTAGTGTGAAAACTAAAACCAGCGCAAGCTAAACCCTCCCCAGATTGATTTTAGCAACAGTTTTTAACAGCTTAAGCTTTAAAAGGTAAGGGAGGAGCTGTATTTACACTGCCACTCAGCTCCCAGGACAGCATCTCTTAGGCCAAAGAGGGAGAAAACCCTCTTGGGTTGAAGGGATTCTGTTTTCCATGCCATCAATTCATCATTTTTAAGTATATTCTGGTATTGTTGTTGCCACACAAAACTGATCTGAAAGCCTCACCAGGACTGCACAAATCCACCACAGGGCACGTTCTTCCTAACTGTGCTGGGTAAAGTCAAAGCATCACTAAGGAAATAACTGGATCGCTATGGGCAGAAGCACCTCCCGTCCTCTTTATTGAGAAGTAGCAGAGTCCTCATCAGCCCCTGAGAGGTGCATGAACAGTTCTCCCAGTTCAGTGACATCGCTGTCCGTGCTGGGCACGCTCCTGCTCTCTCTGTCTTCAATGAAGTCCCACAGGCGAACAGAATTGAAGAACTGCAACAGAAGAAGCTCTTGTCACAGTTCTACCCAAATACCTTCAATACAGTGCAAGGTCCTACACCTGGGTCAGAGCAATCCCAGGCACAGCTCCAGGTTGGGCAGAGAAGAGATTCAGAGCAGCCCTGCAGAGAAGGACTTGGGGGTGTTGGTTGATGAGAAAATGAACATGAGCCGGCAGTGTGTGCTCGCAGCCCAGAAAGCCAACCGTATCCTGGGCTGCATCAAAAGGAGCGTGACCAGCAGGTCGAGGGAGGTGATCCTGCCCCTCTACTCTGCTCTTGTGAGACCTCACTTGGAGTACTGTGTGCAGTTCTGGTGTCCTCAACATCAGAAGGACATGGAACTGTTGGAACAAGTCCAGAGGAGGGCCACGAGGATGATCAGGGGACTGGAGCACCTCCTGTATGAAGATAGGCTGAGAAAGTTGGGGCTGTTCAGGCTGGAGAAGAGAAGGCTGCATGGAGACCTCATAGCAGCCTTCCAGTATCTGAAGGAGGGCTATAGGGATGCTGGGGAGGGACTCTTCATGAGGGACTGCAGTGATAGGACAAGGGGAAAAAAGTTCAAACTTAAACAGGGGAAGTTTAGATTGGATATGAGGAAGAAATTCTTTACTGTAAGGGTGGTGAGGCACTGGAATGGGTTGCCCAGGGAAGTTGTGAATGCTCCATCGCTGGCAGTGTTCAAGGCCAGGTGGGACAGAGCCTTGGGTGGCATGGTTTAGTGGGAGGTGTCCCTGCCCCTGGCAGGGGGGTTGGAACTGGATGATCTTAAGGTCCTTTCCAACCCTAACTATTCTATGATTCTATCTTCCCTTATGCGTCTTATTTCTTCATTAAAGCAAGCCCAAAGTTGACCCTCAAGAGCTGAGTCTGCACTACCACTGCTGGCAGTGAAATTCAGAGCGCTACCACCTCTAGTGTAACAGCTGGCGCAGAGTGAGGCAAACCAGCTGTATCAACCTGCTGGAGCAGGGCGCTGCTGTCACCCTGCACCATGGGCTCCTCAGGTGTCTTTCAGCTGAGGCAGGCAAGCAAGACCTTTAACACTGCAGGTGAAAGCTTTAGAGGGCAGGAGTCCTTTGGAGAAAGGTTTGCCATGGGGACTGCCATAATAACTGCCCAAGCAGAGGTGCCTTTTCCTCCCCCTACTAACAGGCCTTTGCCTTAGGGAAAACCCAGGGGGGCTCTCCTCGAGTCCCCACGGTCCTGTGGCATCCAACACACGCTTCTGCAGTATACTTCACACAACCATGGGTTTAACTGCCCCTGCGGAGCCGCCTCTTACCCGCACAGTGCCCTCGGAGCTGAGCTGCTTCCTTGGCTTTTCAGGCTCGGCTCGCGTCCCATCCGGGTAAGCGTGAAGGTAAAGACACTTTGCTCCAAAGGGGCACGTTCCCTTCCCTTGTTCAAAGTACTTGCAGGGCTTTTTCCTGGTGTAATTGGAAGGGAGAGTTATTGCCTGCAGGTAGGAAGGAGGCAGTGACTGTTCATTCCTCAGGGCTGTTTCTGTCATCCGCAGTGGTGCAAAGTGGGAACACACAGAGAGGTTTGGTTGCTCCTTCCCCAGCTGACAGCAGTCAAATAGAGGGGAAGGACTCTCAAAAGCAAACCAAGAGGTAAATGAACAGCGTCAGAGGAATTAAACCATCCTGAGACACGGGAGGTGAAGGATGTCCCAGGAATGTCACTGATCCTGCACCCGTGTTTCCATCGCACCCAACAAACCCACTAGTATTCTCTAGCACCATTCCTCCCCTGTGCTTTCTACCCCTGTGTTTTTATTGCCCCAGCTCCTCAGCACCTGCTTCCTTTACGTGTCCACCAGTGTTGTCACCCACCTGCAATGTTCCACTACAGAGCAAATGCAACTGACCCTGTAAACGTGATCTGCAGTGATGAAAGCAGGCAGACACGTCCTGGCCGTGCCCAGGATGTGCAGGTGCAGGCTGAGAGCAACTGAATGGAGAAGCAAGCCCAACAGTAACAAAGGCCAAACCCCAGGCAGGCAGCGCGTGAGGAGCAGAAGGGGTCTGTCTGTGACTTCCAGGTTTCTAGGGCTGGCTTCTTCCCCCCTTGCTGGCATATGACTGGATTTGTGCTGGCCTGACCCCACTCTTACATTAGGCTCAGCTTTATTAATGCCTTATTACCATCTTTCCATTCCATGTAATATTAACCCTGAAGTTAAACTGATTGCCAGGAGATCTGGCCATAGACTGTACCAAAGATGTTTCCCTCCAGGCAATTCTAAGGGACCAACTGAAAAAGCACGAAGCTGACTTTGGCAAGTGAACTGAAATCACTTCGGTGCTTCAGAGCACCGCGAGTTCGAACGATTTCCGAGCTATAATTACATGACAAACGCTTCTGTGGCAGGCACAGAGTGAAATCAAAGTGTTAACATTGAACATGTTAACATTGTTAACATGGCATTACAGGAAGTTAAAAGCCCGGGCACTCCAGCTGACCCACTGCAGCTGACTTAAGGACAGTGTGAACTGCGTGGCTGCTCCTGGACTTACCCCACTCCCTGCTTAAATGCTTCAATCAGTTCATTTTTCTTGTCCTGGTCTTCTACCCAGTACGTGCTGGGAATGACGAACTCGGAGATGACACGGCACTCGGGGCAAGACCTGAAGGCAAAGCACCAGTGCTCTGTTATTTCCCAAGGGATGCTCCTCAGTAAACGTGCCAGGAACAGCCACCTCCCGAGGGGCAGGGAGTTGGTGCAGGCACCTCCTCACTCCCAGCACGTGTGCACCACTGTCAGGAGTGTCAACTGAAATAACCTGATCCGGTGCAGCCAGAGCTGGTGCTTCCTTCTGCTTGTTTCTAGACTTAGACAAACATCCCAGGTATCTCCTCCGTGCATCAGCACATGCACATGCTAACCCCAACACACAGTGATGAACCATCACTGTTACCTGAGCGCTGCAGCCCCCATGCAGCAGAAAGCCAAAACAGCTGGGAAAAGGTCTCTGAGCCTTGCAGATGGCACCTGACACCCACCAGCAGCAATGAGCTGTCCCTTCAGTGGCTTTACAGGATGGATTTCTGCACTAGGAATCAGTAAGATCAAGAACCAAACACGCAACTTCAGGTCCCTCAACAAGCCAAGGGAAGGCTTTATGACCCTGTCTGTCCCACAACCCACCTTGTCTCCCCACAGGCAGGGGTGTTGGAACTGGATGATCTCAAGGTCCTTTCCAACCCTAACTATTCTATGATTCCATGATTCTATTTAGTCCATGCTAGAGGGATCTGTGTCAGTATTTAATCCATGCTCCAAATAGACTGCAGGGCACTGAAAAACCCCTGTGTTGCAGTGAAACCCTCCCAGAACACCCCAGTACCTGCCCGGGAGCAGCTCGGCTCCAGCACAGATTATGTCCTAAGGAGCCAACGTTCACTTCCATGAAATGGATAAAGCTGTGCAGAAATGTCTGTTCTGGCAGGAGACTGAAGAGAGTTCCCACCTTTCCCTCAGCATGACCGCAACTTGGGAGAGTTTTCCAAGAGGTGCTCAAAAAAGGGAACAGCCCCAATTCAATGTCTTAAATTCTCTCCTCTGAGGAGGAGCGTGTTTGGAATACAGCTTTTATAGAGCTGGAGGATGAAACGTTTGCTCAGATACAGATAAATATGTGATTAGTGGGACATTAACCTTGAGTAAGTGACAGTGTGGAACAAACCCCAGTAATGCGGCAGATGCACAGCAAAAAGGAGGCACTGCTCCTGCACATGGGTTACTGCGAAGGGCTCAGCTTCACCAGGACTCAGCTGCTCACAGTCCATGTGTCTGCACTTTGGCCACCATCAACACAAGACAGGGCTGTCGCCAAGGGCAAGCTCTTCCATACAGGACCCCAGCAAGAAAGGAAACTCTCACCAAGGGACACTCCATGTGTCCTGCTGGTCGTGAACGCTGTTCTTCCAGCCCCACTCCCATGTCCTGGGATTTGCCAGCACTTGCACCAGGATTTTCTGAGCTCAGAACTTATTAATGGCTACGTTAACATTTACAGCAACGCACTCCCTTGTCACCAGCTGTATTCCTGCGTGAGCCAAAGCACACCAGAGAGCCCATCTCACTGACCCAGCCACAGAGGAGACTCTGGTTAACATCCACTTACTTTATGATGGGATTCTCGAACTGCTTGGCACACCTCCACTGCCGGATGCAGGACAAGCAGTACGTGTGGTTGCAGTTGGAAAGGATCCCAAACCTCCTCTCGGAGGCCGATGGCTTCTCGTACACCACTTCCATGCAGATACTGCACACTTTGTCCTGACTTGCCTGGAAGGCAAAGGCCTTCTCCATGTCATGCTCAAATGTCGCCATGCACATCTGTCACGGGAGAGACAGCACTGGTTACTGCAGTCCACACATTGCCTGCTCCTCAACAGTGTCTATGAAGGGATCTGCTGCAGGCAGAACAAGGCACGCGCGCTAACAGCGTCACTCCTACCCTTCATCAGCAGATTTTAGTGGGAAGAACAGGACATTCAGTCCCACATCTCAGCCCTTCAGTGTTCTCCGCAGCTTCAGCAGCATCAGAAGGAACGGACCTGAGTGCTCATCATTTACCCCTTTCTGTATCTCCGTCATGGCACAGGTACTGCACCAGGAGTCACTTCACGTCCCCTAAACCCTTCACCTTCAGGGTCCAGCCCAGGCGCCACACTCAAGGTGTTACTCCTTAAGGCCACGCTCATTCACCAGACAGTAAGCTCTACACCAGCTTAGGAATTAGTCTCTTATCACAGGCTTTCCTACAGCCCTCTCATCATGGTACCCAGTAGGGACAGTCACTCCCAGTCCATTTGCACAGCGCTACAAGGTGAGCTGGTGCTTACACGGGCGTAGGTTTAACTCTTACCTTACAAGAGACCCAGAACTTGACAAGTAAAATAAATCTCAAGGACTTTAAATGCCAATACGACTAAACAAGGACACAGACTAATGCTGCGTTGGTATCAGCACTGTGGCTGCTGCACCTTCTCAGTCCCACGCACCCCGCTGCTGCCAGAGCTGTGCCACGGTGACAGGACACTGCCAGGGCCCAACAAGCTCTGGGGAGAAGCGAGCTCTCCACAGCAGCATGTTCTGCAGGGACATCCAAGCACCCAACACGGAGAGCTTTGACCCCTCAGGTCCTGCTCCAGACTCCGGAGGGACTCATGATTCAGTACCCACTGACGCTGCCGGTCTTGCTCCTCCTCAGCCTCCAGGACTGTTCCTGACCTCCATCTGGAAGCCAGGCAGGGAAAAGAGCAGCTCCTTCAGCCCGTCTTTACCTGACCAGCTCCGCCTGCGGCCCCTCCAGCCCAGCTCCAACCCCCCTGCGCTCAGTTCAGGCTGTCTCTACTTGACCCTGCCCTGACACCAGCCCCAGCGAGGAGGAGACACCCCAGGAGCTGACTCAGGAGGTGACCTCAGAACACACCAGCAGCCCACAGCGCCTCTCCCCCACCATACATAACACTGTGGAGATGTCACATAAGCTGCAAAAGACATTGTCCTGAGAGCTTTTGTGTGCAAGGCTGCAGGCAAGTGTCCGATACG
Source organism: Ara ararauna (assembly GCA_028858755.1). Classification (NCBI taxonomy): domain Eukaryota; kingdom Metazoa; phylum Chordata; class Aves; order Psittaciformes; family Psittacidae; genus Ara; species Ara ararauna. Next base: position 2,494,775 of record CM054385.1, read on the forward strand.
GATGAACTGAGACAAGAAGTTGCTGTAAGAGGCTGTCCTCCAATTAAGCCCCAGATGCTTGAACAGCGCACTCTTAGAATCACTTTATAGCGAGATGAACAATAAAACAAGAGCCCTTTGGACCAACAGGCTCCTACAAAACACACCTCTGGGTCTTAGAGCAACCCAACCAAACCTTGCGCTGAGCAAAGCAAACCCCACACGGATTTCATGTCGCTCTTACCATCTCGTGAGCCTTCCTCTGCTCCTGGTTGAAGGGGTGGAGGACTTGCAGCCCACATATCTCACACACGTCCCCGTGGATGTAGAGGCAGCGCTCTCCGAAGTGGCAGGCGCCCGCTGCAGCGTAGGGACACAGCTGCTCTGCATCAGCACAGGAGCCTCCAGCCACCGGGTCCTCCAGCCCGCTGCAAATAGCTTCCAGGTAGGAATGGGGCTTCACTTCCACGTTATCATTTTGGTCGCTGCAGCACACCCCATCGCCCGTGGCACTGGGTTTGTGCTTCTCTTCCGTCAAGCCACACAGATCTTGGGGAAGAGAAATGGATGAGCCGTACAAGACGCTCCACAAGAGGCCCCATGTACTTTCTTTCCAATGCTAACCTTTCCTTTTAAGAGAAAAGCCCTTTTCTTCTCAAGGAGCCCTCATCTGAGCACCTCTGACTCCCAAACCACGAGAGTTTTCACAAACTACCCCCTGAAAAGGTCCGTTTCAAGATTCCATCAGTGAGGAGAGGCAGAAGCAGCGTGCAGGCAGCAGGGGCTCCCTGCCACCATGATGGGTGATGGAGGCATGACGGGTGCCTCCGTGCTTGTGTTCCTGAGGGCTGTCACAGCCTCTACCGAGCACAAGCCAGGCACCATGGCCCTGCTTCTCAGCATTCCAAATGCCCTCACACCGAGAGCAAAACGTGTTTTGTTGTGAACAAAACCCCAGGCTGGTTTGGGTTGAAGGGACCTTAAAGCTCCTCCAGTTCCACTGCCACGGGCAGGGACACCTTCCACTGGAGCAGCTTGCTCCAAGCCCCTGTGTCCAACCTGGCCTTGGGCACTGCCAGGGATGGGGCAGCCACAGCCCCCAGACAAAAGCAACCTTTCAGGAACACCAGGTCAAGAGCCAGACAGCTGCAGAAAGCCACTAAAGGCACTGACAGGCAGAAGCGTCCGCAGGAATGAGGCCTCATCTGGGATGGTGTCCGGCTGCTCCTCTCAGCAAACCTCAAGCAATAAAAGGAGAGGCACAGCGCAGCACCCCCCCACCGCGAGGACGAGCCCAGCACCGATCCCACTCACTTCTGTCCCTCAGCACCAGCGTCTTCTTCTCCTTCCTGCCAGCCTCGTGCCGTTTGCTCCTGGTGACCGGGGCGCTGTGCTCGGGCGGGTGCCGGGGGCCCTGCGGCGCTGCCAGCAGGGCAGGGGGGGCAGGGGCTGCTGCTGCCCCCGGCGGAGGGAGCCGGGTGTGATCATACCTGGCAGGGAGAGACAGAGCGGTGCGACAGAGCTGAACCTGGTGGGACTGTACCCGCCTGAGACAGAGCGGTGCAACAGAGCTGAACCTGGTGGGGCTGTACCTGCCTGAGACAGAGCAGTGCGACAGAGCTGAACCTGGTGGGGCTGTACCTGCCTGAGACAGAGCGGTGCGACAGAGCTGAACCTGGTGGGGCTGTACCCGCCTGAGACAGAGCAGTGTGACAGAGCTGAACCTGGTGGGGCTGTACCTGCCTGAGACAGAGCAGTGCGACAGAGCTGAACCTGGTGGGGCTGTACCTGCCTGAGACAGAGCGGTGCGACAGAGCTGAACCTGGTGGGGCTGTACCTGCCTGAGACAGAGCGGTGCGACAGAGCTGAACCTGGTGGGGCTGTACCCGCCTGAGACAGAGCAGTGTGACAGAGCTGAACCTGGTGGGACTGTACCCGCCTGAGACAGAGCGGTGCGACAGAGCTGAACCTGGTGGGACTGTACCTGCCTGAGACAGAGCGGTGCGACAGAGCTGAACCTGGTGGGACTGTACCTGCCTGAGACAGAGCAGTGCGACAGAGCTGAACCTGGTGGGGCTGTACCTGCCTGAGACAGAGCGGTGCGACAGAGCTGAACCTGGTGGGACTGTACCTGCCTGAGACAGAGCGGTGCGACAGAGCTGAACCTGGTGGGGCTGTACCTGCCTGAGACAGAGCGGTGCGACAGAGCTGAACCTGGTGGGACCGTACCTGCCTAACAGACAGGTGACACAGCATGGAGCCAGTGTCAGGACAGACAGCATGGACCTGAAAAGCTGCTTTTGTTTTTAAAGGGCTGTTCTGAGAAGTCACCTGAAGTGCTCGGCCTCTTTGGAAGCCAGACTGAAAGGTTCCTCAGCCTCCAGAAGCGGATGCCTCTGAAAGCACAGGTTCATTTCCCCTGCAGAGACACCCAGCGCGGCTGGAAGAACATGCTTTAGGTGCACATTCAATCCAGTCACGTCGCCCCTCTCACACAGGTGTGTGGCATTTCTCACGTCAAAACTGCACGTGGGACCAGGGGCGTTTCGTGATCTGGGTTTCCCCGGGCAAGCAGCAGCACGGGGACTCCATGCCCTGACACCGGAGCGCGCACAGCAGGAGGCGTTGTTAGGAAAGGGCTCAAAGCAGCTCAGGAAATACCCTCCTGCAGCAGAGCGGAGCCGTGGGGGCAATGAAGGGGCACACCCGAGCACTGATGGGAACAGAAACACCCTCCACCTCTGTTTACAGCCCTGCGCTCCTGTGCCCACAGACACGCGGATCACCTCAGTGCCCTGAGCCCCCCAGCGCAACAGCAGCGGCCGCTTGGCACCGCCGCTGTGCTCCCGCCCGCGTGCGGCTCATCCCCACCAGGAGCAGCCCCCAGCGGAGTGCTGTGACGGGGTTCTGCAGTGACAGCAGTGCCCCATCAGCACCCGGCTCTCATCCGCGACCCACGGGAAAGGCTGCGGCACCATTAACGCGTGGCACTCGCAAAGCATTTCTGGACCTCAGGAGCAGTTTCGGCTTTCCGCAGGGAGCACAGGGAAACGCTCTGCCCTGAGGGACCTCCGCAGGGAGCACAGGGAAACGCTCTGCCCTGAGGGACCTCCGCAGGGAGCACAGGGAAACGCTCTGCCCTGAGGGACCTCCGCAGGGAGCACAGGGAAACGCTCTGCCCTGAGGGGCCGGGCAGTGCCCAGAGCCGTGCGCTGGACCCGCGAGCGGCTCCGGCGCCGTGAGGCAGCGCACGCACTGACCCCACCGCCTCGCTCGCTGCCTCCCGGGGCTCCAACCTCCCTGCGCGCCGCTGCCACCGCCGCGGCGCCGGGTCCTACCTGCAGCGGGCTCCGTAGGCGCACTGCCCCTTCAGGTAGTACTTGCAGACGGTGGAGGGCTTGCTGGCGGACGGGTCGTGCGAGAACGGGCACTGGCTCCCCTCGCGGCACACCCCCTGCACGTAGTACCTGCGGGGAGCGGGGCTCAGCGCGGGGCCGGGGACCCGCTCCGGCCCCCGGGGCGCGGGGACACCGCCGCCCGCCGCGGCGCGCACCCGGGCCCGGCTGTGGGGCGCTGAAGGCCCTCGCAGGGGGCGCCGCGCGGCACAGGGGGCGCTCCGCTCACCTGCACGTCACCTGCTTCGTGCCCATCCTGCCCCGCCGCCCGCCGCGTTCCGTTCCGCTCCGCTCCGCCGGGGCGGAAGGGCGAAGGAAGGGCGGAGCCGAGAGCCCGCGGCGCCGGCTCCGCCCCCCCCTTCCGCCCGGACGCTATTGCAGGGCGCACCGCACCACCGAGGCGCGGCGGGCTAGAGCGCCGCCCGGCGGCACCATCGAGGGGCGGCGCGCGGGGCGGAGCGGCGCCATGGCGGAGGCCGCCGCCATCGTGCGGGTGGTGCACTGCGGCTCCGCCATCTTCTGCCGCCGCGCGCCCCCGCGCTGCCCCGCGTGCGGGCGCCCCCTGCCGGGGGGGCTGCGGGGCGCGCCCCTGCGCGTGCCCGACCCGTTCCGGAGCGCGCACCGCCACGCGCGGGGCTTCGTGCTGCGGCCCGCGGGGCCGCGCGGCGGCTTCCGGTGAGCGGGGAGGGGCCCGAGGGGGACCTCGGAGCAGCTCCAGCGCCCAAAGGGGCCGCAGGGAACGTGGAGGGGGCTTCGGACGGGGGGGAGGAACGGGGCAGGGAACGGCTTTAACTGCCGGAGGGGAGACCGAGATGAGCTCTTAGGCAGAAGCTCTTCCCTGTGAGGGTGCTGAGGCGCTGGCACAGGGTGCCCAGAGAAGCTGTGGCTGCCCCATCCCTGCAGAGTTGAAGGCCAGGTTGGACACAGGGGCTTGGAGCAAGCTGCTCTATGGAAGGTGTCCCTGCCCGTGGCAGGGGCTGGAACTGGAGGAGCTTTAAGGTCCTTTCCAACACAAACCAGTCTCCAGTGGTTCTATGATCCTTGGGCCCTGGCAGCATAAGCAGTGGCACCTGCTCTGGGAAAGAGACGTTGCCCCCATCGCTAACGTCACTGTGTCCTTCTTCCAGAGGCTACGATGGGAACTCTGATCTTCACGTTGGAATAACCAACAGTAACGGTAAAAGTACCCCGCGGTTGCCTTACAAACTGCTGCCCTCTGCCATACCTTGTATTTAGTCCACATGCCCACTTCAGCCTTAACTCCTCCATCCAAGGTAATCCACGCGGTGTGAGTTATGTCAGAGCCATCGCTGTTGGTACAGGAAACACAGTTTTTGCTATTTTCTAAACATCTCCCTAGTTAACCCCCCCAAGCTTTAAGAAGCCACATTAAAATCATATCACGTTCTCCCAGCACAGACCAAGCATGCAAAACCTCACTGCAGATGGTTATTTCATATAAACATGGTCTGATTTGGGGGCTTACGGAAGAAGCTTGGTTGTCCTGAAGTTCTTTTCAGTATCAGAAGACATCCAAAAAGACACTGTAAGATTGAGAACAGGTTTTGACAAAGGCAAGGACTGCATTTTCTGTTCTCTAGCCTCAGAAGGCCACTGATAGGAACCTGCAGAATACTCTGGGAAAGAATGGACAGATGGAAACATAGTAGTAGGTTCCGTAACTTAACGGAAGAGGTGGGATGATGGCTCCGATTCTGCAGCAGCTCCTGACAGTGCTGCTCTGTATTTTCAGGTGTGGTGTACAATTATGACGAAGAGGGCATCCACAGAGATGAAAGTGGATGGGAACAGTGCATCGGTATCCCGCTGGTACAGCCGGACATGTTTGAGCTTCTTGAGCAGTGGGATGAGCTCCTAGAGGACTTTTCGGTGCGAGAGGCCTGGCTTCCTCACAGGTGTGCAGTGCTAAAGACAATGCAATGGGGTTTTCGGTCTGGGATGAAAAATAGGGCTGCTCTGGGAGGCTTGTGGTTCCTTGCTCCTTTAGGACATGCATTGCTAACAAAGCAGCCTGAATGATGCTGCCTTGACATTCACTGGCCCTGCCCAGCAGACAGGGACTATTTTTAAGCTGTAAGTAACAAACTCATTTGCTGGAATTCCAAAGCTCTAAAATCGGCAACAAAGGAGTTTTTCATGAACACCCCTCTCCCCCCCGGACCAAAAGAAGAGCTCAGTGAGGCATTACCTTTAGGAGTGTGCTGCTGAGGAGAGAAGCAGAGAAGTCCAGGCAAAATTCTGTATGTATTCTAGGTTTCAACAGTATTGGCTGCATTTGCATTTCTCACCACACTGATGGGATTCTTGCCCAGCTCTTAAATCCAGATGACTTCATGGTTGTCAGTGATCAGCACTGGGAACTGCAGTCAGGTTCCTTGCCAGTTCTTCCAGCTGGTTCCTAACATTGCCTTGGAGACAGTTCAATACAGAACTTCCCCATCTTTTGAACTGAACCAACAGTTCCAATGAGAATGGTCACTTTGCAGCTCCCCTTGAAGCTAATGCCTGCTGACAGTGTTACAGCTGCACAGCCCTGCTCAAACACACACTGCCACATCACCAAGGGCTCCCCAGGAAAACTCCAGCCCTTGACCCTTTCATCAGTAACAGCACACGTAAGGCATAGCCCACCTGAGCACAGCTCTGTGAGGGGTTCAAGGGAATGAACATAGATATTGTCTCATATAAAAAAGCCCCCATCAAATTACAAGTATTTTTTTAGCAATTCGGTATGTGCTTGACTATCCCATTTCACACTTAACACATTATCTCCTTAGTACCAGATGAAAGAATTTGACATAGACTTTTTGAAAGCTTACAGACCTTGAAAAGCCCAACAGGATTTGTGTCTCTGATCCCTGTGCAATCCCAGCACTGGGACATTACTACTACAATTTCCTTGCTGTCCAAAGAGCACTGGTAGAGGGTGGATGGATGTGTGCATCTCTTCTGAACAGCTCTTCTCTGGTTTCCCTCTGCCTGCCACCTCCCGACAAAGTGACCTACTTCTCCCATAAACAGAGCAGCCACCACTAAAGTGATGTTAAATTCTCTCCTCTCTATTTGTTTTCAATGCACAGGAACAACACTAAACTAATCCTGTAATTCCTTTAGGTTCAGGCCAAGGCTAATTCTAATGTTCTGGATTGCTTTTCCTTTACTGGATGGTATATGCTCCAAGGTTAGGGTAGCAGGAGGGAAAACAAGGCAAGAACATCTTAACTGGCTACTCCTCCTATTCAGTTAATATTTCTGTCCCTGTGTAACTGGCACACTGTACAGGAAATGTATCAACATATTAGTGATAGAATTCACTTGATTTTGAGTAAGCTTCCAAGTTAATGCCTTGCTAAAGGAAGCACACGTGGTGGCACACAGTTAACACGACTGCTGCAGGAAGATGTGTTCAAGATAACAGTAACAATACATGGGAGAGCAAAGGTTAACAAGGTAAAAGCCAAATAAGTATAAAAAATAACAACTCATTACTGTACGGTCTGCAGCTCTCTCTCTGTTAGAGGGCTTTTTTAGGCTTACAGTTTCTAGTATCCCTGGCTGGAAAGTACAACCTACAACTTGCAATGAAGAGAATATAAGCACCCGCATTAAAGGAAAGTGGAAGCAGGTCCTGGAAGAGCATGTGCTTCCTTATTTCACTCAGTAAAACATCCCTCCACGTGCAGCAATTAATGGGTAGTGCTAAGTTACTAATGAGTTTTTCCCCCAGGTATGATGAAAAAGCCCACAACTGCTACACATACGCACTGGCATTCATTAACAGCATCCTGACCACCCTTGGGAAACAGCAAATGAGCAAGAGTGAATTCACGGAGAAATTTGTGATCCCCCACACAAGGAGAGCTTCCAAATACATCACTCTGCATCAGGAGCTGACAGCTAAGGAGTTCTACATCGTCCCCCTTCCTGAGCAAGAAAAACAGTGCTCAGAATGACAAGCCGCTCCATCCAAACTTTGCAACACGCAATAGGAAAAGAAGTCTTAAAACTCCAAAACTCAGGGTAAATGTGTTTACGTGGTAAGGTGCACATCATGGAAAGACTGGGAAACAACTGGTGCATTTGAATGAAACACACACACACAATGTAAATGTTACATAACATTCCTGTAGGAACCATCCATATGGAAAAACATTTTCCTGTTTGCAGTCACTATATGCTGTCTTCTGTCAAGACACTTAATACCAGAAATCACAACTGCTGTGTACTCAAGGGGTTTGACAAATGAACTGCAGTGATTTAAGATGTAGCAAAGCAAAATGCTGTTTTTTTCCTGTCACACTTGTTTACTGGTGAGTGAAAACAAGGGCATTAGTGCTTGCATGCTGCTGGAATCCAAAGTCTCTGATTTAATGCAGATTCACAACCTGCAAAGTTATTTTCCCTTAGTCACTAATAAATACAACAAATAAATCCACCCTCTTTGCCAGATACATTTCTCTTCCAGCTTACATTTTGCACATTTATTGCTCAAACCAAGACAGCTGCTTAGTATAAAAGATAATTTAGTGCCTGTATCTGTTAGTGTCTGTAATAAGGAACAGACTGCTCAGGGTTTAGCTCAGAATTAAAACTCTGTAATGTAACAAAAAGAAATGGAAGAAATTAAAGATCCTCCAACAGCACTTTCACCTATCGTACATTACACACAAGTGTATCCTGAGGTCAGAATTGTGCAGTTCAGAATCATAGGATGGTTTGGGTTGGAAAGGACCCTAAGATCATCCAGTCCCAACCCCCTGCCATGGGCAGGGACACCTTCCACTAGAGCAGGTCACCCAAGGCTCTGCCTAACCTGGCCTTGAACATTTACCATGCAGCCTTCTCCAGGCAACCCCAAGTTTCTTAGGCGGTCTTCGTATGGGAGATTGTACAATTTTACTGTATTTCCTTACATTCTAGTTTAAGAGAATAATTCCATCTTTTCTTCCCCTTCTACTATCTTCTGCAAAGCAAGCTGGTGTTAGTCTAGGTGCAAGTCCTATTTTCTCAAAGGTGGAGGAGTAATAAATGATGGGGTTTTCTCCACATCCGGTTTGTGCTTTTTTATACACAAACTGCATCAACCTTGCCCCTCCAATACTCTCTAGCTGCACACACATTTCACACATTTTCCCCCTCCATGTTCTTCTGCTTCTTGCTAAATTCTAAGCGGTAGTTCTTTTAAAAGGATACTTAAAAAGCGCAACACTAGAGAGACAATCAGCCCGAGATGTGCAAGTCTGCTGTTAGAGACCTCCTTCACTTACTCCATGAGTAAATCAGAATTCTTCAGCCAGGATTTGGCTCACAGAAAGAAATGATGGTGTGCTCTTTCTGCGTGACTCAGAATCCCCACTGCATTGAAGTATTGCATTTGAATTGGCAAAATACAAATACAATGCTAAGTACTATGGTGCAACTATTAATGTAAGTACTTGGTAGAATGGAACTGAAATATGAAGTACCATCATCTGCAGCTAGAAATAAACCACCTTGCTATATACAGTCAATACACACATACCTGTTCAGCTTGAAAAAGCTATTATGCAGTTAACATTTTCACTTTACATCCTTCCAGCCAAAATATTAAATGAAAGCAAAGACTAGACCCTCCACTTTGAGTTGTACATTGTTTCCCAAATTCATGACTTGGCTTTACAATTTAAACTGCCTAAGTAAATGAGATTGTGGTTTGGAAGAAACAGCCTGAGTGGACAGAACTTTCACCATCCCTGGAAAGTTTCCTGTACCCAGGAGGCAACCCCCATTTCACAGTGAATGAAAAGAGCACAGAATCCAGAACTGTGTCACTCTCAGCAGCTATCATTTATCCTTACTGCTGTAGTAAATGTGTTCTTTCAAAACACAGTGTGTATGTGTGTGGAATAAAAATCCTAACAGCATGGTGAAGCAAGGAAGCCAAGATGGAATTCAAATGCTTGAATCTAAAGCAGCAATACTTACAAGGCAGTGTAGTTGATGCTTACAACTTCCTGGCTCTTCTTGAAAGACAGCCAAATACCTGCTGGGTGGGTTGGTTCGTTGGTTTGTTGGTTTGTTGGTTTGTTTTACAGAGGTAGCTTAGCAATAGTAAATACCATATTTAAGAACCTGCACTCCAGATGAGTTAAGTCTTACAAAAAAAGGTAGGAAAGATCTCAGTGCTGTTCCATGCCTCCCTTGGTACGAACACAGCGGTGCCTCCTAGTATGTGCTACAACAAATGACAGGCCGGGGCGCAAAGAGCTACGAGTGCACTATGAAAATAAAGGTACAGACTGCTGCAGTTGCTGGATGAAAGAGAAAAAAGCAGTGATGAAACTGCCACGCTAGAGAGACTGACTTCCTCTCACTCACTCTGCAAACCTTCACGGTTTTCTGCATAGCATCAAAAGGGCATGAACTTCTGGTTGGGGCATCTTGCTGTCATGGGCAAGGTTAGGCTCTTACTTCCATGGAGGACTCTTACCCTGCAAATCCCAAGGGGAGACAAATATCTTCCCACATGGGGAAAGGTGCCTAACACCTAACTTTTGCCCTGGAATTAGTTTAAATCCTTGCACATTCTAGGAAGAGTTCCTCAATTCTGAGCACTGTCTGTGAAAAGACGCCACTAAATCCCAACACCTAGGCACGTAAAAGCAACATCTGACAATGTTCACTACTGTGACAACCATGCGTCTCCCCACATCTAAGTTTGTGCAACTTCAAGGCTGTGAAGTCAGGTTCTGGTTGGAGAACCAGAGGTATCCCTGTGGCTATGTGGCTCACTGTACTTACGAATTAAAAACCAGCATTAAACTTGGAAGACTCAAGTTGAAGTTCTCATTTCTGAAGACACGCCAGACCCTGTGCTGAGCTGCAAAATGAAGTTAGCCTTGCAATTCCCAAGTTGAACTCTGAAGAATCTGTGAGGTATTCCCAGAAAACTGTTTGATCCCTCATTGCTTAGGCTTTGAGGCAGACATTCGGATTTTGGACTTCAGTGGCTCTGCAGGCTGTAGTGCCTGTTCAGCATTAACGTCAGAGTATTTCGAATACCACTGCTAATCCCTGCAGCATAGCCAGCACTCAAACATACACTCTGGAAGCTTTAAGGAAACAAACAAGTTGTTTGAGTTGGGACACAGCTTTAATATTTTCCCCTTCTTATGTTCAGTTATTCAACGCAACATTCTCTCCAGTAAACAGAATATACCCCATTTTAAATAGCATTTATACATACCAACTGGCTGTTTACAGAAACTCCTCTGAGGCAATGGTTCGTCATGAGAAGATCAGGTAAAAAACATAAGAGGTGGCCTTAAGAAAAGAAGGTTTTCCCTATCCTGTCAGTTAAAGTTCATCTTTCTCACAGCGCTCACGGGAAGAAACCCAACGAGTTACAATCAGCTCCTGAAATAAAACCCAGCAATTATTATGGGGGGAAAAAGAAAGGAAAAATCTACAGCTAATCGGTGAAGGATGGGGATGAAGCCTTCAGCAAACTGAGCTATATTATGTGAGCACTGAGAAACTTCAGTAGATGACTAATTTGTTTCTCAGTGAGCTGGTCTCTCACACATTTTCCTCCATTTTTAAACATACATTAACTTTACAGTCTCCATAGATACCCCTGTATCCCCATGCAAATGCTTACATTCACAGAAGCAGCAACATTCTAATTTAGATGAGATCATCTTCAGTCTTTTAAAAGCCTGCAAGGCACTTCTCATGCCTTGGGGCACAAAGCAATTTAGTTATTTCATTGCAGCTGCGTGCAAAAACCAAAGCATGCTAAAAAGCGAGCAACAGTTCCAGAGGGCTCACATAGTTGACAGTCCAGCTGCCCCCAAGCAAAGCTACACAACCAAAGGAGAGAAGTAATTGCTCACCTGAACCTTAATTCTTTTCATACATTCTGGTGTTGACATGTCTTTTTCAGTCATGTCAGAAGGTTTAATCAAATAGCACAACATCAGTTCCTATTGGTAAACAGAAAACATGAATACATGAATTTCAACTGATTTCTTTCTATACAAGTTTTCACAGGCTGAGAGCTGGGCTTGGGGGAGGCATTAGAGCAACTCCAGTGCCCAAAGGGTCTACAAGAAACCTGAAGAGGGGCTTTGGACAAGAGCCTGTAGGGACAGGATAAGGGGGAATGGCTTTAACCTGCCAGAGGGGAGACTGAGATGAGCTCTTAGGCAGAAGCTCTTCCCTGTGAGGGTGCTGAGGCACTGGCACAGGGTGCCCAGAGAAGCTGTGGCTGCCCCATCCCTGGCAGTGTTCAAGGCCAGGTTGGACACAGGGCTTGGAGCAACCTGCTCTAGTGGAAGGTATCCGTGTGTGTGGCAGGGGATTGGAACTGGATGAGCTTTAAGGGCCCTTCCAACCCAAATCATTCTGGGATTCTATGCAGTTTTAGGTTAATTAGAAATGCAGATTCCAAGTTTCCTAGAAGATGTCTTCTGCAAGACCTCTATAACAAACAATCATATCTCCTTTTCCTTAGCAAAGCATAAACGAGAAGTCCAACACCTGAGAACCATGGCTGTAAGTATGGAAGCACTATGTCTGTGGTTCTATCATAGAGAAAATCTTTTGGAGACTTTCAGCTTCACTGTTCAAAAGAAAGTCGTTACAGATGGAGAAGCCTTTAAAAACTTTAGTGGCAAACAGGAAACAAATGCCCTTTGGTCTTTCTCCTGTTCCTGACACAGCTTTTACCTTTCCTACAGACGACAGAACTTTAATAAGCTTCCTTCAGAATTCATCTGGATATTGTCAAAAGGAAGCCTGTTTGCCGACTGGCAACTCCGTATGTTCTTCAGCAGACCAGAAACAGAAGGCTTCTCTATCCAGCCCCACTCCAACTCCCTGCCCTTTTTAGCTAAACTGAACTTTTGTCATTCTAAAGCTATTTTAAAACTAGCATCTTACACTCACCTTAGAAGCATTAGCAGTTGTTCTGTTCAACCCAGCCAAGGTCTTCCAGCTGAGCGGTCTGCGAAGCGAGCCTTCAAAATTATCATCAACCAATTCAGCAATGACAGAATAACTGGAAAACAAGGCAGACAGGAAAATTCACTGAAATAAAATTACCTTTTTAGGAAAATCACGAAAGTTAAGAATTAAAGCCTAAAAACTGGTGTTAAACAACATGCCAGCATGCAAGAAATTTAAGTATCTTTCTACTAGGAAAAGAGAAGAGATAAAGCTGTGAATATGCTCACTGGAACTTTCCCTTCCCACCCTTCTGCTGATGTTTGTAGCATTCTCTTTACAAATGCCATTCTGAGGTTTATAACCAGTTCGTTATCCAGTTCAACCTGACTAGCTAACAAATGAAGACAAATGTCATCTTTTAAAAGGTTTTTTCTTCCAAATTATATTAATTATCCCTGCCATAGATTTTCAAAGGTTTAAAATCACAAAGATTAAAATCAAAGATTTTAGATCACTTTCCTGAGTGCATTCATCATGAGTGCTAAATATGCTCATTGCAACTCTTCATTTTTAATGCCTTACTAATGTTACATGAATTCAATGAAATACATAGAATCATAGAATAGTTAGGGTTAGAAAGGACCTTAAGATCATCCAGTTCCAACCCCCCTGCCATGGGCAGGGACACCTCCCACTAAACCATGCCACCCAAGGCTATGTCCAACCTGGCCTTGAACACTACCAGTGATGGAGCATTCACAACTTCCCTGGGCAACCCATTCCAGTGCCTCGCTACCCTTACAGTAAAGAACTTGCTCCTTATATCCAAACTAAATTTCCCCTGTTTAAGTTCTAACCCGTTACCCCTTGTCCTGTCAACTGCAGTCCCTAATGAAGACTCTTTGCATTATTTAGTACCTCTTCTAAAAGGACTTTTGCATTTCCAATATGAATGTATCTGGTAAAGTATTGTGAGTGAAGAATACGTGTTTAGCCAGGCAAGAAACTAAGTTTGTGTGAAAGACATTTATTAATTTGAAATTAAGAAATTAGAAACATGAGCTTCAAACCTTGCATGATAGAAGGGGGGGCCCTTTCGATACAGCACTGAAATCAAACAGAAACACCTTAGTTAGGTAATCACAGAGTTCCCATCTGAGTTTAATGCTCTATACATGTTTTCAAATGGTTTGCAAGTTTTAACCACACACAAACTTCAACACTTGAATTCTGACCCCACCAGCAAGGTGGGGTGGGGAGGGAGTACAGGGGGAAGAGACAAAGAACCCCTGGGAGCAGCATTATGGCTCAGCACAGGGGAGTAGCAGGCAAAAGATAAAGTAGAAGAGCCAAAGGACAGTCAGCAATTGCCATAGGAAAAAGTTTAGGATGGATTTTTTTCTTCAAGAGATTCATACTTTTAATACTGCATTTGCAACAGAAGTTGAGCCACTGGAGTACAAGTAAAATATCACAATCAGCCATCAAATTTCTGTTCCAAGAGAGCATTTCCCACAAGTTTTAGGAGAGGCATAGGGCGCAAGTTCTTATATACTGCACCCCAGAACCACTAGAAGTTCCTTCTTATACATGGATACACAAGATTCATTGCAGCTGGACTGCTGTAACTGAGCTAAATGGTTACTTTTTCCATCTTCCCTTTGTCATGAGCTTGTAAGAGGGGATTTTCTTTAAGTATCACAGCTTTTCTTATGCAGCTGGCTAGCACAGACCTGTCAGGAAGAGAACAAGCAGCTCTTTGTTCCAGTGACAACCATGATTTGCAAAGTATCCATTATAAACAACTGGGGTACCATTGACTCTAAGAAGGTAATATCAAAGCAGGAGAAGCTAGAGGAGCTTGGAGTAAGGCAGAACTCCTGTTAGCATTAAACCAATCCATTTCCTTTGTCTGACGCAAATCTGAAAGGCAGTGATACACTAAACAACAAATTCATGCCAGAACACAAATGAACGGTGAGCAAACTAGTATCATTTCATCATTCAACAGCAAAACCCCATCTACAACCCATGGTACTAAGCACAGTGGTGATGAATTCAGGCAAACCTACACACTGCTCTGAAGGACTAGCTCAGCACAACCTAGACATTCTCAAATACACAAACCCCCAAATGACAGAACTGTGTCAGCAGTATTAAAACACCCACTGGTTTGCATGCATACATTAAAAACTATCCCCCTTCATGCACATTTTCCTGTAACAACAGGCATTACTGCACTGGGTTGTTTTTTTTTGATGTGAGCTTAATGCAGCTCTTGAATTACTTAGCAAGGGATTAAGGACACCACTAATTATTTATGTAAGATCAAAACCTCTACCATTAACAAACAAGCAAGTGCCTTCCCCTATTCTCTCCCCCCAAAAACAACCATACCATAGAGAAACAGCCTTAGCACTAAGTTCAGCAGAAGTTCAGCTTCCATTAAATGGGACCAATACTGAGATTATGACTCAAAGATGGACTTTGATACAAATTGGGATCTGGATGCAAACCTACTCTTCCAAAGACTGTACGTTAACAATGCTGATGTGTTCAGAAGGGGACAGAAAAACTTGGGAATTTCAGTATAACCCTGTATTAATTATTAACCTCAGAAAGCAAAACAACCTTTACAAGCTATCTTTTCAGCTACTGGATATGTGATGTTATTTTCCACTTACATCCCAAATCCTGCTGAAACACAGTCCAGCCAAAAATGCCTTTTGCCAACTGCAAGTAGCAAAGCCAGCTCCTCATTGTTAAATTCAGCTTTGGCACTGAAGTCTTGCACAGCCTGAAGAGAAGTCACCTGCAAATGATTCCATATTTTCTAAGCAAGCTACTCACATAGATCAGTTCCATACTTGAGGCCAACTTTGGGGACCCAGCCCTTGCTGCGGAAGTAGTGATAGGCCATGTAGGTTGTTTTAAAATCAGGCTTCACTTCGCTGAAAACCTCCCATAGCTTCAAAATAGTGAGGGGCTCCTAAAAGGCATGAATATGACTGTATTAATGTTAACCAGATAGAGAATACTGTGTGTAGTAGAGGCAAAAAACCAAGTATCAAATATCACAGTCAACTGCAAAGAGCATGAGCTTCAAGCAATAAAGTATGGAATCCCTAGATACAAGACAGAAATCTGTTGCTGCATTTAGTGGGTGGTTTAGGGTTTCTTTAGCATTTCACTATCAGTCCCATAATGCCCTTGTTTAAATGAAAATCTGATAAATCTTAAATTAGAAGCATATGTTTCAATTATTTATCATTACGTTAACAGTAGCTTGATATAGATTAATACTCAAAATGCCAAGGAATCTTTCTGTTTCAGGAAAGAGAGGCTATTCACCATATTACTACTCCCAAACTTGCTTTCCCCTTATTTTCTGCCTAAGGTAAAATAAAACCCTTTCTCTATAAAAGCTGTGCTTAAATTTGTTCTGGTCAACACAGAATCATAGAATAGTTAGCGTTGGAAAGGACCTTAAGATCATCCAGTTCCAACCCCTCTGCCATGGGCAGGGACACCTCACACTAAACCATGCCACCCAAGGCTCTGTCCAACCTGGCCTTGAACACCACCAGCGATGGAGCATTCACAACTTCCCTGGGCAACCCATTCCCAGACAAAGATGTTGAACAAGACCGGTCCCAGCACCGATCCCTGAGGGACACCACTTGTTACTGGTTTCCAGCTGGACATTGAGCCATTGAGCACTACTCTTTGTGTGCGGTCATCCAGCCAGTTCTTTATCCACCAAGCGGTCCACCTATCAAATTGATGTCTCTCCAATTTAGAGACAAGGATGTCATGTGGGACAGTGTTGAATGCTTTGCACAAGTCCAGGTAGATGACATCAACTGCTCTGCCCCTGTCCATCAGTTCCACAGCCCCATCATAGAAGGCCACCAGATTGGTCAGGCAGGATTTCCTCTTAGTGAAGCCATGCTGGCTGTCACCAAGCACCTTGCTGTTTTTCATGTGCCTCAGCATGCCTTCCCAGAGAAGGCATAAAGCTTTCAGACTAGTATTTCATAAACAGAATCATAAAAACATAGAATAGTTAGGGTTGGAAAGGACCTTAAGATCATCCAGTTCCAACCCCCCTGCCAGGGGCAGGGACACCTCCCACTAAACCATGTCACCCAAGGCTCTGTCCAACCTGGCCTTGAACACCGCCAGCGATGGAGCATTCACAACTTCCCTGGGCAACCCATTCCTGTGCCTCACCACCCTTACAGTAAAGAATTTCTTCCTCATATCCAGTCTAAACTTCCCCTGTTTAAGTTTGAACCCGTTACCCCTTGTCCTCTCACTACAGTCTCTAATGAAGAGTCCCTCCCCAGCATCCCTAGAAATATCATTACAGGAAGTTCCTAATTACTCTGTTGGGTATTTCCTCCTTCAGAATTAACAGCACAAAATACTGTCATAGTAGGTAAAAAATTCAGACTAAAACATACTCAGACTAATGGTATCACTGATAATCCAAAATTAACCCAATCTCTTACCTCACCATAATAAATACTTAAACATCCCAGAGCATACACCAAGAAAAAAGCCTGAAAAAATAAACAGAGTAAGTTTAACTGACAGCTAGACTCTTCCTGTAACTTATATTTCATGCAAGAACAAAGTCTCAAATTCATTTTATACAAGAATCCTAATGACATCAAGATAAACAAATTGTCTAAAAGTTTACTTTGAGATTTGTCTCCATGACCTTTACATTTCAACAGATGCATGGGCTGCAGACTCCTGAAAGCAGTGTGTAAACTAGCACACGTGGGTATATTTAGAGACAGCACAACTGACACGATTCATAAAATGGTACATTCCTAGTGTTTCTATACTTAAGTCCTACCCCTGCTGTCCGAAACGTGGGATTATTCATGTAAAGCAAATGGGATTGGATCAGACTTTTTTTTTTTAACCAGATCATGTAAACATCACATGTTATTTAAAATAAGTTTAATGACTAAGATAACCCAAATACTCAGGAGACACAGAAGAACCCTGTACTTTAGAAACAGGTATTAAATTACACTGCAACATAACGTTTCATTTTCAGATTAAAAGGGAAACAAGTTGTACTGTACTTGAATCACTGAAACATACCTCTTCCAAGCTGAGTTGTAAGTATTCAAAAATCCTAAATGGGTTTCTCCTGCACACTAGTTTTTCCTTCTTGACAAGCTACAAGAAAAAATAAACAACAAAAAAAACCCCAATCAGTATTACTTTAACCTGGAAAAAATACTGAATTGTGAAAGTGGTGCTGATATTACTCTTCTAAAAGATTAGGATACTCTTTATCCTTACGCTTTCTTGCCCATGAGCAGTCTCATCTTCAGGACATACGCTGCATTCTTCTTCCTCCTGCACCAATACATATTCTGGAGCACATCCTTTTG
Source organism: Ara ararauna (assembly GCA_028858755.1). Classification (NCBI taxonomy): domain Eukaryota; kingdom Metazoa; phylum Chordata; class Aves; order Psittaciformes; family Psittacidae; genus Ara; species Ara ararauna. The sequence goes on from CM054385.1 coordinate 2,512,515, forward strand.
ACTTCATCATTTCACAAGACCTTTGCCCAGGGCTCTCCTCTGCCTTGCAGCCATGGTGTGCAAGAAAACCATGCTCCTGGTAGGACACTTCAGCTTTCTCTTTCAAGTCACTTTGTTCCTGTTCTTTAGAGCCACATACAGGATCAAATGCTGGATCTCCTTCCAGACACGCTTTCTTGCAGCCTTTGTTCTCATCCTCAGGACTTGGGTCTACTACATTTCCAGTATCTGCAGGAGACTGCATGGAGGCTTCTGTACTTTCTGTACTTGGGCCCATTCTGTTGCAACTAGCACCAGTTTGTTTAGCTCCATCCTCTTCCAAAAGCGGCAGCTCAAGAGGCTTAGTGTAATTTTCAAGAATTTTGGTAACTGAGCAGCCATCAAGTCCTTGCTCTCGCAAAACGCTTTTAGCCCACTGAACATGATACTGGTACCTAGCAAACAAGTAGCATAAATGAGACAGTCTAGGGCATTGCATCCTTTAATTAACATCTTCAAAACAAGCGTCTTTAAAAAACCCCAAGATTCAGCACTGTTCACAAACCAAATCTAAACACACACCCCACTAACTGCTATGCAAAATACAGGCATGCACAATGGAACAGGAATCCAGTCTTCAAGAAGATGCAGACAGTGTTACTGAACATCAAGACTCTGCTACCTTCTTTGGCTTTATTTTGCCTTTTAAGTTCCTGAAGTAACAGTTATCGACCCCACCGCTGCACAAGAACCATGCACTGAGTTTCACAAAGCAACACCTTCACCAGGCAAAAAGCTCCCTTCTCCCGTGGAAGCATTAAGCCTTAATTCCTTGCAAAAGCATCTTGTTATCAGAGCTTGCACGACTAAACCAGACAACAAGACTTTGCTTATAGAGCTCTTGCACACTTCATCTATTATACAGTTAACTACTAAGAAAAGAACAGTAACTTTAAAGCTGTTAAAGCTTTAAAGCTACCTTTGCAACAGCAGTGGCATAACAAAAACACCAGTGTAAAAAGTCTTAGACACAAGCTACCTTCAGTTTTAACCAAAACCCTCTCATCCCTGAGAAACAACCAAAATCCTACTGGTGAGACAGTGACTGAAAGCTGTAAATATTTCTAATATTTTTCAGTTATGGCAGAGCTTTTAGTGACCCTTCCATTATTTTTCCTTGGAAGTCAACATCAATATCCAGTTGAAGGCACTAATCTTCATCCTGCGAAAGCTGCAGGCAGATGAATGCAGCTGTCCTTATCCAAACCTGACCAACTTTAGTATGATATTCTTTACTTTCCAAAACAAAACCCTAACACAGCAATTACAGACCAGGTAATGAAGAACTACAAATGACAATTAAATGCAGATTTCATGTGTCAATATAAAATATAAGTCCCTCTGAAGTCTCATTAGAAAGCTATGTAAGTCAGTGTTGTACTTTGTGTCACAAAAAATAATTAAGACTCCTCTTTCTCCTGTGATTTAATTACCATATAATTTGCACTTACAGATCTTTACCAAGATGGATCATGACGCATTTTCTGCACCAATGTAATTACACTGCCATTGATACTCAGATGCCGGCACATAAAACAGTCAAAGAGTAGACTAATGACAAGTGTTTCTGCAAGTAGTAGTAACTGCAGTAGCAGTAGTATTGCTACTCTTTGTCTTACATAAAGTTGAGGACTGAAGGAGCATAACTTTTACATTTAAATAAAGCACAATTTTTAGAGTTATCGTAGGATTAAAGCAGAGTAACTGACTTGCACACTCTTAACAGTTTATATGCTATTTAAGTAGAATAAAATAAATATGTGCTCCAACAATGCTTTGATAAGTGTTAATAGAGACTCCTTTTTAAAACAAGGTAAAACGTTTATGTATCATAAATGTTCAAGAACTACTTCAGCTCACACTACAGTAATTCAGTAAAGAAATGAGTTACTTTAAATAACGTGCCCAAGAAACTTCTTTCTCCTCCTCAGCTGAGAAACAAGTTTATTATGCTTGATATTATTAGGAATTAATTAGCCATACTACTATGTGTGCACCCAATTTTGGCTTCTATTCAGCAATTAATACCTGCAAGCTTACATGAAAAGCCATGCTGAGTATCACCTACTCTATTTCTAGCCTTAATAATGTGATTAAAATGAAATAAAAAGAAATAGAAGTCATCATCGTTTATACATCCCACAATCTGAAAACCAGTAAGATGAAATACAAAACAGAGTAACCTTTTCTGAAACAATCCCAAACCACCAAGAATAAATTAATGTAAATTAACTTACTTTTTAGCTGTAATTATAGGCATGTTTACGTTAGCACCTGTATGTAGAAAAATCATACATTATTTCATCAATATAAAAAGGTTTCCATGTGATTTTGATCACTGAGGTAATCTGCAGCCTAATAATTAATCCCATTTTCAATTCAAGATGCCATTTTGGTCCCACTTGTATTGAAGGACACAGTAGAACTAGAAAAAGCAGAGAGGCAGCAGCCTGCACAAGAAGAACAATTAAATGCTCTTTCTCCTGCCCACAAAAAGACAACTATGGAGGGATATGCTAACATCCAGATATGTCTACTGAGGCATAACTGTCATGGAAAAGATAAATGAAGACTTTGATTACAGAATAAAGTAATGTATTAAAGTAAATGACTACAGAATAAAGTCTGTAAAAATCCAAAAGCAGACTAGATGCAACTGGCTATAAACAGATTAAAATTTCACATACCCTTGCCTCATGACTCCATGACACTAAAATCTACAGTAAAACCAAGAGAAAATGGACAGCTACAGGAAGAAATGTTCAAGGATGATAACTTCACTTACATAATTCCTAAGCAACAAACCAGTGAACACTAGGAGAATGCACTAAGGGGCTAGTGACATAGGTTTCCTGCTCTTGTATTGTGGCCATCATCAGGTATGAGGAGAGAGATCCTTAATCTGACCCAGTAGGGGGATTATTTTTCTATGAGTAACTTAAACATATATCTTTAATGAGTGGAGAAAAATGGAAAGTACTATTGGAATAGTGACGGAAGTACACATGGGCACAATTTACCTTGCCACTTCGTAACCAGTGAAAGATCCGAGATGCTGTACACTGGTCGACTTCTTGAAAGAATGCCTTTTCCAAAATAGCCCTTCAAAGAAAAGGAAAAATCCTGATTAGGTCATGACACAAAAAATAACTTCCTCCCAAATTATAAGACATTGCCTGCCAAGATTAGCTGAAAAAAAAACTCCAACCCTGAAATTCTGCAGCATTTAAGCTTTGCCTAACACTTGCTGCTTAGCATCTGGTACCTAGTTCAGTATTAAACACATGCGCTCAAAGATTTAACCAGTGGAGGGTGGTGAGACTTTTTTCTCCATCCTAAATATTTGTCAATCAACATCTCCAAGTAGACTTCTGAAAGCAGATGCAGAAGAAAACACCCATGTATCAACATGCTGACAACGCATGACAGAAAACAAAGAGATGGACAAAGCTACTGCCTAAGAACAATGGTAAAAGGGCACTCAGAACATAAAAGCCTTAATTTAGCTTGATTTACTCAGGAAGAAATCACTCTGAAGCTAAAAGTATCCTTCAAGCATTTATAAAACATTAATATTCAAAACTCCTGGGCTTTAAAAACAAGAAAATGCTGCTGCAAGGTTGAATAAAATGTTGGAAAGAGAATTAAACATAACAAACACAAAGTCCTGCAGATGCTTTTTAGCTCACAATGTCACTTCATTAGCAAACGTATTTGCTGGGATAAGAACGAAATACTTCCCACATTTGATAGAGAATATGTATTTTATAGTGATTTCAGGAGAGGAGGGAGATATGGAGAGTTACTGGAGGTTGAAGGGGATTGAAGGCATAAAGGCAGGCAGATTTTAACAAGCACTACGCTTTACCTATGTTTAAAACACTAAGAATACTGTGCAGACAGAGTACGGACCTTGTTATAAAGCTGTCTGATATCTTCAGGGTTCCTCACAATAACGTTGTTATGAAGGATTTCAGCCTGGCACATTCTGAAATCCTTCCCACCTACTTCCACAGGAAAGGGAGATTCATAGGACTCAAAAACTCTTCTTTTCCTTCTTGGGGGATGAAAAGCTGCTGCTGCCATTTCCTAATATGAATGTTTCCTCCTAAGAAGCGGAAACAAAACAGTTAATATTCAGGAGTTAAAATTCACCCATTTTTATGTTTCAGCGATATATATATATATATATATGTTGTGCTTTTCCCGCTGAGCACTGCAGTATCCCCTGGAGCATCCCAGTTCTCAGCCAAGAGCACACCGAAGATGAACGGGAGCACTAAAACTGCTGAAAACGCTTCAAAAAAGCAGACGAACGCGCAGAAATGCAAAACCCACAGCTCACGAGCGCCTAAATATAACCCGTTTCGAGTAATCACGGCCACGAATCCCAAGGAAAGAGCCGTGGCTCGGCAGTTTCTTTCCTTTCCAGAGGGAACGCGTTTCGCCAGGGAAGCCGGACCAGGCCCGGGATCTCCGGGACGCGGGCACCGGTACACCGCAGGCCGCCACGGAGGGGCACAACCCCGGGACGAGCAGCGCCCGCCCCCGGAGGCCGTACCCCGGGGTAGGCAGCGCGGGGGGGCCGGGAGCGGGGCCCCGCGGCCCGCCTTCCCGTCGCCATAGCAACCGCGCGACACCCCCCCTTCCCCTCCCCTCCCCACCTCACCTCACGCACCCGGCGGCGGCGCGCGAGAAGGCCCCGCGCGGGAGAGCGGAGCCGCGAGACACGCCCCCCCCCCCCCCCCTCCCCGCCCCTCCCCCGCGCGTGCGCAGAGCGGGCACGCGCCGCCTCAGCGCAGTGGCGGGAGGGACCCTGGCGGGCGGGTTCGGTCCCAGGTCCTCCGCGAGATCCGGGCGGGCGCTGAGGTAAAGGTACGCGAATAACGTGATAAATGAGAGGGCTTGTCCCGAGTGGTGAGGAGCAAACATCTCTTCTTCTGTTTTGATGCGCTATGAGCTTGTTACCGGTGTGAGCGTCGCTCCTCAGAGTCATAATCATACGTGCAAATACGATGCAGCCACTCTTTTATTCTTATTTTGAGGTAATACTATTGAGGTATCGAGATGCTTTGGCTTCAGGGAGGCTGACTTTCAGGAGCCAGTTCACAGAATCCCAGCCTGGTTTGGGTTGAAGGGACCTTAAAGCTCATCCAGTTCCACTGCCGCAGGCAGGGACCCCTTCCACCAGAGCAGCTTGCTCCAAGCCCCTGTGTCCAACCTGGCCTTGAACAGTGCAGGGATGGGGCAGCCACAGCTTCTCTGGGCACCCTGTGGCAGCGCCTCAGCACCCTCACATCTCTTCATGTCTAGTCCAGAGGTCAGTGAATTCACTGGTGAAAACCTGTAAAACCACATCATTTTTTTGAAGTATTTTACCTCTTATTCCCATTTTACAGACAAACTCATGAGTCATGGGGATCAGTAAGCATTATAAGGCCACACAGGAAATGTAGCGCAACACATGAGAATGCTGAGCTTGTGTTCCTGCAGTTCTTTCCTATAGAGGTCACTTCATATTCCATCTGATGAGTATTAATTGAGTTTGGACATAACTCTCACACAAAGTGCTGAAGGTAAACCACAGAGGACCCTTCTGTGCTCCTGTCACCAAAGCACACAACAATGCTCTGATATGGTTCATGGAGCTCTGCTGCCAAAATACTTAAAGTGTTACAGGTCACAGTGTGAAAGCAAACCAGCATCAAAGATGTCGCCCTGTTTCAAAATTCCTTCTAAATTTGCCAAATCAAGTCCCATTTAAATGAAATTTAAATAGCATTTATTTATGCTAGATATATCTATGTTTTATTATTGTGCAGGCACATTACCATTAGGCTTAATGTTACAGTGAGAAGTAGACAAAACACACAAAACCTATAGGTCAGTTGCTTTCCTTCACATCTCATTATCTTCATACAGCCTTGAGGAGGAAACCACAGCATGCGCCACTCAGCCGCTGCCCTGAGTCACACACAGATTTCTTCAACCCCATGTCTGCTCCCATTGCTGACTGTAAGCCCCGTCTGTGCTTCTACCAGAAATGCTGCTGTCTGAAGGACAGGCTTGCTGTATGAGGAGGTGGTTTTTAGACTATCAGTCATTGTGCAGACACTTTCACAGATACCTGCATTTCCCTTTTTGTGATGAGACAGCAAACGGCAAGGCCGCAGATAAATGACTAAACCACAGCTATTAAAAGCAAACCCTCCAGGTTGTAGCAAATCACAAACTGGGAATGAGTCAGAAATGTCATACTGCTGTCCAGAGTTGAGAAGAGATGTGACAAGAGTGACCTGTGAGGAAAGGTAGCTCAGCCTAGAAAAGGTAAAATAGGTGAAACAGACCATTGTGAAGAGGGAGGCACACACTGTATTGAAAAATAATGTGCCTGTGAGGTGAGAACTGCATTGCAAGCCCTGAAGATCCCTTTCATGGAAGTTTTCAGGTCTCTGCAGCGCAGCAGAAAATGTAGTACTGCCCTTGAGAGGCTTTTGTTAAGTCATCTTTCAGCTTTCCATTTCTGTGTTACAGCCTTTCGGCTCAGGAATGTCACTTTGAGAATAAACTGCTTCATGTTGTCTCTGGCTGATTCATTGCTTCTAGCGCAGAGTACTCAATCGCACACTATTTCTTGATACTCAGCAGGGTTATTCCACTGCTCTTTTATACACCAATGTCAGACCAATGTCAGCTTTCTGAAAAGACCCTCTTTTCTAAACCATGATGAGAATGACTTGGTTGCAACCCTTCAGTTCCAGAAATGCATTGCCTCAAACTTTTACACGGTTGCAACCCTTCAGTTCCAGAAGTGCATTGCCTCAAACTTTGACACAGTTGCCTTTGCTGCAGTTTCCAGCTGTCTGTATCCTGACCCTCCATGCCCTGTTGATTCCACTGCCATCCCCAGAATTCCCTATAGCACGCTCCTGCTTGGGGACACTGCTGCATGCCCAGTAGTGCATGTACCAGCAATATGCCTTGCCAGGGGGAAGTAGCTTCTGCTGTGTGTTGTTTCAGTATTTCTCAGTTGGTGGTGGAGGAGTAGAATTGACGAATAGTAACAGTGGAAACTGCCAGGCTTATTAAACTCTTTCTGTGCCCACATAACTGGTAATATCCTTTAAAATTTGCGTAAGCATTTGCAGTCATGTAGTCTCAGCCTTTCTGCAGTTTACTGTGTCCTTCCACAATGACTGTTACATTACAGAGTACATCTGGAATCATTTCAATGAAACAGTCTGTTTATAAAGAGCTCATTTAATATTGTATTAATGAATTTTTAAAATCTAATAATAACTAATTTTTGTGCTATGAAGATTCTGCTGCCAGTAAAATTAAGTTGCCATGTGCAGGAAAGTGCTAGGGGGTTTGGTTATCCAAGGTGGTTGTTTTCTGGATGTTTGGGGACTTTTATAGGGAGTCGGGAAGTTAATTCCCAGTCCTATCCCTGCCAAAACATACAGGCCAGGTACTCTTTAAATATATATTTTACATTCTTCAGCTTATTAAAAGAAACAGAAATGTCAGCCTGTAAAACTATTTGCCTGTGTAGCACTCTCAAGGAAGTTAGTCATAAAATCAAGAAAGAATGACCTATTCTTGTAATGGCTTTAGGTAATTTTGGATTGCATGCCAGAAAAAAAAAAAAAAAAAAGTCCTGGCTCTTCATGAGATTAATTTCTGTCTCTCTTTTCCATGGAATGTTCCTGTAAAGTGTTCTTATCCCAAACTGGTGGTAGTCCGCATTAAGGAACATTGTGACACTTCCTTTTAACTGAAGCCTGTTCCCTTCTCTCAAGGTGATGTGACACACAGCTGCTGGAGGATGGGCTATAGTCATTTACATTAGCCAGTTCCAGCTTCCACAGACTGACAGAAATTCCCATGGAAATTCTGGTTCCATTAACTTTGACAGAGATATGGGACTGTTTGGGGAAACTTTTTTAAAAAAACAAGTGGGGAATACTTTTCATTTTTATTAATATGCAGTATCTTAATTTTGTTTATTAAAGAAATAAATCAAGGTTAGTTTCTGCTTAGTTTCAGATGGTTTCCACAAGAGACAAAAAAGGAGAAGTCAGACAAATATTGGCCAAGTATCAACCCAGTCAAAAATCCCATAAGAGCTGAAATCCCGAGGTGGATGGCAATAAATGGAATAGCATGAGAAAAGAGAACATTGGAAATGAGTATCTAGTGAGCAGATTTACTTCAGACATGGAAAGTGATTTTGTGTTTTTGGAGATAAAATACACTTTGGTGAGGAATTCGTAGGGAACGCTCTGATCCAGGTGACATCCCACAACTCCTCTGCATGAGGCGAGCAAGGACTCTACAGGTGTCGAAGTGCACAGCGTCCCTTTTCTGCCCTCATCACTGGCACTCAGTGTGTGTTAAAAGCTATATGCACTCGAATATTATGTGAACATTAATTTTCTCTGCATCGAGCCTTTCAGCATCCCCACAGTTCTACCCTTGGAAACGAAGGCGAAAGATCTGAGCTTGCAATTTCAGGGGAAATTAAGGGCACTTACAACCTCTGGGTTTTGCCCATCCCTTGAGCTCCAGTATCAGATTTATTTACCTTTTGTTGAAGAAACATTTGTTCCTTCATGGGTCATTAGTTTTTTGTGCTTCATCAGTCACCCAGGTAAATTGTTAAATGACGCACAGCTTCTGTTTTGCAAAATTCTGACATTGTCACCTTCACCTTGTGCAACTTAAGCAATGGGCCAGGCAGTGAAAAGTAAGGACGAAACTCCAGCAAGATAATCAGCAAAAGGCCATTTCTTTTTTTTTTTTTTTCTTTTATTTCAGTGGAAAATTGTAATAATGAAAGATCTCCACTAGATGTCCATATTTCATCAATTTTCAATTACAGCTTCAGTGGACACAGCAGCCTCGTGCAAACTGCCTACAAACTGCTGTGTTCCTTGGAAGATGTGACTACACGATAGATTTCCATGGTAGAGAAGCTGTGCACCTAGTTCTTTGTCCAGAAAGGCACTGAACCTAGTGCCAAACACTCAAACCCCACCTTTCACGTGGTACATCTCCTACTCTCAGAAGGCAGCTGGCAGACTTTTCAGATGTAGTCTCCCTGGTTGTTTACAAGCTTGCTTTTCTTATTCTTTTCAAATCATTATGTGCTTTGTATTAACTTGTAGGAATAAATAGTTGGAAAAAGCTTTCAAGATTTTAGTTTTCTTTTCTGTTTGGCTTCCTCTTTTTCACTGCATAGTTCCTTTTTGCATTCAGTTGTGTGCAGAATCCTAAGCCACTGACTCAGATTTTTAGATACACCTGCAAAATCATTAAATAATTTCCTTGCTCATTATATTTCTCCCCAAATATTGATATCTAATATTTACCTGCTTTTTCTGGGTATCTAATGGGTGTTGGAAAGCACAGTTGCGCTCATGTCCATGTAGGTACAGTAACTGTGCGCACAATTTTAAACAAACTGGATGCAGACAGCTTTTTGGCACTACTGTGCATTTACTGAAGATGCTGCTCAGGAAATCTAGAGCATCATCATTATCATGCCAAATTGGTGCCATTGTTACTGCTTTCCTTGATGACCCGTGGCCCTGCAAACTGAGATGCTACTTTATGCTTAATATCCCCGTGATGTTTTTTGTGATTGGCGAACCAGTTCATTAACAAGAGGTCAGAGACCAGGGATGAGGTCAAATGCTAGGCAATTCCAAGGGCTTGAAATGAAGGCCTTATTTAAGATTACTGAATTCCATTCTAGGAATAACCCAGAAGAGAGTCTTTTTTTCACTGTTTTTCTTCTGGTTTCCCAGGCATTTTCAGTTTCATTAAATGTAAGGATGGAATAGATTTTTGAGAATGCTATGTACCAGACAGCTTCCAGGACCAGATGCAAACTAGGCACTAGTGATTTATAACTCCCATAGAAGTGAGTATAACTTCTAAAACTGCATCTTTCTCCAACACTTTTACCTTATTTACAACATTAAGGAAACAGATAGGTTGCTTTTACTATAGAACAAAATGAAAATCTGGTGTCACTCCATTTAATCTAGCCCATGCCCGATTCGGGAATTAGCTTTCACATTTAGCTGTCTGCCTGTAAGCACATAAACAATCCTGCCGGATTCAGCTATTATCTGAAACATGTCTCAAAGCTCATCCTAAATGCTGTCTAGGTTCATGTGTCATAACTGACAAAAGGACAAAATAACAAGCAAATCAAGATAAATCCCTACATCATCACATTCTGAGAATGGAAATAAACCAAATAAATCAATTTGCTGCCAAAAGTATATACATTTTTGAACACAAAAAGAAACCCAGAACATCCTCTTACGGAATATATCCCAATCTTGAATATTTACTTTCCGTTTGTTTAATAACAGGAAAAGGTTTGTAGGTCTTTTGTTGAGTTTTACATGTCAGCATCTTGATATTCCTATGGTATTCTTTATTAACAGGAAAAAAAAACCCAGTGCCATGGCCTATACTAGGAAATGTTCTGTTTATTTTAAATGCATTTATGAGCACACAAAGACAAACAATTACCTACCATAAACCAAGGGAGCAACTTATAATGGCTTGGTGTCTCATTTGTACTGCTTTATATAGTTCCTTGGCTCATTTGTCCCTGCCCTTCCTGTGTTCTGTGTGTTACCTCTCTCTGTATCTTCTGAACTTGAGTGTAGATTTAAGTCCTTTTTTTTCATTTCCCCCTTACCTGCTGGGCTCTGCTTTTTTTGGTGTCGCAGCCATAACAAACATTGGGCTAAAGGTTTATAACACAACTACAACAGGGTCCGTGGGACAAGGATTGTCGCTAGCATGAATCCTAAAACTGAAGGGCTTCTTTTAAGTACATAGCCCTTAGAGTAGACTCTGACAGAAAGTATGACAAACAGCTTTCAATGATCATTGGACTTCTTACAGAAGTACTTCAATGTGTTTTGGCCTCGCCTGTTCCATTGTGGCAACTGCAGTAACCACAACCACTTTGCCGAAAACTAATCATGTTAAAAAAGTAGGATAGTTCTGCTACTGCAGGATAGACCAAGCTATATCTGATGGGCTAGTTCTCTTCACATAGCTGTAATGTGATGTGGGCTTGTTTAAACAGTGAGTAAGGTACAGTGACTGGATTCCCTAGGATCATAACTGTGGGCACAGTAGTGTTTGAAATTCAGGCTTCAGATAAAAAAAAAAAAGGCAAATAACTAATAAAAGGAAGTGCAAACAGTAGGGAAATCTTGTTTCCATCTGTCAAGCTGTATAAAGGACAGTCGTACTGGAAAGAATGGTTGGCATTGTGGAGGGTACTAGGGCTCAGGCTTTGAGGACATCTTACATACTTGAAGCAGTTGGGGGAGGATGCATGATCTTCACCCAGTTGTTCTGCATCTTCACTGACTTAGCTATACCACAGATCTTTGGTACAGAGACCAAGCTTTCGGTGGTAAACATCAGGCTCAGAGACCCAGGCTTTGTTGATCATATCTATTTCCTGATTATTGTCATTAAAATGAGATTCAGCAGGAAACTAGGATCATTACTACTCCTTTAAAAATGTCTGGTTTCTCAGCCATTGGATAAAAAAGCAACGCTGTTGAATTGAGATAGTTCACCAGTAGTTAGTTTATCTGGGAAACACCTCTCATTACTCAGGTGACTGTGACCAGTTATCGCTAGAATGGGTAGGTCAAGCACAACCTTTTAAAACTGTGTGCTAGTATGGGCATGCTACTTCAGCTAAGGTAGTCTTTATAGGAAGATACTAGATCTATCAAATGGAATTTAAACATTATTTGTTGTGAAAGCTCTGTAAGCAAGACATGATTCAGAAATCTGGGGGCAAAAAAGGAGATGGGCCAGAAAGACTTTTTATAGACTTTTTTAAAGACTTCTTTTTGTTATGCTAAGAATTGAAAAACAATCATATTAACCCTGATCATGAGCATGGTCACAGAAAGAAGGTGGCTGTGTTAGTATGAACATGTTTATAAGATCATACTAACAACATGAGCGAATTAAAGAGGCTGGCATAGGACAGAACTGGTTGGTCAGGACTTTGCTGAACCAGTCAAAAATGCTTCAAATCTCAAAGGATACACTGTAGGTTGAAAATTACTTCTGTCGACCTGTTGAAAGAGTGGCATTTTATGTTGCACTTGACTTGGAAATGGATGAACTATACAGAAACTATCATATCACAGAAGGCTTTGTTTTCATTGCTCGAAAAATGCTGGCTTTTACACCCTGTGATAAATAACTGTTGGGACTGCTCTGAAGTATGAAGAGAAGACTAAGCACTTCAGTTTTACTGTGATATAAGTGTGCTATTATCCAAACCCACACTTGGAGCTGACCTCGGTGTGTGTAACTCAAGGCTAAACTGAAGTGCTTGGTCTTTTCTGTGCTTTGACCTCAGGGCTGCTTCTGCATGTTAGTTGCCACAAAGCAAAAGTCATAGCCTTTTTTTAAGCAGCTAAGTCAAGCCCTTCTGTATCTTCCTGCAAGGTTATTTTCACATGTGATACAATTTACAAGCTACAGTTCTTTTGCTTCTTATACAAATCCGCAGCAGAGGCATGTGGCCAAGCAATATGGGTGGCTGTACTTTGATACAAAGAATCCTGTCATCGCATTGCAGCGTGTTATGGAACCTACTGTGCAATGTATGGCATGATTGGATTTCATAATGCAAGGGAAGAAACTGATTAACAGTCAAATGACTACTAGATATTGGTATTCAGGTTTGTAAAACAACAGATAAAAATATGCAAATCGTACATGTATAATTGAACATACCAGCAAAACTATACATAAACACCCCATTTCTCACATCGTTTCTCTGACTGTAGCAGGTGGAAAGCGCACATGTATACATGTATTCTGATCTAAAATGTATTGGTTTTCAACATTTATTGTATTTCACATAAGTGATTTCTAGTCTGTTGTGTCCTGAAATATTAGAGAAAATTAGGAATACTTAAATTGTTTAATGCCTTCAACCCATCACAGATGGAAGAGTCCACCTATAGATGAACATGTTCCATTCATTGCATTAGATCCACAAAGTCCCATAGGAGAATCACAGCTCTGCAAGATGCCATTTGGGCCCTGGATTATGTGTTTGGATCTTGGATTAGGAAAATTGCCTGTAACCAGAGAGCAACCTGATGAATACACCTCTGTGAAGGCTCACGTGCATGCACTTAAAGTGTTTAAGGTCTGGAACAACTTAGATTTATGCAATCTGTTCTAGATAGAATTGCATCAGCTCAATTTACAGGCTGCCTAGAACGATGGGATAAAACTTCCTGGTTTATCACACCATTGTCCATCTAGGTTGTACTGGGAATCATGGTGTGCTGGTACCTAGAACTTAATTATCTGGGGAATGGTAATACAATAATGATGTGAACAGACAGTATGCAAGACATATGGATTTCATATCTGCATTTTGCATACATTTGTATGGCATGCAAGTCACTGTCAGGTGCCCCTTGTCAGCTGTAATTTGGGAGCCTGATTCTGCTATTGTATAAGGGGACATTACAACATTTAACAGACCTCAACCATACAATGACATCTGAACTTCACTACTTACATTACTGATGGCTGAAAACTTAATTCTCTTTAGCTTTCAGATATAAATTTCTGTGTTTACTTCTAAAGAGTGTTACAGTTTAAACCATACATGCTTTCCTTACTCTTTTAACAGATCCTAGTGGTCTGTGATACCTTTCTTCTGAAAACTGCTGCTTTATCTTTCTTTTCACTTCGAGGTATCTGTTTTCCAATTGGTATTGCTTACTGATACAAGCCTTTTAGAGATATCTACCATTGTAAAAATGTTTTCTGTAATGCAAGTATTCTCATTCCTAATGTTCTTAATTGCCTCACCTTGTAACAGCTACTTGTGCCTTGCCTTAACCTCTCCTAAGGCAGGGACTGCTTTCAGATGTAGCCATTGAGCAACAGAGTAAAGCCTTGTTCCTGCTTGAATCCATAACACTGCTTTAATGCAAGTATTGCGGCAGTGTGTGTGTAATTTCTTAAAGCTAAAGTTACTCAGTGAAAAGTCTCACAGGTCCAAAATGAGCAAAACTTTTGTAAAGTTCGTACTGCTAATCTATGGAATTTCTAACAAAGGTGTTGAAATCGCCTACGCTTCTGCTGACTCATTTCCCCCACGCGATAGCTGGTGACCTCAGAAATACCCTCACAGAAGTTCAGGGCTCATAGTTGCCATCTGTACCATAAAGAACACACTGAACTCCCAACTCCAGTTCATCCTAAAACTTTTGCTTAATATACTTTACTGCACTGCAAACTTGAGTCTTATTTCAAACGTAATTTCCTTTTATAATCTGTTCTGACTCAGATGCTAAGTAAGAGTGGTATTTACAAAATATCTGTATCACCATGAATTTATCTTGCCAAGAGAAGTTAAATGGTTACATATTAAAAAGATTTTATAAGCATGATATGCCACAGTAAACATCAGTAAAAGCTGTTCTAAAACTATTTCTGTCTTTTGTTGGGAAACAAATTATTGAGGCTTGAAGGGGAAGACTGCTCAGTTAAAAGGAAGGAGAATTAAACATACTGAGGTTTTAAAGGAACTCTGGTTTGCTGATTAAGTGCTTTCTACAGAAATGCAACTAATATTTCCTTCTTTTTTAATTTCTAAGTCAGACCCAACTGCCAGTAAATTACTGTCTTTACTGTGGGTGGAGGTTTATTTTTAGTCACAAAACCAGTATAGGTCAAGACAGGAGGCTGAAAAGCAAGATGTCTGCGCGCTAAACAAACTGCTACTCTTCGTGTCAACTCATGTATCTCACTGTGGCTCAGCCTAACTTTCCGTTGGGAAGCAGCCATCTGCTACGGCCATAAAGCTGCCTTATGCCAGGGTCCCTTTCCTTATCTTTCAGAAATCATCTTTCAGCTTTTAAGCTCCACGCCTTTGGTTTTATTGTGGTTGAATTTTGCAGTACTTTGAGGCTCATGGTGGTGCTGGAATTTCATCTTCTTGTCTATGAACTTTAGTGGGCACTATAACAGCACTGCCTTTTAAAAACAAAATATCAGTCTCCACATGTGATAATAAATAGTTCAAAACAAGTCTCCCACCAAATGTTTAACATCACCAGATGACAGCCTGCTAACCCACTGGAAAATGACAGATGTTTTAGATGCCTGCTGGGCTGCTTGTGCAGCTTCTCTGAGGAGGTTGTCACCTTATTCTAAATTGAGAGATCCAAGGCATCCAGCTTTTAAATGAATGATTTTCCTTTGCTCTTGAAGGTGTCCATGTCCACCAGTGCTGTTTACCACATTGTAGTTTATGCTGAGTTACTACTTTTCCCTTCTGTTCCCATGTGTTGATTCAACACATCAATAAAGTAATTCTGATCAGCATTAAGTCAGCGTATTTCATTACATTAGAATGTTCTTTATCATGTCTGCTAGCTTTCAGAAGTATTGAAAGACTAAATCAGTTTATGCTTGAGAAAGCTCCTTGAGATCCATACATAATCTGTCGGAAATACGCTGTTTGGTTTTAATTAAGTGCAACTCTACTCTGAGAATAAGCCTGCACACAGTGCTGCTGCTTCAGTAGAGTTGTACTTTGTTCGTAACAGCTGACCAAATAAAAAACTTGCTTTTTCCACTCCTCCTCATACTGTAGAGTTAATACAGCTCCAAGCGAGTGAACTGCAAATTACAGTTCATCTTCTGAAACTTCAAACAGAATTATTTACTGATTTTCAATCAATTACACCTATACAAAGTCATTATAAGTGACAGGTGTGTCACTGAGGGCATAGTTTGCTGATATGGGGCATAGCATGGATGAATTTGAGGCCTAACTTGATCTCTAGAAATTTATACTTTTGGACACATGCACAGAGTCTGAGGGGCTCTTCTCTTGTGTTCAAGAATCTAAGCTAAATTTGCCAGGCTTGTGATTGGCAAAAACCTGTTTCTGCAATGTCTATAGTCAGTATAACTTGTTATACACATAAATCTATGTGCCTTTTGCCCTCAAACACATGATGTCATATGCATGGATAAGTCCTTGTTGCTTGCTGCAGAACTCATACAAGTAAATACCCATGGATTCTTGCAAAAATCAGGATTTGAGAGTGCTGGATCCTGTGTATATTAATGGCATGGTTATCCAGTGACAGCCTAATGTCAGTAACATATATTAATGGAAAGTCTTGGCACTAGAAACTATTAACACAACTCATTGCAAGACTGTAGCACGATTGCATCAATTCCTGCAATGGGTGTATGAATCCCTTGAGTGAGCACTGTCTGATTAAAAAATGACTCGTGGTTGGATTTGAATACTTGGAATAAATAAACCAGCAACTGACTGTTATGCAAGGGCTATATACTTTCCCCATAGACTTTCACAAAATGCCACATTTCTGACACCTTTCCAGCAGGCTATTTAGAGGCACCATAGTCTAGGCAGGCAGGATGCTAGACTGCAAATATGTATACTGGGTCATGTTCCCCATTCTGACATGCACTTGGCAAATAACACCTCAGTTACTCAGTACCCTGTTTGCAAAACAGAATGAAGCTGCTTACATGCCACTTACTTGGCTATTAATAGAGCATGGGACTTATTTAAGACCTATTACTTCTTATAATTCCTTTAAAAAAATCCTTTAAAAGTAATTATTTTACAAAAATTAATTTTAAAATGATTATGTATTCATTGGAATGGTAGCATCTATCTAAATGCAAATGTACTCCTTCGTCCTATTAAGTATCTATAATGCATATTTAAAATCTCAATAAACCTCCTTACTCTATAAGGAATATTCTGGTCTCATAGGTAAGCAACAGAAATTTGAGAAGGCTTTCTGAGGCACACTCCTGGTCTGTATGAGGATTGCAGCAAATTGAAAAAACCTAGAAAACGTGGATTAAAGTAACACTGCTCTTAAGGACAGAATTTAACTGTTCCTGCACCTCTATAACTCCTAAACAGCAGTAATGGCAGAAGTGCAGACTGTGAACTACAGAAAAGCGCACTCCGTGGCATCTGATAAAATGGGAGTCTTGTATTTGTTTATCCACATCAGTTTGGGGGGGGGGGGGGGGGGGGTGTCTGAGGACAACCATTTGTTTACATTGCTGAGAAATTACTGCGTCAATTCAAACATGACAGGTATTCACACCACATTAATTCCTTGCTTCTGCCTTCTATTGTTTCTCATTTTACATAGCCGAGTGACAATGAATCAGAAGAGAGATAAAATAAACCCATGCTGTTAATCAAAATCTTCCCATGTAACTCCATACATACTTTTATGGATGGTGAATTTAAGCATAAGTGCCTAATTTTAATTTAAGCATAAGTGCCTAATGTGCCAGGAAAACAGGTAGGAATTGCTAAACAGTACCAGGTCTTTATAATCTGGGAGAATGTATTCCAGTGTGACCCTTCCTCCTGCTTCAGAAGAAGGTGTGAAAAACGAATGTAAAATGTTGCATTTCTGCAAAAGGCACTGCCTTTGCTGGAATGATAACTGTGGTTGTGGAAAAAAAATGTGTGGTATGCTGAGCAAAGACCTAAACTTCATGGGTTTGAGCTCCCTCTCAAGAGGTAATCTCTTTCTTAACACACAAATGAAAAAGCCAGGCTACATTAGGTTTCAGAGGAAAGAAGTCCTCCCCTTGGTTCCAGCTCTGAGGCCATGGGTGCAGCAGAGCATTTTCCTTTCAGATAGTGTTGCACCAACTGGGATGGAGTTTGGATCTGTGGTGTAGGCACCCAGTGCCAGCCCTATTTCTCTGCTGCTTGCACAGTCCTCTCAGAGGTGTGCAAAAGAACCACACATGTGACAAGTGCTGAAAGGCTGAATGGTATTGAGGTTATTTCCTTCTCTCAGCTTTTAAATAAGAGGTTCAAGATTAGAAAAGCTCTGGAGCTCATCACTCTAACTTAGACTTCTGCATAAAATATCCTTGTAGATAATGGCACCAGTGTTTCTTCCACATATCAGGATTCCAAGGCAAACTCAACTGTTTAGTCTGTCACACTGCTGTAAAGTTAAATAACGTCAAATGTACATAAATAATAAATATACGGACTTCACTATCTATAAAATAACAACTTTTATTTGCACCACAGGGTACCTAAATTCAGGCTGCTAACTGCTATTTGGAAAGAGCAGTTAAGAGGTGTGATCTATATTACATTTCTGTGAGGCAATATGTATTCAGAATGAGCAGGTTCTGCTTAGCAGTGAAGAAAGGAGGTAGTGGATAGCAATTTACTTCATAAGACAACCAGGAGTCTGTTATATCTTATCACTGTGTAGACAAATCAAAAAGGAGGTGCCAAAGTACTAGCTTTCTTCAGAGATACTCCACTGCTATCTGTCTAATGCCATTGAACACAAGAATCCAGTGTCACTTGGGACTGACTGTGGTATACAGTATTTTGGTTACATTATCAGGGCATGTATCACTGTGGAAGCCAAGGGAGTTCGTAATCTACTACCTGTTTGCAGCCACTCTGGGGAGAATTTCCAGTGGCACTCAGTTCATACTGGCAGTAAAACAAAGCAAGTCTTCCAGGAAGAAGGGAAGCTCCCCTGCATTGACTGCAATGGAAAATAAAGGCAGACACAGTACAATGAGTATTTTAAAACTGGCTAAGAACAATGCTACTGTTGTTAATTCTAGGAGGTTTTTTTCATGCAAGTGGCCAGAATCTTCATTTTATTAAATAAGTATTTACAACCATAAAAAGAGGCAAAAGGGGGGAAATGGTCTGTTAGCCCACACAGAGTTCTACAGTAGAATTGCTAGCATTTCATTTAATTTGTCTTTATGTCCGTACTGGTCATTAATAGTAAGTATGTCTAAACTCTCTGATGAGCCTAAAGAAAATTCCTCTATTGTGTTAGAACTGAGAAAATCATAGAGAACTTTGGGTTTGAAAGCAGATGCTCTCTGAATCATCTCCCAGTCTGCCTTCATGCCATGTTTTTAAGCTTCTTTCAAGGCTAAGAAGTCTGCATGAATTGCTGAACTTCCCATAAAGCAACAATCATCTGTAAAATAAATCCTAGAAGAGTTCCTCGTCATCAGGAGGCAAATAACAATTCAGTGTTTTTCAAGGTTTCTGGAAGTGGTTCCTTTCTTTGCTGTAACAATATGACCCAGGCAGGCAGTCATGACTACTTGCTCACCAAGCTTGCAGCCTTCCTTCACGCTTCCTGGCTCAGAGACAGCTTGTAAAGTGGGCTGATGCCAACCTGATGAAGTTTAACCATGACAAGTGCAAGGTCCTACACCTGGGTCGGAGCAATCCCAGGCACAGCTCCAGGCTGGGCAGAGAAGAGATTCAGAGCAGCCCTGCGCAGAAGGACTTGGGGGTGTTGGTTGATGAGAAAACGAACATGAGCCGGCAGTGTGTGCTCGCAGCCCAGAAAGCCAACCGTATCCTGGGCTGCATCAAAAGGAGCGTGACCAGCAGGTCGAGGGAGGTGATCCTGCCCCTCTACTCTGCTCTTGTGAGACCTCACTTGGAGTATTGTGTGCAGTTCTGGTGTCCTCAACATAAAAAGGACATGGAACTGTTGGAACAAGTCCAGAGGAGAGCCACAAGGATGATGAGGGGACTGGAGCACCTCCTGTATGAAGACAGGCTGAGAAAGTTGGGGCTGTTCAGCCTGGAGAAGAGAAGGCTGCATGGAGACCTCATAGCATCCTTCCAGTATCTGAAGGGGGCCTATAGGGATGCTGGGGAGGGACTCTTCATGAGGAACTGTAGTGATAGAACAAGGGGAAAAAAGTTCAAAACAGGGGAAGTTTAGATTGGATATAAGGAAGGAATTCTTTCCTGTAAGGGTGGTGAGGCACTGGAATGGGTTTGCCCAGGGAAGTTGTGAATGCTCCATCGCTGGCAGCGTTCAAGGCCAGGTTGGACAGAGCCTTGTGTGGCATGGTTTAGTGGGAGGTGTCCCTGCGCCTGGCAGGGGGGTTGGAACTGGGTGATCTGAAGGTCCTTTCCAACCCTAACTATTCTATGGTTCTATGACATTGATTCACTCTTCATGTGGCTGCCAGAATGGAGAGAATTTTCAGGGGGAAGAGAAATGCACAGAGAAAGAAGAGGGAAGGAAGAGAGGCAAACATCAGGAACTTCTGCAGTTTACCACATAAGTACAGGATATTATCCTTACTCCTCCAGTAGTGTCTTCCTTATTTTTGTGAAACTCACATGAAAGTGAGAAAGAGGTGTCTCAGGAAGATTGAGGTGACTTTAATGTTCACCATAACTTCTAGGGTAAATTTGCTTTTTAAGATCCCAAGAAATGGAACTTAACATGGAAAAAATATTCTTAATTTATGGTCTTTCAGATTTCCTTTTTTTTTTTTAGCCAAAGTTCTTTTCCTTAATGATGTTCCATTATTTCCAGTTGCATTTGAAAACGCACTACCTTGTCTCCCTCCCCATAGGAATGCTCGCTAACAGCATAGCATATTGGTCACCATACTTCATTGCTGTCCCTTTGCAGGCACGTGAAAGGCACCGAAGGCAAACAGACTACAGCAGCTCTTTCTGTTCCAGAGTTGCACCAGACGTCTGCTACTCATGAACTTCACGTAGCTTCCTGAGCTGCTGAGATGAGGTTAAACTTTTGTTGCCTTTTTCAAACACAGCCTATTGCAGTGCTGCAAGGTCCTGTTACATCAAAATCGGGTTTCAAAATACAGTAAAACCAACTTGGCCCTAGATTATTAATGTATTTAATACTGATATCTAAGAGAGCAGCAGCATTACTGACAGTAAGAGGATTCCAAGCACCTGTCCTTAGCTTTCCAGTGACCCTAAGGATGCAACCTATAATCCACATATTTTAATTGCCACAGGGGTTTGTGGGTTATGGAGGGGTGGGAATGTGGGCAAGCATATTTCTGGATCCTACTTGTATGTGTGTGGTTTATGTGACAGCCTCATCACTGTGGGGGTAATGGAGTTGTTATAAAGAGATGTGGAGGTATATTCTTTGAAGAAAGAGGTATATATAAGGAATTTCACTGTCTTTAATGAACCATGCATATTGGAAGGGCTCTCTTAAAATACCATAGCATGCTGCCAAGAATTATCCTTTAGTTTTCTACAGCTTGAGGAATATTCCAAGAGTGTCTCTGGAGTTTTTTTGGCTACAGATATCAGGATTCACCAAGAATTTCAGTGGAAGGCTGCAGGAGAAGTAAGAGGTTGCACACATCTCAATGTGTGTAAGGTACCTCCGGGTGTTCTGACAGCAGAGGAAATTGAAGCACATGATTCCCTGCTCAGCTCTACTCCTTCCCAGAGCACCCTGCCACCAGTGTTTGCCCCATTCTTCCAAAGGAGCACGGAGAGAAAGGAATGAGCCATCCTGCCACAAGTTCTTTTACACTTTGGCTTAAGGAGATAAGATGTAACCTGGCTATGATTTCATGTACAATCTCTTTTGAAACTTGGTCATCTTTTAAAGAAAGTATTGGATATTTTAATTTTTTCTTGTGCAAACACTCCAGCTTCACCTAGGATGATCTCCATTAACACAGACTCTGTATCCTATTTCAGAGTCAGTTATAGCACTGAGAAAAATGGTCATACTAGAAGCATTCTTTTGCCATTAAATGTTTATGCACGTGCTGAGCCACATGTTTTGTGTGACCAAAGCAAATGCTTCTACAGAAGTATGTCATCTGAAATCTTTCTGCCCCCACCGCTTCCTCTTTTGACACACTGATGCTGAGGTGAGGCCATGCTGAGTCACCCATGTAGTGACACAGCATATTTTTAGTAAACTTACATAAGTGCTTGTGAAAGATTAATTTCAGTTTCTAGGTACACTGCTTGATGTGGACCAGTTGCAAGAGACAGTCCCCTTTTATGGCTAGTCAGAATACAGCAACTTCTTTGCCTGTATTGTTCAGAAGAACAAGATGACTTCCATTCTCTGTATTGAAATTGCTGCCTAACATGTAAAGGAAAGAGATTTGTCATTTTGCTCCCTCAGTTAGCATCCTGCCATCTCTGCACATTGACTCATCATTCAGGCTGTATTCAAGTTACTAATTTGGATGCAAAGCTACACTTAACACAGTTGCATACAAATAGATATCATTTGCTCAGAGAAGAAATTATTCCATTTCTTCTCCTGTGAAAGCTTAAAAATTACTATAGAAATTATCTGGCCAATATATCATTATCTCTGATTAGCAGCAGCTCAGCTATGGCATTAGCTGCAGCTTTTAATATATAACATTACAGGGTCCAAATTCAGTGCTAGTGCAAATGTGTATAGTTTTCCTGGGAGTGTGGTGAGTTAGTAAATGCAATACTGGCTGGGCTCTTTCACAGAAAGATTTCAGAATAGGACTGTGTTAAATTACAGTAATTCCAGAACTTAATCCTAATGCTAGAAAATATGCTAATGCTGGCACTGGTGAACCTCGCATTGTGAAGCAGCCCCTGGTTTGCTTTATGCAAATGCTGTGTTTCTTGAAGGATATTCTTTATTGAACACAAACCAAAAGATCTTCCATAGACATCAACAAAATCACTGAATACTGCAAAGGTGATGGAATATGGACAGCGGATATGTGTGTTGCATAGCACTTTGAGGGAAACAAATTGGTTTGAGTCCTGTTCACCTAGAAAAGAACCCTGTCAATCAGTAACTCCTGTTGTGGATTATCTCAGCAAGGATAAGGAGTGAATGGTTGCAAATGCTACATTGACATGCACCCCTAGCAGTGGCTTTCCAGAATAGCTGGTAGCCATGAGTGACTTCACAAGCAGGTACTCAGTCTTGGTACCAGAATCGCACCATTCTGTAGGTAAATGGACTTAATTCTCCAGAGGTTTGAGTTATCGCATATGTATAAACAGAGGAGGAAATAAGTGGATGAAACAAAACCCTCGTAGGATTCCACAAATCCAGCCATCCTTTTCAAAACCTTGGAGGAGCATGACAGAAGCAGCCGAGGATCCAGGCTGTTGATCCATTACATTTCAGAGGGCTGTGACTACTTAGAAAAATAGAGTACAAATTATTTCTATCTAATATCCCAAGCTACTGGGTGATTGTAAGGTAGAGTCAAGGTATTAAATCTGGTATATTTATATCTAAAATCTCTCTCTCAAAGATGTGGCTGCCAGGAAAACAAGAAAACTCTCCATATACACTGTCATGATACATATGTAGCCATTTCCAGAACAAGGCTGAAAATCCACCCGTCTCTCACTTCAGAAGGGATGCTTATCAATGCAGGCTCAGATTGAGGGCTTAAAGACACATTCTTTAACACAAAGGGCCCTGTGGTCTCCTACCTTAGAGCACTGATTGCAGGTAAGAGTGCCAACTCAGAGGCAGCATGGATGACATAAGAAGTTTTAAATGAGTCATAATTTTCTTTGAATTAGGAAAAATAGCAAATACTCCCTGAAGTAAATAATACTGTTCTTGTCTTCATGATCAGAACAGTTATATATAGCCATAAATTCAATAGTGCTCACTTTTCAATATCTGGAGAGGCTTTTCCTGTTTGGAGGAGACCATAAACCAAAGTGAAACTTAATGATCAGCCACCAAAATCTGACAGGCCTCTAAGACAAGGAGGCAGGAATAGAAGTCCCAGGAACAGAGCAGCTTAGCCCATTTAAGGTGTTTAGATATCATGGAGCTGCTTGCTGAAACTGAGAGTGCAAATTAGCAGTCAGAAATCAGGACAGGTAGCTGCAGAGTTGGTCAGAAATGTGAGTCCAAACACTTACTTATTCAGTACTTTTAAAGCCAGTATCTGAATACTGCTGAGACTTCACACTGCAATTCTGCTTACAGATCTGTCTTAAACCAATCCAACCTGTGGGATTTCCATCCCTTTTTTCCCTATGGCTGTCATGCTGCCTCTCCTGCGTGCAAGCGCAGGCTGTGCCATCCCTCCTGCGGATGGCAAGTTAGCTTTTCTTCTTAGTGTGAACAATCAGGCAAGGCCACTGCCCCACTGATCTTCTCTGCCTAATGTGTGGGGAAAGGAGGTGCCCAAGTCACCTCTCTGTACACAGAAAGCATGATGGGGATTCTTCTTTGTGGCTGTGTTTGCAAGCATTCCCCGTACACTGACTGGCTTAGGAACACGAGCAGTGTAGCTTCTCATCCTCAGAGAGTGACTCAGGATGATTTCTGCTGTTGCCTGAAGATGTTCAGTCAGAATGAATAGCACATGACCTGAGGCCAATTACAGCTGGGATTTTGGATTAAAAATGTAAGAGGAACATTTGTCACAGAATACTCCATCCTTCAAGGAGCAGATCATTTTCTAACAGGGAATAAAAGCAGCATTTATTTTTCTTTAGAGTGCTTCTGTTTCACTAGTTTTTTCTGACCCTAAGAACAATCATATTTGGATGGAGTGCAGTTTTCCCTCACGAGTTTGGCTTAGGGAAGCAATCTGTGAAGCAACACAATATATGTTCTTTCTCAGTCTGGGAAAAGCTGCACCTTGCTCTTCTGAGCAAAGTGGAATAAAGCAATTGGATTGAGATTCTTTATGGTAGATACACATGGAGTTGATACCCTAATGCCAAACAGGGTCAGAACAAGGAGAAACATTTACACACTTGTCTTCTGGAACAAATGCTTGGGGAGTGTCCAAGCTGGGTTTTATAAGGAGATTATCTACTTTGAGTTAATTGTCAGTCAGTTAACCAGAGATAAAATACTCTAGTGTGAATACAAGGTCCAAGCAGTGTTTTGCTCTAAGTGTTCACCTTACTTTCTGTAGAACTTCTGATGAGGGAAGGTATGTTACGTGTGGGTGACAGGAGAGTGCGCACAGTAATCCCCCATTGGAAACAACCATCATGTTGGGGAGGGTTTTGTTCAGGATTTTTTTTGGTGGGTGTTGGTTTTGTTGTTTATTTTTTGGCTGATACCCATTTCTGCCTTGCTTATTTCAGAATACTCCTGGGATCTTGACTGACCTTAGTAAATCTAGAGCTGCACGGTGTGGTAAAGAGCATAGGCAGAGGCCATGCTGTTCACTCTGTGCTATCTGCTTCAGCACAGCATTTGCTCTTCAGTTAATCAGTCACCGACTCCTTCTAGATGGCAGCTTCTCCAGGCCAGCGCCAAGGGGTTTGCTTTGATTCTTCTGGAGTTACACATTTACCCAGTTCTGTATTCCCCAACTGGAGTCATAATCAGACATCAGTACAGTGTGTAAGTCACAAAGTTCTCCTGCTGATAATGTCGTCATTGCTTTATCATCTGGCAGTGGAGTGCTGCTATCAGTTTGGCGGAAATCGAAGCAGTGGTATTCTGCTTACAGATTGTCACCCCAGTGTTTTGTCTATATGCCCAATCCTACACAAGCAAGCGAAGGAATTTTGCTAGCTCAGCTACAGAACTTAAGCTTTGCAAAGCTCTGTAAGCACAAGTTCCCAGAGAAGAAATCCAAGAACACGTTGCGGCAGGGGAAAAAGTATGTTTTAAATACATTTAGTGAGAATTACAGTTCATCAATCAAGTGACAAACAAAAAGTAAGATCTTATTTATAATCCTTCTTTGCATTGGGTTTAGTAAAAGGTTAGTATATGGCAGGAAATTAAAATTGTATTTTATTTTTCCACCTGCTTCTTTCTATTATACCTTGGCCAACAGTGTGTAGTCTTAGTACATTCCGTAACAGACCTCAGGGCAATGTGGGAGCAATAATGAAACACCAGTATATTTTCTGGGAGCAACTGCAAAAGCTGTTGGCACGACTGGAGGCTCACTTCAGCTATAGGTTATTGCACACGTTTCTCAGACAGCTGCTAACAGGGAAAATAGCTCTGCTGGAAAATAAACAGTGATTTCTCTGATTTGCTTCAGGAATGATTTCTTTCTTATTGTTGTATTTTCTTTCTTAAGCGTTGAAATCTATCATCTAAATCAAAGAAAACCTATGGTGATTAGTAGTCTGAAACCTTTAGCCTTGCTAAACTAGGCCAGTGTATGTTTTTGTCATATTTTCTGTTACTCTAAAACAGAAATGACATGGAAAACTCAGTAAAATAAAGGATTTGGGGCAAGAATGTGGTGCCCACTTTTACTCCATATGAAATGAATAATCAAGCTCTGAAGAACTGGAATTCAAAGCAGCAGTAAGGAGCACTTGGAATGTCGGGGTTAGATGCTGCCATTTAAGGAAAGTGGCCTGGAGGGGTTAGAGAAAGACTAGTTTGAAACAGGGAAATAGAACAGCAGTGCTAGAAGGGGTGGAAAGGTCTTCTAATCCATTCTCCTATTCCAAGGCAGGAGCTGAGAGACTTGAACTGTTCCTGACAGAGTGAAAGGAACAAGTAGAAGTTGGTGGTAGAGGTATTTGAAGGGGTTGCTGTTGTAGATGAATGTTTCTGCTGTACATGAATGTTTCTGCATGGTTTCCCTTTTTTTGACTTAGGTTTATTTAAGGTCAGATATGCAAAACTTTGTGTGACGAGATGCTGTTGTACAATAGCAGCAGTAGCCTGTGCTTCTGCATCACCTCTTGCTTTTTATGAGCAAACCTGTGAATTGCATATTCCTGCAGGTAGTTAAGCCTGCAGTTAGTCTATTTGTTCTTCCAAATGTAGGGGTTTGCAGACTTCATTGGCAGCTCCAGATCTAAAAATGCTGTTACCAGTGAAATGGAAAAACCCAACACATTTAAGCTAACGAAAGGAAACACTTCGCTGAAGCACAGTTGACTTGCAGCTCCTGTTATCACAGGACATAGGTGAGGACATTTACATAGTAAACTGTTTCTTTCAGTGGATAAGCTTTTGCTAATGAGAACAGTATGGACATCGAAAAGAAACTTGGACCTGCTCGTGCGAATCCAAAGGAGGCCACATAGATGCTGTGAGGGCTGGAGCAGCTCTGCTCTGCAGACAGGCTGAGGGAGCTGGGCTTGTTCAGCCTGGAGAAGAGAAGGCTCTTTAAGGGCAGACCTTCGAGCAGCTCCAGTGCCTAAAGGGGCTACAAGAAACCTGGAGAGGGGCTTTGGACAAGGGCCTGTAGGGACAGGGCAAAGGGGAGTGGCTTTAACCTGCCGGAGGGGAGACTGAGATGAGCTCTTAGGCAGAAGCTCTTCCCTGTGAGGGTGCTGAGGCGCTGGCCCAGGGTGCCCAGAGAAGCTGTGGCTGCCCCATCCCTGGCAGTGTTCAGGGCCAGGTTGGATGGGACTTGCAGCAACCTGCCCTAGTGGAAGGTGTCCCTGCCCGTGGCAGGGGTTGGAACTGGATGAGCTTTAAGGTCCCTTCCAACCCAAACTATTCTAGGATTCTATGATATGTATAGAACAAGTATTTTTCTCTTTGAAAGGAGTAACTAACTAGCTCATTTATACAGATAAGCATAGTAGCACTAGTTCCATTAGCAGCAGCAGCTGATTCTGTAATATCTGTTGCTCTATTCAATCTGCTAAAGGTGTTTTGTATTTTCTGCTGAAGGAGCAATTTCCCACATTTGAATACTGGGACCATACCATAATAAGAAGTCTGCCTTATGGCCTCTTCTCCACCTGTTCTTGGATGTACCCACCAAAAATCTTCACCTCACCCATCCATGGTTTGCCAACATTGCTGCTTTTTCCAGCCCTGATTGCATATTATCCCCATGGCAAATACAATTGCCTAATAGCAACAGACATTAAGAAAGCATTTTTTGTATTGTTGCTTGTCCTGTAATAAAAAATGCAATAGCTGAAAAT
This sequence comes from Ara ararauna, assembly GCA_028858755.1. Taxonomy (NCBI): domain Eukaryota; kingdom Metazoa; phylum Chordata; class Aves; order Psittaciformes; family Psittacidae; genus Ara; species Ara ararauna. The sequence goes on from CM054385.1 coordinate 2,540,338, forward strand.
GAAGAGGAGAACTGTCACCCAGAACAGCCAGTTCTAAGCAGCCAACACTTTGGGAGAAGCTCCAGTAATGTGCATGGTACATTCAGAAATGGGCTCCCAGGCAAGACTGGATTATTTTTTTGGGAAGGCAAATTTGAATCCTTTCTCTTGAATATTAAGAGAAATATTGCCATCAGATCACACCTGTATTACAAACTCAATCTGATCCTCTTATGATGATTTCCAGATGAATGGATTCATACTGGGAGCTCAAAATGGAAACTTAGGATGGTGTTTGAGAACTTCATCCTGCAATTAATTGTTTTGCTTTCTGAAACTGCTGAATTCCTTTTACCATCTTCTTTGGCATATAGTGCAAATGAGAGACACAGATCCCCCTCAGAGAAGCTCAGCACTGCACAGGATGGAGTATACATTTTGTAAAGCAAATCTCTCAACTATTTCATCAAGGTCCCTAAGAAAAGCCAGGGACAACTGACTTCTGTGATGTGAAATCACTGCAGGACTTGGGCACCCTGAAGACTTGGACATGATCTCCACTATGGGGAGAAGAATGTACGATCACATCAAATTATCTGTATAGTACAGTATCATCTTAGATTATTTTCAGTCAGACCCAAAATTTCTTGTGCCTTGGGTTTCCTTCACCTGACACAAAGTAATTGTGTCCTGGTTATTTTACAAGTCTTATGAATGTGAACATGAGAAGGAAAAGAGGATACCAGAGGAGGAAGAGGAAGATAAGAGTTAACTAGTGACATCAGCTTTGCTGTTTCCATGGATGTATGATATTATTTAGCTATAGTAGCAGCCCTCTTTAAAATTTCATATATTATACGAGAGAAAGAATCCTTCTGTATATGACTGGAAAGAAGATAAAGGGTGTCACATTATTGTGGAAAGTTTTATAAACTCGGATTTGTCTCATTTTTATTTAGTCATTTAAAATTTACATCCATAGCCTGTAGAAGGAGCAGCATCTCCAGAGTGCAAGCCACATCACAGCCTGAAACATCTATCTTTGCAAGAGATTAATGCCATGCCAGACTCCTCCCTTTGGAGAAAGAAACTACTTGGATGCTTGGCTTTTAAATGGTCTTAATTTAAGTAATATGAAATCAAGCCATAATATACATGTACATTATTGCCTTGTACATAGCAACATAGCTAGAGAAGACCTAGAGAGAACCTAGAAATCCATTGCTGACAAAAAAGATCTGAGACTCTTTGGTATAACTTAAATATCCTTTTTTCCTACATAAACGAAGCCCTGATAATTAACCAGGCTATCTTTCCACTGCCTTGTGCCATAGGTTTTTTTCTGCAGTTTTTAAATCATTAATATCCATTAACTCCTGAAATATCAGAGAGAACGTTAAAAAAAATCTATTACTGCTCTAAAAGGAAAAGAATGTTAGGAAAACAAACTGCGGCTTTTTAGGACTTTTTGCAATTTCCTGAGGCTTTTTCTTGAACTGGGGAACATCAAGTCCTCACTCTCCAGCAGTTCGTGGGAACAGTAGACTATGCACAAGAGACTGGTTAGTGTAAGTCTGTTAGAGAGGGGGAGACATTAATACAACTGTGTGGTTTCAAAATGTCTTTCGAAAGAGGTCTGTTGTCTCTAAAGTATACCCTGGATTTGAAGCATGGATTGTCAGCCAGTGTTGACATAGATATATTTGAAGTGCCATCAAGACTGGAGTGAATGTACTAGGAGCTGGTTTACTACTGACTTGGGAGGATGGTTTTCCTCACCAAGAAACAGGGTCTTCCTGGGGAAAGAAATTCACATTCTACATGAGAAAAGAAATAAGGTGCTGGGGTTTATGTATTTCCCTGTTCTACTTCCCTGTCTCCTTTTCAGGCATCTTAGGACTGTGCCATCAAACTGAAGGCAAGGGCATAACAATCATGGGTGGTGGTTAAGAGTCAGTTGTCAGCCAAACAGATGTTTTGGCTACCAAACAGCGCCTGCCTTTTTTTAGCAACAGAATACTGTTGTGTATTGGGATCATGATTTGCTTCATCCAGATACAGTGTTAAATTGCCAATTATTATACAGTTTGTAATGGCATATTGGAGTTTTCCTTGTACAGGTAAGGCTTCACATTTATGTTTGCTGAACTTCACTGTATTGATTCCAGACACTTATCCCAATAGCTCAAGATGAGGTTGGATTAAAATCTTTTGCTCCAGAATGCTTAAGTCCCTGTGATGTGATTTAGAGATGTTCTAACTGCACTGTGTATTTTGTCATGAAGCAGAACTTCAAAGCAGATAGGACCCAGAAAAGCTCTAGTGCATCCCAGCTGGTATGACAGCAAACTATTGAGAAATGCCTTTTCATCTATTTTTGCACCTCTAATAGCTGCGTCTTTCAATGCTGCACTAGCTTCTTTATATGGATGTTACACTCAACTGAGCAGTCCTGTCATAGCACATCTACTGCTTTTGCTTTATTCATAAGGCCAATTATTCTGTCAAAAAAAGGAAATTAAATGAATGTGGCATCATTTTTACTCTTGACAGAAATATGTGGACCACTTACTATCTTGCTATTGGCTGGATAGTTACTTGAACACATCAATAACCAGCTGGGTATTTGAAGCTATACTAACTGGTAATTCCCCTGGTCCTTTCCGTTTCCTTTAAGAAAGGGGGTGGGGTGAGGGAAGGAAAAAAGAAATTTGTCCTTCTCAAGTCCTTTGAGCCCTCACTTTTCCATGATCCATGGAAAGATAATCATTTAATGGTTCAGATTGTTTCAGCTATTTCCCTAAATACTCCAGGGTAAATTTCCTTATAGCTTGCTAATTTGAAAGTATCTAACCCAGCTGAACACACTTAACCTATTCTTTCCCTACTCTCTATACTCCACTTTGGTTAATTTTAATTATTCTAAGCACCTGGTAGGAATTAACCTTTTACTGTGAAGACTTCAGCAAAGAAAATATTAACCGATTAATCTTTATTCTTCTGTTATTTCCTCGTCTTCCCTTGGTAGTACTGCAGTTTCTAGCTTTTTGATATTTTTATTTTAATGTACACAATCCTTTCTCATCTCCTTCAATGCCTTTTGCAAACTGTAGTTTTCTACTTTAATATCACAAATTCAATGAACATTTCCCATCATGGGCAGCTTTAATAAGTCTGCACCAACAAAAAAGAAACAATTTTAGAGCCGTGTATAGGAGGGAAAAAGCTGTCCTATCAGAGTCAGCCCTGGTGATATGCTCTAGCCCAGTAAGTGGGTGCATTACAGTGGGTAGAGAACACATAATTACCTGGTTTCATTTTGGTTTACTGTCTATTCAGCAGCTATACTGACCTGAGGTAGAGTGGTGCTGCTTCACAGGTTATCCACGTACCCCTATTCTTCTGTGAGAGGTGAGGCAGTAGCACACAAAACCCTTAGGAAGGAAAAAAGGGAAAAAGAAGAGTTGCCCTCTTGCAAGCAAGCACACAGTTGGGGAAATGGAGTTTCAAAGGAACAATCTGTGCTTAGCTTTCTTGTTTGTAAATTAAAACCTTTCAGGTGGTGTTTTATAGAGAGCCAGTGGATTTTTCCTCAGAAAAAGAAACAATTTTAGGAATGCTTCAGAAGATGCTTAATAAAGGATTAAGAATGAGGCTTTCTGGATGAGCTCAGGCTAATCACTTACCTACAGCCCCAGCACTCTAGCTTCCCCATTAGCAAACTGGATCTAGCTGCTACTGGTTGCTGCAAAGCCTTTTGAGCCCTTGGCTGAAAGACCACACCTGAACTAACTTTCTCCATTGGGTTGGTCGTGCAAGGTGGTATAAAATCAGAGGGCTGAGAATGGTCTGAGCAGAGCAACGTGTTTTGTTTGGTAAAGGTGCAGTGTGGAGGCTGAGATTTTATCTTTGAAACCACATTTGAAAGACACGTTAAAATGCCCAATAAAACATGTTGGGTTCTTAATCCGTTGAGCAATTATTCATTTCAAATTATAGCAGCAGCATTAAAACGCAGCTGGGGCAATTTCTAAGAAAATCAGAAGATATAATCATATGACAACATTCTTGTGCCCTGCAGTCCTCATATATGCAAAGCACCTTCTGAGCTTGAGGTCCCATGTGTCTGAGCATAGTGGAATAGGTTTATTTGGAATAAGAAGTTCTTTACCACGCAGCTGTCAAAGTCAATTTCTGTTCCTTTGGATGACAAGCAGAATGTACCCACTGTCTGTGATTTAAGACTTACCAGGCATGCCAAGAATATGTTAGCTTACTCTTGGCAGTGGGAGTTGCATTTGTGTAACAGCAAGCTTTAAAACCCTGTTAAGAAACACCATCTGATCTGTAACATGGGACTCATTCATTTTGTTGTTGTTGTCATTTTACTGAAGAGAAGAAAAGTGTGCACAAGACATTTCTCCCAAAATCTGTAGGGTACTTTGGAATCTCTTTAAAAAAACCCCAAACCCAAACCAAACCACCAAACACCACAATAGATTGGGTAATAGCCATACCTACTACTTAGTTGAGGCCTGTTTGTAATGTAAAGGAGAAGTTTGTTGTGTCTCCTGGACACACTACTGTCCATAAACTATCTCACAATATGAATTGCACAAGGATTTCAAAACCAGTGCCTAAAGTTAGATTCTAAATCTATATTTAAGTATTCAGAGTCCAGTTGCTTATTGCTCAGCAGATCTGAATACCAGACCTTGTATTCCTTTGACTAAATGCAGATCAGAGAAAGATCAGACAAGGGACAAGGAAAGACCAATGAGTTAAATCACTCACCTGTAAGTGAGGAACAAAGGTCTTAAGTCCCTGAAGTGTAACAACTGTCCTACTTATTTCTGCAAAGCAGAAGAGGTCCATCAGAAAAAGACTGGAGAGAAACCGACTGCAATGGGTAAGATAACTGCCAGAGCTGAGAACTAGATTCCAGTACTGTGGCTCAAGAACAGGAGTCTGAACCTGGGTTTTCACAATGGTTTTCCTTGGTACAGCATTAGAAGTTTTGAACTGTCTCATTTTTTGTCCCAGTGCAGACTAGAAGCTTATTTTGTGGGTGACATTTGCATTGGGTTTTGCAGAAGTGCAGTCCTGTTTTCAGCCCCACTGCACTACTGTTAAAAACTCCATCAGGCACTCATGCTCATCAGGAAAACTGCCTGCAAGTTCTCACTTAGTTTTCCCCCAAGCAGAGCTGCTGAGGCGAAGATTTGCTGTCTCATGGAATTGGTGAGATGTTGCTTCCCGAGATGCCTTAAGGTTGCCATTGACCTCAGGATAGCTGCAGAAGACAGGAGCAGCTGGGTCTGCATAGCTGCCACCCCCTGGCACAATGGTTTCTGGGGAAGGAAATGAATTTGTATCCTCAGCCCCTTGGCTGCTAACCAAACTATCATAACTCTGAGCAAGACAGACACTCACACCCAGCAAAGGCACAGCCCGGATGCAGGGAACAGGAACTGGGGACAATGGGAAGAATCTGGGCTGCAGCAGCAGCCACGAGCTTTGCGCTGAGAGTCAGCTCCTTGTGCAGCTACCTCTTTATGGAAAGATGGGAATAAGGAAAGCCAGACACACTGCTTTGTGTGCAGCAATTCTCCTTCTGGTTTGAATAATGCCCACAACTGAGTATTAATGTCATTGCAAGTGGAAATTAGAGGATTCTTGCTGGTACAGAAGGAAATTTCTCAGTCAGGCTTTAGCCCAGCTCAAAGGTAACAGAGTGCTGGCAAGAGATTAATGTGGTGCTTGTTACTGAGCATGGATGTATTGCTCCTGAGCAGGTGGTAATGGCACTGACAATCCCTTTCCTCTATTATTAATGCCTATTTTCCTCTTAAAAATACTGTGTCTTTACTGTTCTTTGCAAACATCTTTTCTGCAGATTTGGGACAGGTGTCCCCAGTCTTCCATTTAGGATGGAATCCTGCTCACGTGGGGCACTAACACCACCCAGACAGTACCCACAGTCCTTACTCTGACAATATAGTGAGAAGTTCAGTTTGTGAGTGATCAGACTGCCTGTGATGGGCTGTGGTGCAGTTTGGGAGGCATTGCACAGTATGCAAAAGCAACATGGACATTAAAGAATGCTGCTGACATGAGTTGGGATTTGCCCTCCAAACCACTCTGTCCTGCTTGCACAGGACGTATTTCTTTATACACGACTGAAGAGTGAGTGGTACATTTCACTCTTGTTGCTATACTCCATTCTCTGGAGGCTAATTCTGCAAGTAGTCTTGGTTCTAAGGTGATTTCATTAGGACTGTGCATTGCCAGAAGCACTTTTTTTGAGCAGAGGCACAGTAGAAATGGGCAGAGACAGGAATAATTAAAGAAGTATTGTACCTGGAGTTCTTTTGTACTGTCTCTTCTTTGCTTTCAGACCCTTTCCAATACTCAGCAGAGCTGATCTGGATGGAAGTGCAAAATGGATGTGAGATAAGGAAACATCCAAATAAGACTGAAGGTGTGATTACACTAGTGAACTGAATGTGCCCAACTCTTAGGCATTGAAGCCAACTGGCATGGAACAGCCCATGTCTGTCCCACTAAACTCAAACTCTTGTCTGATTGAGAGCTGCCAGAATCCAAACCATGAGCACACAGGTCATGTCACGTCTAATACAAATGTGATGTTTCTCTAAACAAAACAGTACTACCTTCTAGGCTTGGTCCCAGATTTGGAGGTTTTTCCTTGGATTCAGAAGGGTTTTAGTTAAACCCTAATTAACATTCCAGGCTTGGTATTAGTTAACGTATACAGCATTATTATGTAGAAACGGAAGTGTTGGGTAGAGCGAGCATCAGTGAAAGATTGCCTATAAACATCTTAAGTGGATGCTTTACAGCCCATTGTTTCCTCCCTCATAATACATGTATTAAACTATATAATCTCCAGTAATGACAATTTGTTACAGTAGCACAAAGTAGAAGCACGCTGCACTTCTGTTGTACCTTGCAGGTAAGCACCTCACAATCTTCTACAAAGAGAAAATTAAAGGTTATGGGGATCCAGAAATAGCTTACCCCAGAAAATACCCACTTTATGAGTACAGGATTTTTATTGGTAAGTTCAGAACTTGGGCTGCCCAAATAACTCCTGTATATCACCTTCACAACACTGCTGTGTTTTCAAAATCTGTTTCCTAGTAGGGAATAATCATCTGGGTATAATGCCACTGTCTTTAACAACATTATACCAGCCTTGAATTAAACTTGCAAGCAGGCTCTGCACCTTTGCATTGCAGTGGGAAATGCAATGATCGTTCCTTGTGATCTTCTTCACTTCTGGAGTTCACCCAGGAATGAAGGCGAAAACCGCCAGTGACTTCATTTTTCATTATCTTGTGCACTTTTACTTTCCTCAATAACAGATGCAAAATGAAAAAATACATTCCTCTACTAAACATTTAATATGTTTTAATTTTAATAATAAAAAACCCCAAACTGTTTCTGATAGTCATTTGAATTATCTTTCTTCCACTGGATTGCAAGTTCAAGCTCAATAGTAAGAATTGGGGAATTTTATTCCATAAATTGATCTTAAAAAGGAAGCACCTTGAAAGTCCAATTTCCCTTGAAGCTGGCTTTATCCTTACCCTGGATTCCATTTGATTGTAAAAACACATAGACTACAAACACCTCATGTTTGTACCTCAAAGTGTATGTGAGGCCTCTGGCTGCGTAGCGCTGGATCTCACTTGTGAGAGCTCAGCTATTACATGTGTGATGGCCTCTGCCTAGAAATAATCTAGCAAAAAAACAGCTGCTGTAAAATGTGGAAGAAAGTGCTAGCTAAAGAAAAAGACAGCATAAGGGATGTGTAGAAACGTTCATCTCAATGGCTACTAGAGCTTTTGATTAAAGTTCAGCTAGGAGACAGCCAATACAGTCTGGATTCAGACCTACTGCAGCAAAACTATTCTTTGATTCCCTGCACGTTAGGGTGGACTATTGCAATGGGCAATATCAGAACACATCAGAATCCACCACATTGCATGACTCTGATCGTTCCTTTCCTCTTGGTTCAGTCTGTTTGGAGGCTGAACTGTGAAGGACTTTTGTGAGACGGTGCTCTTTGTAAAAGAACCTCCCCATACAAATGGGCCACAGTTGAAATCCCGAATTGAACAGCTTTGAGTTTTCTTCTCTGTGTGTCTGCACAAACGTTTGGGACTCTGCATGTAGATTTGCCCCCATGGTTTTGGATCTGGGTCATATACATCTAAAGAAGGAAACCTAGTAACCAGAGTTTCACCGGCACAGCTGATGTGGGAGATTCCATTGAACAGTTGGAGATATTATCCTGTTGTCAAATAAAGGCCCAAATCCTTCTGTTTGATCTAAACCCCAAACCTTCGAGAGCCACCTCCTTTGCTCTGCCGGGATTTTGTATTGAATACAACAGGAAGAAGAGAGCTCTCCTTTGCCAGCAAACAGATGTCCACCAAAACGATCTTACTAACTGATCAATTGCAAAATGCCTCCCTGCAATCCTTTATAAAATCAGATGCCCTCTGTCCTTCCTCCCACCCCAAGCTTAGTTGCCAAAACTTACATAGAAAATTATTACTGTAATGTTTTATAGTCACTGGGAAAAAAAAAAACATTTGGTCTTAGAGAATGATGTGAAACGAATCTCTGGCCTCAAAAGAAAAGAGAAGTCTATTAAAAGTAGTTCTTTTCCCTCCCTCCTCCCTCTCCCAGGCCCCTTTTGCTCCCCTCCCCCAACAATAAAGGATGTTTTGGAACAGCCTTTTCAGGAAACATTTCCACAGCAAAATGCAGCATCATTTATAATATTTAAAGCTACATTTTTGTTGAGATGGCTTGGCAGGCTCTGCTTGCAAATCTGGCAGGATATGGCCAGCTGAGAGTTAGCACTAACAAACTGAGGATATGCTGACACAACAGAATGCTTTAATCATCCTTGCAGCAAGCAGGACAAGATCTTCTCCTGCACTGCCAGCTCTTCCCAGTGTGAGAACCAATGGTGCTCCGTATTTCTCCTTCCCTCCCCTGCCTCTGGAGACTACAGTTTTCCCTTGCTGTTTCCACTGAACTAAAAAAACCTTGTTGGGTAACAGCATATCATGTAATGAGCAATGGCTATTCCTCTTGGCCAATGCTGTTATGAAAATGCTACCCATTTCCAGCACAATAAGGAAGCTTCATAATTAAAAAGAAACCCTTAAACAGTCTGTGTCTCAGTGGAAGGGCTGTTTTCATTTGGAGCTAAAGCTCTACTTCAGCTTTACCATTCGTGCCGTTTTCTAAAGCAGGGCTGAAAGTTAGATTCAGTTTGCAACTGATTAATTAGAAACGTGTCCCGTTTGAGAGCGGATTTCAGCTGTCTGCAAAAATCCATCGGGGTAAATCCATTTCTCGTTTAAAAGAAGTCCCGAAGAATTTAATGCTGAAAATCTGAGAGTTACTACTTTGAGTAAGGCTTGCCCAGAGAATTCCCACTCTATGGGCTAGATAAGCTACAGCATAGAGACTATGTTCCTGCAGTAATTTAGCGCAGGATTTGGTCCATCAAATGCCAGAGGCCTGTGCCGCGAAGGAGGCTGTGAATCACACTAACCATTCGTACTTTGGGGGCGTATTAATCTACAGATGCTGTTTACTGGCTGTGTTGCACTAAAATTTCTTGCAAACACAATGGCTGTTGCAAAGTACAAATGGGAAAACCTGTGAGAGGCAGCCCCAGCAGTCAGGCTGGGTGCTGAGTGCTGCTCCTTATCTGGGGATCGACAGGACAAAACCAAGTTCACTTACTGCTCCCTCCCTTTGTCTGCCTTGTCTGGTGTTCCTTGGTGCTGGTGTCTGTAAGGCCAAGTACAGCAGGATTCTCTAATCTTGTTTTGGAACTTTAGGTGCCTTGCATACAAATAAGTATGATTAGGATACATTCCCAAGATTACACATTACGCAGGATACATTCCCAATATGTGCAGTTGTGTGTTGGGAAGAATGATTGATATCTTTGCAAGTGGGCAGCTTTTATCCAGTACACGAAGGCCCAGACATTGGGGTATCATAAACAAGAATACTGTGTGTAGTCCCTGAAGCAGAGCGTGTGGTTTGCCAGTCTGGTGGATGAGCAGACACAGTGAAACTGCACTGTCTCCGTATCTGGAGCTGCTGTTGCTCGTACCCATCTCCAACTCAACACCCAAACTTGAGGATACGTGCATCAAACAGCTCACATACCTAGGAGGAACCCACCTGAATTGATACGTCTTCAAAGTAGGGGGTTAGCAAAAGAGGGCTGATGAAATAGAGGGCCAAGTGGCAACTCGGGTTGATCGGAAGCAAAAATGCTTCTACCTAAATACCCTTTTTATCCTGGAGATACAGCGGTCTGTATTTTGAGGCACCTCTCAGAATGTGTGAGCAAAAAGGTAACAAGCTGCAGTTATGTTTCACTGTCAGGAGTTCTTCCACCCACAGATTACTGGCAGGGGTGTCTGGCTGGGAGCTGTACTGTAAACAGGTGTTGGGTATGTCCTTGCTTATGTGCACACGTACACATGTGTCATAGTACTGTATCGCATTTGGAATCCTTTCCTTCCTTCCTGCTGCTGTTGGGTCAGTCTTGGCTACTGCTTGTTTACTTGAAGGCAGTGAGCAGTACTTGAGATGTGCTGCTCTAATTCCCTATCTATACCCTGCATATCACAGTGAAATTCAGAAACTGCTTTCCCTACAGTTATCAGCATTTTCGGGGCTAGTTTGTGCTAATAAAGGTGAACGTACAGTATTCATACATACAGTATTCATATATACAGCTGCATGCAAGTAGCTGGAGACACAGCTATGCAGCTGGTTTTGAAACACCATAGGCAAGGCAGTTGGAATGGGATCTGACATGAGGTACATCGTTTTTTCCAGTGCTTGAAGGGAAGCCTGGGGCATTTGACAGGTGTACGGCTGAGCTGCTGGCCCTCGGTTGGTTTGCCCCTCGTTTCCGTTTTGCTTTTCTAAATCTCTAGCTGCAGCTTTGTGTTGCTCTTGTTTACAAAGTTGATGTTAAGGAAGAGGTATTACCTCTTACTTAAAAGGAAGAAGCCCCAAGGAGATGTACTCAGCTTCAAGAGAGAGAATTTACAATTGCAGATCAAATATTAAATCCTGATCCCCTGGGGCTTAACTGCGCCGGTGGTGAACTGAAGCCTGGAGCGGGTATGCTGAAGGGAAGGGGCAGGGCAGGCCTGCGGCGCTTCCACAGCTTGGAAACACGAGTCGTGGCAGCACTTATCAGGAGGGCCATTTTTTAGGCTTCGTTAGTTCAGAGTACCGAAGGGCTGTCTGTGTTGGGAAAAGATTATGGTAGGAGCACACAACCCCGCTGCTTCCTTTCGTGCAGGGCTCAAAGGCAGTGAGATACCTGCAGGAGCAGGATAAACAGGTTTGCTTTGCTGTTATGGAAACAGCGATTAAAATGGTCTCATCTGCCTTTGCTATAATAACGGTGATGTTTTTCTCTCATTTAAGTTTTCGTTTTAGGCCACTCACAGCAATATTTCCTATAGAAATGGTCACCAACGAACTTTGGTCTGAAGAAGGTATTTTTTCCTGTTAAATAGAGACCCTGGAGCTTCCACAAGGAACGGTGTGATGTCCGGCTGATGGAAATGGGCAGAGAGCTGCGGGTAGGTGTAGCCATGCCAGATGCCATTCTCTGGGCAGGATTTACTTCCAGCATTTTTCTGCTGAAAAGCAGATGAGTGTAAAACAGAAGACAGAGTAAGAGCTCAGAAGCTTTAAAGCCTGGGGGAATGTGCCAGTATTGAACGGAGCACATCAGCTCTGAAGATGTTGCGCTGTAGGGAGCAGATGAGTAAGGAAGGACAGTAAACCACAAGGAGAATGAAGTTCTTCAAAGGCAGGCACGTACCAGCTGACTGTTTCTATTTGTGAGTTGTGAAATGTTTGTAGTAGCACTGGAGATCAAACCCCAAACTGTTCATTTATGGCATAGCCCATTCTAACCAAAACTCCAGAGAGCCGGGAAATACTGCAGCCTACTTAGAAACTCCCATTAGCAAGTCTTTTTGTTTTTAATAAATAATGTCCCATAGAAACAGAAAGTATTTACAATTAGATCAAAATTCTGAACGTAATTCACAAGAGAAAATGCTATTTTTTGAGCAAATGTTTTTGTATCCTCATAACAGTCATTTGTTCTAAATTAGTACATAGTGATTGTCCATGAAATGAGCATTTTTCCCTTAAGACCTGTTCTTGTAGAGAAGTATTTTAGGCCAAACTTCCTAACCATGATGTAACCGTTTTGAACCAGAACATTTTTGTGATTAGTAATTCACATGCAAATTAACATTTTCCATCACTTGAGGGAAACAGGATGAATAACTATCAAAATGTAAGAGAAGACATGATGTAGGGAGAACAGTACAGTTCATTAGAGCCGCTTATACGGTTGAAAGACAAGTATAGGCTTTGGGGCAGTCAGGGCCTGCATCCTAACAGGGTAACGCCTCTTCCAGCAAAACTGTCTTCTATTTTATCCTCCGACCATTATGAATATGATGATGCTGCCACTCTCTGAATATATGGATTGCATATGGCCATGTTGGACAGAATGGTTTAAATCCTATCACTGCCAAACTGCTACTGTCAAAAATACTACTACTTGCACTAAAGTAGAATTCAGCTCTTTGAGTTAATGTGCTTCTTGGTTACACAGTTTCTTTCTGTAACAATGTAATGGACTTAATTGCATTGCCAGTGCCTCTCTTCCACTGGCCTTTTCAAACAAGTTTTAATATTACCTGCACAAGAACATGTCCTAGAGTTCTTCTTTATTTAAAACTAATTTGGAAGTCTCATTTCTAGTGAAGCCAACGTCAAACTGGATTTGATTGCTGTGTGTTACTATTACAGGAATGCAGTGTTGGAGCTGTGGTCCATCTCAGTGCCAGTTAATTGTTGATATATCCTCTTACAGGGGGGGATGAACTCTGCAATTAAATAGAGGCTCTCCCACTAAGGGATAGATGGCAAAGTTTCAAATGTCCAGTGGAAAACAGCTTAAAACGAGAAGAGAGAACATATGCTCCCCTCAGAATCTGATGCTCTGCTAGCACGTGTCTAGCTTGAAATGTGCAGGAAACATGCAGTCTTGAGCATTAACATGCAATATTCCATTCTCTTTAGGGCAACCCTTTCTAAGTTACCTGGAATGATCTCATTGCGAACTTGGTGAAGATCAAAGCTGTTCACTTCAGCCTTACACTGACTTCATCTCAGTGCAATTTCACCTGTGGGTTTTAAACCTCGAGGCTGCAGGATTCAGTTCTCCAAACTTCCTGGTGGGCAGAACTCCTACTACTGACCATGGGCCCAGAGGTTCTCTGGAATCGGTAGGAAACGTTTCTAGGTGTAGCAGGCATGAGCTCAAGGATTTATTTTACTATTTGCCTCTGTCAGCCTATTTATTGCACAGTTTGCACCAATGCAGAACTTCAAGGTCTGCTTTGGGATTAAGGCCAATTTATCATCCCTGAAAATCCAGTCTACTCACATATACGCTTACATTACCTCTTGGTCCGGTTATGTAGCACCACTGAAGTTGTCTCACTAAGTTTAAGGCACATTTTTTGCTACATAAATGAAATGAGGGCATGGGGAGGAAACTAATGATATTAAACTGAGGATAGCTCCTTACTTCAATATATATGTTACAATTAGTGGCTTTCCCCCCCCCAGCATTCCCTCTTCTGGTCCGCCAGTGTGACTTAGTCAGGGTCACATTCACAAACAGCAGATGTGGGCAGGCTAAACGTGAATCTAAGGGAATCTCACACCAGTCCTGAGAATGCCCAACAAAGACAGCGTAAGTAAATTCACCTTCTGCTCAATTTGTTCACTTTCTTGTGCTTTGCTGCCAGTGGAAACCTTGGTGACATTATAGGGCAACATATACAAGGAAATTAACAGTCTTAACAGCAGTGGACACCTCAAAGCATTCTCATTCCCAGTGATAAGCAATGATGGCTCAAGTCAAACTAACATAGTAGGGTTGCCTTTACAGGTGTATGTTTTAAAGAATGAATTTAAACCTTGCTTTAGCTTAGGAGGAGTCCTGCTATTCCAATTCTCCATGACATTTGGGACTGAATATGTTGTTCAATGATAGGTCATCAAATAATTTGGGAAGGTCTCAGGCCAAGTGGTTTGCACAAACCAACTGCAGACTCAACCAAGTGACTGAAAGCTGCATTAGCACTGCCTGCTGGGGCACGGGCCTTGGGAAAAGACTCTGCTTCCCAAGAGCCATGAGCAGAGCATATGAATGAGCATATGAAATGGGATCTAGTTCTGGGGTTTGCCCACAGCTCAAGGGCCTATTCTTACACTCAAACCTCTTCACAGAGCTCTCTCAGTGGAGAAATTACATTAGGGTAGGCCCAAATACTGTCAGGCCTGACGTTTTAACTTTCACCTCTGAAACTCTCCTAGGAAGTTACACCCGTCTGTGATTCCATTGCACTGCTGCTGCCTTGGGAGCACGAAATCAAACATACTACTTCAAACGTTGCCCTAGAAATGTTTAAGGAGATGTTTATTTCTCAGTTGCAAATGGAACTGCATGCTGACCCAACCCGTGAAGCATCAATCGTACTGCAAAAGCAATTGTAAGAAATAAGATGTTTAAAAAATTCATTCTGAAAATACTGCCAACAATTTTATGATATAGATATTTTTAATATTAAAAGTAAATTGTAAATGTATCTTTATAAACAATATGCATAAAATAGATCTACTATACTAAGCTCTCTCTTTTTAAATGCTGCTTCACAGTAATTTCTTAGGTATGCAAAGTTTTTCCTCCAAGAAATAGTGCAATCTGAAGAACATACATTGTGTCAGCGGATCAGAACTACTATGGTCATTAATACAAGTCTTTGTAGATCTCTTGTAGGAGTGGATGAAGGCTCATGTCTGTCTCCGTTTTCTTTATGATTTGCAAGAGCTGCACGTGTTCTGTTACAATCTGTCTGAGGTCCGTCATTTTCTGCAGCAACTTTGCAAACAGCTGTGAGGATTCGGGGTGATTCAGCTTCAGCTGGAGCTCCAAAGCTTGCAACAGGTTGTCTTGTATATCTTCAATGGGCTTCACATTTAACAAACCTGGGCGATCTACGGGAGAAAAAGGGGGTTGTCAGTTGGTGAAGAATGTGGAAACATCGATCTCATCTCTTGGTTTCTTAAAGATTTCTTGGTGTATTGAGCACTCACGCACAGCACTTCCTGACAACGTTGACAAATGGGTTTCTCTGTGAGATTTTACTAGAAGTTGCTCAAAGAAATCCTAGAAGTAATCTCAGAAATGGTCGGAGCATTTGTGTGGTGCAGATCCACAGGCAGGTTCCTGCAATAGTACGGTGCATATTCCACAGTAAACTGGGAGTGTTTGTGGAAAGGAAGAGCGATTTACAGTTGGGGCATAAACGGTCTGTGTCAGGTAAGTGAATTACCTGACACATCGACATATACTCAGATGGATTTGCTTGGAGTTGCTACCATTAAAAATGCCTCCTGCTAAGAGGGATGCTAACCTATCAAATTATAAAAGGCATAAATCCGACCCGTGCAGTCACACTCACTTGGGGGATCTAAAAACCACAGGCTCAGTTCTCCACACCCAAGTTCCAGGTCCAATTAAGAAGTCTCACGGTAGCTTTTAGCATCAGCTCCTCAGCTCAGCCCCGAAGGCCTACGGCAGTGGAGGACTGAGAGATGTGGCTTGCACAGCAAATGCCTTTTCTGGGCTCATGCCAGCAGAGAGTTCTCCCTCCTCCATATGGATGCTTACAGCCCGGGTCAGTTACTTGCACTGCCACAGCTGCGAGGTCCAGGATGACCTTTGGCGTATCTTATTCTTCAGCAAGAAGCAAAATCTTTCTTTTTTAACCACTAGTATCTTTCATTGTAATAATCAAATCCTTTTATTTCTGTCTGTCCCCAAATACCTTCTGAAGCGCTTGCAATTATTAGTTAATATCGTTTGTAGCATTTGCATTCTAACTTGAGGCAATAAATAACTTGATTCTACACCCATGAAAGCTGATAAAGACGCTTAACATTATTAAATCCTCGCATATGACAATGAACACCAGTAATGTGTTCCTGCTGAAGTAACTTCATCCTGGTTATCAGAATGGAAAAACAGTCAGTGATTTCAATGACATTTGCTGTGAAGCTATATAATCAACTCATGATCAATAAAAGCAGTGCCTAAAATCACTTCCCTAAGGCAATATTTCCATGTTTGATCTCTACTAACCGGTGAAAAATAGGCTGTTATTTCCTGTGATCTCAGTAACCTTTCTGTGCATCCAGCTCTACTAACTCAGCCTGCCCTGTGCTGTATATCAGAAACGACGCTGAGAGAAAACAAAGCTCTTTACAAACACATCGGGGTTTTACTCCACAGACCAAAAACTGCAGTGTGAACTAAAACTGAAACCAAACGAGTATCACAGCCGTGAGCGCACGCAGGTCAGCGATTAGGAAAGGACAGTTAACTCTCACAGAGGTGAGGCTGGGGAGAGTTTTTCAGAAGTAGGAACAATTGCAAGTTTAAATACGGAGTTGGACATCTGATGGTGGGTTTATGAAGTGACTGCTTTCAGTTGTAGGTGATGGGATGCGCTGAGCCATTTGGCCACTCTCTCCATTTGGTGTTTCATGCTAATAAGCTGTGCTTGTCTTGCAGAGATCACTTATTTGTGCCATGCCACTGCTAATACCATAAAACACAGATCAGAAAGTCTGTAAGTAAATATCCTGCAAGCGGAAAATGGTCTCCAAACGAACAGCCACTTTATTAATGCCCTTTGGCAAGATTATCAAGTCATTTTTACAGAAACCTAGAGAATTTCTGGCAAATTTGAGGTGTTTCCTATTGCCTACATTTCCTGCACGCGCTGGAGAACGTGACTGCCTTCTTCATACCTCTCAGAAACTTCCCAGTTTTCAGTCAAAGCTGTTAGTGATTTTGGCTTTGGGGTGCGATAGCTTTAAATTTGACTTCTGTGCTGCAGCTGAGCTCTGAACTAGCTATGTATGACTCAGTGCTCAGTGACAGCAAAAATCAGAAAGCTCGAAGCCTGTGGCCTTGATGTCCTCTGGGATTAATCTCCCTTTGCCCCCTGCTTCTTTTATGATGGGAATTTTTAGGGTGTGAGGTTTTCAGCAGTGAAACCCGGTTCAAGCATTGTGCTCCCCGGCACAGTCCAGGAGGCAAACCCAGGAGATCGGTACTGGGTTACCAAGGAGCCCCCAAATTGGGGTGCCCAAGGTCAGTTGAAGTTCAGTGAGACTTAAGCAACTAAAAGCCCTAAGCTCCTTTGAAACGCCAGGCTAATGGGTTTATAATGACCCAGTGGAACTAGAGTCAGAAAAGATGACTATGACAAAAACCTAGGAGATAATCAGATGTTATTTTTAAATAAGCCAATTTGAGAGGAAGGAAAATTCCCATTGAAGGCAAGAGAGATTTTTCATGAATGAGAACTTCAGGATACGGACATTATTTTTTGGGTGTTGACAGTTTGTTATACTTTCTCAGTAAAAACTTCTTACAGAGGAATATACTGCTTCTCTTCCAAGAAACTTATCTAAATTGGGGGTGGTGGTGTAGGAAATAAGAGGCAAAAGCTTTAATATACAGGTATGATGGTGTATTTCACGTTGTTAAGTGCTCTTAACTATGTATGCTCTAGATTCATTGGGTTACTGCACCAAAACATGTACCAGAAACGGGAGTAAACGAGATGTGACACTGGTGGAGGCGTTTGGAGAAAGACAGAATTGCTGTTTGACAGCTCACAGCGAAATCTGCAAGGGGAAGTGCTGAGAGGAATGAAAGACAAGCCCCAAATGAGTGGCAACAGGGCTTTCTTCCCATACAGTGACGTTACGTTGCAGAAGGCCAAAGGAAAGAGTTGAAATGATGATGATGGGAGACAACTAAAAGCAAATGGAACACCACTGTTAAACCTCTCTGATACCGAAGATTGCTGATGGAAGTTTAACCTTTTTATGTGCTATTTGTGACCTGCCTTTTATCCATTCAGACTATGCCAAGAGAGCACCACATTTCTCTTCTCATTGCTACTTCTCTTTATGAATTTTTTCTTTTGTTTCATTCATTGTCATATGGCTGTTTCATTTGGTTTGGGAATTCTGCGGGAAGCTGTTCCAAGGAAGAAAATGGTCACACAAGTGACCATTGGCCCCTTAGCTTTGAGTGTCAATAGTATGACTGTGTGAATTGATGTTCTGTACTGGGTCAGGGAAAGTTATGTTGTTTATTTCCTTACAGATTTGGGTGCTTCTTTCATGTCCCTAACAGTAATTACAATTTGTTTTCTATTCCTCACATATGGAACTGCCATCTGCGTGCCTTTACCCATACCTTTATATTTTAGTACCTGTGATCGAGTGCATTTTGCGTTCAAATACACATTCTGAAATCTTAAATATGATAAAACAGGCAAAGGTATGGGCGACTGCACAACTGTGCTACTTCTTTTACTGAGGCAGATATGACTCAGCAGTCCGAGGTTTTTCTTCAGGACTGTTACTTGTATTGTAGTCCCCAGGACTGTGGTTCAAAGCACACAGTGGTTATCTGCAGTTCTTGGTCTGATTATGAAATGTTTCTTTGTTCTAACAGCTTTGCCAGAGCGGGATTTGTGTAGCAGTCAAATATGAACTATTCCATGGTACTATTCAGTGACAAAACTTCAAGTTTCAGGTTGCAACAGAATTACTGAACGCGATGTTTAAACAAGAGCAGTGACCACTGTGAAGAGCACACTCAGAAACAGAAGCGAATGTAGTAACATTGGTGAGTTGAAGTACCAGTCTGACTGCATGCCTGGCTAAGAGGGTAACAGAGTCTGAGTCTTCATAGGTATTGCCTACTACAGTTCCCAAACACCGCTGTAGCCTAAAGGCTGCAGCAGATCAGATACGAAAGTTCAAGTCTGTGTGGACATGCTACAGAATTTCCTTTATTTAACAACCTGCTTGAGTTTGCCCTGTTTGTAAATGTGGATTATCCCAATAGCTTGGACTACCCTCTTTCCTGCCCAAACACAGGCATCCAGCTTGTTCTCCTTAAACCTTCTTATGACAGACTTCCTTTTCAGCTCTGCTGTATGCCATATTTTTAAAGATACTTCAGGTTCTTTAACATGTATACCACGGCACTAACTACTGGCTGAGGATATGCCCCAGTGGAATACAACAGGGAGGAAGAGCATCTCCTTGAAAGAAGTTTTCCAAATCTCATTTTACCAAAGGTACATATTTATCGAAGTTACCATAAGTAAAAGAACATTGTAATGAGAGTTTGGCATTGCTGTTAATGGCATAAAGCATTTCTTGGGTAAAACCGAGGTTATATCCTATAATAGCCTACCATTCACACACACAGTCTCTGTCTCATCAGCATTAAATTCAGAATGCTAGAATTTGTTGGCCATTTACACTGTTGTTTTAAAGCACAATGAACCAACGTTAAGAATAACTCTTCAGCTTTGTAATGATGTGTTCTGAGTGACATTTGGAATGACTGAGACGGTGATGCTGCACTGAGCAGCTCAGGAGCAGTCAAATGATTGACACTGGAAGCAGGAATACTTTCATTCTGTTGATGTTACAGTTAATTTGTCAGCTTATTATTGGCAGAGGAGTATTTTGCCTTTTCACATATAAGGCAAAACAACTGGTTCGCTGTCAAAAGGCTGAACTGTTTTATAGGATTTGTGGCAAATTCCAAACACACTTCACAATGAAAAGCTTTCTACATGTAATGTTCCAGCTGGAATCACTATCTTTCCCTTTTTCTTCTCTCTTCTCTTCCGAGCTGCATAAGAGAGCGTGCTGTGGAGCTGCAGAATGAATGTCATTTCACAAGGGAATGACAGATGCGCTTCAAATCAGAGCTTTTGGTGAGGATCTTTCTGTGTGTCACAACCTGCTTTGCTTTTTAAGGTATTTGTGCAGAGGATCTCTTGAAGTGACTGAAGAATGAGAGTATTCCTGCAGCCAGTAAAGGCCTTGAGGTAATATCATATGGCTTTGAAACCAAATTTTCAATGAAATCATCCTGGCTCGATGTTCCTATAGTTCTTCCAGGAACAAGGGCATCTGAGCCCCTGAGGAATTGGAGTTCAGTTCCATACCACACATTATAGTCCCCCAGAATGCATACAGGTCAATATACATCATTCTTGATTGTAAATTCCATGATAAAAGCCATTCTTTAATTGCCTGCAAAGCTCAATTGTTTTCAGAATAGAAACTCAGGTTTTGCAAATAACTATCATGCTTTTTGTTGGGTAGAGGGGGAAATAAAAAGAGTTCTGAATAAAGACAGAGAGTGAGAGATCTTTGCTATCAAGAAATTAAGGGATTTTCCAAGAAAGGACTGGTTGATATTTATATGGATTTATGGTTTTATCTGGCTTTGCTTCAGGGTTATTTAAGAACTATTAAAATTGAGTAGTTCTTTAAGGACCTCTGCTTACGACACTCCTTAAAGGAGACTTGCTGATAAATCTGCTTCAACAGAGTCATTTTCTCCTGTAGATAGACCACTGTCCTCCTGAGATCTAACATGTGAGATCAGTTCCATGATACCTGTTTCCTTTAATGCCAACCAGGCATCACCAAAGACCCAGCTTTGCAGACCGCAAGGTCCCTTTTCTCACTTAGGAGTGGATTTTGAGAGGTCTGTTCCTCATCTGTTAGATTTCATTATATTAGGAAATGCAAAATATCAGCGTGTTTTGGGGAGTGCCCTAATAGGTTTGGATAATTTCTCCTCCCCCATCAAAGCCAACCAAAAACACACCAGTAGCATATTTTCCCTTCCTGAATTAATTCAGAGTCCTCAGGGATCGTTGTGTTCAAAGGTTTGCACAAGGGGATGGCTTCTGTTTGAAGTGGATTTTAGTTAGTCTAATAAACCAGATCGTGATACCACATTTTTTACTGAATGAAACACAGTGCCAGAAGTAATTGTGTGTGATTTTACATGAAGGTATAGGTAACAATGCACGCTCAACACGTTTGGTTTCAGAACAATAGCAAGTGGTGGTTGTGTTTGACTGCTTAATCATAATGTGATAACAACATACTCTGCGTTACTTGTGGAGGATCTGAATTCCGAGCATTCAGCACATTCCTCCCATTGATAGCTGCAGAATCGTTCTAAGCCAAAATACACACAAATCAGTGAGGTAAAATGTTCTTTGTGCAGCATCACTAACTTGATTGTATTGGTTGAAGGAAGAGATCTTCAGTACGACCTAAACTGTGTATCTTATACCTCAGCCTCTCAATGGACAGGTTTCATAAGTGAACTAAAATTGGTTAGCAGTCAGTAATTCACAAAAGGTAATAGCTGCATCACCTTGAATCAGATAGAACACACTGACTGTCTTCAAACAAGCTGAAAATTCAATGTCTTGTTTAATGAAGTGTTAGAATGCATCTAGTCTGATACCTGGGCCTGCAAGTTCATGTTTGCTGAAGCATAATACATAAAGATTAATGCAAACAGAGCATCTTAGGAAATATGACCAGAGCAGACACACGATGCCTGCTTTTCTCTAAGAGAGCACGGATTTCCTGAGGAATGCATTCTTCCCCTCTTTTAAAGACAAACCAAACCTTGCACGAATGAAAAAAACAACCATCAAAAACCCCATAACAACCTCGGAAGCCAAATTCCACATCTATTTTGAAATGGTTATGGAGTCAAAGCTATTTGCGTACAATTAGCAAGCCACACAGGCTAATTGCAGGTTAAAACTCTCATGCAGAACTTTCTAACTTTCAGAAGCTCTTGCCAGTGAAATTCCACCCCTCCTGTTTGCAGGGAGTCAGTCCTGATTTTGTTTTCTACCTGCTGACTCAGCAGGCATTTCTAGCTCCATCATGAGTAGCAGGCCATTTACATTCTCAGGTTCTACCTGAAACTGAAAAAAGGGCAAACAACACCATGAAAGCTGAAAGTGAATCAAAACCTATACGTAAATACACTCCCATCCTGCGGCACTGAGCATTTTCCTGTTTGCACAGGAATGAAAAGTGTCAATTCTGTTATATAAAATATCACGTCAAATAGGACAGCACTTACCTCCACTTAGTATAATGACAGCTATAAATATTGCCAGGTCACTGTCATCTAATTCCAGTGCATTGAACTTCACAGCAAACTCAAACTTGGGTTCCATAAAGTCACAGAAAGGTTTTCTCAGGCTCTTCAGGAACTCCCGTGTCATGAATCCTTGTCCGTCAGATACAAGAACTCCATCTTTGTTCATCAGAGAAGCCAGGAGAGTATATATGATCTCATGGACCCCGTATTTCAGGAGAGTTACTTGATCATTCAGGTCAAGATTCACAAAACCTGGAATGTTCTTGGCAAATTCCGTGATCTCCTGCACTGCCTCCACTGAGCGGAACTGGCATCGCTGGAAGATGCGAATCGCGACCTCTTTGTTCTCCTCCTGCAGCGGGGACACGTGCTTGCACTTGATCTGATCTTCTCCCATTATTAAAGAGTTCATGTCATAAATAACAAATGGCTACAAATAAAAAGAAAAGACAATTTACTTTCAAATGTCCTTTCTATGAGCATTTGCCTCCTGAGAAACTGAAGCAGCACACAGAGGTGTCCCTCAGCCGAAAACACTGGGAAGTCTATGAGGAATATAGCAAGAGTAGCTAACCCCAAAGGGTTAAACCTTCCTAAACCTATTAGAACAAATATCCTCACAGTGCCAAAACGATTTACAGAACGGCCAAATAGTTCTTAGGGCCTTCTCACATGGTCCGTGAATCCACATTCTAAACCCAGGGCTTCGGCTGGCACTTTCTCACCAGTTGTGGGAGGGAAGTAAAGGACACGATTTCAAAATAGTGCTTTCTTTACCCTTCTTTTTTAGTTGGTTTTCTTGTCTGTGTGTTTGTTTGACAGAAGTTCTGTAACAGCTGAATTTGAATTTGGAGTTTGGAACAAGGTTAAAATGTTCCCCCTTTTACCTGGATTTTAATGGCTTCTATAAACCAGAATCTACCCAGAGAACAGCGACATGTTTGCGCTTCAGATGATATAACTTTTCTATAGAAAGACAGAGTATATTCACTCTTTGATTACTTCCTATTCTGTCATGTTCTTTGCAAGTTGTATCCATCTAGAAAATGCTGCAACTCGTATCAACTTTATGGTATTGGTTATCTGATCAATTTAACTTTTTACTGTTAACTCCTTTAACAAGAACAAAGTTGGGATATATTTAAACTCAATCAAGTTGGCGGTGGGAAAGAAAACAACCAACACGATACAAACTACAGGAGCACAATTCAGAGCACAAGAATGAGTCTGACTGTGAAATAAGCTCAACTGCAATAAATCCATTTTGAAAGCAGATCAGGAAAAGTAGTGCCAGGAAAACTTTCGTTGGGATCTGGAAACAATCTGTTTCCGAATGTGCAGAAGAAGCTCCTGGTTTTAAAGGAATGGATAAGTGGGGAATTCTTGAATGTATCTGAACAATCTTTCTCTTGGAGGATAAATGACTAAATAGCTCATTGCTGCACTGAGAGCTCTCACTGATGTGAGTAGCGCCGTTAACATAGCTGATTAATTAATTTAAATATGAGTTATTCAACAAATGGACTAGAGAAAAGCATTTTTTAATTCAAGATCCCTTGTGATTACATAGCTAATTCATTCTAATGCCTTATTCACATGGGAGCTCTCTCTCCTGCTTTTGTAGTCACTATATACTGAAGAACAGATTCCAAACCTGCCTGAACCTTCCTAACTGTAGTCAGCAGTCCTTTGCCACAGCATTACCTCCTGGAAACTCCGACAGTTCTATTCCTATTGGATTAAACCAGTTTTAAAGCCTATTCAATGCTAAATTATTATGGGATTCTTAGAACTGAAATTAGGTACTTTCTTTAGAGCCTGGGGGTGCCTTTTGCCAGCTGAGGTTACTACTCCCATAGTTCTGCCAATGGAGACTGTGGAAGCGTTCGCTCATCTGCTTCAGGCTAAATCAATCAGAAAGCTCCGACTGCTTTCACTGGGCAGGAGGGAGCACTGGAAGCCGGCAGTGCTTCCCTAACCAGGAGAGCTGATTGGAAAACAGAGCTCTGGCTGTGGACTGGACCAATAGCATCTGCACAGGAGGATTTCAGCTTTCAAAACAGGTTGGTTGAATCAATATGCCACTGCTTACAGGACCAAGGAAAGTAGTGCTGTCACTTTCCCAGTAATGACAGGCAAACACAGCTCCAGCCCCTGAGATGAACAGAGGGTGAGCTGTGACACTGTTTTCCCGCTTGCAGCAGGATTTCAGTGTGAAACTGAACAAATAAACATACAGCACTGAGAAAAGCCAGGAGGAGGAGGGGTTTTTCAAGATGCAGTGCTATTTTGGCAGCAGAAAAAACAGTTTATACAGATCTGTATATAGGTGTGTGCACACATATGTAAAATAGTGGAATGAAAAGACTGGAGAGGAAGCTTTTAAAATGCACGTTTCAGTACTAGTAGGTCATACCTTTGTTTCCTTCTAGAAACTCTTAAGTTGGGGCACCGAGTACAACAAAAAGTCATTCATTCTCTGCATGAACATGTGCTTTAGAAGGAATATTTCCCAGTGCAGGTACATAGTTATTAGGATTGCACTTCAAACCCCTAAATTGCTGTGCTAATTCTTTCCCTGTTTCTGATACAGAGAGGGAACTGGGAAAAGAGCTGGAAAAAGCAGTGCCGCTCAAGGGGGTCTACCACAGCAGCTTTCTGCAGAGTAAAGAAACCACGCTGGTTAAACCTTCATATACTCCATGATGAAAAACTACTCAAATTGTAAGTGTCCACCACATCTGGATTTTGATGCGAGGAGTACCACCAAATTAGAGACAATATTTGGATTATTATTTTAACCACCTTTAAAGCCTAAAACACCTCCAAATTCTTGCCTGTCTTTGGAATTATTAACGAAAATAAACCCCAGTGTCTGTTGTAAAACTGACAATTGAAGATAAACCAAAGTGAGAGCTATAAAGCTTGGGAAACTGGTTTGCGTTTCAAGAATTAAAATAGTGACAAAAATAAAAACTTCTATACTTATCAGTTATCCTTCTCACTGCTAGAAAAGATTGTTACGCAGTGCCAGTGAAGTTTGCAAACATATACATCCCTATTCCTTACTTTTCAAAGATTTTCCTGTACATTCTCCTCAAATTGAAATTGCACCAACACAGGATGCTGATCTGATCCAAGATAACCCCCTTAAATGCAGGAAGTCATCAAAGCTTCATAAGAATAAGCATCATATTTAAGGCTAGTAATGCTGTTGGCACTGGGAATCATTTGACACTTAGGAAAAGAGTATTCCTTTGGGAACAGGTAGTACTGATAATAAGCTGTGATAATATGCTGTGATACAGATGTTTGAATAGTATAGCTGCCAATTCCTGACAGCGAGATAGTCACCGTAACAGATGATGTGGCAGATAACCTTTGGTGGACGAGAAGGAAAACGGGAAGAGAGGCTCAGAGAATACAAAAAGGTTAAGGTGACCTTCACATTCTTGTACTGGTTTCAAGTATTTTATTAGGTGAACTTGGAGTTTTTTCAGATAATGTTTACTTATCCTATCTAAAAACATTTCCTGTGTTTCAGACACAGCTTGAAATATGGAACTGCCAACAGCAAAGGGGCTTTTTTAAAGATGTGCTGTCTCTGTAGTAAATAATTTACTCAAAGGAAAGGCAGAAAAAACCCAAAACAAAACAGAGGGAACTAACTGATTTGTCTGTCGTCTTTCCTGTCAAGATCGCCCTCGCCTTGGCTTTGGTCAGAGGGAAGGACTTTATGTATGAGTCATACAAATGCTTGGCAAGTGCTCGTAGATCAGCAGATTCAGGGTTTAACTGGTCGATGTCGCTGGAAATCTCTGCCAAGAGCTTCTCCTTCTCTGCTTGTGGCATTCGCCCAAACCTGATGGCTGAAGAAGATGACAAGCAATTACTACAGCTATAGTTGCACCTCAAAAAGAACATCTGAATTGCTTTTTATGTCACCTTTTGTTATGAGCTCTTGAAGTCTTTATTAAAACAGTACTTAGGCAAGCAAGAAAAAGATGATTTTCCCCAGCAATATAGGCAAAACAGCGGAAGTGCTTTAGAGAAATACAAACAAACACATCTCAAAGAGGAAATCATCTGTGTGCCCAAACAGTGAGATTACAATACCTTGCTTGGAAATGCAAACCTGAGAGAGTTGCTGAAAACCACTGGTTCTACCTCCAATCTAAATAAACCAGAAAGAATCTTTAAGATATTAAAATTGTGTTGGCTGAGGGTAGGAACCACTTTTCAGCCTTGTATCATTTTGGGCAAATCACCGTATGGATCTCAGGTTCTTCATTTGTTTAGAAACAGAACACTCCCATGCCTTGCAGGAACAAATTCCTAAATAGTTCAACACAACTTAGCGTGGCAAGTGCTGTGAAATGTTACTAAATGAATTCAGGAAGGAGAAAGAGGTTGTAGAGGGAATACAAAAGCCAGGAAAAAGCTGAGTTCTTGGGTTCTTCATGTAGCTCTATGTGCATGCAGTATTGAGAGAACAGGAAATGGTTCTACCTACTCATATGGCCTCACAATTGCTCAATACCGACCGAGGCAGGCTGTAAACCTCCCCCTATGACCCATGTGCCTTCTCTCCAAGACACTCTTCATTCATATGGGGACTGACTTGGAAAACATTTCACATGAGCTGTCAAGATCAAGCCTGATTTATTGCATGATAGTTCAGGAAACAGAATTTGGTTTATTTTACCGAACCAAAACAAAAGAGCATCCAAACAAACAACAGGAGGAAGAGATAAAGGTTTGCATTTTGGCCTTAGAAAGAAAGAGAAATATTCGGAATATTTTTGCAGTGATTAGTGTCTTCCTTGGATAAAGCAAAAGTGCTGTTAAGATCATACATGGAGATGCTCATACAGGGGACATTTAGTTTGGAAACAACCCGCCACTTTCCTTTCATGTGTTTGCTTGCAGTGTGCTGATGGACAAAAATGACACTTCTATTCAAGAATAATTAGCTGCCCTAAAAAAACCCCCAAACCCTATTTGTCAGATGTTATACTTATTGATCAGGTCGCTTATTTCAGGCCTCTAGAAACAAGGCGGGTTGTTTTTACAACTGCGCTACAGTTCTCTGAGTGTTGCGTGCTGTATATTTCATATCTGCTCGGGTATCCTTTGAGTGTTCAGATGTCAGAATAAAAAGCTTCCTGAGAGGAAGCCAGGCTCAGTGGGTAGAAACGGAGATATTCTTTTTACAGGCATTTCCAAGAGCAAAACGTTAAAAGAGAAATTATTAACTTCAGATAAGTTTCTATGAGGCACTAGAATGGCTCAGACTGACCCCACTCTGAAGAGAAGTGGTGCGAATGGGTGAGCGTACGGTAACGTTAGTGATGCACAAAAAATTGATCTCAAACAAAAGGAGAGTTCATATTTGTATGGAGTGTAACTGAAGTAAAAGAATGAAAAGATTCAGCATAGCTACAAAGGAATTAATTCAGCTCCATCTGGTGCCATGAGCACTGCGGCTCAACCCTCTTTCGGTACTTTCATTTTGCAGTTAAAACAGATTCTCTCACTATTAACAATCCTTATTTGCAGTGAGCACAAATCCTTCCAGTTTGTTTTTAAAAGCCATGCTCTGGAGGTTGGCAACATTGAACCTTGCTATGATCTCTGCATTTAGACATCCCTGAAGCTGGAAAATGAATGAAGTCTGAATGTTCCATGAATTAAATAGAATGAAAACTCACCGAGAATATTTTAGAGCATTTACAGGTCTTTTCTCTGATACTTAAGGACTGAGTCAATAAAAAGAATCAAACTGTCATCACCATAATAAAGCCAAAATATAGTATTCCATCAATAGAGTAAGAAATTGTTACAGGGACAACACTTAGAAATAAAGTGTGGGGTCAGGAAGGTGTTAAAATAACAGTGTGGCTAATAAAGGTGCTAAAGGTGAATTAGAAGTCCATGTCAAACAGTGTGGCCCAGCATGTCGTAGCTTCACATCTTCATTAAAAGCTCTTACGTTCTTCACTAAACCCGGTTTCAGATTTAACGTGCATTTCATATTACATTTGTGAAATTCATAAGATGATGTTTTACAATCCATGTATCCACTTTTCAAATGTGCGTTTTGCAATAGCTTCATCAACGGGAAAAATCCTGTTCTACTTTGATGATTGTGACTGGCATCTTCCCAACAAAGTCAACTCCTCACCATCTGGTTTTGAGGAAGAATTGGCAAACTGAAGACCTAAGTGAAGCCTTAGCAAGACTTCTCACACTGTTACTTTTAATCTGGGAAGACAGCAAGGCAAATATTAGCCTCATGTAGAGGACTGTTCATAGAAAAGGAAAATCAGAGTTGCCCATGGCTATAAAACATTGACCACTTCCAGAAACATATGAAGCGCAATTGATTATGACCTGAAGTCTTAACACACAGTAAGAAGTGCTGGCGAACTCTGAGCATCTCTAAGTCCTTGCAGAGATTTCACACTCGGATCAGGAACGAGGTGCTTTGGGCCAGAAAAATGTTATGATAAATCCTTCTTGTAAACTATTTTGGTATTGTAGGTGGAATACATTCATAAAAATGTTATATGTAATGTTATAATATGCATTTTCAACAGCCTGGTGTGAACCGCATATGCTCGGCCTGTAAGCACACCAGCAGCATTACGGAAAGAGATGTTGACTGGACACCAGGGTGAGCCATGATTCTGGAGAGCCGGGCTTTGCAGAAGCAGATTTATAACCTGGAATCTCTCTGGCACAAGACTCCCTGTCGTCAAGGTTATTTTTACAAATGGGATTAAAAAAAAGGGACAGTATAGTCAGTATATTGCTTCCCCTTCCATATTAATGTTTTAATATTAATTTAGCTCTAAAATAATTCATGCATTTCCCAGAGGCATTAAAAATAGTAGGAATTTATATGCTTTTTTTCTCTCCATCTCCCCCCAGGCAAATATCTACTGAAACATTGATAGTGATGTACCACAGTGCATATGCCTGCTTATGAAATACAACTGTTGAATGGAGAGATTTGATGGAGAAGAGAAAGGATTCTCAAACCAGACATTGTTCTGTCAGCAGAGAGTAACTCAGCTGTGTAAATGTATTCTTTCAAAGAACAGAAACTGGACTAGTGGCAAACACCTTGCAAGAAATTCGCACCGAGGGAACAGATTGGTGCCTGTTTTCTCAAGTAGGTTTGCCAGGATTGAGTGTGATAGTTTCTGGTTTAAAGCTTATGGCAGTTTTCCCCCAGCTGTATCTATCTACTGTTGCACTGATACTCCCGGCATCAAATATGCTTAGTTCTGAGCGTAAAACAACAGCATAGTATGTACACAACGTTTTCTAACTATGCTCCCGTACCCTGGTTCCTGCATGTCTTATCTCCTGCCCAAGAGTCTCTTGGGAAGTAAATTACAGTATTTGTGCTGGAAATTTGGTAGTGCTAAAGGACATGGCTTTGTTTCTTATTATTGGTTTGGGTTGCTATGTCCCCCTGCAGCTGATATTTTTTACTTCTATGCATTAAGCAGGGTATAAAAATTAAAAGAGAAGGCTGCGTGGAGACCTCATAGCAGCCTTCCAGTGTCTGAAGGGGGCCTATAGGGATGCTGGGGAGGGACTCTTCATTAGGGACTGTAGTGATAGGATAAGGGGTAACGGGTTCAAACTTAAACAGGGGAAGTTTAAATTGGATATAAGGAGGAAGTTCTTTACTGTAAGGGTGGTGAGGCACTGGAATGGGTTGCCCAGGGAAGCTGTGAATGCTCCATTGCTGGTGGTGTTCAAGGCCAGCTTGGACATAGCCTTGGGTGGCATGGTTTAGTAGGAGGTGTCCCTGCCCATGGCAGGGGGGTTGGAACGAGATGATCTTAGGTCCTTTCCAATCCTAACTATTCTATGATTCTGTGACATAGTGTTGTCTATTCAAAGTTTTCAATAGCACTAGTGTAGAACTTAGAGTAGACAGCAATTTGCTCTGTCTTTATTTTCTTAATGGAAAAAAATATGGAGTGCAGGTGTTTGGGAATCCTGTTTCTGGTGTGCTGATCTATCCTGACCAAAGGATACCAAATTGCCTTTGCGCAGTAGGCATGGATTACAAGGCCTAGTGCTTCTAACATTTAGAGATTGCACTGGAGCTCGTCATACTGTTAGTAGTTCATTTACTGTGAAGAGTCCTAGAGTAAATGCCTTCTTAGCATTTAGTTTTGGTTTGGCTGTGATGGTGACACTTATATTCCTGCAAAGTGCTTTGAAAACTGTATGAAAAATGCTATAACCCTGAAATACTATTTATTCCTTTGCTATTTCTTTCAGAACTCTGCCTTGTTGGAATCAGACTGAATTTTTTGTTTGAGTATCTTTTTGAGTTTGTATAATTCTTATATATACAGGCAACCCTTTGTGACCATCAGTGTGAAATCAGAGCACTGCCTTCACTGTGCTAAATTCTATCACTGCAAACACCCTTATTTATAATCTATTTTGGACTCAAAGCCCAAAGTTGCAGAGGAAGATGGTATCAAATGAAAAAGAAACAAAAAGAAACTACAAGGAAACAAAAGTACAACTGCCAAAGAGAACACTGAATTCTACAGCAGATGTGTTAAAATGCTGAGATTACGTTGAAAGTATCATTATACAGTAAACTGGGTTCTAAGCACTAACTTCCATTCTGGAATGCTTGTGTTTTGCACTCGGTGCAGTCAGATACAGCAAACGCTGTTCACAGCACACGCAGCTCTCACAGCAGTGTCAGAGCAGTGCCAACCCGCTGCTATCACTGCATGCAGGGGCTGATAG
Organism: Ara ararauna; assembly: GCA_028858755.1. Classification (NCBI taxonomy): domain Eukaryota; kingdom Metazoa; phylum Chordata; class Aves; order Psittaciformes; family Psittacidae; genus Ara; species Ara ararauna. Next base: position 2,571,335 of record CM054385.1, read on the forward strand.
CTAATCAAATCGGTGTAATGGGGTTATCTCTTACTGGCCTGAGCCGCCCAGCACTGGTTTGTCAGCACAAAGGACTGCCAGCTATCAGACCACAGGGGTGGCATTCAGCAAGACACCAACGTTGGCAGTTTGCATCCAGCAGATAGGACCAAGTCTTCTGCTAAACATGTGAATGGACTTCACTAAGAATGGAAACGAGCTCTTGCCATTTTCAGCACTACATAAACCATTAGGGTGCATCTTGTTGCCTGCCATGGTAATGTCAGACTTCTACATAAAGAAATTCAGCAACACTGGAGCCCCTCAGGAATCTCATCATTTTTTCTAGTGTTAGCGTTTGAAAACTGTGCTTGGGAGAAGGTTTGTTCCACCTCCCTGGTTCTGTCTGGAGGGTATGATTATTAGCAATCTCTATTTCCACATGTGTTTGTTTCTTTCTAAATGGGTGATCCATATTTAAACATCATCCTTATATCATGAACACATGTGCCCTGGAAGGTTTCTGCTGTAAGTCAGGAATTCTGAGCATAAAGTTTCCTAAACAAAAGGTGATCAAGACCCAAAAGTCTATGTTGTCAAACTATTATATTTATAATTAACTTTATTAGCTACTAGTTACGATTCAAACATTCTTATCCTAGAATCTGATGGGCAAAAGGACAGTTTTAATTTGTTTTTAATGTTTAGAATGTGTTTTATAAATATGCTGTTAGTTGCAGCGGGTACTGTTCAATGTTTGCTAGCATTGTAGGCAAAATTTGGGGCAAAATTCAGTTTGTGGTGCTGGCTTGATATCTTCCTGTTGGAGAAGTCACTCTCATTTTCAGGGACTGAGGCTAAAGTCAGGGAGAGGTCAGGCACCAGGAGGGTTACAGGAGGAATTTGGAAAGTGGGATTTTGGGCGAGAGGAGAAGTAGGACACATGGATTGTACTTAGAGAGGTCAGGGCGGATAAAGGAGAATTCACAGCATTTCTGGTGGATGAGGAAGATTTCAAGGATGGGTGGAATCCTTTTCTGCTTCTCTCTCAGTCTCCCTCCTGTGACCCTGGTTCCCATCTTCTATTTCCTGGACCACTCATCCTCCTTGCTACTCTGTCTTCTCTCTCCTCCATCTACTCACAGCAGGCCCAGCTTCCTTATCTCCAGGGAGCCTGGGAAGTGGATCAAGGCAGGATCTGTAGGCGGGGGGGAAGAGCAGGGACAAGCCAGCAAGCTGGTATAAGAGACCTGGAAGCACGGCTTGCTGCTCACACTGCAGGGGTGGAAGGGCTTCAGATAGCAATTGCTTTCACAGTAATAGCAGATCCTGAAAGTTTAGGCACATGCTGGAACACGCGATCTCTTTCCTTTCCGAGTTATTTCTTTTGCTTGTGTTTAGAGTATTCTCCAAATGTCAGTGGTATAAAGCCAACAATGAATACAGTAAGACGCTACATGCTACCTTATACCCTATGCCTTTCTGTGGAAAAACTAGAATATTTATCCTTACCCCACATTTTACAGCTTGGAGAAGTCTCCGTACCTCCTCACAGACTATTCTGTATAGCACTTGATTCCTCTGGTTGACCAAATTACTCCTGAGCACAAATAAGTCCCCAAATAGACTCTAACCACAGCTTCTTACACTAGAAACACAGTAAAGCCTGGGTGGATGCCTGTCTGGGTTCGCTGGAGGCATGTGCCCAGACTGAACAATTCACTGCTCCCAGCACTGATGATAAAGCCCTACTGCCATGTGTGCTCTTCTTTACAGTAGGTGCTTTTGTATAAATAGTACCTTTGAGGAGAAGAGAAACAAATGAATGACTTTTCTAAAATACAAGCCCCAAGCTTCTGCTTAGGGGTACTTCAGAAGACAAAGTGAGCAACTAAGGGTTAAACACAGAGCAGCACTGTGGCTAGAGAAGGAAAGGAAAACAATATTCAAGGCATGAGAACTCTACTGTCTTCTTTAACCTTCAGCCAAGTGGTATGTGGCGTTTCTACGTGAAAAAATGTGGCTGTAGCTGCTAAGGTCTCCCTGCATTCCCCGCTTCTCTAAGTCTCCCTTCATGTTGCAAGAGCGTATCTATGCACGGACAGGCATGGATTGGAACCCTCAGGCACAAATAATCCACATTCTGATCCCAAGCATTTAAAATTCAGCTAATTTCACTACCCAGATGGGTGAATAAGTGCAACATTAAAGGTGTTTGTGTGTCCTCGGCAACATCCAGTGTTGTGTTTCTGGATGCTTCTTTATGCAGAACTGGGTCTTCAAAGGTGAAATTAAGTTCCTTTTTGTAAGTCTGATTGTTTATAAATGACGGAGGAATGAGAGTGTTTCATGCTATGTCATGAAACCAGAGCGGGTAGAAAAGGCAACTGGAGAAGCCAATACTTGACTACCAACGCTCCTGACTCCCTGTTAACGTGAGCTCATGTTGAGAGCAAACAGCAGCGTTCCTTTAAGCCCTGGGACACATGGCTTTGCCCCTTCCCTCTCCTCTCTCTGCTGCATCCCAGACTCCCAGACCCACACCATGCTGGTGCCTCAACTCCTGCCTTGGCAGTGGCTGAGCAGGAGAGCTGGGAGGGGAAGTGTTAGTTTTAAAAGCATTTCTTGGGCCCTCTATGTTACAAAGCCAGAGAGAACGGTCTCGTTCCCCTTCTTGGTAGGGCTGCACATGGTTCCCATTGACAGAACCGGGAGCTGTGTTGTTAGGTTGTGAATTTGGCATGCACCCTGAAAAAAATCATCATAAACTCTCCTGAACTACTATGAGGATACCCACAGCAGCATTTCAACATCAGATTTATGTTTAAGTGTTACTGCCTCATCCCAGGAACTTGAAAGCCATATTTTCTATTGGCAAAACCTTTCCCATACGAGTTTACATTCAGTGCATGTATTAACTTTGCAAACCACAGTTAAGCTTTCCTCTTGGGGACAGCACACTCATTTTTTATATTGAAAATAATGAAAGGTCTAAAAAACCACAGCGAAGTTATTTTCCCAGTCATGTTTGAAATTTTTTACCCTTAGAATTACATAAGTCTCTGTTATGACATTTAATTCCTGTTTTTACTCCACTTTGCCAAAGCAAGGCACCAAAGAATCTTCATTATGTGCTCCTGTGCAAACATTCATAACTATTTCCACATGAATTGATTTGTTAATTTTAAAGTTCAGAGGGACTTTCTTCTAATTTCTATGCAAGAGAGCAGTATCATAGAGTCATAGAATCATAGAATAGTTAGGGTTGGAAAGGACCTTAAGATCATCCAGTTCCAACCCCCCTGCCATGGGCAGGGACACCTCACACTAAACCATGCCACCCAAGGCTATGTCCAACCCGGCCTTGAACGCCACCAAGGATGGAGCATTCACAACTTCCCTGGGCAACCCATTCCAGTGCCTCACCACCCTTACAGTAAAACACTTCCTCCTTATATCCAATCTAAACTTCCCCTGTGTAAGTTTAAACCCGTTACGCCTTTTCCTATTACTACAGCCCTTACTGAAGAATCCCTCCCCAGCATCCCTATAGGCCCCCAATATGTTATTAATTGCAAAGCAAACACTGCTGTACTTCCCCCCACACCCCTTTTTTTCCCCACAAAAGTTCTCAGGACACTCCACAACACTGAAAACCAGTGTTTTAGAATAAATTCCGTGTTCACACTTCATGCTATTTGCTTACCTACTGTAAAGAAGGCAATCACAGGACCATACCCAATGGCAAACACCTTTGCTATGTAAGACTGTGACATATTCAGAATGGAAATGCTGCTCACAGTTCACGGATGGGGGGGGATGTCCACCTCTGGGTGGAGGAGAAGGCAGAGAGCATGTATTACACAGGAATCACAGCCAGACACACTATGCGATGGGAGGCTGACAGCTGAATGGGCATGCTCAGAAACACTACACTCCTACTTACCACACATTGGAATCTATGCCCAGATGTGGCTATCCTAGGAAGGAGGAGGAGGAGAGGGGTCTGTAAACCAGTACAGGGTCCGGCCCATTCATCTAAAGTATGTTGTGTCCTAGTATGAGGAAGTGTTAACTTAGTGATGCTGACAGTCCTCAGTAAGTGTCCTATGCATCAAATTCAAGTTGTTATTCACAATGTTTCAGTACAGTCTCTAGTCCATTTTTCATGTTTATATTGAGCTCCAGTATGCCAAACAGTCTTGTCAGAAAACAAGACAATGGACTGAAAAATAGCAATGACGCTAGGAATGCGGTCAGGAAGAACAACCAGCACGTAACAGGCAAGAATAGTGCAGAATAAAACCAGCTCCTATGTTGTATTAGATACGATATTGATAAGTGCAGATGTCCACCCACCTGATTTCTATATTGAAAGCAATCTTCAACCTTACACAATCCTGAACTCAGAGGCAATCTCTCCAATATGCATTTCTAAACTGCCTCATGTAAAGATACAGAAGACTGCAGATGTCACAGCAGCACACTCAGTGATCATGTTAACGTTTCATGCTATTTTTCTGTTGAAACATCATTAACACATGCTGTGTGCACTTACCATTATGCGACATTCCAACGGCAAGGCATTTCTGGAACCGGCAGTATTGACATTTATTCCTGCTTTTTTTATGGATGCGGCAGTTCAGGTCACACCTGTCATAGATCAGCTTTAACCTGATGGTTCTTCGAAAAAAGCCCTGGAGTCAACACAGAAGCACGTAAGAGGACACCAGAAACCGCAGTGCCATCACCTCCCTCCCCTGGGAGGATAAACCCAAAGCACCTTTCTGGACACACACTGAAGCTAACTCCGGTTTAGGCAGCTGTCCAAAGGAATCAAGGCTCATGGGGTCTGTGTCTGCTCCTCAGTGTGCTCCTGCTCTGATCTCATTAGCCATTTGCAACCTAGCTTGACAGAGGAGAACTGGGGAAGCTCATGGGAATCAGTGGAGTTTAAGGGACACAAGCTGGGAGCTCTACAGACATGCGGAGCATGAAGAACACTGCACCGAAGGAAGCCAAGCTCCATTTGTTCCACTGCTCATGGGACAGCTTGTTCTGAAGTGAAATTTCAGATTCACTACCAGGGGAGAAAACTTTATAAATCACTGCAAACCAGAAATTCTGCCAACAGCAATTTGATCTCAAGTGAATCAGTCACATTATGGGGTAGTGCCTCCTGACAGTTTAAAGATGCTTTCCCACATCACTCAGAAGCAAGGAATCAATTTTATCTAAATTTATCTTCATTTGTCCCTTGTAACAATTAAGGTTTTCCTCACAATAAATAATACCAATAAATAATTCACTGTAATTTGATTAATCAACAACATACTTATTGCTTTATGTGTTCCTAATTCAGAGCTACACGATCTATTTAAGCTCTGCATTGGGTCTTTCCTATTAGTTCATTTCCTCTAGATACTGAAAAGAGAGAAGATGAGAATTTGATGTTAAGCTCTGTAATATTTTTCTTTGAGGTGAATGAATTATTATTCATTTCTTTCTGTGTCATTTCTTTTCTCATTCTTGAGGAAGGTCAATTTTTACACCATTCATTTGTCCTTTTTGTGTTATAAACACTACATTCCATTGACATAAAAAGAAGCTGGTGGAGTTTTAAAGCAGAAAACCACATTCTTCCATTCCATTCAACTTTTCCATAGTCATCTAGAAATGTGTGAACTGAGTGAGGAAACTCTAATCAATGGGAATAACAGAAAGTCTGAAGTTTAAATTGCTCAGAGGATTGAGCTTTGGAGCTAGGCATGAGTCCGCTTTTGCTGCAGGCTGTGAACTCAGATTCTGCAACTGATCTCCAAGACAGCAGGAATTAACTAGAATTGCATCATGGCCAAAAGTAGGAGAAATGCACAAAAAATTAGAACAGATCAGTAACATAATAAAAAAAGCAAATTGTATTTAAAACCCCTCCTCCTATGAAGTCATAAAGTACCTGCAGGCTGTGGGGAACAAACGGGCCTTTCCAACCCTAACTGGTCTGTGATTCTATGAATTTACTTCAAGATCTAAAGCTGCTTATAAAAGCACAGACCTCGGATTTTACCAAGGGATTATTCAGATGGAAATAATACCAAATCTGCCTTCAGAAGAGCCACCTTTGTGACAACTCACCTTGCAACCTTCGCAGGCATGCACACCATAATGAAACCCAGAGGCCTTGTCCCCGCACACACGGCATTCGATAGCCATAAGGGAGTTGGAAGTCTCCTCATGAGGCTTGTTGTACAACTGAACCTTTTCTGAAAAATAGGGTGGGGAAGGAGGCTCCATTTTGATTGCACCTGTGTGTAAAGAAGAGAGAAACTCAGACTATAATTGAATATGTATAGGAAGAAACAAGGGACAATCCCAAGCAGTCGCAGTAAACATAGCCAGAGTCTTAGCTCTGCTTCATAATACAAAATGAGCAGTAAACTGAGGGTGTAAAGGGATATAAACTGGAAGCCACTATCTCACTGGCAGTATATAGGCTGAAAAACCTGGAAGAGGCAGATTCTGATGTAGAAAGTGCACTACAGATCCAGTTTTCAACTCTGGAGGGTGGAATGATTGAAAGAAAGGGATATAAAAATGTACCTATGGAGACCTTATACTTGAAAGGCCTTCCAGTATCTAACCTGGTTGCATTACTTCAAGGTGTTCAGAGCTACTGCAGGGAGATGGGCTGGAGTTTCTAATCTTGTAATAAAAATGATGTAAGTAGCTATAGATTGAATCAGAGATGATTGGATATTTAAAGAAATTGAGCTCTCCTGGGGAGCACTTTGGATGCAGTTTAGAGATACATGCTCTCTTCTGAATGTTTCTAATTGAGAGAGCAATTGAATATCAAACAAGCTCAAACAACCAAATACTATGTCCTTAAAACAGTTACTGGTCACAGAAGTCTCAGAAGTGATGCAAGTGCCACAGTATTACAAAAGGATGAATGTTTTTCTTTTCCAGACTGGCTGCATGGTACAAACTAGCAACTTTTCTTTCATATCTAAACTAGGAAGAAAGAAGAAAAGAGGAAATGGTTTAAGTAAAGATGAAGAGGGTTTATCCTACCTCAGCTCTAGTGTACCCTACCTTGCAATTGGAGTGTTATGGACAGTTCTAACTGAACTAGCAGGGAAAACATCTTAATTTATTACATATGCGACCGAGATGTTCACAGCACCTGCTTCACTGTGCAGCCAGAATTAAACACCACAGCATTCCTCTCAGGAATTCCCTTGAAGAATTCCCGGACAGATTGCTACGATCAAAAGTGATGTCAAATCAAAGTAGGCTAAGTGGACCTTTAGGAAAGTTCCAGGCACAGCAACCTCCCGTCCCTCCTTGGAGCAGGGATGTGCAGCAACAACTCACTTCTATTCTGAAAAGGAGAGCTCCCTGTCAGTTTTTTTACTGTAACTGGCAAAGAGCAGCACTGTTCCTAGGCCATAACTAATCCTAGCCCATGGAGCCCCAAGGCTATGCCTGCATTAGGGACACTGATAAAAGTTAGACCAAAGCTGTGACTCAGGTGTAGCCAATATCTCTACTCCATCACATTCTTAGGCTGGTTGGCATTTCACATATGGATTATTAATAAGCTATGTAGGCTGGGACTTTTTTTAATATCCAGGATACTTATTCTGCACCATGTGCATAGAGCTTCGAAGGACAATTTAAGCATAGATACATGAATAGAACACTGGCAGCTTCAGAAAAAAATGGTGAGGTTCATGTGTCTGATAAAAAACATTTAATGCCATTTTAGCTACCTTATGATACCCTGCCCAACCTCCAACTGCTGCTCTGGAAGGGTGGAGGGCTGCTGTATGTATTCTCCCTTTCCTGTCTGCCCTGCAAGCATGGTGACACAGGATACAGCAGTTAGTCATCTGAATACTTCTACAGCCTTTTGCTGCTAGGACACTTTCCAGAGAATGGAGCAGATATGAGCATGAAGAAAATACAGTTTTTAAAATCAAAAGCATACTTTGGCAATCCTGGAGCTTGATGTCATATTTATAATCAATGTTTGTCTGATCGCTTCTTGCAAGAGGAATATCTTCATAGTGTGGTGAAGAAATGCTTGAAAAGTCAACAGTGGTAAACGGCTTGATGTCGAAGGAATGTGTGTGATCATCCATTGCAGACAGATCCACGGGGCTAATTCCAAAATTCATGGGCCAAAACGGCATTTCTGTGTCAACCATTGTAACCCCTGAAAACAGAAACACAGGCATTTTGAAAGAAACTAGTTATCTCTGTAACAAGTACAGGTCCAGTTGTCTCATGTCCAAAGGACTGAAGTGCAAACTCTCAATAAGGTGTAGGTTTAGGCCAAATCTATCACTTGCCGTGAGTTTGTCACCATGCAATGTACTAGGCTTATAGTAACACTGCATGGCTAACACTGAGCAGTTAACCCAGCTTTGAGGTGGTTCTTAGGGAGGCTCTGCCAGCTCATGTCATGAGAGCAAATGGGATGTTCTGAGATCCCGGCTTCAGGCTAACCTTAGAACAGAACAACTGGAGAAGAGAAGGCTCAAGGGGGGGACCTTACTGTTCTCTAAAACCACCTGAAATGGACCCAGGAGGGGGCTGGTCTCTGCTCCCAAGGAACAGGGGATGGGACAAGAGGAAACGGCCTCAAGCTGCATCAGGCAGGTTTAGATAAAGCTGAGGAACAATTCCTTAACCAAAGGGTGCTCAGGCATTGGAACTGCCCAGGGCAGTGCTGGAGTCACCGTCCCTGCAAGTGTCCACACACTGTGTAGATGAGGCCCTCAGTGCCATGGGTTAGTGGTGACCTTGACAGTGCTGGGGAACAGTTGGACTGGATGAGCTTAAAGGTCTTTTCCAACCTGGGCGATTCTATGACTGTCTTCAGTATCCTGCTGGACTGATCTGATCTGTTCTGCAGAAGGCAGAACAGACAGTGGGCTCAAAGAACTGTGCTTAGGTGAATAACTGACAAATAGATTGAAGAATAACCAACTAAATAACTGTGAATGGGCAGATGAAATACAATTTTACTTGGCTATTTTGTAGAATACGTATGTGCTTTAGTAAGCATGCAAGTCATTTAAAACAAAAACGAAACCCCCAAAACCCAAAGACAGATAATCACTGACGTTAACTGCATCTCTCAATAGTGTGTATATGAACAGAATCAGAAGTCTTCCACAGGTAGTTTTGCAGCTTTGCAAATTCTAATCAATCTCCTCAAGTGTCTGAAAACCTGAAGGATTTCTACGCTAAGGAAAGAATTAAGAAGTAGTTGGTGGGTTTCCTCCAAATAACCAGGAATGTTGGAAATCTTTCCTCATTCAAGTATGTCAAAAGCTTTATCCCAGAGTCTTAAACCCAAGGCTCAAGGAAACGTCATTTCTGACTTTCCACATTCTAGATCTGTTTATGCACATCTTGAAAGCAGTAAACAAACCAAAAGCTTCAATCTGCAAAAATGTTCAGCAAATCGAGTGAAATGAGACTGAGATTTAAAGAGTTTTTCCTCTTCTGACACTTAGATGACCAAAATCCTTGATTCAGATGTATTTCAACTATAAAGTCTGTAAGTAACAGCAAGTGTAAAACAGTGCTTTATAACTAGGGTTTGTCTTTCAGTTTCTGTCATTTATAAAAAGAACATTCTGATCTAAAAATAGAGTTGATGTGAAGGAACTTCATTGACTTGGTCACTTTGGCTGTTTAATTTGGACTTTAGACCCAATCAGGTAAGTAGCCTTTAACCTCTAGATTACAGGAACTTTGATTTGATCTACTTTGAATCAAAACTGCACTGTCACACTGCCACAACTGCTGTAAAATGAATACCATGGAACAGACCTGCTCTATAACACTGAGATCATCCTCTGTTTTGGCAGGCCTGCAGGTAAGTAAATCCATAACTGTCCTCCCCATTAACTGCACTGAAGTGCTAAGGTAGTAATGGCTAGAAAGGGTTACAGCTCTCTTGATCTTTCCTCAGGGAAGTCACCCTCATGCTTCCACCTTAAGGAGTCGCAGCACAACCTTTTCCTTCCCTTCTACCTCGGCCACGACAAAGGCTGTAAAATATCTTTCTTATTTTTCAATTTCAGATTAGAAATTCTCACTGCCGTGGGAACAAAGGGGATGCTACTCTATCCCATGCTGTGCAATATACATGTTGCCTCTAGGAGAACAAAATGGGATCCTATAGCTCCGTACCGCCACTCCTACTGCTACATGACTGATGAATTAGAGTCCTGGGAAGCAAACAGTGTTGAGGGCTCATGGTTGGCAAGGTTAGCCCAACGCTCAGCAGCTATCTGCCTTCCCAAAGGCGTCAGCCATTGGATGGGATATGCAGACTCATGTCATCCCTAATGAAAGCCAGATCTGCCTACGAGAAAGAATCAGAACTTGTAACTGCCACAAGGGAAAGTTACCCTGTGAGAGTACCTTAGGGGTTGTTAGAGTACATTGTTGTTACATAGTCTGTTCCAGTCAATTGTTCTGTAAGCATGAAGCGCAAATCCCTGGCCATCAACACTGGGAACTGTCCTCATTAAACACATTTCCAAATAAAGCAGTAAAATAGAATAGGCTCCTTCCTAAGAGGCCATTTTTGGAATCACACATACCTTTAAAACAGTTAAACCAAATCAACAGACATCTGTATTTAAGCCTCGGCTTATAGTCCTTTAAGCATTAAGAGTCCACTGTGCATGTGGAGGGCTGCCTCAAGGGTGGATGAAGAAGAATGCCTGCAGGCCTGGCCCCAGTTGTGGCCCCATCCTATGCAGCCCACAGGACTCGATACACCCAGGTGCCCTCATGAGGTTCCTGTGAGGTCAAGACACAAGTGCAGGCAGCCATCAAGAGGCAGGAGGACTCCTACTGACACCTGCCCTGCACTAGAGGAGCTGAGGAGGCTTCAGTATGGGCCTGAAGGCAAGTGCAAGCTGGAGACACCCACTGAATGATACACTGAATGACTGCCATTGAGCTCAATTGCTCTATTGCACACAAAGCAGACATTAAAATTAGTATTCCTGCATTATCCATAAAACCTCTGTAAAGAAATTCTCACAGTCCTGAGGCATTATCACTTTGTATTCTCAATTTAAAAGGCTTTAGTCTGCAAACCACTGTCAGCTAAACAGCAGGTTAAAGCTAGTCTGTATTTCACTTTATAACACAGGGAACAACTGGGATGTTCTGGAGAAACTGATTACGTACAATGTGATTAACTCCGTGAAACTCCTGAACCATTAGAAGACAATGTGTGCATGAAATTCACCGTGTACAGATAGGCACACCACAGGTTGGAAAGACTCAGAGAAGCATGTAAGCCCAGAGGTCTGGCTTGCAGGACAGACTCTGAAAGCTAAGAGGGTACAGTAACTCCTTAGCGTGTTCTGCATTCACAGTCAGCACAGCTTGCTTGTTTCAGCAAAGTCTACTCCTAACCAGAGGAGTTTCATGGGACAAGCATTTCTAGCACAGAACTTTAGATTTTCGCTAAGTTTTAGGAGAAGCAACACAAAACACATAGCAAGTAACCTGGTGTTTTAACACTCACTCAATACGAGGGGTTATGTTTCATGCATGCTGGTTTTTCCCCGTGCATCTGTTCACATCACACACACATTCTGTGTGCTGGGGATAGAGGAAATAAAAATGTCTAAAGTAAACTGAAAGGCAACCCAGGACGTTTAGGTGCACCTATCAGCTGCCACGGGGCACAAAGTCATTCCATTTTATGCTACTCATGTTTCCAATCTAAGGTAATAAAATCTGGGCTCAGCAGCCATTTACAACCCTTCAAGCAAAAGCCTATGAACTCCAGCCCTTCCAGAGGTGAACACCCCATGCACAACGAGTAATAGCAGTTCTTCTGATTTTCAGGCAATGAAAAAAGTTTTGCTAAATTGTTCCATCACCAAAAAATGCCTACTTTCAGGTTTGAAAAATCATTATGTTCATAGAATCCCAGCCTGGTTTGTGTTGGGTTGGAAGGGACCTTAAGGCTCATCCAGACCCATGGGCAGGGACACCTTCCTCTAGAGCAGGTTGCTCCAAGCCCCTGTGTCCAGCCTGGCCTTGAATGCTGCCAGGGATGGGGCAGCCACAGCTTCTCTGGGCACCCTGTGCCAGCGCCTCAGCACCCTCACAGGGAAGAGCTTCTGCCTAAGATCTAACCTGAAATTATTATGTTTGTATTATAATTCTGTCTACAATATCCTCAAAGATAGGCAACAATGATATTGTACATATGCACATACACAGAAGTGTGTATAACTGAAGTCTCCCATTAACGTATAAGGTTCTGACCTTATAAATGCCTTGAGTAGATGGGATTGGCTCAACACAAAGAAGGTTTGCCTGCACATGAACTGCTTTCTTTACACTGGGAACAGTTAACTTTGGCTGTACTGTAAATCCCACTCGACAAGGCCTGAGCTCTGCTCAATTTACATGAATTTCATTCCCACTCCCAGTCCAGCATCAACCTGGGAGGGCTCACGAACACAGACCTTTTAACCTAACCGCAGAGAAACATTCTGCCTCTCAGGCCTTGCAGATCAGGGCAGCACCTCTCTTGTGAGGGATACAGCATTCTCCAGCAGCAGCACCACAAGACAGGACAAGATGGTGTTTGTAGGCATGCACATCTACGTGGGCAGAAGTGGAGAACGTGTGGCTTCTACCTCGTCTTGGCTTCCCCAGTGCTGTATAACATAAAGCAGACTCGGTGCTCTCCCAGTGGCAGGGATGATACTTCTACTACTTACTATGACATCTGTGCAAAGAGGTGGTAAAGGTTGATTGTCTTACTAGATTTCATGCAACAAAAAGACTAAAATGTTTGACTTTCATTATGCACATATTTCTGATTTGGTAAAGAAGAAGAAATGTATAAAGCAGCAATGTGACCTGGCATACAGATACACCCATCAGTGGCTATTTCTCAAAGACACCAGTAAATTCAAAGTTGCTAAAGGAATCCTGAAGCTGTCAGTGCAATTGATTCCGTACTGTGAGAATACCTGTGGTCAAACAAGATAGTTGTTTTGTGCTTCTCCATTTCTGGACAACAAGATGCATATTATAGCATTTCTTTATACAATAAAACAGTGATCCCAAATAAATATTGTTCATAATAATTTCTGAATGATGAGAGTTTTGGGTTTGCTGTGCTGGATATAAAAATCAATGTGTTTCATTGCACTTGTAAAGTTCAAATCCTCTCATGTAACTGCTAAGTCTTAGATTATGCAGATCTTGTTCAATTTCATAAAACCTTCTATTACACTGGAAACTAAATGATTTTACTATTCAGACTAACTTAGATTGTGAATACTACAATGAAGTGCTGATTTTATTCCTTCATTATTGAAAACTTACATGTGAAATCTGTGCCTATGTATAATAGTTTACAAATATTTCTATTTTGCATGTAACTTGACTAGATTTCTGCTGTGATTTTGTCTTTTTCCCTCCCTGTAAAATGTGAATGCCAACATTTCCCTCTGGAAAACCTTAAAGTTAAAATAAGTAATGGTAGTCTTCTCATGGCTTTTTGGGCAAACAAAACCGACACCCAAACAGGCAAACACCAAAACACCCAAAGCAGAACTCCAATCCGCAGGCTACTCCAGAATTCTTCCATAGCACTCACACATGCTCATGTGAGATCCAGATAATAAAAACTTAGCTAATATTGATTGAAATGATTTTCATGTGCAAAAATCATTCTCAGCTAGCCAAAGGCCATGCAGATAGGCAGCAGATGTTATTCACATGCAGTCAGATGGATATGCTTTAGTATTGGAATCATCAAAAAGAGCAGAAGTGGACGAGAGATTCTGTTGAGATAATGTTACACAAGATATGAAACCAGCCTTCATAACCCCCTTTACTAGCATTTAACCTCAGGTAGCCAACTGCTAACTATTATCTACAAGGAAGCAAAGGAAGGCACATGAACTCATGAGACATGTCTGTATTGACTTCCAGCCACGGCAACAGCTTACACTTGATTAACATGGTGCTGACTGTGAGAAGCAGCATCTCTTTCAGCTGCTTCATGCAGGAGCAAATTATTTCCAGTCCCTAAGAAAGTCATTTGGTGCATTTGTCATATTAGGAAAACATGAAGTATAACATAAGAGATTATCATGGTATGAAAAACATCTTGGATCACAAGCTCCTCTCTACCGTAAACACTGCCTGTGCTCAGTTAACCTGAAGAGCCTGTTGCACTACATTCTAGACATGCTCTTTCCAGACAAAACTACCAAAATATGACCCTGGAGGTATTTAATGAAGCAACCAGAACATCCTAACCTCGGATGAGATGCAGAAAATCAGAGGGGAAAAAAATCAGCCAAAGCCTCTCAGCTTTGAAACATCACTGAAATCAAAGCAATGGTATAATTACGCTACCCGACAGGTATAAATATGGACAAATACATACACAGTGTAAATCTATTTCTATTTTTTTTAAATTAAAACATATTTCATGAAATAGTTTGGAAATAGTTTGAGTAATTTGACCCACTGAATCACCAACCTTCATTTGTCTTTCTGGAGAGAAAGCTGCAAAAGGGCTATAAGAAGAGAAGGGACAGTCTCATGACAAAACTGTTGCATTCCCTTTCAATAACTCAGTTCTTTCATTGCCTCTGACACAGTATTCAATGTGGCAATGGACAAGTAGCCCAAGCCAACATTTTCATCAGTGCTGTTTTCAGGTCCTCGATGTGAGGCATTGGGTCTGGTGATACACTGTGTTCAGAAAGTGATGAACTGATGCCTCTGGAAGGTGGAGAGTCTCATTGATTCTAGTAAGACTTGGAAAAACAGTATCACTTTGTCCTAGTCTTATGGTTATTTAGAGAAAATGGCATCATTTTACTGCATTTACTTTTTCCTGGAGAAAAAGAGATGCTGCTGACTTTCGTCTCAGTTCTGTACTTGTGCAGAGAAAGAATATTACCTTTCCCTTCCCATTCTCTGTGTTACCATTAAAACAGCCGTCTTCTTCAGCAGGGATGGTATTACTTTACAAAGTTTTGATACTCCTGATTATATCTGAGTACAATGAAGCTTTAAGCTTAGCTTAAGCCTCTAGGAGATACCTGCTTCAATCACAAAAATGATATATTGTTCATTCATAGCATCTGCTGTTATAATGGACTTTATCTGATAGACAACGTTTGCATAAAAGAAACTAATTTTATTTTGGATAAACCAAAGTATGTGGGGTTTTTGCGGCCTTTCAATGACTCAAAGCACTTGGACATAGTCTGTTCAATACATGAAAACAACTACTGCGTGGTCTCAGGTTCTTAAATCTAATGCAGGACCAGGAATACTTGTGTTCTGCTGCTGCAGAGTCAGCAGAGGGAGCACAACTTAACTGAAAAACCAAACCTTCTTTCCAAGAACCCTGCTGACACAACCAGCAATGCTCTTCAACAAACAAACAAGCAGTGAATAAAGTACATAAAAAGAGCCTTGTTGACTGATCCCCCCCAATTCAGTGTTTGATAAAATCAGCAAGCTTCAAATTGCAGCAAGAAAACCCATGGAACAGCAACAAGTTATAAAGACTTGCTTTAAAAACTCCAGTACAGAATTTTGTATGTTATGTTTGCATTACCAAGACACAGAGATAAAAAGGATTTTTCCTTTTTATTCATCCACTTATTCTAAACACTAGCATAATTCAGGGCAGAAGTTGTTTCATTTCTGTGATGATACATGCGCTGAACAGCAATGTCTTGGTAGGAGTTATCCAAAGCAGTCTTTCCAAGCAAAGGACAAACTAGAAAGCACTATGAGCGTGAGAAAAGGCCGCAGGCTTACCTTCCAGACACCGGGGCTAACAGGTTGCTCATGTCACCCACCCCACCTCTCACTGCTTGACCACCCTCATCCACGAGCTCCTTTTGACAACTCAGTACTGCCTTTCAGTTTTCTTTTCAAGTATGAGTCTATTCAAAGTATGTACAGGAATGAAAATGGAGGTCACTGCAGAGGAACTAAACTTCCATGGGTTTGTTTTGAGATCTTTAAAGCCCTCCTCAGTTTACCTGTAAAACTAAAGAAAATCCTGGTGGCCTCTAGCAAATGCTGAGTGTCAAACAAGTGACTTAATGGAGAAACAAGCTGATAGAGCTTTTGGTGCACTGCTTTTAACATCAGCCCTTCCTCCAAGCAGAAGGTCCACACAACGGATAACATTTTCTTCTCTGTTCCACAGATCCAAACCTCAAGCCAAAACCAAACATGTCCATTAGGAAAGATACCCCACAATACCAAAAAGATGCAATGTGGCCAATGTACTGTTGAAGGAATGGGAATAAACAAGCCTGGTGGTTCTAGCCAAAATGAGTTTGTGAATCTTCAAGCAGAGGAGGAGAGATGTATCACCCCTGTCACAGGACGCAGCCACACCTCAAGGGTTAATCATGGAGTGGGAGAGGTATGAGCCCTGTGCAGTCTACTGTACAAACCTGCATAACCAGCATGGGACCAAAATTCTGATAGCAAGAAGGAAAGCAATGAGCTGGGGCTGAGTGAATATTAAAGGTGTGACAGCAAACCAGATACTCACAGGGACATCTTGAAGCACTGCGACCAGACGCAAGTGTCTGTCACATCTCCACAATGTGAATCGTGGAGGAGCACTGAAGACTCCATGGCTTAAGAACCAGGCTGAGAAAAGCAAGCAGTGCCCTGTGCATGGGCTGCGGAGAACAGCAACACCAAGAGCCTTCAGGAAGCCAAATACAAAGTGAGGGGGGAGTCAACCCTCTCAGCAAGGCTGCACAGTAAAACATCAGAAGTTTGAGAAATAGTGTAAAGCCAAACACTTGAAAAGACCAAAAGCAAGCAACTCATAAATCGGTAGGAAATGTATTTTATGCCTATAACTGGATTACAGCTACAAGCTGTAATTACTAAAAGCAGAGTCCATAACATTTACGACAATGCTTAGGAGGTAGCTGCTAATAGAAACAGCCCATTCAGAGAATAATAGAGCTGTTTAAAATATATTTTCTATTCTGTGCCTATGGAAATCACATAAAATGGTAGCTGACCTGAGTTCTTACTTGAAATAGTAGCATTTTATACCATTGCAGGGTCACAAATCATTGTAAATATAAATGCAGGTGAGAAGCAAGCTCGAAAATGCCACAGGCTACTCAGATACGCTACAAGTTCTACTGTCCTATTTTAATTATTTAATGTAGGGATTGCTGCATTCTGATACTGAAGAGATATTGAGGAAACTTTAAGTTATTTCCGGATATTAAAGAAATTGGTTGCACGGCTGTGCTCAAATAATAGCTTCAATAGAAATAGAGAATTTTGGAAAATTATAGCTGTAGAAGAAGTCCTGAAACACTTTGTGAAGAAAGGTAGCTCAGATTTAAGGGGAGCAGCACTTCAAACCCATGGAGAATAGAAGTACAAGATTCTGGAAGTGGCACGGTGTTGGACTCCTGGTGGTAAAAGATGGACTAGAATAGAAATGAAAGTGCTCTACTACAGTCACCAGACTGACAGAACACTGCAGAGGTAATTTGTGCCCTGTTAACTCAGATTCAGACTTTGTGGGAAAGAACCCTCAAATTGTTCTTAGAAATACCTGAGCAGCAAAACTGCAGTTCTGTGGTTACAGGCAGCTGCAATCCATGCTTTGTGCGGTGCCGTGCTTTGAAACTCAGCTGAAGCCGGATGAAAGGCTTATCTTCCCAGGCCTTTTGTTCAAAAATGTCTTAAAAATACCTCCCACTCTTCAAAATAGAAATGATTATTTCATTCCGTTGAACAAAACCACCCAACACCCCCGGAAACACAAAAAAATGTGAAAAACAAGGTATCATCTGATTGCTAATATAAAAATCAGAATGAATGTGCGCAGATTCTGTTGGGCAAAGATCATATACTGGTAAGTACAATATGCCTACTTGCCTTAGGAGAGCTCAAATGTGGATCATTTTGGTTTTGAGGGATTTGAGGAAACCAGAAACACACAAGTCTCCAACTTGCACTGGCAGTATTGTAAAACTATCTCATGATATAAAATGTAGGCGTTACTCTATGAATCATTGTGATTTAAAAAGGATACTGATAGATAGGCAATGAATCACATTCAATTTTGTAAGCAGAAAAAGCTGGCTTCTTAAGAGAGACCTTTGCCTCCTTTGGCACAGCAGAACAGCTAAATGTGCCAAGCTACTGAAGAGTAAGTTGTTCTTGTCATGGAAGTGGCCTCGTCAGACTGAAGGAAGTAATTGATTCTAAAGCAGACCAAAAATGCTGTGTTGTATACAAGATAGCAAAGCTTTATCAACATGAAAGTCACAACATAATTCCACTGACAAGAGTGTTAACATTCTCGGCCTGTGCTCGGCTCCAAGACTCGGTGTACCTTTTAGGAGTGGCATTGATTTATACTGGGCAGTCTTCACATCACTCAGGGCTAGTGAAAGTTTTACTAACTACAGGAAACTCAGACAGTTCAGAAGATGTACATTCGTGCAGCTTAACCTACACTGATATTTTTGCCACTGTCTCATTAGGAGAGAAAAATCTCCTTCCAGATTCTACGGAACTGACTTGTTGCTGTGCTAAAGAAGGGGACTAAGACAGCGTTCCAGAAGCCTTTCCATATATCCCAAAGATGCACAATAATATAATTTAATTCATTTTAAAATAGAATGTAATCTAATGGATATAAGCTATTTTTATTAACAGCAAGAAGAAGAAAAATTACCAAGGAGTTAAGAAGCCTTTTCATTCTCGAAGTTGTCAGTCAGATTTATAAGTTCAGTGCATGTCATTAAAAGGATTTTAAGGGGAAATTCCACATTCAGAAGTTTCATATACAGACTTAAGTAAAAGCTATGACTGCACTTGCTAGTGTCAAACTTGTTTTGAAATCACGAGAAGGCTTTATAGCTTCAATATAAATGCAGTGTTTAGGCCACAGTTAAGCAAAACACTCATTTATATTTTTATTTTGAATATTGTTTTATTGCTAATGGTATTAAACACATCCTTAAAATGCAAACATATTTAAAAACCCAGTTCCTGGCTAAGGAAGGACTTCTGTAGACAGGATATGTTATCAAATTCCATATCATACATGTGTGCACACAAATAAATCAATAGATGTTGTAATACAGATCTATAAGAAATTAGTTTTTCATAAAATGCCATCTTTTTATATAAAATTACTGTTTCTCACTAACTGCAGTGACAAAACTGCTCACAGTTCATCAGATAAACTCCCAGCTACCATGAAACACTGGTCGCAATGCTCAGCCAGATTCCTGCTGTACGGTTAAATAGGAAACAGCACTGTCCCAAAGTGCTCAAGTCTAGCAGGAAAGCTATCTAGCAAACTGATACTCTCCTCACACACGACACATTATACGAGAACTTGCAAATTCCTCTGTGGCTTCATAAGCCTCCCCCAGATTATCAAAGATTTAAGCATGCAGTATGGCAAAATGCACAAGAACACATGTATGAACTGCAGTTCTTTACAAGACAATCTTATGCTCCACTGTTTAGTTGGGCTCATTGGGTCATTACCACTGTGTCTTTTCATGTATTTTAATATACTAATCATGGCCCTTATTCTTTATAAATGGTTCTTAGTGAATAGTTATCAGCTAAGGGACTAATTTAGCAAGAAGTTTTAGACTATACGTACTCTCTTTTGGGATTCAAATCTGAATATGAAGTTTGTATTTTTCTTTGAAGTGTTAATATACAATAGTCACTATGGAAGTTAATACGTGCACAATATACAGGTTTTTTTTTCTTCTAAGACATCTTCAGTGCAATAAATTTTATACTAAGACTGAAGAATATTTGTAATATTAATCCTTAAATAACCACATAAAGCTCCCTCAATTGATTTGGTGTGTTAGAGAAGTTGTTGGGATCTTTTTACAGAGGCAGAATACTATTGGTAAGGATCTTGGGATTTTTTCTTTCCTCAGCCGCTGCCATGTCAGTGCTTTTTAATGTTCACAAGACAGTAAACTGAAGTGTTGGTTCCAAGAGATGAGCTA
This sequence comes from Ara ararauna, assembly GCA_028858755.1. Taxonomy (NCBI): domain Eukaryota; kingdom Metazoa; phylum Chordata; class Aves; order Psittaciformes; family Psittacidae; genus Ara; species Ara ararauna. The sequence continues at coordinate 2,591,404 of CM054385.1, forward strand.
ATAAGGCATACAACTGTAACAGGGTAAAATATACTTATTAATATCCTAAATGCAGTTCCCTGCCATGCAGAATACTGAATACTCCCACAGGAAGAGGAGGAGAAACAAATGCAACATATGAGTTTAAACTCATTCCTTGAATTAAATCCCACTTTCACAGTTTTTCCTGGCAGTCAAAGACATTGCAAATTATCCATAAAAATTGCTTCTCTCATATTGGGACAAGCTGTTTTCATCACAAAGCTGTCATCTCTAAAATACTAACACTGTAATATGTATTTTAATATGGTCAAGCTATACATAGGGCCCATGTAAGTCATTGTTTTTTATATAATACCACTTAAAATATTGTAAGTGTTGGACAATCACTAAGTCCTAAAAGTTAAAAAGCCCCATGTTGCACAACTGGTTCATTAATGCAGCTTGACACTATTTGTGCATTAAGTACAGAAAATATCTCAGCATAACAGGGAACACACTTCCCTAGGTATAATTATTCTTATATATAATTATATATAATTTCTGACATATGCCAACTATAAGATAATACTCTCTGCATACATGTGTATACCGCCACTAAACTCAGGGATGTCAAGCTAGATCAAACACTTCAAACCTTGAGAAAGCAGTATATAGTACCAAAGAAGGCTTAACATTTAGCATTCTGCTCTTCTAGGTGCCCCCCAAAAATAATCTAGCACAAAAATATGTTTAAACCTTGTGTGAAATACACTTCTTCACACACTGCTCCTGCAGTGTATTTTCATTAGCTGCTGAAACTCTTCTATCAGACATTTCTAAATGAGGAAGAGTACCACCAGGGATACGCATACCACTTCATAGTGTACTGTTGCCCAACATAGTGCTGAAGGACCCTACTTTTTACTCCATCTCAGTTGCTGCCATTACTTTGAGCAGAAAAACACCAGGCGAAAGAAAAACGGGCGCTCCACTTTGCTTAGGTGTAACAACAGGCTTTGTACCAGCCTACAGCACCAGTGCTCAACTGAAATAATTCATTCCTAAAGACAGATGAACTTTTGTGCATCTACCATCTCTTGCACAAATGTATCTCTTTCATCTTTTAAATTAGCAAAGAAAAATCAACCTTCTCAACTGTACTGAGCAGCACATAACCTGCTCAGCCACTTTTCAGCAATAGAGCAATCTCTTGTCATCTGAGTACTGTACTTTTGACCCTCCAAAATATTCCCAACTGAAATATGTTGACATGTTTTTACATGTGATTCAGTAATTATTGTTCTCAGTAGTATAGGATACTTATCATATATTTGGATCGATGCTCTTTGCATCTCTTGTACTCCATCTTTCTAAATATTCACTTTTCCAGATGACTTTAAAACTAATCTCATCAAGGTAACTTCAGGCTGCCTATGCCAGGAGTGTAGAATCAGGTTATAAGTAGGTAAGCTTGCTTTTGTAACTGAGATTGCAGCATTGGGCAACATTGGGAGAACTATTAATGAACACCAGTAAATTAACTATGAACTGTGTTCTAAATTTAAGTTACCTTGAACAGTTCCACTTCTGATTCTTCTACTGGACTACAAGGCAAGGGCATCAAGAGAATCTTCCCCGTTCTTGGTTTTTGGGTGGTCAGTATAAAATACAACACCATAAAACATTGTAGTATGTATTTTATTCCAGAAGAAAAATAGGTGGAAACTTTCTGAAGGAAATTTAGCACTGAAAACAGACTATCATAGAGCTAGATATAAAATAGTAATTTTAAAACCTGCATATGACTAAACAATAGCAATTTGAGAAAAAGAATACCAAAGTACCATCTCTAAAACATCAGCCGTAAGTTAGCACTAACTTGCCTCCTTTCATGTTATGGTATTTCTTACTTCCCGCAGAAATTATAGGAAATTTGTTAGGAATTGTCCATTTGATAGACTTCAGAAAAAAATTTTTGTATACTGGAACTTAAAACTATAGTAACTGCTGAACCAAACCCCCCCCCCCCCAAAAGCAAACAGCCCAGGATTTGAACTACTCGGATATAGATGATATTGAGAAGACCTAGAACAGAACAGTATTATCTGGAGTTCCAAACCAAATACAGTGGGTTCCAAACATCAGTTTCTGGGCTAACGATTCCCCTGGCAAACTCTGTAGTCCTGGATGTCAGTGCAGACAAATCAAACTATTTTAAATTATGTCATTACTGTTCCTACCATCTAATGCTAATAAACAAAACTCCCCTTACCTCTCAGAAAGCAAATCTCACAGTACACGCACTCAGGTCACGGACTATCAGCACAATATTATAGGCTAATTCAAAACTGGGTACATGCTCAGATGTTACACAAGGTCGTTGAAGCCTTCCCTTACCCATCCCTCAGGAGTTTACTGGGAAAAGGCCCCTGTCACAAATATTTCTGAGAATGTGACACGAGTCTTTGGGAGCGGCACAGAATTTGATGGAGATATTTAACTCTTAAAAGTGCTTTTCAAGGGGAAACAACCCCAAGATACCTATCGCTTAAGGATATAGAAGTAACTTATTAAAACACGAACAGTAAGTGCTGTTTGAACCTGAACAAAAAGATGAATATTCCTCCTGCAGCCTTGTTATGTAAAAGTAGACAAAATATTGGTGGGGAAAGAACACGCTTTCATCTTTCATTTCAATATCATTAATGCACATCAAAATGAACTTGAACATAACCTGGATAATGATACATTAATGCAAAATTCTACAAGGTCCTGACTTTGTTACTGATGCAGAGACTTACTGGTCTTTCTAATAACAGATCTGGCAAGGTTGAGATTTTACAATGTGATTGAAAATTTAAAGGAAGGAATTTCTTTGATTTTGTTTTCTGTTGGGTCATTCTTCCTCTATACTATTAATAACCAAAGAATATGTCTGCTGTGAGTGGGCCCTACTTTTGTCAAGCTTTCTATTTGGAAATAAATTTTTTCCAATTTGTCCATTGAAATTGCCTTGCTTTCCCCATGAAAGAATAAATGTTTTTACCTGCAAAGTATGGAACATTATTTCATACAACTCCCTTGTCCCTTCATGTGAACTGCATGTCACTCCTGCATTTCCTGGGAGTGGCAATCACCCACAGAGCAGGGTATATTTATATTAACATTTAAGCAAACATGTATGTCTGGCAATAAACTGCACTGGTTTAATAGCTCCATGGCTTTTGCTACTGTTCTTTGCTTCTGCGATAAACTAACATTTTAAAACCTGTGTTTGATGCTATTCTTCAGTTCTTAGTGTTGGGGATCTTTAACCCAGACAGCCCACGCATGGCAGCCCTCGCTCTCGTCACACACTTTGGCACTGCGAGTCAGCAGAGTTTAGCACAGTGACTGACTAAGTCATTCTATTAAAGGAAGATGGGAACTGGGGCTGCTATTTTTGACAAAAAAATTTCAAGTGTTCAAATGCCATCATTTTAGGACACCAAACAGAACGTATCCACAGCTGAAAACAGTTCACTCTTAGGAAGAAGTTATTAATTTCTAGTTTAAGAGGTTTATTTTTAACATCTAATGCTAAACAAATACTTAAATAACTAATGCTAAACAGTCACTTTAGTAGATTTCTTTATTTCCAGCTGTAAAGAATCTACCAATACTTGACTTAATCAGTAAAGATTCTGATTGCACTCTATTTTGCATATAGATACTGTGGAGAGCATGAAGTGTCTACCAGCTCTAAGCTAGAAAAACTCCATGAGTCCCACTCAACCTATGTTCATCTGGATTTCATATTCTAGGAAGCTCTTAATCAGAGAGTGAGAATTGCATATAGAGATCAATCCCAGTTCATGTAAACTTGCCTGCTTTCTTTAAAGATATCAACTGCCATTCTATTTGTAGCTTTGACAGCATCTGCTAGTTTCAAAAGCAAAAAGTGTATAATCAATTCTAACACTGTTTCAGGAAGATTAATAATTATAGGGTTATGCAACATTAACAATACTGCTACAAGCAAAGCAGAGGTGTTAAAACTTAACAGCATTTAAAAGAGGGGAAGAAAGATTGAGAAAATTTCAGTTCCTTTCTCTGTCATGTGTTCTTGTCATCATCTTGGTTTTGCTATATTTAAAATACTCTAAGAATTTCTTCTGCAAGTACTGTAAGAGGACAGCTAGCAGCAAGTCTTTCAGATTCATGTCATGGTGAGTAAATGCATACACCACAGTTCAAGATGACAATGTATATTTAAATACTTACATTTACAGCTAACTTGTTGCATGTTTTCCTAAAACATTTATGGAGTAAGTTAGTATACTAAAAAAAAACCATACTAACTTGCTGGAAAGTGTTGTTTTGAATAATTGCATGCAACTGTATTTCTTTTATCTGAATGTGCATGTCATTTTCACACACAAACCACAAATCATGCACTGGAGTTTTGCCCATGCTCGGGGATACTTAATAACTGGATGGGTTTATTTTCAATTCAGCTATTCATCTGCATTTTGGACAGAATTTGGAGAAATATTTAACCTTGCAATAAATTAGACTGTCACGCCCCATTATACTTTAAAGGGGATTTGTTTTCTAGGCAAGCAAGTTTAGTGTGAGGAACTAGAAGTTATTGCCGTGACTCTTTGTAACCCCTAAAGCAGGCTTGTGAAGAACTAAATATCACATGGCTCTGATACACTCTGAGGATAAGTTACTAAGACTTTTTACTGTCCTAATGCTTTTTAATTCCTAAAGAAAACCAATCATTTGCAAATTTCTATATGCTGAATTTGAAGCGTGATCACAATACAGATGGTTGATCTCTTCAAAGATTCAGTGGTATTTAAAAAGAGTCATATTAAAATACTATTGGGATTATCACCAAAAAAATTAATTCTTTAGGGACATCTGGATTACCTCCAGTGCAATGTACTGTCATATAGAGATAAGTATCAGGATATGACACTTGCATTCATGCTACATGCGAAACTCTCACTGAAACCTTTGGAAGAAGCATTAAAACAAGGGGCCAGAAGTGATCTTCAGTAGTACACTGCTTCCCACACCTTTTACTTCCCGTTCTTTGTGTAACGAGGTGTAAACATCTGTTGTAAACCTTATTTCTCTGCTCTGTACAAAATAAGAAATTATTCTGCAGCAGCTTAGCTGACCCTTCGCCAACAATGACAGACTTGGTTCAGAGGAATATGACAAGGATGAATATAAGGACAACAATAATCTAATTCTACTACATCCATCTAAACTGGGAGAGCTTGGGAATTTAGATCCTGGTTTTGATTTCTCACCTGGTTTTGATTTCATTTTCATTTTCTTCTGGCAATATATCAGCACAAAATACATTAAACACCAAACTAGTGGCAAAGCAGAGCCTGGTTTTCATTGGGTTACAAGAAAACAGTATTCACCTCACAGCTTTACACTGGCACACCTTTCCAACGTAAGGATGGGCTTATAAATATGTGGGGAATACTGTGGAAAATTAACACAATTACACAATGGTCTCCCCTGCATCTCGAGAATTCCTAAACTGTTTCAGATGTAAACTGGTACCAGACTTGGTTCATTGTTTGGAACTATGGAATATTTTGTCCAACTCTACATTATCTGCTCACCAAGTCAGGCAAGATAATTTGGGGTCAAATACTGGCTCCCTTAAAATTGACTGTAAAATTTCACTCCGTTTACTTAGTTTACCTTTTGTGGGATGCCAATGACTACATGGGTGTTTGGTAAGGAATTCTGCCCCTCTTGGTCAATATTTGAACATAACATCTCCAAAATCACGGCCAACACGAGCACATATACCATACTAAACAGGCTCTCAAACTGAATCTCGTCCTTCCTCAGACATTCCGAGGAAATCATTGGTGTATAACCCTGTTAAGAAAAGTAGAAACTATTGATACTGAGATCACAATAATACATAAGCTGATCAATAAATAGTTTCCTCACAAGATTTACATGTCAGTGAAAGCAGAAAAAGTTGCTGATTCCATTGTTTGTCAGGCAAACAGTGGACCCAGTTTATCAATGGGCTATGTTCTGTGAATCGCAGAGCTCAAGTGGATCTTGTATCTTGCTAGTTGCATCTCTATTTTACTATTTGCTCTCAGATGTTAAAAACACTATTGTACTCAGTTCAAAAATACATTGTTGGAAAATTGTTAATGCCGTAGTCATACAATGTCATTCTGAGGCTCCCTGGGAATTTCGATTCGCACAGCTTATTAGGATATGACCTTTCCCTTGATTTTTTATTTTAAGAGCAAGTTAACATGATATTTCCCCAGTGGGAGTTGCTGTGTTTCCTTCACAGATAAGGAAAAGAGCAATGGCAACTCCGTATAGAGACAACTTTCATACATTTCCACTGTACGGATGACTCTGTGGTCTTGACAGACATCCAAAGCATTCCTAGAGATTGAGAGGAAAGTCACGCGGCATCTTAACTAAAAAAGCCCCAGGAACATAACAAAGGTATTTCCCTGGATCTTTCACCTCTTTTTTTTTTTCTCTTCCCAGTTTTTTTTTTTTTTTTTCAATGTGGTTTGAGATTGAGCTTTGAGGGATTTTAAGTCCTGTGGACTCCCCACATTCAGACAATCAGGGAAGCACTGCCTGAGATAATGGCTTGTTTCTGAAACACATTCCTATTCCTTTGGATGTGCAACTACTACCTCTACAGCACTCTTTAATTCATGATACAGATCTTCTCTCTCAAATTCACACACTTCAGCATTTCCATGCTTATTATACTAGCATATTTTTTGTGAAGCTGATCTAAAAGCAGGAGGCTGGAAAAGCAGCTCTCACAGTTTTCCAGTGTGGCTTCCTTGGTGGTCAGTAAGAGAGGTTCCTCTAGAGATGGATTAAGAAGAGCTAAAGTTGTCTCTTGCTCTAAATTATCCTGTAGAGGAGAGATCTTTCTTGTGATATGGTCTGATTACCAACTACCAAGAACAGCGTTTAATCACTTAGATCTAATAAACATTTAATAGCTTAAGACAGGCATATTCAACGTTTCTCTGCCCTTATCTTGATGAAGCCCCCAGAGATAGTTCAATAATTAGAAGCTGAATGATGCTGCTTATATTTGAAAATATACAAATGGGCAAGAGCTAACAACTGTTACCCGGCTTTCATTCAAGAGAGAATAACTTTCTCACTAACAGTGGGTCAATAAAGAGCCTCTACAAGGAATGGAGTATTTTGCTTTTTGGATATTCAGGGTAAAGGCTTCATGCATTAAGCCTTTGCTATGCAAACAACATTTTTGCTTAACTACAGATACCAAAAGAAGAAAAGGAACTGATAATGAATTAAAATTAATTACTTCTGGGTTTTAACTTTACATAGAAGTAGTTTGTTGACTTGGTACTCTGGGTAGGCATCCTACATAGAAGGTCCTTATACGGATGCCACATTGTAATATAAAGTCCTGCAGTATGATATAAATTCATTGTAATCATATTTGAATGTCATAGCAGTGACATATCCAACAAAACCATACGAAGGTTCAAATGATTCCTAAAACAACTTCAGGTGATTCCTAATCCAACTTGAGCCACCTTTCTGTTTCATTGGTCTGCAGTTCTTCTCACAGTAGCGATGCACATTTTCTCCTGCAATTTGGCCATGAAAAAAAATGTCCTTCAAATTTTCCTGCAACAGCTGTTAACAGGCAGATGTCCCTGTTTAATCAAATTTGAGTTTCCAGAAAGACCCATTCCTCTTTCAACGACTGACAAGAGATACAGGTTTACTACTCTAACAAACAAGAGGCAGACAGCGTTAAAACCAATTTAGATTATAGGCAGACTGTAGGAGTTAGCTTGCAATTGATCTGTGGCTAATCTGTCTCTCTTGGGTAAGTAACCTACATCACCGGTTAAAGACCTCTATGACACTTATGTATCTAACAAAGGAGTAAACAAATCCAAACTGATACCATTTACTGCATATCACTGTAGAGTACACTGATGTCATATATACTTAACTTTTCTGCAAACACATCTACCAAGATTCTAGAAAAATGCTAATAATATAGAAGGAAATAATTACAAGCTGAATACTACAAACTTACAGGCAGAAGTCTATTGGCTAACATCATTCTGATGGAACAGTGTATCAGCAGGCATGTTTGAGAAGTGATTCAACAGAAATGTGTATCTTTGACTACTCTGGTGACACAGACTCTCAATGCAGATGCATAGTGTAAGCACTAAAAGTTTATTTACAGAGGGCAGGACTGAACATTGCATGTGAACTCGCACAGACCATGATAAAGAGCTAAAGAGCTTTGTCTCCCATTAGTAATTTAAGGAATTGTGATTTGGTACTCCCAACACACCTATAATTGAATTCCTCAGTCGTAAAATCACTGGTGCCAAACAAGTTCAGATATCTTTTATCAAGCCTCCTTTTTCTTGTCATTTGTTAACATATTTCTTATGGAGCTTTTCTTCTTTTTATAGATACATTTGCTTTAGTTATAAATTAACCCTGGAATTTACTCTCCCAGAAGCCACAAACTGCTTTTTTAATTCTCTTGAAAAACTTTCCATATGAATTTATGATTTTGAACAATTTTGAATAACAGTTGGTGGTTCAAATACAGAGTAAGGGAAATGTCAAAAGATTGACAAAGTAATTATGAAAAAACTGAAAATGTTTTGATGTTTTTCTGTGCCTTCTGCTCTGGAAGCCCTGATTAAGTTTCCAAAAGGGGACATATTTGCCTGTGGGATTTCTGGTGCTTCCGGTTCCTTGTAGTAATATTAACTTATGTACAGGCTCATTCTGAAAGGTCTTTTTAAGAAGTTTCATATTTCAGTGGGTCCTAAAAATGGCCAGCACATGCCAAAGGTATGCAGAATACTTTAAAGTTTAAACTCGAGTGCAATTTGAACCATATCATTAAATCATCAATATTTTTTATCAGGGTGGTTCAAATAATGACCATTAATAGCCTGATTTTTCAGTTGATAAATCCTAAAGAAAAAGGCTTACAATATTTGCTGGTGCCTATCGTGTGTCTTTGTTGGCCTTTTTCTCTTTATCCCCAATAGCTTTGGAAAATATTGGCTTGGTTCAGCCAGAATAAACTATAGTGTAGAAGAATTTTAACACAAGATGTCTAAATTGTTAGTGTCACCACTGAAAAAAAAGCAACAGTTTGAGCTCATCTTCTAATAAATATCAGAAAATCCAAAAGAGAAATTCCTAAAAGATATATCCATAGGAAACTAACTTCTTTGGTTCTACTGTTCAAAGAACATTTTGTGTAAGGACAAACTAGCACTTTTTAACAGCCAAGATAATACACACAGTTTCCTTTACTGGTCCTTTTGTGCTACTCTTCACTTCATTACAAATCAGGTAAGTGAGAAAAATGTGATTTGACTTGACATAAGGACACAAGAAATCCATGCTTCAATGGTTTAATCCCTGGTTTAGTTAAGATTTCTCAAGGTGAAGCAACTAAAAAAATATGCCTTAAAGATTCAGAAAACAGGAAATGATCTTACGGAACTTTGCGTTTCTGGATTCCTCTTCCTGATCCAGTTCAGACTAGCTGTTGCTGTGCTGCTGCGTGCACCGCCTGTAACAACGTGCTGACCTAATCCAGTGGGTGGTGGGTTACAAATGACACTGGTTTGGTTTTAACAAAATACTTTCAAAATGACTCTTTGATTCAGAGTAACAGAAAAGATTGAGGAGCCCTGGGGCACTTTTTCTCCATCTCTAGTTTTCCATATTCAAGACAATGTCCTTCCTGCAAAGGAAAACAGAACTTCCTTCTCTAGATGCTGTTTCTCAGATTGCCAGTCAGTTATTTGAAGTTAAAATAGTAAAATTTTTGTCTCACATTGTGCTTTGGGTCTCTGATTTGTTACATTCCTATTAGTGAGGGAGTGCCACATCCTCTTGAAAAATGTTGTAACTTGCTTTATATTTCTTCTTGAATGCTTAAATCTATCTAGTTACCTATAAAAGGTTCTTGCCATATCTTTGTTAAGTCTAACAAAACATGGTATTTTCTGCTCTTTTAATTCAATCAGTAGTGACACAGCTGAAAGGATTCTAACAGTCAAAGTATTTATCAATTTTTACAACAGAAATGAGGTTTAAAATAGTGGTCACATTGTAAAATATTGTAGCTCTCAACTCTTCAAGCCTTAAAATACACATCCATCTGCCTAAATTTTACAATTCTGTGCTTTCTAATTAAAAAAAATTAAAATATCCATGACTTTTTATGTTGACAGTAGTTGGGGAACATCACTCAGTCTGCTTTGGCCCTCCTATACCTGTGTAGTCCCATTAAAATCAATGAGATGGTGAGCGTAAAGGTCAGATTGCACCAACTACCCTGAAGGCTCAGCACCATAAATTATACACCAGTACAACCATCTCCTCTCACACCTTGTGTACACATTTCATAACTTTGTTTGCCCTGTGTACTTTCACTTGAGCCAAAGGGAATTTTCAGAGCAAACAAGTTGTAAGGTATTCTTTAAAGGCGAGTTACGATGTTGGTTATCTATAGTTCTTGGATCAGACAGTAGGACATCAATAATTTCCAAGATTTTTCATACTTTTTTGAGCAATGGCAATGTGATATATATGTATTTTACTAACATCTGCTCAGATCATGGAGAATTGGAGAGCGAGTTTTGCCATCATGCAACACAAACTCTGGTAACAACTTGATCTGTCACCAGGGGTTACAAAAAAGTGTCAGGAGTATTTTTAAAGATTTTAGGCTTTGTGACATATGCCCTTACATTTATTTATATGACAGCCAAATGGACAGACAATATGGACTAAAACGACGCACATATGTATTTCTTTTCATAAAATGCCAACCATCTACAGCCTCTGCTTTTTCCAAATACACAACATTCATTACTTCCTTGCATGCCATAAGCTTCCAAACTTACAAAGATCTCCAAGTTATAAATCATTAACGTTTTGGAGCTAAAAATCTATGAATGGAACATCAAGCGTAGCTTGTCTGCATCCAAAGGCAGGGAGAAACTTATAAAGGAAATTATAACAAATCTGAGAGGCATTGAAGCTAATTCAGTTTCAGCTATACCAATAAACTAAAGCCTACCAGGACTCTCACTCTGGGCATCTTTGTTCCACTTGCATTATCAAACTCTCTTAGCCATAAAAACTGGGTTGCAATACCTGAATGGCCCATTGGAAATGGTCCATGGCCCATGCTAAGTCCCAGAGCATTGCTGGACCGTGTTTGCATGGCTCTTAGTCGCCTGAGCTAAAACTGAACCAGGGAAAATTCTAAGAATTTAACCCCTTACCAGTCCAGTCCCTGAGCCTGTGCCCAAGTTACAGCACTTTTTAATGTCCTAGTCTGAATCAAGCCTTTAAATTCAATTGGACTATCCTGAAACTAGGGAATGTAATTGCTTTGGGGGTTTGTTTTGTTTGTCCTCAAATTCAACAAGATATTTAATTTTGTATCAGCTTTTTTTTTTTTGTTTTCCTCCTAAATTTGGTCCTACTTTCTGCTTGCAAGCGGACAATACCTGCAGTAGGTGCTCTAAGCTTTCAGAAGGCGAAGCACGCAACTCTGAAGACATCAGCATCAGTGAGAATGTGAGTAAAGCTCTAGAACTCCCATAAGTCTCATGGAACATGCTTTTCCTTTGTACATTGTTTTATTGAGCACTAATACAAAATCTACTGAACTATTTTTCCCAAACTTGTACTTCATTTCAGTGAAATGAAATATCAGATATATCCGTGCAAAAAGAAACTGCAGAGACGGAAAACTCTAAGACACAAGTTACATTCTTGATACTCAGACAAACAAGTAAAATGATCTAATTCCTGTAATGGTCATGAAACATTTACCTATTTATCTTTGTACCACATGAAAACAGAAGAAATTTTGCTGCTTCAAAAGCCCACCAAAAAAATGGCAGTAACTATAGCAAACTTGAAAGTGCTTCCTATTTATCTCATCATCTACTCTGAGAATAGGGAACACATACTAGATACAACTAGCACCTCAGAATCACCCTAGCTTCAAGGGGATAAATAATCTTGTAGAAGGCTTGTAGAAGAAAACTGACTATTCCTCAGATAGACTATAGAGCATCAAAGCCCATAAGGGAACATTTTGTGAATAATGGCTCATAGAAGATGAAGGCAAGAAAATCCTATGGGGTGGCAGTATCTCTTCCCAACACATCACTCATCTCTGCAGTAGATTTTCCTTTTTTTTTTTTTTAATGTCTCCAATTTAATTTCAGGAATTCTTAGTCAGAAGATGCTTTCTTTGAGGAGCTCTGCAACAGTTTATATGAGCTACTCAAATTAGCAAACAGTGCCGTTCAGTATTTAGCCTGCATTGCCTTCCACTTCCATATTCGCAGCTAAGTGAGCACTCTCACCATTTTGTACTCCAAAGAATTCCTTTCTCCCACAGTGTAACTGCCAGGTATAATTACTACATTCATTAGCCCTTCCTGGAGTAACTGTCAGAAAAGCACAACCAAAGTGCATCGATTTCTTCTTCCTCCTTGCTTCTTTAATCTGCTTTACTTCCAGGACAATTAGAGTTTCTTCCTACTATGTTTCTCCCCTTTACACTGGGTCTGTCACCTTATTCACCTCAAACTTTTTCCTCCCTTTATTCCTCCCTTCAAAATGAAGATTTGAGGAGGAGGGGGAGAGACTGTCCTACTGTTTCTCACTGTTTTCATGCCTACCAATTTGTTGTGGGTTTGGGTTTTTTTTTGGGGTGGGGGTGGGTTAAGTTTTTTTTAATCCGTTCATTTTGACATAGGGAGCTTCATTGTAGAGTTATTTCAGCAGTGACAACAAAAGAGTTACTCTCCTGTGTAAGGGTCAAGCTTCAGCAGAAATTTAAAATTGCCACATGCTGCATAACATTGTGCTGTGCCTTCCTGTTAGTGCAGGGGGGAGGAGACAGGAATCTGCTGCACAGCCTGCGTCAGAGAATGTAGTCACACTACAGAGTATCAACGTTAGTGTATGTACAAGTTATTGTTATTTTAAACTTACCTCAGACTTCAGCAATATTCACTCTCTGTTCTCCTGTCCTTAGTGACAGGAAAGCTGTCACTTGCTGTTAGCATATCAGACAGTTCCTGTTCTCAAAGGAGTAATAAATAAAGCTAGATTTAAAAAACAGAGCAAACTTGGGCAGAGAAAGAACAATGAGTAGGAATGCCAAAATACAGTGAAAGACCACATTATGGCATTGTCAGCATATCTTAAACCAAGAAAAGCTGAAAAATCTCATAAGAGACCAGAGAGAAGAATTCAAAATCAAGAAGGTTCCAACAATAAATGTTAAACTTCGAGAAAGAAATTCAAGCATCTGTGTTTTTAAAGAACTTCCCTGAGGTTTTTTAATACCTTCTTTGGCAAAGATTAAAGGGGATAAATAAATAAAAACAACAGTCTCAGCAAATCTTCCCATTGCCTTACATACAAATGTCCTTCAATTAATTAATTTCCTTTCCTGATATTCACTGTGAACAGCTTTGTTACTTTTTTCCCAGCTCTTTTCTCTGCTGGGCCTCCGAAGTCCCACACTGACCTTAGATCCCTGACTTAATCCACCACTGCATTTAATTTAATCATACTGAACACCAGTAGCCTCTATTCAGATTAAAGATATTCTAGCTATTTCCCAATATTTTAAAGCCAGAGCCTATCTTAATATCACAGATTACTCCACCTATTCTGTACAAATTTTGTTGCATGGATATTTTTGTGTGTAAAGCAGCAAAACACTATTGATAATGGTTTTCTTTTTTAAAAACAGAATTGATAAAATCTCCAGAAAGCAGTTTTCTGGGTTTTTGTTTGATCTCTCACCTACTCAGAATGGGCACCCTGGTGACCTAGAAGAAGAATGGAAAGAAATGCACATGACTTCCCCATCCTCAGTATTACATCATGAAGGATGAAACAGCATATTGTGTACAGCTCAGAGGACCGCTGGGTTGTGTGTGACTCTTCTCTTGCATAAAAAAATGCCTTTCTTAACAAAACTGTGACTCATTAAAAATTTGACAGATACCATATTCCAATGCACAGACCAGTGAAAATGACGATAGACCATTAGACACAGACTTATTTCACAACAGGCTCAGCTCTGCGAACATTAGCATTCAAAAGGGTTTTCTGTATAACTTACAGCATTAAAAAAGTTTGTGGGAAAAATTATCTTTAATATTCTATTTTTGGATTAAGATTTTCATTGTCAAACATTTTCAAGAAGACATGCCTAAAAGAAAATATCTTTCTTGGAGGAAAAATGGGCTCTCGATGCTGAAGGGTTGTCCAGTACTTCAAGCACTACCATGAATTCCTGCCTATGCCGACTGTGCCGTAGTAACTATTTCGTAATTAGCAATCCTGATCTAAGAAAATAATACCCCAAATGTCATTACCTATGTCAGAAAGTAACTTGCATAACCTGATGTTTTATCCCATCTCGGCTGAGTAAAACCTAAAGCAGTGTGATGATTTCAAGTGTATATTTTATACGAGGTATTGGGGTATTTGATTACCATAACACCCCCCCCCCCCCCCCAAACTAAACAAGATCTTGTGAACATAATAAATATCCACCACACCCAGTTTAACTGGGTAAAGTTAGCCAGCCTGATCACATGAGGCAGACCCAAAGAACAAGTCTTTGGGCAGTGCCCAAAGGAAACTGTGTAAGGAACCCTCTTGGGTCTCTTATTCATCATGCCATAATGTTCTTCTCTGTATCACAAAAACAATTAACTAGTTCAAGACAATTGGCAAGCTCACATCATAGTTAACACTCCAAGAAGCTTGCAAAACAGATCCAAGATCAATTGGCAAGCTAATCATAGAAAGAAAGTGTGGAATTTGCTTGCAATAGCATTTCCGAAGTGTGAACATCCAAATAATTAAAAGAAAGGCAAGCTAGGAATTCCTAATTGAGCTTCCATAGGATTTTTGGAAACTATTTTGCATTGCCTTGATAAACACTTTAAAACCATTGTTACAAACCCCAATCTTTCGAAGTAATTCTTCAATGTTTGTTTATTTCCTATTTTAAATTTGGTGCGGTCATACTAAACTTTTGGATTACTGATTTTGAAACTTAGTCTGTAGTTAATTGTAACAACTCATACTTAGCTGAGATCTTTACTAAAATAATCTATTCCAGGCCAGTTTAGCAATTCTGGCAATGGCTCTAGTGTAAATGTAAAAATACAAGAAAGAAATCCAGGAAAATAAAGCTCTCTAAAGATGCTTATTTTATTCAGAGGAGCGATTTAAGGTGGAATCTTTTTGCTCTAAATAAAGCTTAAAGCTTCATCTTGTTTGTGATCCCAAAGCATCTTCAGCAACAGCTGGGAATTCTGAAAGTGAAAGCATATTTGCACACCTCCTGTTTCCACACTCTTTAAACCATATTCAGGGAAAACTCAAAATCCTATACCCAGCGATACGCAGCCATTTGTCAAACACTTTTTCTGTTGACAGTTCCTATGGGATATTTGAAAGAAGTCAAACACTACCCTGCTTTTCTTAACAATTCTGACAATTTTTAAAACAAAATACACTAACATGCCTTGTTGTACAAATGAGGCATCTCAGACATGCAGTTTAAGTGTAAATGATGGCGTCCAGGAATGCTGGTAGAGAAGAAGTACAGTAAAATCCCCACACAACTTTAGTGACTCAGCAAAGCAAATCCACCCTCAGTGGTTAACTTCAGCAGGATCGGAGGAAGAGCTAAATCACTAGGGCAGTGCAAGAACTCTGTTTCAGACATACTACAAGCTAGAAAGCAACTAAATAAAGTATTTTTTTACTGGTCTGGGAGGGAATGAGAACCTCAGCTTGTGGCCTCTTTAAAATTCCTCATGATTCCATTAAATATGGTCTGGAATAAGGTTAGAGAATATGGATAAAATTCTGTATAAATAAAGTAATCTTTTTCCCCTCACGTACTTCTGTACTTGCTTATCGGTAGATTGCTCTGGGTGTAAGTGAAAATAAAATTTGGCTTTATATTTTTCTTTGCATTCTTAGGTGGGATTAAAAATGAGTTTAGCAATATACCACATAATAACATGCTTCTATTAAGTTTAAAAATGGAGATTCAGCATAAAATTTTGTAGCTGAAATACCACTGTAGTGAACAGTGAACAGTAACTCCAAGTAAAACATATTCAAGATGAAACGATAAACACTTCAGTTTTATTTACTGTAGACGTAAAAAGTCAGTACCTAAACCTATCAGGAGGAAATATGTACATTATGAAAGGCAGTAAATAGAAGTGGCCGAATTTTTCCACAAGCCCCCATATTAGATAGCACCACAAAGCACCAGGTCGAGGTAGTAAAACCTGTTTTTCTGACCACCCCTACTAGAAGATCTTGGTGGGAGTGCTAAAGCCTGTAATTAACATTTTTCTTTTCATAGTTCCTTTTTTTGGTGTAACAGAGTGACTCTTTTGGTAGTCTGACATATGTTTCAAACCACCATGGTTGAGAACTGATTTCACAGAGGTACTAAAATATTCTCCCAGCTTAAATACTGAAAACGTACATCATTCTGTTAATATACAGACAGCAACCTAAGTTCAAAGCCTCTCAAACTTCAAAATTGCTACTACACAACCATGAATAGTTACAGCAGTTACACAACATCACTGTTCAATAAATCTAAACAAACACACAAGTACTATGGACTTATAATGCAATATTATAACATAAAATCTTATTTTATGCAATGCAGCGTAATCACATATTGTGTAAAAAGTTTAAGACAAGATCATAATTCTGGGCAGGGCTACTTTGTGCAAATACAAAATTCTCTTAAAAGTAATTTGCTCAAACTCAGAGGAAAAACACAGGACAGTGAGAAAACTTACATCACTCTTACTTATTCCTATGCCTGTTCTACGACAGCTGAAAGTGTTTACATGAAAATAACATATTTAGAATTTTAGAGACACACAGGTAAGTCAGAGGAATTGTAGCTGGAGGTCTCATATAAAAGTACAATAGGATTCTTGCAAAAGGGAATCTAAAATACCTCACAATCAGACTTGTGATAGAGAGGAAAGCCATGAGTCCCCATGGAGCTCATGATATTCCAATAACGTGTACAACAGCATGAAGTATAAAATTTTCCTCCCGTAATAGCTGTTATAAAGCCAAACCTAGAACACTCGTCTAATTTGAAGGTCTGGAATAAACTAATGCCAACTGCAGTGTCTGTATCAAAATGTTAGTATTTCATTTAGAGCTAAAATATGTTAAGAAATTGATCACATAAAATCCAGAACAAAAGGCAGATAAATATCCTACTCCCGTTACACTGGCATTTCTTAAAGGCTTTGTAGAATAATATGCAGGACTTTTGCAACAATATATATTCATCATTATTCAATTTCACGCATTTAGTCTCACTGAGCAAACAGCTATTCATTTAGAGTCAGACCCTGTGTTTTCAGTATAAGAAAACCAGAGTGCCTTCAACAGTAAGGAACAAGAAACAAGTGTATATAGGACAGAATTTCTAAGCTGCACATAGGTTGCAGACCTAACCCTACTGAAACAGCAGAACTGCCACTGACCTGGATGAAGCTGGCACTGGCACTGCTTCTCTAGACTCTATGCATCTTCCAATAAACCATCATCATCTTTCTTTGATACCGTGGAATGTTCTGTGTATTTCTCTGTTGAAATATTACCCAATATTTATTATACTGTTATCAGACGCTATATATAGCCTTTCAACATTACTGTGATAAGCCATTCTATAACATAGGGTTAATATATTACCTACACACAGATATCCCCCACGACTACATACATAACCACACATACATGTCCATCTCAGCAGCCATCAAGCGTACCTGTGCCTAAACATACATCCACAAAGCTACGTAAGCTTTGTGTTTTTTAAATTGCTAATTATCAACCAGCAGAGTAGACTTTGGGATTCATAACTTGAATTCATAGACTTTGTCCTGAATGTGCAGACCGCATGGCAAGGAAGTGATCTGCTTAGTCATGAGGGAAGGGGGTTGCTTATGCAAGTCCACAAAGCATCATCTGCACAGCGATTCCAGAAATCCACAACCTGCCTTTTGAGGTAATTACCTGTCTTCCCCTTTGTAAGCAGGATAGTTTTCCTATTTGCAGTAAAATCTAGTGAAACTGCAAAGTAAAACCAGCCTGTATTTAGAGAATAGGGTACTGCTTAAAAGTTTAGGGTTGTTTGTTTTTTTTCTATAAGTTCGGGGACTTGATGTCATACATAAACCTAACTTTTTGTATTTGCCCTGACACAGACTAGGATCTATTATCTTTGTAAGAATCTGTTACTGTTGTAAGCATAAATCAACACACTGAAATTTTAAATTTAAAGTTTTGCATCAATATCACTACTGCAATGTGTCTCTCTTGTAAATTTGTAACTATATGCATTCTCATGCCACAGATCATGTAGCATTATGGATAGGTCCAACTTTTTCAACTGAGTGAGTAACAAGACAGCCCCAATCTTGACTAGGCTGCTAGGTACTAATGCAACACAGGTAATTAAAAATATCTATATAGTTCATGTATCATGAATTTTAATTAGTGAGTGATGTAATTCTTTAGTTCAATTCTATAGAGTGGTTTAGGAGAGGACAAACAGGCCAAGTAATATAATGGAAGGCGTGGGTGGAGTGGGAGAAAAATATGAACCTCATCAAATTGGCTTAAGTTCTGCAAAAATTCTTAGATATGAAGACTGCAGAACAGGCCTTGCTGCTGCTTTTCCCCCACCCCCAAACTGAAAGAATAAAAGCCTACAACAGGTTTAGTTGTGTATTTCACAGAATCACAGAATGGTTTGGGTTGGAAAGGACCTTAAGATCATCTAGTTCCAGCCCCCTGCCATGGGCAGGGACTCCTCACACTGGTATGTTTCTAGGTTTTCTCTTGAAGAAAGCCTTGGCTTAACCTCTGCAGCAGCTCAGGTGGTGTGGGCTCTGCTCCACCTGCAGATCCAGCCCAGTGCCAGTCCCTGCCTGAGTACATGAGCTTTGCCAGAAGAGGGGCAGGATCACACAGGTAACCAAGAAGAGCTGTTACTGCGCGTATCTTCACATGAGCTGGGCACTGGGCTACATTCAGAAACATGACAGACCTTTTTTCCCCTCCAGTTTAATAACAAAGAATAAATATAAGCAAATATTTGCCTTGTAGTGTGAGAAGAGCTGACATCTTTGTAGTAACAGGCAAAAGAGAAGTCCACATTGCAGTAGAAGACCTGATGCTGGAGTAGAAATGTAGTCTTTCCTATGGTTGCCACATGTATTTTCTCCTTCATGTCTCCTTACACCTGCAAGATGTGAAAGCATCCCAAGCCCCACTCACCACAGGTGCTAGTAGTAGGGTGACAATTTGCTTCACACCTGCATTTTCTACATGCTTTGACACTGGAACCTGACAGAAAACACAACTGAAAAAAAGATGGACTGTCCTTCCTAGAGAAAAAAAAGCAGGTGTGTGGGAATAGACAAAAGAAATGCAAGAGCGTTATCACTGAATGTAGGACTCAATTTACATTTCACAGTCCTGGGAATCTAAATATCTGACAACCAAATCTTATGGATCTTTCATTTCTCATTATGCCTTGGAAAAGCCTCCAAAAAAAAAAAAAAAAAAAAAAGAAAGAAAAAAAGGGAGGGGGCGATGGGAAGAGTTTTTCCAAGTGATCTGTAAGAGTTAAATGAAAACCTTAAAACCAGACCAATTAATGGAAACCCCAACTTTTTCTTGTGGAACGGGTATGTAGGAGCTGAGTTTATAACAATGTTCACTTGCTTTGGATTATTTCTAACTTTTTCTTTTGTTAGTTCACAAAAAATTAAGTGATACAAAAAAATAGACCCCTGCTGTTAAAGAAATATACAGCATTATAAAATACAGAATGGAATAATTAGCACTCATCATGCAGTATCATGCTAAATTCAATAAGCCGTAAGTGAATAATAAATAAAACTAATAGCAATAACTAATGGGAAGGATTGTACCCATGACTTCAAAAGAACTTAGCATGGGGAGTTTCTAATTGCATTTTAATTTGGCTTGAGTAATTGCACTGGAAACTGTTTTACTGCATGCCAGAGGAGAATCCAGCAATAATCCTTGTGACAAAAGCTGATAAAAGAAAATAAAATTTTGAATATCATATGTGCACAACGAACGATTTACAATTAGGCTACAAAAAAACTGGTTAGAAAATATATTCAACACCAATCTTAGCAGATTATATGTTAAAAAATAAACCCAAGAGAGAGCCTCAGCAATCAAGGTGGGGAAAAAAAATCATTAAGTATATTTTCATTATTTAGTCCAGCTCTGTTAAAGACAGGTTTTTTTGTCCTACTTTTAAACTTTTCCTTGTTTTTACACTATAACTTTTTGTGAAATTCATTTAATTAGCCACTGGTATAAGTAGAAAAATTATACTGAGAGTAATTGAAGCTGAGCCTAAATTTATGTTATTGACTTCGAAATAGACTTCTGGTTATTTCAAAAACCTCACAGAAGGGTCAGACTTAGAGGCAATGTTGAGAGCGGGTGTTTTTATCAGTGCCATAAGGAAGGTTAAAAAGCACAGCTTCAATATTCTTCATTTAAATTCTAACATTTTGCAACCTTCATTCTTAGTGATAATGGAAGTTGCTGGTGTTTAACAAATTATATTATCCAGGAATTTGACGTTTGAGGCATTTCTAAGATATACATCCTCTCTTAAGGCTGTTTAGAGGTATAAAATCTCTGAACCACTAAGAGTTAATAGCTATTTTATGAGACTGATGCCTAAGAATATTCAAATTCAAAAGCAACCTGTGTAAATATACCTTTAAATTGTATTTCTGATTGGTTATCATTCAAAGTCCATGCCAACTATTTTTTCAGCTCTGTGTCCCCTTGACAAGTCCATGCTTATACCACATGACTGAACACACTGCTGAGTGATTTCTTATAATCTCATAATTAAATCTCTAAGCAATTTTTGCAGCAAGCTTTTTTCCTGTGACAGCCAAAGAGAATAATGATGTCAAACACACGACTTCATGCAGCAAATTCTGGTATTAATGGGAGCACAATATATGAAACTTCTTTCCAAAGGAGGGCACCGAGTATCATGTGTCATAGTGTCCTGGGTTCAGCTTAAACCGTGACACAGTTACTTGGTGTACACTGGGAAATTTTAGTTAACTAGTAACAAATCATAGTAACCTGTTAAAAGGTAAATTACTGATTAAATTATGGACTAATTGGTACCAGATTTATTTTCATTTTGTAATGGCACATTTCAATCATGTTCCAGAGCAAAAGCTTGTCAGAGATGGGGCAGTGGGTCACAAGTACAAGGCTAGCCCACAACCCTAGATATCTCAAGGATAATTATAATTGAACCTTCTGATTTAAAGGAATCTAGACTCCACAGTATATGAAGAAATTGATAAGTTCCTGGGCTTTTCATCAGAATAAATACGAGTCTTACATCACCGATATTAATAAATACATCGCTGTTAAGTCAGCGCTGTATTGTCGTGTCCTGGGCTTTTCATCACAATAAATACGAGTCTTACATCACTGATATTAATAAACACATCATTAAGTCAGCGCTGTATTGTCGTGTGTACACAGTGCCCCAAAGTTACAACACCACAGGAACTTGCACTCCCCAGTTGTAGAATACCCTGGAGAGAAATGACACCAAGAAGATTACAAAATGCTCCTGCAAACCTGAGGCATGCCATCAAGACATAATATATTTCAACATAGCATCTCAGTTGTTGCAGGCTCAGAAAGGCTCCCCGGCTTTCCGCGGTTGAGAAATTTAAGGGGGGGGGGGGGGGGGGGGGGGGGGGGGGAACAGAAAGATGGCTGTTCATTCATTGAGTGAGCCAGGTGAGCACCAGCGCTTCCCTCTCCGCTCCTTCCCCCGAGTGTAGTAGGAATGGGCGCCCTGCGGGGCGCCCCGGGTACATCCCTCCATCCCCGCCGCCTACACCTCGGCGGGAGGTTATCCACCCGCTCCGCCGGTCGCAGCGCCCCGCTCCCCTCCCGACGCCCGCTCCCTGCCCGAGTGCAGCACCATGGACACAGCGCCCTGCTCCCGCCGCTCGGGGGAGGCCGCCGGGCCGGGCCGGGCAGCGTCGCGGGGCGCACCTGGAGCCCGGGCCCCGGGGTCCTCCCACAGCCTCGTTGACGCCCGCCGCGGGGCAGCCCCGGCCGCCGTCCCCGCCCACACCGACCCCCGGACCCCGGCAGCCCGTGTCCCCTCAGGCCGTGCCCCGCGCACCCCGCTTATTCCCGCGGCTCAGGGAAAAGCGCCCTAACCGCGCACCCTTCCATCCCGCCGCTCCGAGCATCCACGGCACCACAACCTCTTACCCGGCCCGGGGCGCAGTTCCTGGCCGAGCACTCTTCCCCTCACCCTCGGCAGCCCCCCCGAGCTCCGCCACCCCTCTCCAGGCCATGTCTGGAGAGATGCCCCCCCCGCAGCCACGTCTCCCTGAGCGCGGAGCTCTGCCTGCGCCTCAGCTGCCCCCCTCACCTCAGGGGAAGGTCCCCCGCTGCCCGCACTGCCCTGGCGCTGTCAAGTCTCAGCGAGAGAAACTGTTCCCTTCCAGCGGGATAAACTCCCCCGCTCGGCCCGTCCTACCGGGCAGGCGCCGCCCCTGCCGGCCGGCACCGCCTCCTCCGTCCCACACGGCCGGCGCTGAGGGGCGAGCCGCCGGCGGGAGCGGGGCTGGGGGAGCGCGCCGCGGGGCGGGGCGGGGGCTGAGGTAACCGCGCTGAGGGACCCGCGCTGAGGTACGGGCGGCGGCCGCGGGGTATGGCACCGAGAGGGACCGGGCGAAGCGGGCCCCGGAGCGCGACCCTGAGGAGGAGGAGGCGGTGGCAGCGCTGCTCCTGCCTCTCCTCTTTACACCGCCGCCGCTCGCCCGAGCCGCTTCCCTCCGGGTCCGTGCTCGCTGAGCGACATCGCAAGAGTGTACCTGAGGGCAGCCCGCGGGCCGCCGAGCGGGTCTGGAATTTGATCTCTGCTCTCTGTAATCTCCTGTAGTCGAAAACACAGCTTTTCCGGCTGCTAACTGCTTTCTCTTTTGCATTCCCGCTCTCCAGCTAACTCCTCCGCGCTGCCTGTAGTTGGCTTGGTCACCTCACGGCAGTTTGTACCCCACTATGGCAGGAGTAAAGGCTTTTCTGAAAAGATTCTTAGCAGTGACAGAGGTAAATGGCGTTTATTTTTCCCTTCACTTTCTTATAGCTGCAGATTATCTCCCCCCCCCCCCCCCCCCCCCCCCATTATCCCCGCTTCCCTCCTCCCTCCAGGAATGCAGAAAGAAATGGTACAGGCAGAGCTCGGTAAGGCTCAGTTGAGAGCAAGTTCCAACAAGCACGTAACCTCCCTCTATTTCACCTCTGAATCTCTTAAAAAGAAGTTAGATGTGGGAAAAAAAGTCATAAGATCAACAGGCTTTAGGGAGACATCTTGCAAGCTGAGATGCCCCGGGATACAGCAGTTTATCTTTAAAAACTGTTGATCTCTTGGACATCACTAGAAGATTCAGAGGATCCGAACTTCGCCTCATTATCATTCTTAGTCATCAAGCATTTTGAAAGAGAGCCTACATTTGCTTTATTACTTGTATACTGAAGGCAATTTATAGATTAGAGTTGAATACGTCAAAATGCCTGCTCTACTTATAGATACTAACATCGCCTACAGCTTTTTGTTTATGAGAACAGTCTTTCTGTCTGTAGAGGCTTGAAGCCTCGTGCTAATTTTGTTGAGAATTAACTGTCTATTTGTATAGGCTTGAAGTGTTACTTCTGCCTTGACATATCAAGGGTTGGGTTAGGGTTTTTTAATCCATGCTTTTCCCCGCATCTGGAATTTTTAGCCTGGAAATCTTTTGTAAATTGTTTGTTTGTTTGTTTAACCTACAGCAGTAATACCTGTTCAGTAATACCCTGGCTCAGAATTAGGAGCCAGGTACTAGGAACAAGTAAAACAAAACCTCAGAATTAGCACAAGATGTTATGGATGAATAAACAGGCAAATGTGGGTGAAATAATCTAACAACGCAGGGTTAAACACCAAAATTATGACTATTTCTAATCATTTTACAGCAATGCCTCAGGTAAAGTTTCAATAAAAGGTTAAGAGAAGAAGGATCTTAGCTGGACACCTCCACAGAATCCGGATTTAGCTCTGCTGAGAACAGAAACAACGCTGTTCTCTGCGCAAACTGCTGGAGAATACACCCGTTTAGTTTCAGTGTCTGACTAATAGAGGAGCCCTCCCAAAAATCTGGGCTTTAACATGCAAATTTTTTAAAACTCCATGAAACTGGGAGCATTCCAAAACCTGACATATATTAATGAATATCTGACTGTGAGTATAAACTCATACTTTGAGCCTAGACTCAAAATAAGTTCAGAAGCAAAACAGAAATGCAAAGCATAGTTTAGATTTTCATTAAATTGCAAATAGGGATATATCATTCAGTGCAGAGAAATCAGCCAAACAGAGCTTTCAGAGAAGTATTACAAATACCATATCATTTTATTTGTTAGAAGCATTATATTCTCTTAGCAAGTTCATCCTTTGAACAGAACTCGTAAAATACAACAGAAACAGTAATATTGACATATGTACAAATTAGATTTTGTAAATATATGTTTTAACAGATTGAGACAGAAAAGGAAAAATTACATTGATTTCCTGCTTAACGTGGATTTCTAGGTAGTATTTGGTACCTCATTAAATGTCTCTTTTAGAAAGACAGCTAATCTGAATTTGAAGAATCAAGAGATGAAGAACCCATAAATTTTCTTCGGAAGTTAAAAATGTGCCTTATTATAACTTGCATTAATCTGGTTGTCTGTATCAACAAAGAGTGGGGTTTTTTTCACACGTGGGACACAGGAAGCCAATCATTTCATATTGGTAAAAAAATAAAATAGGCTACAAATATACTATCTATTCTATAATTAATTCTAGAGTTTCATTACACAGTATTGAAATGGTGATAATAAAGAAATTAGTAATTTCTCATACAGCTTTTGTTTGTATAATTTCACTGCCTGGTTTTGGATTATGCAGAATTTCTCACCTACTTATCTGAGAGGATTCCTAAATTTGACTGGGATCTTTAAGCATTATGAAACAACAATGAAATGCTGATCAGGCTCAGGCCCTCCTGAGCATGAGGAATTCTTTCCTAAGTTCAAAGACAAGCAGAAGAGCCTCTAAGCACCAGTTCTAGTTTTAAAATTAGAGGATAACTTATCTTCACAGAAGATTAGTTACACTTGGGTTTTTTTATTGACTGTAAAAGCATTAGTTAGCTCTTTCCATGTAAAAGAATCACATTTTATATTACTTTTAATCATTTAGTTTTTCATGGTAAGTCTTTTTGAAGAGTTTGTTGCCTTGGAAAAAAATAAATCTTATTTCTCTATATACTTATTACTGTTTATTATTAATTTCAATTATTCAGAAAATTTGAAGCAGGTTATATTGAATCATTTGGCAAAAATAGTCTGACTGAAATGTGAAAGGATACACTGTGGAATCTCCAGGTATATAAGGGTACTAGTACGGAACATATAATCTCCCTTAAATTTCTGTGCAACAGGTTCAAAGGGGTGTCAGGTAGGGTTTTATGGTTTGATCTGAGGTTAAAACAATCAATATATCAGAGACTCTGTGATACTGTGATTTTTACAACTGGCTTGAGAAGGATGGAAATATTAAAAATATATAGAGGTGAAAGATTTATGCCTCCTCCTCTCTTTGCAAAAATATGCTGGTTCCAACTTTTACTTAGTTATTTTGTTGTTTCCACTGTGTCTATGCTCCAAGTCTCTAGGTGCATTACAGACGTTTAAAATCACAAATCACACAGCATGTCCCATCTTAGTATTCTGGATGGAAAGAAAAATTATCTAGCCAAACTTAACATCTAGAGGGCAATCTCATGCACTAGCACGAGACTAGCAGCGTGACTGTAAATCTAGCAGTCAGAAGAATAAGTTCTGATTGTGGAAATTACATTGCTTTAAAGAAAAGGAGTTTAAGTAAGCTATAATACTATTGCATTTCTGCCTTTTTTTAAAAGTAACTGTATTTTCTCTTGGATTATGTAGATTTTAGATTTATATATCTGGTGGTCTTTTACTAATAACAAGAAAATTGTCTTAGCATATCTTATTCTGTCTTTATCTGCAGGTTCGTTCTGGGAAGATATGTTTGTAAAAGGTATTTTTTAATATTCCACCGTACTTCTATCTTCAATTTTCACAATCTCTATATACATAATTTTACTTGAAGGAAATCAGAAGTTTAAACTATCAGTGGCATTTCATAGAATCATAGAATAGTTAGGGTTGGAAAGGACCTTAAGATCATCCAGTTCCAACCAGCCTGCCATGGGCAGGGACACCTCCCGCTAAACCATGCCACCCAGGGCTATGTCCAATCCAGCCTTGAACACCGCCAGCGATGGAGCATTCACAACTTCCCTGGGCAACCCATTCCAGTGCCTCACCACCCTTACAGTAAAGAATTTCTTCCTCATATCCAATCTAAATTTCCCCTGTTTAAGTTTGAACCCGTTACCCCTTGTCCTCTCACTACAGTCCCTCATGAAGAGTCCCTCCCCAGCATCCCTATAGGCCCCCTTCAGATACTGGAAGGCTGCTATGAGGTCTCCATGCAGCCTTCTCTTCTCCAGCCTGAACAGCCCCAACTTTCTCAGCCTATCTTCATATGGGAGGTGCTCCAGTCCCCTCATCATCCTCATGGCCCTCCTCTGGACTTATTCCAACAGTTGCATGTCCTTTTTATGTTGAGGACACCAGAACTGCACACAATACTCCAAGGGAGGTCTCACGAGAGCAGAGTAGAGGGGCAGGATCACCTCCCTCGACCTGCTGGTCTATACTTATATGTAACAAAACCTATAGTATAAAACACATTTCTTGAAGTGATGGCAGAGATCACTTGAATCACTGTTGGTATGATTCCAAACTCTTTGGAGATTGCACTCCAGTATTGTTATACTGCATTTAGCATGCTGTGCCTTGGATCCAGCAAAACTGATAGGACTAGGCATAATGCAGATTTTCCATAGATAACTGTAGAGCGGGTCACAACAAGAATCCCGTCAACTAAAAATAATCCTCTTTTTCCCAAACTGTGAGGCTTAGATAAAAAGAGAACAAAATCCAATCATGCCTGCTTTAAATTCAGTAAAGCAATGACGATACCACGCTGCCTACCTCTAATTATAATGGGGTTTATCCTCCAACTTTGGCTCAATTCTTAACTTCATTGATTTCGTACTGTCTTAAAGAGAATAACTTCCTCTCTAGGGTTGTCTGGTTCTTCTGTGATTGGATACTACCTCCATGTGCTAGTCCCATTCTGATCAGACAGGTCCAAATTGCGTATCACATGCAGGTAGCAGGCAAAAGAATATATAGGAATGAAGAGCTCAAGTATATACTATCTGTCAGATTTGTTAATCCATCTGAAATTTATTTCTGAAGGAATAACTTTAAAGCAACCAAAAGTTTTTGACCATTTTGTGTCTCATTTAAAGACAATTTATCCTGATCTCTTGGGTGATTAAGTTCAAACAGATTTATGAACATGACTTGCTCAACTTCATAAAGTCAGATTTCTACAATAGTACATGCTTAGACATCTTAAATTAGCAGCTGATGCAACCAAGACTTAGAGTTGTGCTAATATAAGATAGGAAGGAGGGGGCTGCTCTTGTGGTTAAAGCATGGGACTAGCTGCTGAGAGGTCTTGGTTCTATTCCTGGTTTTGTCACTGACTTCCTGTGGGTCACTAAGCCACTTAGCTGTGTCTCTTTTACTTGTGTATAAAATAGAAATAATGTTTACATTGCCAAAGCACCATGAGGCTGAACTCAGTGTTCATACAATTATTTTATGCTCATAAAAGGACTTGTGTATAACTGTATCAGCAGGTCAAAACCTATATGCCTAATGTAATTCCTTTCATGTAATTTGCTATGTCTTTCTCACACAGCAACTCATTGATTCCAGTAAAGACTAAAAACTCAAAAGTGGAAATTTTAAATTAGAGCATCTAGAGAACTTTGCTTCCAGGTTCCAATCAAACATTTGTTCACAAAGAAAACGGAGTTATCTTTGTAAGAGTGTGAGAAAGGTAGTTTGGTGGTGTTTACTCCCCCATAATTGTTAAAAAAGAATTTATTCTCGCTCCATGCCATTGTTTCTTTTGGAGGATTGTGTGAAGATCTCTTGTTACTTCCATTTCCTATAACCTTTGTCCTGCTTTATAGTTTTTATACATTGTTGTGATGGGATTAATTTGAAATACTATTTTTAAAGTCCCTGCTTTTTACATATTTTACCTTAATCTCCAGGGTGTTCGAGATAGATGTAGGAAATAGTGTAGATCAACTCATTCTGTAGAAAAGCAGTGGTAGTATACACTGCAGCTACTAAACCCCAGTGAAAGGCACAAGATCAAGAGCATCTCCTGGTGTCCTGCCTAGCCCTAAGGATTAGTTTCTCAGCATTTCAGTCACAGTGGCATGGATCTCAAATTCGGGTTATTTCTATTTTATTTCTATTGCAGAGGGGAAACTCTGAAAGGTTTTAAACCAAGGAGATTGGTGTGTCTTTCAAATGTCTGGTAAATTAGGTTCATATATTTAGAGTCAATTACTTAGAATAAGTTGAGTTGGATGGGACCTTCAACGGTCATCTAGTCCAGCTCTGTGCAATGAGCAGGGGCATCTTCAACCAGGGACATCTTCAACTAGAGCGGGTTGCCCAGAGTCAAATCCAGCCTGGCCTCGAATGTCTCCAGGCATGGTGCATCCACTATCTCTCTGGGCAATCTGTGCCAAGATTTTACTGCCCTCATTGTAAACAACTTTTCCCTCACAACCAGCCTGAATCTCCCTCTTTTAGTTTAAAACCATAACCCCTTGTTTGTTCGCAGCAAGCCTTGCTGAAAAGTCTCTCCCCATTTTTCTTATAGGCCCACCTTTTTTTTTTCACTTGCATATACTTACAAGCATTTTAAATATTTTGTAATTCTTTAGGACAGATGTAGCTGTTCCAGGCTGAAGGAGAATTAGCTGGCATTCAGACTATGCTATAGATTTAATTATGGCAACTGAAATACCTTCACTGGTCTTTGTGGCAGATGGGTTGCATGGCTTTCAAAACTTAGTTAAGACTAAATAAAGCAGTTGGACTGCTAAAACCTTTTTTGTCTTTGTATATATTTTTTTATTATAATGCTATATAATTAACATATATTATTATAATACAACACATCCTAAACTGATGTTGTTTAAGTAATGTTAGTTCTGAAAGAATCACCAGGAGCAGTGGCATAGCAATGACACGGAAGCATCCCTTCCTTACATCTCGCAAACTGTTTTGCTTACTTTCGATGGAAGTTGTGATCACTGAGGTACACCCCAACAAAATACACACAGACCTCTTGACTTCTATGCCTGCATTCACAGGTAGCCGTGTGAGACTACTGACAGCAGCACAGTGAAAAAGTACATAAATATTTGTAGTGTTGGGGCATAATATTTTTCAAATGCTGTTTTGTGTAAATGTACACAGATGCTGAACTCAGAGGCCTCAGATGACAGTTTCTACTGCGTAAACAGTATCTGCTTACCCTGTGATTAAATCTTCATCATAAAAATGTTCTGCCAACATGCATGGAATTTTGCTGGGCAGAGAAGCAGTAGCTTTAGTCCTTACTGACTGTAGAATTTTGTTTTGCAGAAGCACAAGGAAATCAAATATGGTCAGGCAATACAGCTTGAGATAGCTGTTATTTTAAAGTCATTGTGCTTCATTCATGCAAATAGTTCCATTGGTTTGTGGGCTGCCCTTCTGAACTGGCTCTTGTTAGTCTTTCAAGTAAATCATTATTTTCATCTATGATCTTAAAACTCTTAAAAAATAAACTTAATAACTGGCTTTTAGTCTGTGCTAGCCATTGGAGGATGCCAGGTAATGTTAGGAGTGAATCAGGGGCTATTTTGGGAGAAAAATATTACAATAATTTGCAGGAAATAACCTTTTTGTTCCAAAACAGCTGTCATTGAACACTATTATATCTACAACAATTAAAATTATCTTTGGTAACTTTTAGTATTTGGCATTGCTCCATTATTGTTCAGTTAAATATTTTTCAAGTATGTTAGGACTTCTGCCCACTGTGTGCTTGAAACCCTCCATTATCAATACAGAAGCTCTCCCGCTTTTGTCATATTGTAGCTTCTCCTGGCAGAACATGTGATCTCTTCTGGGCAGATTCTTTGCCATTCTATAGAATAGCAGCAGGACTTCTACAGAGCACTGATGACTCAACATTTACAGTTGAGAATTTGCTTTTTTAATATGAAGTGTTGAATGCCAAAAGAAAAAAAAATAATTAAAAAGAATGCATTAGCTAACATATAAAGTGAATTAGGAAACGTGCAAACATCCTGGTGAATTTAAATAGCTGGCTGGATCAGAACTGGAGGAAAAATAACACTGGGTCCGAACAAAACACAAAGCAGGCAGAAACCTTGTATTTCTGATTTAGGTTATAAATACCCACCGCTAAAAAATTCCGTGTTGCAAAATGGAATTGATTAAAAAAGGGCAGGTTTCGGGGGTGCTGCTGGTTGATGGCTTCAATAGGCTTCAAATAGTAATTCAGGATATTTCCAGTGCTGAGACTTTTTGTTCACTCAGATCGTAAGTAGCTGATGTGCAAGTGACATAGTTTGTGAACTGTTCTTCGGAATGAAATCTGTATTATTTGTTTTGTAATAGCACTTGTGGGTCCTACTCATGGCTTTGAGTCCTCAGGATTAGCAGAGCAGAACTGAAAGGGCAGCCTTTTCAGAGTCCTCCATTGTGCGTGTGTAAAACATAGTAATGTTTCATTAATAGCACATTTGCATACTGTGATATGCTTACCTGCATTTGCATCACTATAAGATACTATAGAAGCATCCCTTCAATGGAACATGTGCCAGGTGCCATCAAACTGATTTTTCTATGTAAGATTTTACTCTGCAAACTTAATTATTTGTATTTTCTTACCCTATTCATTGTTGTGTTTGCAAAAAAATGGGAACAGGTAGAGGACATTGTGCCAATTTTTGGTATTTGAGTTATATACTATTAAATAATAAAATGTAGCAGTTTAGTACACTGTGGACTACAGCCTGACAACCCACTGTTGTTTCAGTGAACTAAAGAAAACTGAATCTGAACTCTCCCGCTTGCTGTTGAAAATATCTGGCTTTTGGGCTAGATCACCCCTTTGCATGTTTGCCTCTGTGGACCTTTCATTGCCCTGTGTACAGTTCTTTGGTCCAGCAGTTGAACCTGAAGCAGTTGATCCTTAGTACAGAAAATAGAGATAAAATGGTACAATAGAAAATCTGATCAAATTGAAAAGCTGTAATTTAAATTGATTTTGTATTTCACTTATTCCAGCTCATATATGCTTAGTTACAAAGTATCCGCATATAAAAAGGAATTTGTGTTGTGTGGAGTTAGACTCTGCTATTTTTTCCTCTAAATAGACATTATAGGTAATTCAACTTGTATTATAAATCACTGAAAACCTATTTTTTGATGATAACATAGAGATTATTAAGGGCATCAGAAAGCAGAATTTTCTTGCCATAGCCCCTCTCTTTAGAGTGTAACAGTACAAACCGAGTCATAATTAAAGTCACATCTTCAGTAACAGCTGGTTTTTCCATAATTTGTTTTGCCAATAATCACACTTCTTCAAATGACCATGGAGTGAGCAAAACATCATTTGAAATGTGAGGGTAAAAAATTGAGAGCTACTTCTTCCAGATAAGCCACAAAAGTGTCAGCTCACTGGGGAATAGCTCTGATAATTTCACTCCTAGAAATAGATGGAGAGACACTGAGAGAGTGTGGAATTGGCAGCAAAACAGGTTTTTGGGGAAAAAATGGCTTGTTTGTACACTGCGACTTGGACAGCTTTGTCCTTTTCGCTGGCAGGATAGAACTACCTATCAAATTATGCGTGTATATAAGTGAAAAGCATGGCAATAAATGTTCAAGATGTGAAAAGCAAATCTTCAAATTTCATATTCTTTATCATCATGCTCGATGCAGAGGTGGGGGGTTGTATGATTTCATCTTTCATTGTGATTACTGGGAGAAACAATAGATAGAAAAATTACTTTTATCTCTAGATATATGACCAGAAGATTACTATAGTGTTTTTGCTTGTGAGAATGTGGCCTGTGCCTCAGAATTAAGTTATTAAAACTGCTAATCTTAGCTCAGAACAAAGAAGTGACTTAGGGTAACTGCTATCACATATGGCAGCAAACTCCTTCCATTCTATCTTTTCTGTCTCCAGTTTCCTGTTTACTCATCATGTAGCTCCAGCCTCTTTTTGTCAGGAGTTCTTTACTCATGAGTGTACCTTTTTTGTGGTTGGAAACCTCAGCTCCATTTGTACAGGGTTTTACCTCTGCTTTTTTGTTATACAGTGTTCCCATTTTTGAAATGAATTTTGAATTTTGAATACAAATGGTGTGATCTCTTACGGTCTGACCCATTTACAAGCTCAGGTTTTTAAATGTTCTCAAGCCTTTCTTTAAATTCATGTTTCTACATCTGAGAAGCAGCCTTTGTTCAAATATATGCATTTCTCTTACTGGCAGGAGTTTTTGAAACAGACAGCAGTAGACCTTATTGCCCAGTTATATTCTTTGGCTTCCCTAACACTCTGAAACCACTTAAATTGGGAAAATAAAGAATGACTTCCAGTAGCCAGGTGAAATTAGGACTGTGGAAAAGAAACCCAGCCAATCTGCTGTGGATTTGAAGGAATGACAGCAAAGCCAGAAGTTAAATTCCCCTCTTTCTGACTGCATTATCTTTCTCTCTTTTAAGAATTATTATCAAAATATTGCCTATTTGTGTTTCTAGAAGATCTGGTAGTGTTATTCATAGGACTGTATTTGTGTATTCCTTCACACATCAAAAATCAATTTCATAGTTATTTCTCCTCAACATTTTCAGTAGTGCTGACTTCCACCTACACTTTGACTCTACGCTTTTATACTCTACACTTTTATACTGTACTGCTTTTCCACATGTCAGTTATCTATCACCCTTACCCTTAAATAACATCAGCTGAAAAAAGATAGAAAAAGTATTATCATCTCTAGATAAATGCCCAGAAGATTACTGAGGTGTTCCTGGTTGTGAGAATGGAGCCTACTCCTCGGAATTAAGTTATTTAAACTGCTCATCTTAGCTGAGAAAACATTATTAAATAACAGCAGTTGAGCTAATTTTTTCCCATAACTAATTTCAAATTGAAATATGTCCCTCAACCCATATTAGAAGGAGAGAGTTGCCCTGGACATGAGCCAGTCTTTTAAATCTCTTTTGAATGACAAAGGACTAAAATTGTTTTAATATCTTTGGTTTGCTTAACCTGTGTCTTTTAACCATTGGGTTTCAGCTGGAGCAGCATTACCAGTCTGCCTATGCTTTCAAGCTTTGGAAAATCACTTCTTTCCATTTTTGCTTCTATTAAAAAGGCAGCCACACCACTCTTGCTGATGCATTAAGACAGAGCACAAGTGAGCATATCCTGCTGTCAGAAATGTGCACACATGTGACTTACAACAGGAATTGCGTGGGTGTCTGAGATCAGAGCTTGGTCCAACGCGTGCTCTGCCTGAACTAGCATCCCCTCGTGCTGTAGGGTAGTGAAACACTTCACCCAAGGTCCAAAAAAGGAAGGAACGCATCGTGCTCTGAAGTGTGCAGCAGGGGTCCCCAGGGCTGGCTGGAGCTGTGCGCTTCCTGAGGGGAGAAGATGGAAAGGAGGGAATCTTTCTAATGAGGCTGATAAATAGTGTGTACGGTAGGGGTGGGATCAGAGCTGAAAGTAAAAAAGGCTTCTTCTAACAAGGAGCAGATTTTCTGTGCTCTCCTGACCTCGTTGTTCCATTCACTGAAACACTGTCTTGATTTTCTTTCTGTGCTTGGGGAAGCAAGGAACTAGGAGGGCTTTTTGATCTCTCCTGGGTACTCCGGAGCAGTGATTCCAGGTGTATGCTTCAAAACACATCTTTTGGAGAAAAATGCAGTAACAAGAACCAGTTGTCTCTTTCCCCTGCTGGTTCTATCTATTGTTTCAATTAGACATCTCTTCTGTTCTCAACCATTGCTAAATGCCACTAAAAGGGATTCCAGACTAACACAAACTAGTTAAAAGAAAACTTTGTGGATCTAGAAATGTATGTAGGGCACAACAATAACACCAAAAATCCCAAACATCAAACCAAAAGCAAAATAAGTGTCAGAATCATGATTAAACGGCATATCTGGAGTCTACATATTGATTCACATCATAGAAAACGTTAAGCATAACCAAAACTCAATTTAAGAAGCATTGACTTCCTAGGTCTGCATTCACTTGTTTTCAACACAGATCTCTTCAGTTTCACATCCCTTAGACAAACCTATACTTCTATCGCAGAGACACAGCGGAAAGACACCTGGGTACACACCACAGGCTGCAGTTTGCCTGAACTGAGCGAAATGAATCTGCTGGAATGCTGGAATTTTCTTCCCTGCCTGATCAATGCATCCTGTCCCCCAACATCCCATTTGTCCTAGGAAGAAATTGGCCCATCTAACAGTGGGAAATGAAACGCAGAGGAATAATTCCCCTGAAAACTGAGGACAGCAATTGGTGGAAGAAGGATAGCTACAGTTTGATCAATTGCCTGCTAGCCAGTAATGTTTCAAAGACAGACTGCAGGTAGGGGAAACTGTTTGAGAGAGGACCTTTCCAAGACAAGCATGTTCCTGGGTTTATTTCCTCATATTGTGCATGTAAAGCCATTCACATCAGACCTTTTGGTGAGTAGTTTTTCCAGCCATAGAATCTCTGGTTTCTTTCTAACAGGTTTTTGTTTGCAGGTTTTTTGGTGGTGGTGTAGTTTTCTCTTTCAATGCTGGAATTCTTAAGTCTGCTTTAAGCTTTCTAACAAGGACTGCGTTTCTTTCCTGTGTGATGTTACCTATCCTGTGGCTAGGAAGACTGGCAGCAGGGAGACATGTTGAAGAGGAGAATACCTGAACCGCCTTTCGTGTTCCCTTAGGTGAATGTCTTTCCCTGGTAGTTTATAGGCAGGAACATTAAACATTAAAAATCTGCTCAATTGTGTAGAAGATTCTTTGAGTAGATAAATGACCCTGTAATAACTTCAACTCTCCAAGCAGATGTTAATTAGGCTGTGAGTAATTTCTAAAGCATTGCCATAGTGATAGTTTCCAGAACGTTCTCTGCTCAAAGTAGAATTTGGGAAATTCCTTTTGTAAAGGAGTTTTAGTCATTCCTGGAATATAAGAGAACAAAAATGCTTCCAAAGATTATTACTTTTTATTGTTATTTTATCTGCATAAACCACTGAGGTGATTTGACCTGTTTATGGACTTCCTTACAGGATAGAGCTGTATTCTGAATGATACAAGAGCTGAGGAAGTTTTCTGTGTTACCAAAGATCTTGTGTACTCTCTGCCAACTTTAGAAGTGGCATTGTAGCACCAGCACTTAGACACAACCCCACACGTTTGTACATGTCGCTACCACAGAACAACTTCCATTAATGTTATCAATTGTATATGTGTATCAATGACTGCAGGAATCAAGACTTCAGGTGAATGTCTGACAGTGAGATGAGCAGAATATAATCTCTTGCTCCTTTTGTCATAACTATGGGTAGCCTTTGAAGGGTGCTTTGCCCCATCTCTGTTTTGGTTAGCGGTCTGCAGTGCCTTATGGAAAACAGACATTCGTGAGCCCAACAAACTGAAGCTGCAGGCAGGTTCCTGTCTGCAACTTTGTTTCCCAACTCTGAAAAGCTGTTTCAGGCTCCTGCAGAACTGTAGCTGCGCGGCTGAAAGCTGGCAAGCAGGCAGAACTGAAACCTAAAATATACTTCGCACGCAGAAAAAAACCCACCTTCAGAAATGGCAATGGTGAGTGACAACTTTTGCTCGGACTTCTAAGCACATACTTCCTAACTGTGAGGGAGGGGAAGATGCTAGGAAGTGGCAAACTCAAGAAGTGAGAGAAGTAGCTTCTCTAAAGATATTAAGTTCTGATACACTTGCTTTGCTCATGTGTTAATTTGTGCCTGAAAATGACCCTCAACTGGTCCTTCTTATGGACAATTTTTCTCCAAACCTTCTCCTTTTCTGTGCACACTGAGGTGCTCTTTTATCTTTTCCCCCTGGATAACTGAGTGCCAGGTATTTTTGCCTGCTTTCTTTGTTGGTGGCTTATGATAAAGCGTTAAGGCTGAGAAAAGGTCCTGGCGTCTTTCTGCTCAGAAGCTTTGCATTGTCAGAAAGATTTTGTTGAGGTAGGATTCTGTTTTGGCTGTATGTGCCTGGGTGGATTTATAGACATGAAGGAGCATTTAGACATAAAAGGAGCACCTTTATGCTTGATTTCAGTAACACCAAAGAATTACAAATGAGATAAGATGGAATACAAGTAAAAATAGGTGATGTTTTCTAAATTACTTAACAGTTTAAATGGGCTCCTCCATTGCAAAGACCACTGGAGGACTATTGATACAGCTTAAGTGTAATGGTATGTAGGAAGCTCTGTTAGAAGACAGTAGGAGAGCTGCACTACACTTTACAGCATTGTTACGACTTGTAGATATGAGGGACTTGGACCAACCTATAAAAGGCAAAGGTCACTTGACTCTGTAACTATGTATGCAGGGAGGGTTCTTCTAGCACTGGAAACTGGAGAAAGAGGTAAAAGATGTAATATTTAATTCAGATTAAGAATATAATTGGAACCAGTCATCTAGAGATGTATGACTACCCAGAGCCTACAAACCAAGTTTTAATATATATCTAGAAGATATGGTTGGTTATCAAGAAATAGTTAAAGGCTTGCTAGAGCAATTCCTGGGGAGGTTTCTATGTCTTCGTATTAGACCACTTTGTGGGAGATCAAATCTGATAATAATGCTTTCTGTCTTTAACATCCACAATATCTTTCTTTATGTGCCTGAATTTTGAAGATTGGTAGTAGCAAGCAATTATTTGGCTTTGTCTGAAGTGGCTTTGATGCATTCTTTCCACTATGCTAAATAGTATGTTGAATAGTAAAATCCATGCAACCTTTCTCTTAACATCACCTTTATCATCTGGGTTGGTTTGGTCATCCCCCATACATTTCCTTCATTCCTTCCACGATCTAAATGAGAGACCATCAATGCCTCCAGAGCTGTTCACAGCAACACTTCCTCTTTATAGTTTAATTCTGTGAGACTCTGTATTTAATCTTAGCTTTCTAAATGTTTAGATTTGCCACTTTCTGGTTCTTCTCTAGTTTTATATAAATGGGAACCATTTGGCGTGTCTGACATCACATGTTCTGCCAAGCAGCAGAGAAGCTAATTGAAATACTCTGAGTATTTCAATTTCAATCTGCGGGCCAAATTCTCAGTTGTCAGCAACTCAGTTGTCGTAATCATGGAGCTCCATAACAGTACATGGAAATATGCCGACACAAATTGAGCCCACAGCCCACTATCTGTGATTGAGATCCGTTGTTTCATATACTGATGGAAAGGAAATTTTTTTTACATCCTGATACTGTTTTCTGCAGCAACATGGTTTCTCAGGAATTGCCACCTTTGTCCTCCTCATTATGGAATGTGCTATATCTAGCAGCTAAGATGAACTGTTGTACCATCCAGGATTGAATGGGGCAGCGGTCACATCCACTCTTGGCAAATAGTTTCAGCCTTGGATCCTGTTTCTTGTATCCTGATGCTGAGAGTTCTGTTTACTACAGTTTTCACAATAGGCTTTGAGAACGAGTACTCTGGGAACACAATAGTGTACCTCCCGAAGAGTTGCCAAGAAGGGAAAAAAATAGACTTCCTTCTTTGGCAGTGGTAGAATATAGGTAAGGCTAAGCAGCATTCTTAGCCAGCAAGAAGGGCATAACAATATATTTTGACTCAAGTAGCTCAAATGAAGGTTCCTTTGAGAAAATGCATTTTTCTTGGGCAAGGGGAGTCTGCAATGGCTCTTCTTGTGAAAGAAGAATGCATATGGAGGGTAAAGGAAAGGAGGATGGAATTCAGACATTGAAGGAGAAAGGAAACTACGAATATCTCATAATTCTCAACCTGCAATAGACCATAGGTAGCAAGAAATGCAATTTAAAGTAGAAGATACCATGAGTGTCTATGAAAAATAGTAGGACATCTTGATTATAGGCAGTGAATCACAACTGCTTAAAGTCATTAAGAGACACTGTAATATGAAAAATAGACTGTGATATCATGAGTACCCATAAGATGTTTCTGGAAATGTAGGAGCAGTCAGAGATGGAACCAGAATGCACAGGACTGCTTCTCATCATCAGACAGGCTGCTGCTTGATCTACTTCCCAGGAATTGTTTTCTTGTATGGGAGAAGGACAGAAGGGTTGAGGTAAGAAGGAAGGAGAATATCCATCCTGCTTTTTTCCACAACTTCCCTGGAGAAGGAATAGGGTATCTGCCACTGAGGCTGTGTCTGGGGACCAGACCTTTCAGAAGCAACGTGGCAGAGGTAATGGTGCTAAAGGACTGGGAATGCTCTTATACTATAAGGAAGAGTGTACCCCTAAGGAGCTGGAAGCATAAAATCTAAATAAGGGTACTTCACTGGGAAGGGGAAGCAGAAGAGACAGACATAGAATAAAGAAAGAAATAGGAAGAGCAAATAGATGAGTAGAGAAACTTCAGCTTCTGGATTCCTAGTCATCAGGATTTCCTTACAGACTGTTACAGATTTTAGCAGTATGGGTGCTGATTTTGGGTCACCTAACAAAAATGGGAGCTATAGCCTCATAACTATAAATTCCACAGGTCTGGTGAGCCCCCCATACTCCAGCCTGATTTTTTCCTCATCTCAGTCAGTGAAGGACTTCAGTGCCCCTGCTGTAATTCCCAATGCCTTTAAAATAAAACAGAGCTTGTGCCTTAAACACATCTAAATCTTCCCATAATTCGCCCCTTCTTTATTCAGAGCTTTTAATGCCTTTATTTCAGTAATCACACAGAGGGTTCTGTAAACTGTGACAATACCAACACAGTACAGCTGGGATGTCCACGGGTCATCTGCAGGGCAGGTGTACCCTTGTAAGACACACCGGGAACTCCCCCTGTTCCCCTGGCCAGATGCAGGATTGCTCTGGGGAAGGGGAGGATGAGTGCTGCTGTGGGTGGTGCACTGCAGCCTGCGCTGGTTGGCTGCGGCTCCCCTCGCACTGGAATATGCTGACTTTTGTATGCATGTGATAAATGTGCTTTAAGAATAGCAGTGATTTCTTAATCCAGTTTTGCAAGTACAAACAATTACAATGCCTTGTAAAATAGTTGCTTAGATTCCATAGTCCCAAT
This sequence comes from Ara ararauna, assembly GCA_028858755.1. Classification (NCBI taxonomy): domain Eukaryota; kingdom Metazoa; phylum Chordata; class Aves; order Psittaciformes; family Psittacidae; genus Ara; species Ara ararauna. The sequence continues at coordinate 2,631,015 of CM054385.1, forward strand.
GTAACAAAGATCAAACTGCTTTGCAGCTTCTGTTGATTGCTTTTCTTCCTGCTTGAAGGAAGAGGGAAAGCGATACCAGAGTTTGAAATTTGTATTTTAATTTCTTTATATGAACTTCTAGGGAAGAATATCAGAAATAGATTCTACTATTTTATTCTTTATTAATAGATGGCAGTAAGAATTGGTGGCTTTAAACACAGTTACTGTTTTGTGCTAGGAATTCAATATGAATTTTCTGACAACCCAGTGTATATTGAAATAGAGAAAAAAAAGCATTTTAGTTCCTAGGGATAGAGAAGAACAGTTTTTTCTCAACACTTTCTACATTACTGATGGGACTTCTGGATTATGCTGTTCTTTTTAAGACACATGGGAGATTAAATATTTTATTGCTGTATGTATGCAGCTATATTTCAGTTTTGAAAGCAAAGCATAGAATGAAATTAAAGCTCTATATGCCCAAAAGAACCCAAATCTGGATCTTCAGTTAAAACAAGAAATATGTGCTAGTGGGGTATTCTCTTTTCAAACCCAGTCCCTCATGAGCAATGCTGCAGTGGCATATGAAAACGCACAGAAAATAAATCAGCACAATGTGACACTGCTGGCAGGAATACCTTTTTGTGTGTAGAAGATAATCCCAGGACTGATCTGGCATATGCTGTCTGAATTGTCTTGCATCTCGAGGGTGAGTTATTCTTCTAACACCCCGAGGGTGAGTTACTCTTCTAACACAAGGCTCAACATGGAAGGGGTTTACCCTTTTAAATTAAGGATTACAGAATGTACCTACAAAACTACAAGGTAAAAAAAAGTGATGAAAATGTGTTTTGTTTTTTCAACTGGGATGCTATAATGTTATGAGTTTAGTTGAAATTGTATCTTTGCTATAGGTAGTGCAGCCAAGGTCTGTTTCAGAGCCCATGGGTGGAAAAAAACCAAGCCCTGTTTCTCTTCTTTCTCTGTTCCCTTATTTCCCTCCCATCTCCCTATTGTCAACTGAGGGAAATTGGCAATGAGGTTGAATGTGCGTGCACTTGGGTTGGGGCCAGAGGAACAACCCCAAAAGCCTCCTTCCTGCAGCTGCAATAAACGAGAAAGTGAAATGTAGTGTGTGCATATACTTAGCCAAAGAACTTGACGTGAACATTTTAATTGTAGGGGCATATTTTTCCCTTTTTTTCTTTTTTTGAGTGCTATCTAAGATTTTTCCTTTACAGCAACCTTCTAAAATCTTGCATTGATTTTTTAAAGGGTTTTTCTATCATAAGTAAAATACAGGACATGGTTTGGCTGTATTTTTGTAGGCCATTCAGTTATTTGTAGCCTACTGTCTATCTATTACTCAGATTATTTCCTTTTTTTACCAACCCTTTTCATATGATTTCTTATTGTCTGAAGGTGGAAGTTTCCAAGCTAGTGCCGCCCAAGCTGAGTTTCACAAGAGTAAAAATGAGGAAATGATTAAATGTATTTGAATTTTATCATACTTTCAGTTCTGATAGCATTGGGACTCTTGTTGCTGTACCACATTTAGTAATAACCTCGAATTTCCTTATGGCTACGGGCAGTAGAATTTGTCTGAAGGAGAAGCGTACACTTCCAGTGCTCCCTGAGTGACTCCCCTGCCGCTGCGAAGTGCCGGGCTCATGGCACGGGATGAAGCAGTTATATGTGCCATTGCCCCCTGCTGGAAAGCGCCTGGAATGCTGATTTCTAGGTAAAACACACTCCGAGGCGATGTTTTTTCTCGGTGACTCAGGAATTACTGCCGTGGTATACATGTCCTTCATCTAACTTGAAGAGCCATTTCAGTTTCCAAGATTGAAACTGCACTTAGTAAATACATTCTGTAGCAGTATTTCAAAACATGCTGTGGTATTCAGACAAAGGAAGCTTAGAAGAGAACTGGAAGCTGCCTGATAAAGATTTGTTTCATATATCCTCAGTGGTGATCTTCTAAAGAGCATTTATTTGGCTTTTTATTTACTATTCTCCATTTTGGCATAATAATAAGCACTCTATCAGGCAATAGGAGTTCAAGTTCAAAACATAGGTGTAAAGGTGTAAAACTCTTACGAATAGTTACAAATGAACTAAGATTAATTGGCAGCCATCTCAAAAAATCAATGAGATTGATCTCCTGCGTGTTTGCATCACACAGAAACGGTATCAGATGTCTGATGTTGGTCCAACTGGGTGTGGTAGTGGTTGCTGAACTGGTGCAATGCCTTAGCTTTTAGTGATTAATGTAAAAGCAAGGAACTTGAAACACGTGAACATTGGATTAACAGCACCTTAGCCAACAGTGAACGACTGAAAGGCATTGAACGGCAAATCATTAATTCAGCGCATAAGAAGTACTACTTTCAGGATCTCTCTGCATTGCAGAAGGGATAAGATAGCAGAAAACTTAATGCATCCCAATAATTTTCACTTTTTTTTCTTTTTTTAATAATATTGTAAATGATTCAGTATCTTTACAAGAAGTTTCACTGTAAGTTTTGGGCTTTTTTTTTTTTTCCTTCCAAAATATGTGGTCATTATATTAATATGAGGAAGCCAACAGCCAAAGAACAGCTACAGAGTATCTCTAGTGAGAAGATGGCACTAGACTTGAAAATCCGTTCTAACCAGATCTGCTGAAGAGAGGGAAGAGGATAGGCCTTTTATGCTGAAGTGAGTTTTTGGCATACAGTTTCTGTATGCTGTTACAAAAGCTAATGTGCTCAGAGTAAAAAATAATACAGGTCTCTGAGTGCAATCACTTATGAATTACAGATATTGGGTGCTTTGTGAAGCAAGAGGCTGATGTGAGCTGTCTTTTCTCTTGGTAATTGAAAAGCAAGTATTTGGAGTAAGATACAGAGAGCTAGTAAACATCCATAAACACATGCATAAGGTTGAAAACTATCCCATCGTTCAGGGGTGTGAAAGATGTGCTGAGACCTGGGGCCCCTTCTGTTCTTCTAGATAGGAGATGGTACAGAGGGACCAAGTGCAAGTGCACTCACATGCTTCTCTGGGCTTTTGCCACTGCAGGTGGCCCCGCAGAACCTCCAGTGCCCCAGGGCTCTGCCATGGAACAGCTCACCTGCTGCTCTTCAGTGGGTTTCTTGAAAGGGTCCTACAGCCTCTTGGTCTCTGTTAGGGACCAACGTTATGTCCCTGTGGTTTCTCTTTCACAATGGAACACATATATGAGTGCTCTGGTATGCTGTTTCTTTCACTGCCGCTCTTCCTGTAAGGCAGCATAACTGGTGATGTTTACCTGGCAGTTACCTGCTTTACAGGATTTTTGGTAAAATAACTCTTTGAGAAGACAGCTGATGCTTTGGCCAGAAAGGAGACTTCAGACTTTTTAAGCAGCGTCTTTCTACCCCTCTTTAGCCCTGAAATTGATATTGGTATGTTGAAAATGATGGAGCACAGTATTTGCATTCGGGCAGCAAGTATTTCCTCCATTAAGAATATACTGACATGCATGCTAATGCAGACTTCCAGCTGCTTAAAATGTAAATAGACCTTGTGCTGGGTTAGCAATCAATTTTGCAACATTATGGCCTTTACTGGCTTAAATCCTCCTTATAGTACACACCTGATTTTTAGCCTTCATTGATATTAAAGTAAGTGTAATTACCTTGTAAATGCTTTGGACTCCTTTTGGTGTGGGTTTCATGAATAGAATATGCTTACCGTAGCAGCAGATCAGGTGCCAGTATTTCACATAGAAAACCAGTCTCCTTGAAGCCCAGCCTGTTGTGAGAAAGTGAAGTAAATCAGTTTATTGTAAACCAACTTCCAAGCTGTTGTAGCAAGATCAGCTAAATAAGCAGAAAGTCCTTTAGCCTTTTTTTGTGTGTATCAGAAGCTAAATAACTGGGGTTCTGATCAGTTGTGCTGGTAAATCACTTTCGATGCTGATTCAACAGTGCAAGTTGCTGAAAACCAGAGTTAGCATTAAGATACTTTTCTGCATTAGCTGATGGATTGTGTTTCAGAACTGTATTGTGCAAATAGGGCACAAAAGTTAGTTTTGACTTCATCATTATTTCATCACCTACTTCAGACTTCTTGAACTTGATGCAAAGGAAATGGCAGACTTCAAAAATAGGTTTTAGAGTTCCTTTTGCACTTCATGAATAAAACCTAGAATATGCAAGTTCTTATTTCAGGAGAATGAACAGACTTTCTGGAACACGGTTGTATATTTGACAATGATTGATTGATTGAAATGAATGTTTTTTTTCTTGTCTGTGTCAGTTTTATTCCGATATGTTTGTAGCTGTTAGGTATATTTTTTGAGTCCTTTTTCAAGAACAAGCCTTACTGGAAATGTAGCTTTTAGATTTTTCCAGTTCTTGAAGACCAGTTTTTTAATGTAGCATAGCCCAAAGGCAATGGTTAGTCTGTGATTGTCTGATGATGAAACTTAGTCAGTGAAGGTCTTGTGATATCTTGTCAAAGTACGCACAGATTGTAATTGCTTCCTGGCAGTGGTCAAGGAAGTGATTTACATATTAGAAAGCATCGACAGAATGGTATGGAAGATGTGGTGGCCTGAGCTGTAGTAAAGGGTCTTGTAGTTTTGAGAGCAGAGGTGCCACGCTCAGCTGATGCTGAATGGTGAGGCAGAAGTGTACCTAAAAGATACAAATATAAAGTGCCTGAAGCTGGATGTTGACTCTTGTCCTCAACAACAGGCCAAACAAACAGCAAAAGTCTCAGGAACAGATAGATACACTATTTCCTGACTCAACTCTAACACAAAGTGACTGATTCTGTGCAGGCCAGAATCAAATATCTGGGTAGATTCCCTCAGTTTTCACAAGTCCTTCTCTTAAGGAAAGAAGGTTTTCACAAGTAACTTGCACAGTTGCTGCCAAATTCACTTTAACTTGGCTGGCTTCATGTTATGGGTGCGCACTCATTGCTTAGAGGGAAGAAGAGAAAGACCAGGAGAACTGTCCAGCTGGGTTAAACCAATGGTCAATATAGTTCTCTCACTGACTAATGGCAATATGAGAGGATAATAAGGAAAAGATATTTTTAGAGTGAATTTTGACTACTGAGTAATGAGAATTTCCTGAGACGTTCTATTTTTCTCTCTGAAATTCTGCAGAAAGGGGAAAATAGTCTGGTTTGAGAGGGCCAAAATCACAGAAGAAAGGACTAATCGTCAGAATTACCAGGAATGTTTGCTCTCACCATTAAGTCTTAGCTCCAAATTTGAATTTCCTGTGCTATGTGTTGTACTAACTTGCAGAAATGAGCTGGAAACTCACTGGGGAACAGCTGCTGAGCTGTTGAACCAAATTTCCTGCTACTACTGCACAGAAAGCATGTGCTACAATGGTACGAGTGGACTTTGTATGGCTCCTATACTTGAATAAAGGCTGTTAAGCTATTCCTGACAAATCTCACCCCCACTTTACCTCTTTCACAGCATTTTAAGAGAAAATATTAGTGAAGGTTCCCCATCTTCCAAGCGGAAAGAAAATGGAAACACATTCTTCTGAATTGCTGAGTCACTCTGACACTCGGAGCCAAAAGCTGATGCAATTCATCTTTTATCACCGGAAGATCTCTTTGGCAATCACAGACACACCTCTTCTTTCAATAGCGTCTGTAAGGGACTTGATTCCTCAGACTTAACCCAGCGTGAACATATCACAGTTCTGTTTTCTAGTCCCATTCTCTAAGAATAAAGGCTTAAAACTTCAGAGACAGCAGCTAAGGAAATTTCAGTCTTTTGCCATGGAATTGCAAGGTGGCTTATGCAGAAATCCAGAGCAAAAGCACTTCTAAAACATGGAACACTATTCTAGTGTTTTAATGTGTATTTAATTCTTAACATTGGTTAAAAGTCTCACTTTTGCACTGTTTGCCACAATGGTCTGTTTTCAGTTGTAGCAGAAATTGTTTGAGCTTTAATTGAGTGTAAATACAACCAACAAATTCTCCATTTTCAGTCACTTCTCTGATGTCATACATAATACCAGATTGTATCATCACAACTAAGCATTTTCTGTAGGTGACTTAATGTTTTGTTATCAACTGAAAGAGGACCAGCAATGCTGTTTCATTCACTTTCTGTCACCAGCTTGATTAAGGAGAGGTGATGCTGTCCTAAGAATTTTTAGCTTGACCTGGTAAGGATTCTAATACAAATTTTGCTGACTTCTGCATCCAGTGAACAAGCCCAATGTTAGCAAAATGTTCAGGTGGCATTTCAGTTGTCTATAATATTAATTTAAATGAAAAATTACAGGCGCTGGCAGGAGAGTGAGAGAAAGAAGAGATCAATGTATTGCTTCTTTTACTGTTAGCAGCTCTCCAGTTGAAGAAATAATTGATATTCCTTCTTCCACACCCTTCTGCCATAATTATGTAAAGAATCTGGATTATGCTTCCGACTTGATTTAACTGTTTTATAATAAGTCACAAGCATACCTTGCCTACTTGATGATATTCCTTTAAGGTTGTGCCAGTCTTTCCATTATTAAATCATGTTTAGTGTTATATACTGGTTGCTTAAAAAAACCAAACTCACTTCAAGCTTGAACTTGCTATGCATTCTCAGCTAGCCATATGTGTGAGGGAGCACAAAAACCATCAGTGCTATTCAGCAACTTAACACACTATTTTTCATTTAACGGGAATTTTGGCTTTTCTTTAAAAATACGGAAAAAAATTATCCTAATGAGGGCTCCAGTGTGTTAGTGGGGAGAATAAGCATAAAAACGATGAAGATCTGCATTTTGTGTATTTGGTCTATGTGCTGCCCCTACACATTCCTTCCTTCCCACTCCCCATCATAAATCTGACCCATTTGTAGAAAGTTTGACTTTTGGTTTGAACAGGAAGCAAGCAACTAAAAAGGAAGATGTGTGTTGAGAGTAGGAAGCAGTGTAGTTTTAAACACAGCAGTTCCGATACACACAGAGGTACAGGAGGCCCAGTCAGCACCCTGCTACTATTCTGACTTGTTTTTCTGAAGTTCAGAATTCGAGGAGAATTGAAAACAACACTGGGGCTTTTTGTAACCTTTTAGTTACCGATTTTCCCTGCACACCACCCATCCCCTATATCCCAGTGAAACCCAAAGCCTTTGCCGCTTCGTATGACTTGAGCAGTCCATGGAAATTTTTAGTATGGAATGCTGTTTGTGTTGTAGAACAGGGTAGAGACTTCTAACAGCTGAATTCATTTTTGTGGAGCGTTCAAACTGAAACAGGAAGGCCCTAATGGGTCACTGTAGAGAGGTCATAGCTGGTCAGGGTAGTTGCTGCCCTCCAAGTTTTATGCATTATCTACTGAAGGTCAAAAAGAAATGTTGATCTGAAATACTGACACCTCAAGATGATATACTAAAACATATCTGAATGAGTTGCTGTAAGGATAGTAGAATTCCTCTTCCTGGCTTTGTCCTGAATACCAGGCAACTTCATCCAGCAGCTCCAGTATACTTCTGCTGACTCTAGTAACATGCTAACTCTAGTAACATACAGTTTTTACACCTTCAGTCTAAGTGAACTGGTCTGTAGTCTTTCTTGGACAGAATGGTATTTTACTCCCCATTTTCCAGAACAGATGCTTGAATTCAAGTCTTTTCATTCATTCAGTTTTTATTATCTGCTATACATAAAGAGAACTCAGCCTACTTCAGCTTCCAGTTTGGGGGGGTTCTTTTTCCTTGAGGGAGAGGAAGGGCAGCTTTTGGGGTGTTTTTTAAATCTGTTTTAGGCTTTTTCTGCAGACAGAAAGAAGTAGGATAACAAACTCATCCTAATATCTCTTTGGAAGGTGCACTTACTTTATTGGTAAGTCTGATACTCTGAACACCACCCTCGCATCCAAGCTCTCAACCACGAACGCATCCTGTACTGATTGCTGCTATGTGCAACTGCCAAGTGGGCTCTTATCTAAATACTTACTAGGCTGGGGACTGCTTAATCTCCAAGATCAGGGAGACTTATTCTGATGTGGCTGCAGACTCTAGACAGCTAAATTTGCAGAAATCCACTAAAGGCAGTTTGCTTTTCAGAAGTTGCTGAGGGCAGAATTTGGCTTTTTGCAGTTTGAGGGTGGGCTGTTTAACCTGAACAAGTTCCAGCTTGCTCAATTGTAATTTAGCAATATATTTTCCCCATACTCCCTATGTTCCTCCCAAGAGATGCTTGCATCTCCTTGATGCATGAAAGGATACCTGTATTTAATGTGCATATTAAATACGTCTGTAAAGTAAATTCTCACATAATTTTACATTTAAAAGTACCATTTGAGGTGTGTGTGTATATATAATTGTTAGATGCATGTATAGAAATAAAACAGTCTTTGCTCTTCCCTTTTGTACCTCCTCAAGACATGTAATCTACAAAGCAGGAGAATTGCATGATAAAATGTGCCAGAGTGGAATGCATAATTATTCCAGAGGAGGGTAAGTCAGTTCAGAACTTGTACTAACATTCTTAAGGGCAGCAGGAGTCTTCTTGCCATGAAATTACATCAGCTCTCTATGGCCCAGAGTCAATGCACATGCTTTCCCTTTCTAGTAAAAAAAAAAAAAGGTGTGAAAAATGCTAATGTCTTCAAAAATGTACTGTAGAACAAAGCTGAGTAAACGAATATATATTCTAGTGTGGTGCTCACCTGTAAGTGAACTTGAGTTGAAGAGATTGAGACATTGCACTTTTAAAACAACCATTTCTCTTTTAATAGATTAAGTCATGACTTGCAAACAGACAAAAAAACATCTAAATAAGAAAAAGAATGCTTCCTTGATCCTAGTTCAGAGACATTCCCCTAACAGGTGGGGCATAGGCCTTTAAATTACAGGTCTTCTCCATATACCCAAATTTGTTACAATTCCATCAAGCAATGAGAAAAGCCATTTCACAGTAAATAGCAGTAGATGCGGCTAGCAACACCTATTTTCAGGGTTGTTAGAAGATGAATAATAGTTTGGTTGGGATTGTGTAGTCACAGTATCAGAGGGAGAATCTGTTCATCTATATGAAAACACTACTCAGTTTCCTAGGAGTCTTAGGATAAAGTATAGAGCACTTACTGCTGCCTAATGCACCTAAATTGTCACCAAGGCAAACAGGCAACTAATGCAGCTCAGCACAGTTCTGACTTACTGTCATTTCCATGAAGTAATTAGGCCTGGTTCAGCAAGTGGATAGGAAGTGCTAATTTCCATTTCCTCACAAGGAGAGGGGAGGAAAGGAGTATTTCCTTTTTCTTAAGCAAGAATATCTGGCACTTAAAGCTGTTTGGTGGAGCTATTGTGTGAGACAAACCATACATAGACTGCAAGCTGATATGGTGCCTTGGCAGCAGAATTTGTTTGCACACTACATTCTAGCTGCAGTCTCTTTAGTAGCACCCCATGTTTCTCACTGCATGAGGCCAGTGGAGTACGTGGTCTCAGGCTAAGTATGACTGCAGAAAAAAGCATATGTGGGGAAAACATGCCTAAAGATCTATCCATGCTCATGACGCCACTGTTAGTGCAGGTTGCAAAGAAAAATGTGCAAAAAGCAGAGACTCCAGGAGTTCGGCTTGAACCAGCCAAAACTATGAAGTATTCAGTGATAACAGATATAGTCAGGATAGTAATCTACTGTTTAAAGGGCCCATCTGGAAGATTTACATAATCATCAGTTGGAGAGATCTGTACATTAGATCTCAAGCTAGAGCACACTTGGCAAGTGAAGTGTTAGCTTATGGCATTCTGCACTTAGTGAAAGGATGCTTCACCCCATCTTCTTTCTTTGTGTTAAAAGTTCCTCCTAACTTTAAGGGAAGGGGCATCTTAAGAGTGAAGCTGCAAGACGCTCACGTTTTATTACAGTGGGTGGCAGTGAAATACATATATCCTTCTCACACACTGGCACCTTTTTCTGACTATCTGAAAAAGTTTAGCTCAACAGCTCTGGTTTCCACAAACAAAATTCCAGGAAACGTAAGTGGCAGAATTTTAAGTGAAAAACTTGAGGGGTAGAGGAAAAGAAGCATCATCTGCCCCTGGTTTTCCTTAGCAGCAGCACCACTGAAAAGCCCAACATTCATGGTAATTCTGCAGGTGACCATCTTGACTGTTCTGAGTTCCAGTAAAATCAAACCCCCACGTTAGGTTTAGCTCCAGCCTCCAAAGGGCACATGGCAAGCTAATGAGGCACAGCTCTTGTCAATTTTAGCCTCATGCATCTAAAGTACTGCCTAGAGTTTCATCAGAACTGCAATAATTCTGTAAGTGATGGAGCAGATCTAGCTGTAGATCCCAATACTCGATCACCTCTTAAAACAAACACTTGTAACAGACTTCTGAGAAATAGCTCACAGCTTTCAAAGTGGTCAAGTACCAGCCCACATGCACTACTTCCTTCTTTCATTTCTCACCTGGATAGACACAAGCTCTTTTTGCCTGTCTTGGTGCTTTTAAAAGCTACATAATCTTTTACAAATTCATTCTTAGTTAAGAACAGTCAACTTTCAGTTTTGTACTACTTACCATAACTATCTTCATGGTGTTAGGAGGCATAGAGCAGCCTAATGCAATCATAGCAACTCACAATCTTGCTTTCAAACAAAAACTCAGCTGCTCCTCCAAGCATATAAATCCTTAAAGTAGCATTTGGTTGATGGGGATTGGCCAGAAAAACAGGCACATGTGAGAAAAGTAGAAATAGTTAGGAGGAGAGCAAAAATGCTAACAGAAACCATGTGTAAAGAGTTAAGCTCCCAATTAATCCATTCTCATCTTGCCAGGTTAGCTTACGTTTTGCCCAGTTTCTGTTTCCATCTATCATTCCTATAGAACAAAGATTGAGTTATAAATCCAGGTACCTTCTCCTCCATAATACATATACTGTACTGGGAAACTTAAATGTCAAGTAATGTGAAGTGGATTGCTTTTTAAACACCGCATCTACCCTTGGAACTGCTGAGCAATGTTACTGCTAATGCAAGTCAAAACTCCAGCCCCAATAATCCCAGCAAAAACCATAAAATCTGTTGATTCCCCTTTCCTCCCCCCAATTGATCCTATTTCTAATTCTTTGTAATATGATCTGTGGGGAAAAAACAGTTTCTCTTTTACTCCTGGGCTATCTTGAAGTGAAACAGGGGGATAGTCTTCCTGGTGTCTTATTTTATACTTAAAGAACTCACTTGATAGTTTAGACATTATTTGCATTCTTTCTTGAGGTAAGTTTTGAGCTGCAAGACTCTAACTACAGAAGAGCAATCAGGGTTTCATGAAACTTAATGGAAACTAGCATCTCGAGGTGGAATATTCTTCCACAGAAAATGAGGAGGAATTAGAGGAAACAAAACCCAACAGTCTGCAGATTTGGCCGCTTATTTACATGGCTGAATATGCATTTGGAAAACTAATTCTGAGCTTTAGGTGCCTATTTTGAAATATCTGAGATTTTAAAAACACCTTAAAAGAAAAGAAGGAAAAATGTGCTTGTTTATAAATGTATGTCTAATAAAAAAGAAAAGCAGAGCTCAATTAAGTTGCCCCTTAGTCCATGCTATCAAGGTTACATAAAAGGAAACTCAGTCCCAACTACTGGCACCTGGTGCCACTGTAGATCGCCTTTGTATTTCCTGCCTTGTTTCCAGCTGCCATTTCAGCATAGCCCAGCTCACCCACAGATCCCGTATCATATCTGCCAACCCTTGTGTGGCTATCTTGGTTACCAGGATAGGCATCATGATACCAGATCTAAAAAGGCACTGGGCAGCAATGTTAGGACTTACTCAGCCACCTGCATCCTACCCAACCTCTCTGGAAGCTGCTGTTGGTGGACAACTTGCTAGGAAATTTATTTGTAGCATTCAACCAAATACTGGCAAGAACCAAGTCAATGCACAACAATATGCACTGACATTTTCCCTTTTGGAAACAGGAGCTTTATTGTATGTGATCTGCTCATTGAGGCAACATTGGCTCGAGAAGTGACTTTGTTCTTGTGGAGTAGGAAGTATACAAAGTACACACAATATTTACAAAGTACCTTAGTGCTATTTTGACTAATTTTGACTGGAGAGTTAGTGGTTGTTTCAAAGCTAGATTAGTCATTCTGTCCATAATTACAATCTCTTGAAATCTGCTTTGGTGTTTTGAATTGGCTTCAGGCCTAATGGTCAGAAAATAGCTCCATCTTAATCTTAAGACTAAACACACAGGATTTCATGTTTTACTGATTTATAAGTGAAGGATGAAAAAGAAATGGAGTGCTGTGCGTAGAAACCTGTGGCATCCTAAGATGAATCTGCAACGAAAAGATGCACATGAATATAGACCTGATGTTCCTAGGCTTATGTTCCTGAAAATGAACAAGAACAGACACTCCCGTTATTTCAGAGTTACTATTTGTGCAACCCTAGAGAGCATTGTATTGGATAACTGGGTATTTAGAGCTTGCACATGAACTCAAGTACAACAATCTATCTAATGAAGTAAGACAAAATGGACAATAAAAGTTTTGAATGGACTTTTCAGAAAACCTCATTTTTCCTGATTAGTGTTGTGAAGATGTGTTATAGATTGCTTCGAAATGTCTTAACCATGAAACACTGCATAAGGAACACAAGCATGCATCAGCTTGCGTGTGACACGCTTTAGCACGCTTGGAGGTATAAAGAAGTTTTGGCATTGTGGAGAGGCAATGTGTTATGTATATTGTGTGGGAGGATACACCATGCAGATTTGATTGCATCATCTTGCTCTCTTTTTTTCTCCTCTTTCTTTCTTTTTTTTGTTCCAGATGGTAAAACAAAGGCTGTAGTGAAACCCGTCCTCTCCCAGGAAGAGGTGGGAGGGAATTTTATATGAGCGAGAAACTTTGCCTCAAGTCGAAATCTGGGGCCTGGACTAATGAACTACCTGTAATTCATATTGTACTAAATATTGCTGAAACCAGGCATGTACTAATCCTGAACCATGCCAAACTATGCATAATTACTATGCTTTCTCTGTGGCAGTAATTAATTTGTGTTAGCAACTTTGATTAATCTTTCTAATCTAAAAGTAAAGTGCTTCTCAGACATGAAAGGCTCCGTAACTGCTCAGGGTTGTTATTGTAGCCCAGTGAAGGGTGTTTCGAGCTGATGGGGGGGCAGGAGAGGAACAACACTTAAAAAAATCAAAGTATAGCTGATATTTATGAACTAAGGAAAATTATTAGCAGTTAATGCATTCTGTTTTGGCACAGAATTCACTGTCTGAAATACAGGCTTCTGTACACAGTACCTTCCTCCTGGAAGAAAAGAGAATTGTCATTAATTTGTTAAGAAGGCTTCTCTGGGGGCTGTTCCACAAAGATGAGGGTTACATGCCAAACAGAGAGACTGAGATTCCATCTTCTAGAGGGCAAGGCTACGTATTTAACGTCTGTAATGCTTCAGTGCAAACTTATGCATAAATTCATTTTAGTCTTAACCTGGAGGACAGCATTGTTCTAGGCATGGGTGTTCAACTGACTCAGTCCTCATTGCCAGTCCAAAAAGGGTGTCAGCTGGGGAGCGATTTGGACATGCCTGCTTTTCAGGAAATATGGATGCTAACATCATTAACTTAGTCTCTGTTGACAAACAGGGAGCTATCAGATGCTAACGTACAAACTAAATTCCGACATAACTGGAGATTTAAGTTTCCATCCTTCTTTGCCAGCCTCTTGGCCCAAGCCATGCTCTTCAACCAAAGGAATCCAAAGCTGATGAAAGGACTTACGTCATCAAGTGGTGACTGTGATTTACCTAGACTTCATAAACTGTCACATCTACCGAAGGTAAAATTGCTGAGGCAAATAGATGTGGCTCTACAAACCCAGTACAAATACTACAGGGGTTTTAAGTTAATATTGTGTTGCTTGTTTTCTCCCTCAGACATGCTAATATTGCAGTTATTTTTCTCCTGTTCCCCTGTGAGCACTGTTTCTCGGCAAGGAATACTGCTGCATGTAATTCATGATAGGCAGAATGACACAATAATCGTTTGGAAATGGATAATCTAGAGATTAGTAATGAACTTCACTTTGATTTAGACGAGTTTTAAAGAATTGCTGCTATCACCTTCAAGTCTGGGATCAATTCTGTTTCAACAAGTGAGAGAAGTATTTTTAAAACACATAACTTATTAGAAAATGTAAATGTGACTCCTGGAATATATATATATTTTGTGCTGATTCAAAAAGGAAATTATTTGTGATAGTTTATTTTCTTATAGTTGTGGTTTGTGTCCAAATATTTTATAATCATAAAGCTACCCTTTGGTACCAGTCAAAATAGACAATATATAGTGACGTTGAAACAAGCTTTGTAGAAGACATGTTTTTAAATCAGGCATGGGACTTTACATTTATTAGAAGGTGTTCACAAAAATAAGGGTAACATCATGCATATTCTTTGCAACTAAACCCAGTTATGGTTACAATTTGGAAATAAATTTAAATAGACATATGGAGATACAGTAGTACATATACACTCTATTTATGACATTAAGTTAGTGTACTGGTAACTCTCAGCAATACATCAGAAGTCTACAACCAGCTGATGGAAAGATTGTATAAGGAGGAAGAAACTGCTTCAATTTCTCACATTATTTCTGTGGCTTGACAAGAATGTCAATGTGAATTGCCTCCTAAATCTGGGAGGCAAGAACAAGTCAAGACTATCCTTTAGCAGTACAAAACATTTACACACAAAATACACATGCATTGCAATGCATTGGGAATGGTTAAAGCAAGGAGAACCCCATCACTCAGTGCTTTATTAACACAGTTCTACAAAGGAGTCTCAAATAGGATTATAGAGTCACAGTAAGGCCACAATATTACAATGGATAAGGACCTTAGAATTCGGCATTCTGTGTTAGCAATAGAACCCTTCCTTCTTTCTAGACCTTTCTACATGTTCCTGAATGGTATCTCATCAGTCCTTCTTCTCTCTTTTTAACTTTTTTTCCTGTAAGTTTAACATATTGCTTAATACAACAGTTAGCACAGTAGAGAAAGGTACTGCCACAGGGAAAACAAAACCTAGGCAACATCCACAGAGTTTTGAGACTATATGCTGGGTGCGTTCAGGTGGAGCTGGCTAATCAGAAAAAAGGCTAGCAAAGGATTTCCTCAAGTTTCGAATAGTTTCAGCTTTTGCTTCATCTTCATTCACAGACGATCGGAAGAAGGATGATTCTGTGAAACTGAAGGCATTTGTCAAAGACTGCGACTTGCTGCAAGACAAAAACGCAACAAGTTTTGCATGGTCATATTGTGTATGTCCATCCACAGGCAACTCGTATAAATGATGAGGAAAGGAGCAATGCCCATAAGATGTAGACAGCGTGCATACGAACAAAATGCATGTCCAGCACAAGCAGCATAGTTAGCAGTATACCAGCAGTATAGCATACAGAGCTGCTGCCACACAGCACCTTCCTTCCACACTTTGATTTGAGAGGCAGGATAACCTTTTCTTTAGAGAACACATTGCTTTTCTTACAGACCTGAAACACCGTATGTCAGTAAACTGGATGGTGTGGATTAGTACTTGGGAAAAAAGTGGGCCTGCCTGCTAAATCCAAATCACCACCCAACACAGGATGATAACTGTGTTCATTGAGGCTGCAAACAGTTATATCCAAGGAAAAATTATATATATTGGCAAGAGTTTGAAAAATGAATCCTGAAGTTGTAATGTGCTCTGTCTATATATGTATTTGATATCTGAACCTTAATGGAGACTTAATGACACTTTATACCTTTAAAAAAACACCCCAAATCAGATACAATTTTTCTTGTCTATAAGCAACTAGTCTAGCAATGCTATTCTGGTTTTAGTGCTAGCATGTAACTATGGTATAAGTTTCTGTAAGCATGAATCAAATGAGATACAAGAAGGAAAATATCTGAAGCTTAAAACCTTAACTCATGACTTGTCAGACAAAACAATATTTAAAAAGTAGGCTTGAATTTAAATAGAAAACATTAATGAGTGATGATCTTTTTACCAAGGCACACATGCATTAGTAAAACTAATGTGATTTTGGTTTTATCTCAGTTCTATAATAGGATTTGAGTTTTGGCTATAGTAAAACCGAAACATTTATTCAGATTCTTATACTCTTCATGGTTTGCAACTTCTCTCCCTCTAAACTAATAATGTACAGCAAACAGTGCTGCAGGCAGTTTAGGTTTTTCATAAATTATAGTTGTGCTAATGAGAATAGACTGATAAATGTTTGTTTGTGCTCACTGAAAGAGGGAGGGTGGGAAGCAGCACTTGACTTGATTAGTAACACAATAAGTAGCCTAATTAAATATTTATTCACAGATTAATAACATGTACATACAGGTTAGGCAACAGCATGTGGGTGAATACAAAGCATACACATGCAAATAGATAGAGTTAATCCTACAGGCAGGAGATCTGAGTCTTGAAAGTTAGAAAAACCACTCCTATTATGCCTTGCATCTTAAAAACTTTCATTTCTCCTTTTTTATTTCATTTTAAATAGCGAGTATTCTCTCCTGTTTGAAGAAGAGAAAAATGAATGGAGATTTGAACTAGGAATTAAAGGAAAAGGACAAAGCTGAGAAGCAGTTTGTGGTACAGTTCTTCCGTACCTGTTCTTAACTGGTTTTCTTAAATGCCAGAAGCTCACAAGTTACATTTCAAACTATAAAGTAGTCTCCATCTTGCTTAAGAAAACCGACCTTCCTGTTTTCTACCTATACTTAAATAAGGGAGGAATTAATTTGAGTTTTATGATCATAAAACAGAATAAAGAAATACACTGTCCTGGGAAGGCAAGGAAAATAAAATCATCTTTGCATACTGATCCCAAATACATCTTTTCCACTGAATTGTGCTCAGGTGAGGACTCAGAAGTGGTTCACACCGGTATAAGCATATGAGTGGGTGGAAAAAGGGGATCTGTGTTACCTGGCTAAAACAAAGACTACACACCAGTCTTTGTACTTACCATGGGAGGTAGAATGTGTCTGTGACTCTACCAGCAATAGCATGTGTCAGGATTGCTATGTTGAAAAACAACAAATCACTGCTAACACCTCCCCATGTTTTCTGTTGGCTGGGTTTAGGCTGTTAGAGGAGACACAGCTACAGATCCTTCCCATATTCTTTACTGCAGTATGCGACCGGTGAGATACAGCAACAACAGCATGCTGTGCTTTAAGGATTCTTCCAGTAAGTGAGAGAACTACAGGCAGCTTCCTGTGGAAGGGCTGAAAAGGGCTGGTGTGAACTGCTTGTGCTGGACAGCCAGTGGCAGTGTACAGCCACAAGCAACATGTGACAATGAGCAAGCACAGTTCGGCAACCAGTGTCTAGCGTGTTCACTTGGATTGTTTCTGAGATAGGCCTTTGAAACTGGAATCTGTTGTCTGAGTGACTGCAGGGTTAAAAGTTTACATAGATAAGACTTCCTTTTTTCTGTGCAGGCTTACAGCACACCCAGATCATGAGTCAGTGACAAGAAAAGAGGACAATAAATATGAGAAAGATGATGAGTTTTGAGTCCTAGCTGGGGCAGAAACTGCACTAGTAATAAATGAAATCTTGTGTGGTGCTTAGGATATAACTAATGATACTGTCTTACTAATCACACACAGAGAATAAGCTTTCTGGAATGTTTTAACCTCATTTTTGACTTGGGAACACACGTACATTTTATCCTGAAGAGAAGACCAACTCCCAAATTACAGTTACGGCAACAGAATCTGTGTTATGAGAAAAGAAAATGGATAAAGTGAATCTTACTTCAGCTGGGGATGAGTCTGAGGCTTCTGTTGTGGAGCAGGCTGTGGAGCAGGCTGTGGAGCAGGAGGTGGAGCTGGCTGTGGCTGTGGCTCTGCTTCCTTTGATAATCGAGCGCTGGCAGGACCTTGAGCCTGAGGACGTGGCTGCTGAGTTGTAGGTCCAGGCGGACGCTGGGGCTGGGAAGCCGAGGGTTTTGCTGCCTGCCCAGGGGGGTACATGCGCTGGGGCTGCAATGGCTCCTGGCTTTGTGATTGCATTCCTTGGGGTTGCACTGGGCCCCCTAGGTTCAGTACAAGAAAAACTTCATAATGTTATAGTATCAAAGAGTCCTTATTAGATCTCATATCCAACACTTTAAAATAATCCTCCAATGTGATTAACTCTACTTTTGAGTTTGATTCTATTCTAAATTCTATTAACATGGACTGCAGTTGCATGTAGGCAATACAACTAATCACAGTTGGTACATTAGTAACTTGTTTGGAGCCCCTATGATTCACTCTTAACATCACTAAGAAGCACCAAATTATCCCAGCAGTAGTGGTACTGACTTAGAATCAGTGGAATTACACCCAGTATAACTTTGTCTCAGTACAAGGAGAAGCCATGAGATAACCAAATATACTAGGTAATACCTATTTCGGCAACACAGCTACTATTTTCTGTGTATTTATTGCGGTTTTGTTCCTCCAAAGATTCAAAATTATTTGTTATATTCCCCTTCGGTTCACTCTTCTAGCAGTAAAAGAACTTTATACTGACATTCTCCTGCTAATTTAAAGTCTTTTGACAACTTATTTAACCCCTTAGTGAAATATGTTAAGAGCATTACAAGAAACACAAGAAAGTCACTACTAATTCTTTACCAAGGAGATCTTGCCACTGAGAAGGACGTATATTGGCAAAATATTGTATTAAGTGTGAAACTACAGCGTGTAGTACAGACTTAGGTTGTGAAACCCACAGCTGAAAGATGCTAAGTCATCATACAGTGTGGTTTTTGCTGCTTTCTGACTGAGATAGTGCTGTGTCAGATATCAGTGGGCATGCTGCTCTTAGATCAGATGTCTGCATGTGGTTTTCGGGGCTGATAGCTGTTCTGACTGAATATTCTCGCATGTGACAAAGCACACAGGACATCTGAGTTAAGGGGGAAAAAGGACAAGGTGAAATTCTAAGCTGTTTGGATAACATTTCACAGAATCATAGTTTTCAGTCGGGACAAGAGCTTTGCTGAACAGTAAATATTATAGAAGACAACTGATCGAGATGTTCTGAACATTGGGGAATATTTAGTCTTACATAGATATTTAGTGCAAGTAAAAGACATCTCTAAAAGAAACCCTTCATCTCTGAAAGTCCTGCTGCAATACGTGATTATTGTTAGGGGGTTTCTTTGGAAATTGCTATTGCAAATTGCTATTATAGTTTGCTCTCCACTTACTAGAGGAGATTCCAGTGTGTATGTCTGAGAACAGCACGTACTAATGCTTCAATCAGATTTAATACGGTTGTAGCAGTGTGTTGTGGTGTAGAAAGATAAATAGCACGTACTGTATATTAAGGAATGTGCCTTCATTGTTTATTAATTTGAACCACTTTTGTAGGAAATATTTGAAGGTGATAACATGGTCTTGCAACATCTTAATAAAGATCATTTTCTTATTAGTCTCCTTTCACTCAATATTGAAAACCAGAAAGGTTTCTTTCCCCCACTTGTACATACAGGCTTGAATGCCAGAAACTTTACACTGAAGACAGATATAACTTTCTTTTATTGCACATTAAGCTGTACAAGATATTTCACATAAAAGATATACTGCTGTCACATTTCCAGCATTTGCTCACTTTCTTGCAGCTGGGTTGTACAAAAGGCAACAATCATGAAAGAAACTTTTACCAAAAATAACTCAACAGAACTGAACATTAAGCCTACACTGTAAAACATCTGTTCCCTGTTACCCACAATATTGCACCTAAGCATGCTTACATGCAGAGAGACATTTTGGCTTGCTTCTTGTCTGTGGTATGTAGTAATCGTGTGTGCCCTTGTAAATCCTTTACAGTCAACAAGCTGAAGTCCTATCTGAAACACACATCTCTTCTTTGCACACACAACTCACCAGTCTCGTGTGAAAAGCACTTGTGAATACTTGTACTACTACATGCAAAAAATACCAACTGCTTTAAATGAAATCAATCATCAGATTCATTTCTCCACCCCAGGGCAGTATGGTTTATTCCTTCTTATGGTGTCTGGAGGTAAGGATTTGTGAACCTGATTCTAAGTGGAATTTTCTTAATATAGAACAAAATAGCCAATGCCATCATTGGAATGATCACTGACCCAGACAAATGCTGATCACTAAAGCAAAATATTCATGTAATTTACTGATAGGTAGTAAACAGTAGCACTCACCACAAACATTTAAATAGCTAATAATTAATTCTCATCTTACCAGCCAGCTTGTACAAATGAAAGAAACACTACAAATGATGAGTCTCACTGATAATTTTTTCCAGTGTTTGTAGGGAAAACAGAAGTAGAACATAAGGCTGTTTTCCCTTTAAACAAAACTGTTTGCTCTAAACTCATGGCCACTACTCATCTTTGTACATATTCAAGATTCAAATTATAGTTTTGTGGCTCACTTGCAACTAAGCTTTCTGGTATGCTAGCAGTGTGTAGCTTGTGAGTCTAGGCCAGACTTCTCACAGCAGATTAACTGCCTGCCTGTGCCTTTTTCATAATGCTACAGTTTAAATCTGTTATGCAAAAAGCAGAAATAATTCACCTACAGCAAATCCAGCAGTTGTCAGGCATCTCGAGCCTTTTGCCATGTGTCTTGTCGAGCAATTATTATAAACCCTGTTTATGTGGATAACATTGGGACTGAATTTTCTTTATAGCTATCTGGATATTTCTAGGTTTAAAGTAATAGACCTGAGTTGACAAAGAAAACCGCTGACATTTTTGTCTTGCATTCTAAGCAAAGGGCAAGATCCCCAGCTGGTTAAAGGAACCTTGGTTGGTCTACCATCTCCTAACGTCTCAGTATTTGAAACAAGAAGACCTCTTATAGGAAGTTTAACAGTCCTTGAGGTACTTCCCACCAAATAATCTGGGATTTAACACTTAGGTAAGTATCAGATTTTTGAATGTCTTTGCATTAGATTTCATTAAAAATCTCCATTGATTACTAATTCAGAATGACAACAAAAGGTACTACTTAATCAAAATAGGATACATAAAATACTCACACTTTCACTGAGATATTGCACATAGGTGGCCCATTTACATAGCTTTGTAGCTAATAATTTAATGTAGAATACTAAAAATATGAATACCAGTATGTAAAATAGAAGCTATTTTAAATATTCCTTGGGAAGAACTGTACCTTATGGAGTCACTAAAATATTAGACTTCCAGTTGCGTCTAACTCAAAGGTTAATAAACCTTATAAAATTATAAATAAAAAGCCTCACCAGCAAATTCTACTCTAGACTTTTAAAAATATCTCTGGATCACCTAGATAGTAGGTCATGCACACGCACAAAAAAATAAAGGCTATGAGCACAGTGTGCACACACTCACAGAGTAAGCAAAAGTATTTAGATTTGAACCTTGGTGGTATCTTACTGAACGATATAGAATACTCAAAAATACTGTCTAACCATCCATAATGTCAGTTGCACTGGGCTCTAAAGAGGCACATTCTTTGTACACCGTTGACAACAGCCCTGAAATCACAGATTTTACAGAGAAAGGTAGGTAAGCATTACACGCACAGACATGAACAAGTAAACAACCAGACGGTATAGTTGACACTGCATAGAAAAAACACAGTCCAGGTCAGCACTGAAACAATGCGAAAATTGAACAAAAACTGGTACGTTTGCTTTTCAGATTGGGTGCTTGATTCTTTTATCATTTTGTTTTTTGCTTTAACCCTTGCTTTTAGTCTCAATTATCTAAGTAGCCTGGACTTGTTTTGGTCCTACTGCAACGCCATTACAGTCGAGAATGTACTGTAAACAACCTTGAGGTGGTGGTCGCTGAGGTGGGATTTTGTTTGGCTCTGGCTCCTTTAGTGATCCACTCTGGAAAACACATTGGAAAACAGAAGAGAAGAAAAATAAAAAAATTAGAGTAGCTTAGTTCCAATTTTCTACTAATTTGTCTTTATTTTCATTAGAAATCTCTTTATTGGTTGGGGCTCAACATATACTTTTAATTTATTCCAGATAACATTTTCTAATTTAGTTGCTGTCTGACATGATATATGAATCCTGGACTAATCCAAAGCCAAGTTCTTAAAACCCCCTTGTTTTTCCCTTTGCAGCATATGATCATGATCTAAGGAGTGCCTTCTCAAATCTTACCTCATTTGTGTACAGTCTTTCTTCTTCAGTTCCTAGCACCTTGAACAATTTTCCTGTCTCTTACTGTTTCTGCTTTCTTTCTTAGACTGAACAGAAAATGGACTTTAACAAATACTTTTGTGTAATTGAAGGAATAATTTCTTTTTAATTACATTCACTCTCATCTGGAAGCAGTAGCACAGATTTGTTTGCTAGTGATAGTTTCACTTTGATTCACTGACTGTAAATGGGCAGGGAGATGGACTACTGTAGGTTGGCTGTTTTGCTAAGCAAAATGAAAGAAGGAAGCAAAACCCATGGACAAATACTAAAAATAATTGAAATTGCTTCATGCTACTCCATCTGACACGTTATTAGAAACACATGGAATACTTAACTTTTCAAAACAGGAGATTTATTTGCCAGTATCCTTTTCAAATGTATACTTGTCGAGAGGAAAAGATGGGACTGAACCAAAACCTTGGAGCAGAACACCCTCTGGAAACGTTAGTATTTGAATCCAAACTTTGTCTTAAGCCCATCTCTAATATTTTGAAAAGTGAAATATGTTAAAGCATTGGATAGCTTGGGGTATTTTTAAGGATCCAGAAATTAAATTGCCATCTGTCAAGAGGGAGAAAAAATCCCAGAATGTATTAAATAGTAAATGTAAAATTAATTAAGCATGTTTCTTGCAAAGCTTGCTGGGCTTTTTTTCCTGGTATATTTGTATTTGATCTTAGAACTATAGAAATGAATCTTACAGCAATGTGAATTCCTGCACAGCGCCTAGAAGTTACACTTTCTAAATGTTACAAGACAACAGCACTATCATAATGCAGCTGTTCCAAAGTGCTTTGCTTTAACTACACAAATAAAAGGACATAGGGTAGGTCCAAAACTCATGTTGTTCAGTTACCAACCTTCTTAGGAGTAAAAGTGACAGCTATAAAACAAATGAGGCAAAATCTGATGCTTCCGTTAACTGACCCAGTTACATAGTTCTTGATAAGCATTACTATAAGGATGAAGATACGGAGAGGAAAACTTCACAAGGGAAAGACACAGCCATTAGAAAATGTCAAAGTGCTTTAGTGTGGGTCAAAGCCTTCTCTCTTTTGTTTCTCTCCTTCCTCTCATTTTCTGAGCCACATGTAAAGATGCCATTCTATCCTATGCATGTTTCAGGCTGAGCGTTTGTGGTATCTATTCTGTCTAACGCAGTTGTGGCACGCTGAAACAATATGCATTTACATCAGGAACTCCTTGGATACTGGGGAAATTAACCCAGATTCTTCCAAACCTTGAAAAGTTGCCCTGGAGGAGATAACTCCTTTCATATTCTAGTACGATTGTTCTGAGGCACCTGGCACCCTCCTCATACACCTTCAGGGCATCTGAGTGCTCTTCTCTGGTGGTGCAGTGTGACACATGGAGTCTGCCCTTAAAGGGAAAGTGTTAACACCTGGGCCTAAGGACATCCAAGAGTTTCTTCCTGGAGAACCAAGCAGATCATGTAACTGCTGTTAGAAAGCATGCCCAATTTCAGACAGAGCATTACTCTGATCCCCATGTGACAGACTTCCTACCCTTGCAAAGGGCCTTTTCAGGGCTCTCTGCGCTGCCAGAGTGTGACTAGGGAGAATCTGAGTGTTGCTATTTTTCTACTGAAACAAAACGAAAGGATGCTATAGGTAAAACTCATTATTTATTTAGACACTGAAACCAGAGGGAAGCAGCTTAAATTCACATCCACTTTAACAGTAAACCAACATCTGTAGGGGCTCCATCTGCTCCATGCCTTGAGGCTGAAGCGAACCTGCCATTTGCTCTTGCACTGAAATGGTCTGGGGGTTTATTGCCCACACCACCTCGCTGACTTGACACGACAACATCACCAGTTATGCAATCTGCATATCTCTCCATCTTACACAGAAATCATTTTCTCCTAAATGAAGCCTTCAATAACCCTCACAGAGCTGGCTGCTCCTTACCTCCCCACTCGGAAGGCGCTGCTCAAGATGTGCTTCCCCTCACCAGCCACTGACTGCAGCTGTCCTGATTTACCACCCACACATCCCTTTTTTCACCATCTATCACCTGGTGCTTCCAGGAACCTCACCCACACTCCAGGCCAATCACATGGGCATATTGCTTTTGCTAATTAGCCAACCCACCCAGGCTGACCCAAAAAGACTCATTAGCATTACATTCCTAATTGAGAACTCTTACTCATGGTTGCTCAGTGGTCTGGAGTAATCCCGGCCTTTTCAAGAGTCCCTCTTTGAGACAGTCAGAAACCTTGATACTTGATATTAAAGACAGGCTTTGAACCAGTCTTGTTTGCTGCCCTGAGCCAAGGCCTTTAATAAAATCCAGGCTTCTTCTAAAACACCAGCTGTTGGCAAATTAACTACAGACTGTTACTTCTCACCTCTCCAAGATAGTGTGCCAACGTAATTGTAAGAGCTGCTAACTCCTTATAGGCAACACAGTGTCTCTGAACAGAGATGCTGGACTAGACCTGTCCTGCAGATGTATTCACCCTCGTGGCTTTTTTTCTTTTCTCTTTTCCCTTTGTTGCCCAGCCTAGAAGCTCACCCTCCTCCCACTTTCTTTTAGCACAAACATGTTTTCCTGTAGTGCAGTTCTGATCTACGAACTTGCCTATTGCTTAGTTCAAACGCTGCAGGAATTAAGGACTAGAATGCAGCATCTATCATGGGAAATGACCCTGAACAGATACTTATTTGGATGCTGAAGAACAAAATTAGTAATACAGAAGACAGCAATGACAGTGTTTAGTATGTTTAGGGTTACCTAAGTGACGTGTGGTAACTGCTGTTGTAAGGAGTCCTTTCAGTTTTCATTTTATGGAGCACAACTTTCATATCACATCCAAATTCCCCAACGAGAAGGGACTGCTGATGTTGATGGTAACACTATATAGAACTGATTGCGGAAGCTCTCCTTCACCAAGGGGATTTACTGTTCATATAGCTATTCTAAAAGAAAAATACAACTTTACTTATGGAAACCTCTAAGCCACGGCTGCAAGTACACTACAGTGATTTCTCAACTCTGGCTATAACAATTGATGCTTTGGTTGCATAATGGTCTTTGAGAATATCAGCCAAGTTAATTATAGCCAAAGCAGAAACCCCACTACTTATCTAGAAGATAGATGTCTCCAGATGTCTCCATGGCACTTCCTTCCTTTCCACACTTACCTCAGTCTCCTTTAAATTTTAGGGGCAGAACTGGAGGAAAGAACTGTTTGTTCTTCAAAGCGTGTTGTATTAGAATCTGATCAGCGGCATTACTTCTTTTTCTACCTTGTGTATTTATATACACCCAGACTGGATTCATATATACTTGAGTTTTGAACAGTCTGAAGAATGTGGAAATGGGCGGGAGCAAAAGCAGCAACTTGGCAGAAAACCAGCCCTTGGGCAAAAGAGATGCTAAACTGAGTCCCACAAAAATGGATTTGGATTTGGCTGTATTTGAAGATTTTGTGAGCTGTAGCTGGAGCACGTATCATCGGCTTTGGGTTCTGTTTAGTTTTCTTTGTAAGGCAATGATAGAAGCTTTTCGTAGGTATTTCAATATCTGAAGGAAAAGTCATGTTCTTCAGGTTAAGAAGTAGAGGGATTCACTGAGGATTGCCAAAACACGAAATGAGTTACATCTCATAAAGGAACAAGAATAAATAGTGAAACAGTTAAGTAGCAGGAGAAGTAAGAAAAAAGGTGATTGCTCAGGAGAGAGGTAATTTAGATAATTTAAGTAGGGTGTCAATAGTAAATGAATGTTTGAAGTGTCAGAGATTATGATAAATACAGGAGCAAGGGCAAGGTGCCAGGTAGGATAAAAGCTAAAAATGAGATGGAGGCAAAAATCAAAGATCTTCCTGGGCTCATATTGGTCCGAGCAGATATTCTTCATCTCAGAAATCAAAACCAGCTGACTCATGACATGCAGAATTCCATAGCAGGTATCTGTAACAACTGGAAATGGACGAGTTACACTGGAGAAGGTTAAGCACTAACGCTACAGGAATTACACTGCGGGTAAGGAACCGACTACTGAGGAGATACACAGTTCTTGAAGGAAAACTAATGAGAAGGATATATCTGAATTCAAGCAGAATTTTCATTAATTAAGCTGGCAAAGAAAACCCAGGTGTGAGCTACTAAAAGCTGTAGATGATACAGAGTTGGAAGACTATAGGACAAAAATATCCTGATCAGTAGAGTTTAAAAATGAAAACAGAAAACAGCAATTTAAATGCAATGTCCAAAAGAAGTTACTTATGGCCTAGCAAAATGCACCTGTCAGAAATGCAGAGCTCGCCAACTGAAAGCGAATGGGAAAGACTGAAAAAACCCCAGCATTTTATCCCACATTCAGTGAAATACTTCCAGTAGATGTTAGGCATGATGCTGTGTGTCACTGCCATCACCCCTCCTCAAAAGCCGAAGATAAGCTCATCTGGCACCGAAAAGTGCTATTAAGCTGACCAGGTAGATGGAAGAGCCTATACCTAGAGCATTTGGAAACATACGTCTTGCCCAGTCCAGCAAAATGAAGGCTTGAATGCAGTACAGTTGCTTTTTATAAGTATATTGTAGTGGTGAAGAACTAGGCAAAATAAAGTTAGACTAAGAGACAACATGAAGGAAGAAGTAAGGGGTAGAAACTGAGTAAAACTGGGCTGGAAATAAGCAAATAGTGTATAATTTAGCAAAGCAGTGAGATGTTGAAGTGGCTTTCTGATATGAAATATCCAAAAACAAGAAACTCCTTGTTGCTTACTGCTTTATCCATTTAATGTGTAGTGGGTACAGCAGTGGTACTTAGCGGCTGGGTGAATCTGGCATAGGTGACGTATCTGCTTCGCTGTGTTACAGCGGTGCTGAGCAGGACTACAAAGGTTTTGCTATTTATTGCATTATATATTCCTTATGGACTAGGAAAGGCAGTGAATCAGACCCAGTTACAGTTACAGTGGAGAGAGGTGGTAAGGCACACCTTCAAAGAAGTCACCTCCAACTTGTTTAGTGCAAAGGGGCAGCCAGAGAGGAGCTGGCTTCTGCTTTTGCAGGTTTTTTGGACTACCTGTGTTCATCTTTGCCCTTCTCCACTGAGGAAATCTGCACGGAAAAGACACTCTCAGAAAAACGGATGGCAGTCTAAAGTTTCTTCATGTTGAAGTTGTGATAAAGAACCTCAAAATTTAGAGCATCTTTAGTTAATGCTCTACCAGCTTTCCAAACTACCTTTGCAAAACCCATCAGGATCTTCCTCTGAGTAAGAAGGGAAATGGCTGCAAAGAGCAGAAAACCAGCGACACAGTGTCACTTTTACTTGGAATAGCATTTACAAAACGCACTGATAAAGGCCACCAAAAAGTATTCTAACTTAGATTTTGCAGACTAAGTGTTTTCCATTGCTAGATAACTAACTCCTTCCTAGAAGTAGCTTCCTTCTTGAATATTCTTACACACAGTCTCAGAATGAGTACGCTGGTATGGACTCACTGCTCCAGTATTGTCCCTGAGATACCCATCCAGGTGACCTCGCTTTGTCCATTTCAGCCCTAATTTCTATTATTCTGCTGAATAACACTAATCCCACCCCTCAGAGATGAGGTTTCTAGAGAAGTAGGATGTTGACTTTTAGGGAAGAGGGATTTTTTAAGTAGCATCTCCTGTTGAATCTAGGTCCCTTTCACAACCAATCTGGAATTCTAACGGACAAGGATGCAGCCTTATTTTATTGCAGTTCTTGCTTGAAGAAGCCAGATTTCAACTTCTGTTTTTGAAAAGGAAACATTAAAAGCATGCAGCTGCCCAGCAGCTCTCAGGCAGTTCTTTCCAACAGACAAGGAAGGAATGTGGGCTATGGGATAGGAGAGAGCTCCCCCTGCGTGCTAAAGCAGCCGGCACTACACGGACAGGCAAGTGCAAGCGGCACAACAGATCTAGCAGTGTGCAGATACCAGAAAGTTAAACTTCCTAACACCTTTCTCAGCGTGCACAGACGCCTCTGTGTAACTGGTCTGTAAGGGATTCCTTAGGGCTTGAGAGTCAAAATCCTGTGCTGTTGCTTGAGATTGTAAGGAATGTTTTGACCCTTGAATGCAGGGACTTAGACCCTGGCTGATGCTATGCTGTACCTGCTCCTCCAGTCTTAAAGCAAAGCACAACACATTTTGCTTGTCTGGTTTTTGGGGGGTTTGTTTGTAAGTATGGGATGGCAATCGATCTTTGCAGGAACACGAAGAACCATGGAACTTCATCTTGAGCCACAAGGATACATCATTACCAGATCCAACCAGAATGGAAATTGCTGCTTTGAAACAAGGGAGTCTGGAAAAAAGCTGGGAGAAGCTAACTCAAGCTCAGTCTTATAATCCCTGTTTTATCTTAATAGCACTGTACCACTGTGGCAGAACAGTGGAATTCTAACACATATTTAGCACATGGTCCTTCCCTAAAATAAACGGTGGCAATGACTGCTGGGGAAAGGGACAGAATCCTTTCAGGTTAAACATGGAGCAAAGCCTAACAGCTCTGCATAACAGGTTAGGATTTAAAGGTCAGAGAAATCAAATTTAAGAGTCAAGTAGAGACAGAAAATGATAAAAAAAAGTAGAGGGGAAACCTCCACCCCGGTGGGGAAGGGAAGGAGAGCAAGGAAAAGCCTCCAAGCAGTAAATGATATTTCTATTAGGATCAGCCTAAATAAATAATATCAGAGAGTATAAACAGATGAAAAAGCAGATTAAAAACATCAAAATTCGGTTATATGATTTTAAAGACAGAACAGAGAGGTCTAAGGTAGATCCTCCTTTCCTATTTGTGTACGTGGCAGCTACTGCCTGTTCTGTAAGCATGGGATTACTGGCTTTCCTTGTTTCAGTTTTGCAAAGGCTGCGTTTGCTCTATAATGGGACCAGGACATGTTTTGAAGTCTTCCAAAAAATGCCTGTGGGACAAAAAGCTATTTCTTACCCAAGTCTACTGAACACAAACAGGCTACTCTCTAGTGGTGGGCTCATGATTACTTAAACATTACGTGTTTTCTTTGTTCTTTGTACTACTTTGAGGGTAGTCACCATGGAGTTTCAGTCTTCCCAAAGATAGTGCCTGCTTCTGCCAATACAATTGGTACACTGGGAGGAGATGAGAAGATCATCTGACAGGAGATAATAAAAAAGGTAACAAAAGCATCACTTACTGTGTGAATCAAGACAAAAAGAGAAGTGTTGCTGTTGTGTTTATAATAAATGGGGAAAAGTACCTACTACCCAGTGATACTTGTTCTGTTCTTCAGTTTTATCAAGCGTTTTGTTACCTTCTGTATCGTAACATTATTAGCACTGAGGCTAAAGCACTGTAGGATGCTACAGGCGACTGAAGCCACCATAATCACCCTGGTCCTGAAGCTTGACTCTTGTCAGGTTGCTGGTGGAGCTTTTCCTTTGGGTTTCTCTCCTAACGAGCACTTCTGTGAGCAACTCTTTCTCTTACCAAGTTTTGCTTGGCTTGTCTGCAGGGACTGTGCATTCGGACAAATTCCCGCTGATGTCAGGAGAAATTCCGCCCAAATAATCCTAAACTTTTAATAATGCCCCTTAGTTTATTCTCTCTTACAGTCTAAATAGCATCAGACGCCTTCAAAAAGGGCATTGTAAAGGCACGCTTACTTAGATCTTGCCACATTATGCAAAACAAGCTAAGTAAGATAAGCAGTTACTAGAGTTTTGATTTAGTCATCTTCAGTGAGTGGGCACATTCACAGCTAACAATCAGAAACATTTATATAGGCATTTATCACAAGCAAATATCCAGCAAGCTATTTACCTCACTTCTGGAAGACTAAATAAGCAACAGAATTGAGCAATACATATGTACCTGCCTTAGTAATTACTCCATCTACTGGTACAGGATCCCAGTAAGTATTTTAAAATGGGTTATCTTAACTTTCATGATCAACTGGTTAGTAAAATCTCTGCTCAGCGTTTGCGTGCTTGTCCTGCTGTTTTGTAGTTACTGTCAGTATTGAAAATCTCAGGATGCATTTCCCTACATGAACTCTAGTTTTAACATATTATAATACTTGAATGTTAAGTGCAAATGCTTAAGATAAATCAAGCTTTGTGTAATGAAATAGCCACTGTTTTAAATATACGGCCATCCTTCATCCAGCAGTTTAAGTCTCTGCTGTGATCTCTGTCATGTACACGAAGAACATCTGCCCTGAATAGGTGTCTCTGAATAGTTTTCTACATCCTTGGTGTAGAAAAACCCCAACCCCATTGTCATTATATACTTGTGATAAATAAACTTGACTGGTGTAAATCCTCCTGGAATGGAGCGTGCCTCCACTGTGGCCTGCTACCAGGATGTGGTGAGCTCAGGGTCCATATGTGTTCATTTTCTTCTGCTTTTCTTAATTCCACAGATTTATATTAGGATCTAAAAGGATAACAGCTGTTGTATTTTCACAAACATGAAATAACTAAAAGGTTAAAACTCCACTTTGATTAAAATAAGCATCTCCTCTTCCAAATATAAACAGCTAAACACTGTGTGTATATATATATACACGTTAAGGCAGCACATTAAAATTATTCCATATTAAAATAATGCAGATAAACGAAATAAATGCATTACAATAGCACTGGGAGAGATTTTAAAATAGGGATCATTTAATATTTGTTAAAAGTATACCGAATTCCTCGTTGAATGTGACACACCTGGAATACAATGGAATACATTGCAATACTAAATAATCCGAAACTCTCAAAATCAGGACTCCCACAAGGGAGGAAGCCACAAGATGTCGCTGGGCTTCACATAACCAACGCTCGCTGCAGTAAAAGGCATCAAGAGAATCGCTTCAGTATTCCCAAAACCTCTTTAAGGTGGCAGTTTTCAGAAGGGGTGTTTGCTTCTAGAACCTTCGAAAGGCATTGCGGTTATGTTCTGGGATGTGTGCATGTCCCAGCAGTACCCATTGTTCCCTATGAGTTTTAATTATGGTGTTTTAGATTCCCTGCCCATATTTTCAGAAGGCATCTTGCTGCTGCCTGGCTGATTTTCCTTTAAGTCACAACAATAACTCCGTGACCATTTTAATATGGAAAGTACTTTGGCTACTAGGGACTGTGATTTAAAAGAACTTTTAGGCTGATGGGTAGTGTAAGTGGTAAAGAATAACCACCTTCATTCTGTTTGTAGGCACTGGTGGCTGTCAAAATGCATACAGACATTCTGAGGCAAACAATGAACAGAAAAAACCTTACTGATTGCTAATGCAGACTACAAAAGATGCTCAGTTAGTAACTACAGTGATCTACTACTTGTATATTGACAAGATAGATTGCTCTGTTTCTATAGGGTAAACCGATGTGCTTGGAAAGGTAAGCAGTTGAAGAGGCATACAGTAATACAGTAAAATCCTGTCAGACTTTTTCCAGAGTCTTTGTGCTCCCCTGCCCAGAGGAGAGAGAGAGGCAGGTTAATCTCTGGATTCTATTCAGGATCTGGGCTTCCATCAGGCATTTTGCCACACAGATCTGGGTATGTCTGTTTTATGGTCATATGATGCCATAGCTGCCATTTATCTCCTATTTATATGTCTTCCTAAGAGAAAGAAATATACCACATATGGTTTTAGGGATCATTAAATCATTTAGCAATCTTCTTGAGGCAAGCTGTTCTTAAATTACTCCTGCTGCCTGTTAGTATAGATGTAATTACAGCAGGAAATGATTTGCTTTGCACCAGTTCGGCAGGATGCTCAGATGCTAATACTGAAACTCTGTATTTACCCTCGTTCATGCAGAATGCTTTAGTGTGGTCTTTTAATTTGTTTATTCGTTAGGCAGTCTCTCCTTCCAGACATTAGGAAGAAAAATAAGTTCCTGCAAGTAAGTGCCAAGGGAGTGTGACAAAGAAAAGTCTCTATGGGAATGTTAACTGGTGGTATGGACATGGTCTGGTTAAAGCAAGTAGACTGAGCACAGATTGAGAAGGATCATACAAAGCAAACCTACAAGTCACAGGCCTGTTCCTTTTGCCGTAGCTAATGGTTCCAGGTATTGGGCAGAAGCTCTTCCCTGTGAGGGTGCTGAGGCACTGGCCCAGGGTGCCCAGAGAAGCTGTGGCTGCCCCATCCCTGGCAGTGCTCAAGGCCAGGTTGGACACAGGGGCTCGGAGCAAGCTGCTCTGGTGGAAGGGGTCCCTGCCCATAGCGGGGGGTTGAAGCTGGATGAGCTTTAAGTGTTCTTCCAACACAAACCAGGCTGGGATTCTATGAAACAAATTGCTACTCACTACAAGTAGCTTTCCTAATATATACATATATATAAAAAAAAGTAAATCCAAAAGGTGGAAGGTAATAGAACTGTGCCTACTCTTATGGAAGCCCAAGAATAGGCAATTTGATAACAGTCTGCTTTTCTCTCTGGAGGTAATACTTTCTGTTACCTCCACTATGCTCACATTTAGTTCAATTTTCTCTCTGAACATTGAAAAATAAAACCGGAGAAAACTGCGGCTCAGATCATATAAGGGGTCAGGGAATGAAGAATGAGTAAGATAAAGAGAAAAATAGGAAAACTGGAACTATATCAAACCAGCTCTAAATAGCTGAAGATAGCTGAGTAAGGGCTCCTTGACCCTAGTCTCTACTGAACATGGTGCAATTGTATTGAACTTCCCTGAGGGTGAGGAGTGAAGAAGGTATTAACACATTCTAGAAAAGAGCATTAGGAAATTAAGCACTTCATATTCTGCTGTTCTAGGCTCAAAACAATTAAGTACTGTCGTCTCTACTTCTGCCTTGTGGGCTGGTTTAGTACCAGAGTGCTACTCCTTTTGTTTAAATCAACCAGAACCAGGATGTAGCTTGGAGTGCTGTGCTCTTTGTGATCTTATGTCATGAGGGATATTGTGTGCACAGATTTCCTCCTTCCATTAAGGATAATAAATGCCTTGTCCTTACGTGGATAATGCAACAAGGTCTCAACAGAGCTGTACTGAAGTAACATTTTCCTCATACAATTTTCCTTAGCTTCAATCGCTAATATGACCATAACCATTTGCATTCTATTCATGCCCAATGTAATATTCTACACAGAATTTAGTTCAACACAATTCATATCATGACCTGATACACAGCTCTGAAGACATGTTTTACTAGCACTGCTTAGCTGGTTTACTAACCTTTTCTTATATACAAATGCTGCTAAAGAAACAAGCATGAAACACCCTGCACTGAGCAACCACCTGCAGGGTTTTGCAAATCTGGACAGCAGAAGTTTTGGCAGTGATCTTTCCTATCAACAGATGGAGACAAAGATAAGGGGTTCCATTGGCTACAACACTTCACTGGGTAGCTGCACCTATTGGTTGGCTTTTTGGGAAAGGTTGAAAAAGGCTTCTCAAAAGATCTGTCAAAGTATGCAGACAGGTTCCAAATGATGGAAATTCAGATTTCCATCATTTTATTGCCTGCAAGTACAGCAGGCTTGTCTCATGGAAAACTTGTATTAAAATCAAATTCCCACATAAAGTCCTGTCATACACTTTCATCATGGTTGTGAGTAAAACAAGTTGTCATGGTTTCAAATTAAACAGAAACAACTTATTTTTTGGAAAGAGTTTTTTGACCATATGTAGTTCTATCAGGTAGAACTTCTCCAGAAGGGCACAGGGACTCTCACTTTCCTTTCTGGTGGGAGCACTTGTAAAGTAGCTGATGAGAGCAAAACTGGCAAGCTTTGAATCCTGTCGTTAAGGGTCCTTTCTATCCCAACACAGTTCAGTCCTGCTGTCAAAGGCACACAGTGAACTGTAGACTGCGACCACCAGGGGAAAGCTGAGACACAGTTTGCTGGCTGCAGGCGCTTGGGTGGTGAGAGGTGCAGCACGCAGAGCCGCAAAGCACAGCTTTCCTCCTGCACAGGCTCTCTGCCTCTCTGGGGACCAGCAGAACTTGTAGAGTCTGTGCAAGTGTTTACAGATATATCAATCAAAAGGTCATGTTCAAAATACCTATTCAAATAATCTCAATGTATCTGATAGCACAGACTATAGATTTCATGAGTTTAAGAATCACAGGATCTGCACTTCTGAGGTTTCAACATAAGCAAGCCTGTTGTCTGAGGTCCCTGCCTTTGGCATTTGCTCCTTCTGGAACTCCGACAGAGAGAACTTTGCTGGCCTTCAGAATACATTGCAAGGCCAATCATTTCCATCAAGATTTGGCTTCCTTGCTCTAAACAAAGACTTATTTTCCTAATCATTGATTTGTTTTCTGATGGATAGTTAATTGGAATAGTGCTGCCCACTGTGGGCAGTTCTAAATTGAAGCGTTCGCTTAGATAGGGTGCACCCAGTGCCACAGCAGTGGGGAGATTATGAACGATTTTTAAACCCCACACAGATAATAAGGGAATTCAAGCCATGGCACTCCTACAGCCGTACTATTGACTGTAAACTGTTCCTTTAAAAGCAGAAGTAGCAAAACACACAGATTACTCTTTGATATTTATATTACTTTGGTTTCTAAGACCACACATACATATGCACATAGCTGATTTGGGATAAATTACTAGCTTTGCATTTTATGTGACCTGTAGAAATATGCAGTATCCCCCTGCCCCACAAATGAGGGGACTGTATTTCCCAAGAAAAGGAAATAATGTCTCAGATTAGAAAAGGAAAAGGCTGTTCAAAGATGAAAAGCACAGCTTGTTTCAACAGGCTGGTTTTATCCTTGGGAAAACAAGCCAGCTGAAAATTAAGTGCACATGAGCAGATATCTGATTTAAAGACTACAGATCCGTTTCATAGTTTTCATTTAAAGCTAGGAAGATTGACGGGCATTTGCAAACAGTATCTTCTGCAGAAACTCAGATCCCCTTTGTCTTGTAAACTGGTAGGTAATAGAATGAGGAAAATTTTAAGGAAGCAGTCTGGTTAACTGAGAGGACAGCTACTAAATACTGCATATATTCCAAAGGGATATCTTTGGATAACTTTGATCAACTGCAATCCAGAATTTAAGGATAGGATAAGGAAAAGAAGATGAGTGTTGAATAACATCCTTTTGCCATTAGCAAAGGCACAATTCTTCAGAAACCTAACCTAGAGCTCCAATAGACACTCAGAAGCCGGGGGAAGAGACTGTCTTTGGGGTCATCCAAAACTATTTTCTTTAAGAGTAAAAAGCCCTTCTCATGGACAGGATGAGTGCCAGCAATGACTGAGGAATTCAGAACTTGCTTAAAATGTTCTTGTGTCTTATTTTCAACCTGGACTTACACAGGCAGTTTTTTCTTTGGAAACGAGTAAAACCTTCATTTCCATACACCATTGCTTTCAATGACACCAGTAATCACAGACATTCCTCCTCACTTGCCACCTTTAAAGTCCAGGAATCAGACATACACAAGGCATTGTAATTTTTCCCTCAGAATGTGAAATATCAAGCTCTCCAAATGACTTCCAAATGAATGTATTAATGTTACAATAATGTCTATTACTGTTTTAAATTCTGATTTATGTTGACTTGTACGCTCTAGGCAACTCTAAATTTTGACTCTTTGCTTCATTTTAATATAGAGCTCATTTACTAGCCCCAAAAGAAACTATAATTTGGTATAAGGTGATTTATTTTTTTCCCCTCTAGACTTTCCTTTTCAGTGCCCTTTACAATGGACTTGAGTCATGTTGGATGGAAACTTCTCCATTGTATGTGGTTCGGTGCTTGAAACAATTTTGTGCTTAGTTTCAAGTGGTTGTAATATAAATAGAAGCCACACCACTTTTTTATGTGGGATGGTGTATTTTTATAACTTAAAGCATGATGATATATTTGAAGAACAAATTAGTCATTCTCCCTCAAGAACTAGACTGTCTGAGGTATGCCACAAAATTGGTTTCAAATTGTTTACCTGCTGTGGAGCCTACTGGGAGTAGAACTGGAGTTCTTGATTTAGGCTTGGTAATTCCTGTATTACAGTTTGGCTCCTTCTGTTCCTTAACTGATTACCATGGAGCTGTACTGGTACAGAGCAGCAATACAGTCCTTAATAGTTCATTCTCAGAATGTATTGTCATGGTCTGTCCCTTCAGTATATTAAAAGAAGTAGATGAAAGTTGTAGCTCTTTGATCAGACCTGCTGCCTAGCTATGAAAATACAAGAGATGCTACTTAGCATTTACATAGCACTTTTCAAAGAATCACAGAATGGTAGAATGGTTTAGTTAGAACAGACCTTTAGGTCTAGACTAGATCTAACAGACTAAATCATCTAGTCTGACCTCGGACCCTTCTCTTCTCCAAGCTGAACCAGCCCAGCTCTCCCAGCCTGGCTCCAGAGCAGAGCTGCTCCAGCCCTCGCAGCACCTCTGTGGCCTCCTCTGGACTTGCTCCAACAGCTCCACGTCCCTCTTGTGCTGTTGCCCCAGAGCTGGATCAGGGGGGCCTCCCCAGAGCACAGCACAGGGGGAGAATGGACAGCATCCCTTTCCTCCAGCATGTTGACCACACCATTCAGCTTGGTGTCATCTTCAGACTTGCTGAGGGTGTACTCAGTGCCACTGCACATGTCACTAATGAAGATGTTAAACAGGACTGGCCTCAGTACAGACCCTTGAAAGACACCACTTGTTCCTGGTTTCAATTTGAACACTGAGCCATTGACTTGAACTCTGGACAAAGTCATCTGGCCAATTCCCTAACCATCTAATAGTCCACCCATCAAATCCTGTCTCTCCAATTCAGAGGCAAAACTTTTACATTTTAGAGCCTTTTAGAAAAATACCACACTCTCAGAAGTTATTTAAAGGATCAAGAAAATAAACTTCACGTTTTCTAAGCATGGAAATGGAAACACAAAGATGATTTCCAAAGTCTGAAAGCCAGCTGGTAGCAAGGCTAGCGCAGAATTCTGCACCCCCACACTTTAACTGTCAGGCAATGTAAGATAAAACACGTGAAATCCATCTATTTTCAACCTTAGACACTAGTTTTCCAGTATGCTAAACATATTCCAGGAGGTTCCTAGGTTTGTCAGGTATTTCTCTGAATTGCAGCACACAAAAGTTTATCATGTAATTCATTTCTTACAAGAACAGTAACTCTTGTCTTAGTATTCTTTCTGATATCGTCAGGGCACAGATTGTCTGTGACAGTGCTTCTTATTATTTCCATTACAGATGTAACTGGAACAAAACAGTACAAAGCCTGGCAATTCACTGAATCCAGTTATCATTTTACTAGTGAAAACACACCAACACTTCCAATTCTTAATTCTATCTGGAGATGATCTCATTTAATATGACAAACCTATAAAACATGTTGAGAAGTTCTTTAATCCTTGTAGTTCAGGGTATGTCTGCACAGTTTTCCAGCCAAATTCTTTGAGGAGAACTTTGAAATTATAGACTAAGATGCCCTATTTTACAATCAAAAGTTTCCTACCTGGGGCTGCTGAGTGGCAGTGGGTCTCTGAGGAGATGGTATAGGAGTTTTCGACAACATTTGGTTCATTTTGCTTACGACTAGTTCAGTTATATGTTGCCGGTCTTCAGTCTGGTGCTCACCGATCAGAGGCATTGCACAGTCCATGACCTGCAAAATAAGGTCATACATCAGCTATTGGGAAGGCACCACAGTCAACTTATTCCACATGTCCTCCAATAGGTGTCAGGTCACCTATTTACACAGTTGTTTTTAACTGAAGTCAAACAGGTCTGTAGGAATGGCGTATGTTACATCAGAAAAGCAAAAGCCCGAGCACAGGATGTGGGTCAGCAGAGCAGGAGAAAAGCAACTTTGCAATGTCATCCCTTCCCAGTCTCCAAGCAATAGACAGGTTCAGGATGACATGTGGGCATACACGCTCTGGGGAACTCCTGAGGGAAGCACAGAGCAGATAAAGAACATGAGATTTCTTGGGCTATTCAGTGCTCTGCTGAACACCTAAAGGAATTGTGTGTGCTCCAAGAGACAGCTCTGGAAATCTTCTGTTAGGTATTTTTGTGGCTCCTACCATGTTCATCAGCTGATTAGAACCTGCAAATGCTAATTAAAACTTCATCTTCCCAGCTAGTGTTGGATTTCTGCTAGGGAAGGCTGGATCCATACTGACAAAGGAAAAAATTGACCTAAGACCTTGTTATTATTGATATGCTTTCCTGAAAAGCAGTGTGGCTGCAGTGCAGCTGATGCAAAAAAGAGGTATATCTACAAAGAAAGCAGGATATCAGAGAGGCAAAGAAAAATGGGCACGTTTCCATTCTAAATGTGCAGGTTACTAGTGTTCAGCAAGTATTTAATTCAGCTGCTCAGCTGAGTAAAACTAATCCTGAATTCAGTCACTTCAGTGGACTATAAGCATTTGTTAGCTCTACAGAATACTTGTTACTTCTGCAGTGTATCTACTTTGGGAGCATCTGTGTTTGTTTCAGGGGAAATAAAAGCATAACAACCACAACTATTATTCACAATGACACTGGCCATTTTTGTTTCAACAATAAAAGGACTTAATTCACTCTTGAGAAGCCACAATCCTTTTGCAATACGTGTCAAAGCTATTAAGGCAAGGCACCTGCAGCTCTGCATGCTGGTGTTTCTCATAGGTATGGATCACAAGTGACAATAAAAATGCTAGGATTAATAATTAAGAAGAAGCTGCCAGGCTTAAAGCAGTTGGACTACATTAGCAGTAACATACTGTATGGATGTGATTGTACCTGGCCCAGTAGGAGTCTTTGTACAAAATGGGTTGTGCCCATCTTTCAGTCTGTGGAAAGCTGCCCACCTGCCAAATCTCACCCAAGGTTTCTCACCAGCGTAGCAAATTCTGCAGCAGACACCCATCAGCTGTGCTTGTAAGAGAGAAGGTGGTGGGTGAAGGCAAGAATCAATAGCAAGGGATCCTCCTGGCTTCTGCCCAGCTGCACAAGGATCAGTGAGTTTTATGAAGGTGTTTTAGTACTTCCAAAATGCGCAATCCCTATCTCTTTGACTTCAGAAGTTCCTTATTTATTGCAGGTAAATGAAACCTGAAAAGGTCCAACAGAGTCAAGAGTGCTGGAGGACTGTTGCAGCCTCAAGCTACTTACATGTAAGTAGTAATGGCCAGTGAAAACTTTAAACTTCTCTCACTCCTATCCAATCTCTAGCAAAAGGACCAGAAATAGAGCCCTGCTTTGGGAACTGGCAGGGCTATTTTGGCTAGAGAGGGTGACTCTCAGCTCTTCAGTTGGGCATTCTGCTGTAGGCTGGTGCCTTGGCTATTTGTGTTAGTTCCCCAGCTGGTGTAGTTGAAAGGAAGATGTTGAAATCTTGTGGCAAGACCCGATTTCAAGGCGTTATTAATGACTGAATGTTAGAATGTGTTGATGGCAGTGTGACAGGCATCGGATGTTTGGTTGTCCAGTGTAAAACATATGATTTTCAGAGAGGGAGTTTTCCCCCTGTCACTATATTAACCTTCCTCCCCCCACTTACCCAACCACAGAAGCAACAGTTCTGTGTTCCACGGTCGTGTGAAGAAAACCTCACTTTGCTTACGTTCCACTTACATTAAAATAATTATTTGGAATGCCTGTGAAACAAATTGCCTCAAGTAAGGTCCTGCCAAGGGATTAGACAGGATTAAGGTCTGCAGGACGGGGTTCTGACCAAATGGCTAAGTTTAAATACTTCTATGTCTACAAGTTTACATATAAACTTTCCTTAGGAGACATTGCTGTGTTCACCAGAACATGTGGGGGAAGCATAGTTCTATGGCTAAGGGTAAAAACAAGAAGCTTTGAGAGCTCAGAATTTCATGTCCACTTCAGTAGAGGAGATTCTATGTTTCTTGAAGACAGTATTTTCAAGCATAGCTGCCCTCTTCACATCCTGAGGCAGATTCAAATGCTCATGGCATTAAAAACCACAGCCATGTACCCTTGATGACCTTTTGTCACTTGGCCAGGTTTTGATGTTGTTGAAATCCCAATTGCCAGACTTAAACAAATATCGTTGGCCGAAGATACATGGAACCTAACACTGAACAAGCGCTGAGTCAAGCGCCACGTCTGGAATGACAGGAAGTTAAGGTGTGTTTTGGTGTTTTACTGGGTAAAAGATAGCAGCCAATGTGTATAAAGAGAAAGGAAGGCATCAGGTAATCAGGATCACTGCTGCTCCCAAAGTGAAATGTCACAAATAGCTGAGTAAAAGATTACCAAGGCTTAAAAGCGGTTCCACTGCAGGACATTGTTGGTCAGTTCAATACCTGACTGGACCTTGGAAGCAACATGGGGGGTGGAAGCTGTGGGCTGCTGGAGCTGGAGGGGCTCTCACCACTGGCAGTGCTGGGAGGGAACAGCACACCAGATGACACCCAGCACTGCATGGGCACAGCCTCTCCCTCCTGCTACTGCTGCTGGGACTCTCGGAGAGACCTTAACCTGCTATTCCTTGGCAAAGACGCTAACAACAAGGTGAATGTTCCACATTGGGTGGGTTTTGTTGTCTTTTTGCCTTTCAGAGAATGCAGTCTCATTTCCTTCCCAGTAAAACAATGCCAGCAGCAATCAGTAACGTTTTATGTAAATGATCTTAAGAATTAAAACGCAGTTTGGGGAACACCACCAGTTTTTAAAAGCTGTGAGTGACTAACAGGAGTGTCGTACTGGAGCTCCCCCACTTTAGAGGACTTGACAAAGTTTAAACGTGCACAGAGCATCCTGTTTATAAACAGCCTATTTACAGTCTGTCCTAGTTTTAAAATACCATTTTAAACCAGCCAGGTTTTGTTTTTCTCTCAGCACCTAGTTCAGCTCTTCAAAATCCTGCAGTTTCCACTAGGAGGATTTCATAGAAAAGACACATCTGTAATTCATAAGATCAAATACGTTACTTTTGCAGATGCCAGTAAAACCACGGGGCACTATGAGGGTCACTTAATTCATATTGCTTCTATCTTTCATTGATATGCATTTCAGTAACCAATCCTATGGAATTAACTCCTCTTACCACCCAGAAACTGTATTTTGAAAAGCACTTACCACATATTTGCATAAAACTATGAGACAGATTATATATATGAGTAGTACTAACAGAAACTACATGTTCAGTTCAACACAATACTGTGACAAAACAAAACACCTTTCAGCGATAGCACCCTTTAATGAGTGCCCTCTGCCTCTACTGTGGCTAAGGCAAATACTTGAAATTTGGGCTGCAGGAATGAGAAATGCTGTTTAACTCTAATGAATATGAAAGGCACTGGGATGGGATTACTAAAGGAGCCAGTGTAATTATAAGGTATCAGTAACTGCAAAGAGATCATCATGTTTGAAGGAGAAACTACTCTGCCATTGCCCAGACACAGTTCTCTTACACAGTATGTTTGCTACCAAAGTATTAAGAAAGATCTCTTGCTTGGAGCTTTATGAAGACCCAGCCTAAATGGTGCTGGGAAAGATAAGAGTTGTGGCACCTGAAGGAAGGGTAAAGGTAAGGAACTCTTGTCATGCAGTGGAAGAAAAAGGGGTTTGTCAGGATGCTGCAGTACGAGAGGAACATGCTGGACCAGACAGAGGGCTTGCAAGTCACAGTGCCCAAGGAGTCAGACAGAATGGTGATATATGGCTTCCATATGGAAAAAAAAATATGAAATACAGAAGATATGATAATGACGGGTAAGTGCAGGGCAAGGAGGAATGAATTCCACTGCAAATCAGGGGAATTTTTAAGGTCCATGCCTGACAGTGTGACGATGGAGAAAAAACATTTATCTTGGTCTGTAAGAGAAGCAAACAGTCTGTGTTGCTGGGTCACACGTGTTACTTTTCTGTGTTGTTTTTTCTGGGACCTGGATATCTCCAACTGTGGTGAAAAGTTAGACTGTAAAGGCAGAGGCTGATACAGATTTTAACTTAAGAGCTCTAAGTATGGGGAAAGTAACTGACATTATAAGAAACTAATAGTTTGAGACAGTCATTTAAGACTGGATGGGATGTAAGAAGAGATGCTGTGACTTCTGAGAAGTCAGGGAGTGACTGGAGATGAAGTAATCCTGGGGCTTTCCCTGAGGTCTCGATAGTAGATGCAGGAATGGTTTGTAATCGGAAATGTAACCACACCTGAGGAGTCGGGAGGGGAGAGTACAGCGGCAAATCAGTGGTGACTGCTAGGAAAGTGTTACAGTCCCTCCTGTAGTGGGTGAATAACATCTGCACTAAAAGTAAGAACAGCTGCAAAAGTGAATCAAGCATTCCTAGATGAAGGATCCAGTGACTATAGACACATTTATATGGTACTTGGTTTAATCTGCAATGAAAACAAACCAAAGAAATTATTTCTATGTCCAAAGTCCCTGCATGAAGCTGAATTTGTTTGTTGCAAACGTAGTAGACTGAAATAAGGGTAAAATATATAGAAAATACACTGAATATCTCTTAGAAAAATGCAAGGATTTTGAAGGGAATGTGTAAAAGAGACTGGTTCAATCTGTGAAATACCAGTTGAACATCACAGTGTATTTTACCTGTATTCACCCCCCTATTGATAGAGTATGGTTCATTGTGTATCGAAGACAACATTAAGATGGTCACGTATAACAAGTGTAGTTGTTGCTAATTTAAAATGTAAAAAGGTGTTTGTCAGGTATTTTGACAAAAGATACAGCAATCGTAAATATTATGGGAAAAAGAAACCAGTGAGTAACTGTTCGTAGGGTGGAGCCCAAAACACTAATGTTGTTCATGCAGGCCAATAGGTATTGGGCCGTTCGAATGGAAACTAGTGTCCTAGCAAAGGACATTTGCCCCCTTCATTAACTATGTCACATAATTGACTTTTCTGCGTCAAAGAACAGCTGATGTCATTATTTCTGGAATGGGGTCTGGAAAATGTCAGGGGATTCAATCTGTTCCCTTCAAAAGAGAAAAAAAAGGCCCAGAAGAGTTCATTGAAAAAGCTGATTTTTTTCTTATTAGGTTATATTAAGTCCTATTAGGAATAATTAAGCTATATATTGCTGGCGGTGTTCAAGGCTGGACTGGACATAGACTTGGGTGGCATGGTTTAATGGGAGGTGTCCCTGCCCATGGCAGGGGGCTTGGAACTGGATGATCTTAAGGTCCTTTCCAACCCTAACTATTCTATGATTCTACATTAAGTAGGAAATGTAGGCACGCTCCTTGGTTTGGAAATAGGAAGCTTAGCTGATTGATGTGGTCTTAACTGTAACTTTGTATCACCAAAAGAGTAATTTTAGAACCCTAAATGTTCAAAATTTCTAACCGTATCAGAACATAAAATGAGAGACTTCTGACTTGATCAGCTATTTCAGCTGGATTTAGTTCCCTTACTAACCTGAATAGAGGATATCTTTTAGCAGATGGAAAGCCACTTACACATGCAAAAAACCCATGTCCATGCTTATTTGCCACTTCTGCACACATTTATCTCCCAAATCCCAGATTTAGAGATACAGTTACGTTTCGAGAGAGGTTTTAAAGTCTGTTTATTGTAGGAGACTGGTATCTACAACATTGGCAGACATGGTAAGAAATGAAACATCTCCCTCTCTTCTTTCTGAGCAACGCTGATGTTTGTCATGCTCTGGGCGGAAAGTTGGGCTAGGTGACCTCCAGAGATCCTTGCCAATCTGAGTACATCTAAACCCTGTGATACACCACTTACATGGGTATTACCAACTAGTTCTAGCAGACTATATTTTCATGTCTTTGTCAAGTCTT
Organism: Ara ararauna; assembly: GCA_028858755.1. Taxonomy (NCBI): domain Eukaryota; kingdom Metazoa; phylum Chordata; class Aves; order Psittaciformes; family Psittacidae; genus Ara; species Ara ararauna. The sequence continues at coordinate 2,674,967 of CM054385.1, forward strand.
TGGTACTGAAGTTTGGAAATGTGTGCAATGAAGACAGAAGAATAAGCAAGCTCAGGAACTTCTGGGCAGTCAGAAGTGCAGCGTTAGAGGCTTGTGCTCATTGAACCAGTGCCGTAGCGCTGGTGCTGGATCACTGCACCTTACACAGTGGATATACTCTGGAGCGAGTGGTACATGTCCTAGGAGTCTGATGGACTGCAGCACCATCAGAAACAGTATCTATCACAGCACGGCTTAACAAAAATATAAAAAATAGTCTGTTTCTTCATTTCTTATATTGGTTTACAATGGCTGAAAACATTCTTCATGAAACCCAAATGGTTTCCATCTTTCTGGTTATAAACCACTTGGAAGCTAATTTTAATACAGCTGAGGGTAAAATTAAGCAAGTAGAAATAAGACATCTGCAACAGCCATCCAGCCATTCAGTTCTGAGCAAAGTTTGGGGGACTGCCTGCGAGGCCAGTTTAAAAGATTCTGTTACATTCACTCTCTTTTACTGCATTCATCATCATGATAAGAGCTTTTGTTTAGCTTCCCAGAGCTCCAGTTTTCCAAGAATGAATCAGGAAAGATAATCAGTGGAGTCAGGAACATGAACAATGTGCAAGTATCTGTTTCTTCTGGTATTAAAGCTACAGAAGTGTTCATTTAAAGATTAAAAGTCTATTTAAGAAGTTAAAGTTTAATGGACCTTAATTTGATGCCTTATTAGCAAGAATTGGTGACACAGTTAAAAAGCTGCATGTTGCAATGCTGTGTTAATGAAATTCTTGTTTCTACAGCTTGTCTCTAGCATCATGATGCTGGGCAGCCGAGTATTCCAACTGAGGTAAAAAAGAACAGACCTTAATGAATAGCTGAGACTGTTACACAGTGTGGTAACTTCGTCTTCCTCCTGATCAGCCTGACAACCCTTCCTTCAAGGTAAGTGATTCTTTAATTAGCTCATTGCTCCCTAGTAGGGGTTTGGAGACGGTTCTTTGGAGTACAGCAGTACAAGACAAGAACCACTTCTCGAGAAGGTGATGCCTTCCAGGGAACAGCCTCTAGGAAACCATGCTCTTTTAAAAACCAGTTACATCTTACAGTCCCCATCTAAGAAAACTGCAGAGAGCTTGTAGCTGCACAGAAAAACACAGGTTGTATTGGGCTTGAATAATATTATGACCTCAATATTTTGCCCTTCCTGTCTTCAAATTGGTCTGGATTTTTTTCGGGGGATGCATAAAGTATCTCCCAACTGCACTTCAAGAAGGAACAACTGGACATCCTTCAAAATTCCCCTACATTTATAGCAGGGTGGAAAGATGAAAGGTACACTAAAAATGTATCCTTCTTATAGAGTCTGGGAAATAGTAGTAGCATTTGGCTTCAAATGTTGTTCAAATGCAGCTTGTTCAAATGTCCCCAAGTCTCTAGATGGCTACAGAAACATGAAAATAGTGATACACAAAGAAGCACTGGGAAACTGACCCAAATCCATAAAATGGACCCAAATCTAGCACCCAAAGCTACAAAATGTGAGAAGCTTTACTTATACTGCAATTTCTTGGTTTTCTATTACATTGAAACCTACTTGGTCTCATCCCATGAGGGAGACGTCTGCAAGAAGCTAACAATAATAAAGATCTGCATATTTATTTCATAACAAGGTTTATATATGCAGAAATCAAGCGTCTACAACTATATTTCAGTGTATTAAGTTTTTTCTTTCACTGTAGTTCAAGCCTTCCGTATTATTCCTGAACAGCCATTACTCGACTTACACAGCAAGCACACTCTACAGAACTAGAATGGCAATGAGGCTTTAAAAGACAAGCAAGTTATTTAAAAAAGTCTCCTTTTAACCAAATATAGATGCAACAGAAACTATTTCAGAAACTAGATAAAAATATGGTGACCCTTATTGAAGAGCTGGAGCAAGATGCCTGGACCCAGCATTAAGAACCAACACCTTCTTACCTGCAGTGTAAGCTTAACATACTAGAGCATAGATAAAGAATCACTTTCTAGTGGTGTTTTTTAGCAAGTACAGCTAGAACATTAGATTCACGAGACACGAAGTTGTACTGATTCTCTAATATCAGCCACTGGCACAACTTGTTGCTCCATGATATTAGGGAATAAAAGAAAGCAGAATGTGAAACCAAAGAATGACAAAACGACCATTACAAAGCAATTGAATGGCTACAACACTAAACAGATAAAATTATTGGTATAGGTGAGAAAAGGACAATGTGAAATTAATTAGTAACTTTCCAGAAACAGTAATGTAAAAAGTCGCTTACATGTTGTATTTTCTAACATCAGTTAAGAATGGATTTTTTTAAGCGTGTCAGTTGTTACATGTAATAGTTAAAACACTGTAGATATCTTAAAACTATTGTCTTGGATTATGCATGTCCTAAAGCTCTTGTCAAAACACCTTTGTCAAAACATGTACCAAGCAGCTAGTCCTGTAAAATGCTGCTTTACCAACCTTAGCACAGAAAATCCCTCCGAAGTTAATTTCTGTCCATATATGAATATATGAAGGATCCTTTAGTAGAATTCTACCCTAATTCACATTCGCACTGAAGCTGGATGACATTTAGGTAGGCTTTCCTAATGGGTGTTCCATGGGTTGCATGTTAACTAAAAGATCAGGAAGAACATGTCTGCATACACCATCCCATACATTAGGAAGTGTGTGTGTTCCCTGCCAGATCACACCTGCAGAACTAGGTAAACCCAGTATTTATGGACTGACTGTCCTGCTCAACCACTGGTTCTTCAATGCAGCACATATGTGCTGGCTTTAATAACACATTTATTTTCCCATGCTGAGCGTAGACAAAAGGCGGTATTTTTCCCCTCTGCTGGTGCAGACAGTCTTGTACTCTTTGTTGTATGATGGAATTATAGTGCAATAACTGTTAAAATTATAGTGTAGTAACTGTTGATGTAAGATGGCTTTTTAGTAACAAATGATCATAAATTCGGTAGATGTTGTGCTGGATGTGAACTTTGCAAACAATTCTACATTTCAATGTCTTATACAGATTCTAAATGTTCTTGCTGGTGAGCGTTACCATCTCCAAACAATTCAGCCGATTCTATAGAACAGCAAGAATTATCACGCTCCATCCATTTTTAGTTTTAGTTGCAACATCTATTATGTACACTATGTAAAATGCACCATGAACCCCGCTCAGCACGTCTCCTGCAGTTCTTAGAATTCTGGTCTTTAAATACATGACAGTCTCTGGCATGGAAAAGTGGGGATTTATTCTGAAGCAGGAAGTGAGGTAGTCTCGTGGTCAGTTATACAGTTTGCACTGGCTATTTCATTCTCAAAACCCTGCAGTCCTACTCTAGTTCTGTATCTTCTTGCATGCAATCTTTCAGTTTTTAACTACTATCGTATGAGGTAAGACAACTGAGATCTTACGTCTCAAAGTCATCTACATTTGTTTTATAGTTTAAGTAGTGGGGTTGATATTTATTGGACTAAGGCCAGCCAAATCAGCATGAACTATCTCCTATGTAATGAATTTAGATAAATGGGTGTGTGTAGAAAATGCTGAGACCCATCCTTGGTGATATTTAAGAGCTATGGGAACTGCAGAGCTCACAAAGCTGTAAATGGCACATGGGAGGCTGCCAAAGCCCATCTGCTGGAGAGGAGCTCACTTGTGAGCAGCAACCAGTACCTTCCCAGTATGTAGGTATGTCTGAGCTGCACACACGGCTGCAGCCAAGCTGTGAGCAGCACACAGGACAAGCCTTATGTTCAGGGATCTCCTCTATATTGTATCACCAGAAGTCAGAGTGGTCACTTACATCTCATCCAGGTTTCACTGGGTCAAGCATTACAGATTTAACAGGAATCTTGGGGTGTGGTGCAAGGGAAGGACTTCTCCTGTGCGAAGGAGCAACAGAGGAGGCTCTGTATGGAATCCTAAATTCTATGCAATGGTGAGTTCTGACAATGAATAATGCACAGCGAGTTCTCATTTGCCCAAGGACATGGGGTTTCTTGAACTCTTCCTCAGTGTCTCAGGAGGTAGGGATTAGTGCTGCTTGTTTTGCTGAAGATTTAATGCTTCAACCTGCTCAGTGCTTTAAATTGGCATTGACTGACTTGGGAATTATTAGCAATTGCAACAGTGATGAATAAATTTGTGAAACTAGAAAAGAAAATACTCAGAGCTGTCTGACACTGTGACAAAACAGTCTCACTTCTACAAAGCTCTTCTGTTAGAAATGGCCACAAAGAACGAGAAAGGGTTAATCCATCATCTCCAGGTTACTCTCATAGTTTAGACAAAATACTCTTACTTACTCTCGTTCGCAAACATCAGCCTCTTTTGGAGCGGGGAGGTTCTGAGGACCCTTGCCTACCTCCCGAATAAAACTGTAAGAACATGAAAGGTGCTGAAGAAATCCTGACTTGTGTGATAGGCCTGTGATAGGTTGTTTTATGGCCAAAGTTATCCTTATCCATAATAAACTTCAGGTAAACGAAAAGCTTCACAAAACTACCCCCAGCAGAAACTTCTGATTCATGAGGAATCAGATCTTAACGGTGAAATTTGGGGCAGAAAAAAGGAAAGTTGTTTCCACTTCATTCTCCATTTCCCTCTCCATGTAAAGGTATAATTTTGTTGGGGTTCCCTTGGGATAGTGCTATCTATAAACCTTCCAGGAAAAACTGCTAAGCCTGCTCAGGAAAGGGATCGTAAGGGCTGGGAAAATATGACATCCACATTTGGGTTTGTTTTGTAGTTTGTGTACATTTCCTCAAACACTAAAAGACATTACCAGCCACATGGTTACATTTTCCAGCAAGTGCTGCCACTAACTCGGACATGTGGCTTTGGATGATGATGTAAACGCTGCTCAAAAATACACAGCCTTTCCTGAAACACCAACAAGCCACTGCCTATCTATCAGGAACGTTCTTTACTTGGGGGGTTGTAATATATAAAAGCATATATTGAAAAGAGAGGATTGCTTACCTCAAAAATATAATCTTTTCCATCCTTTCCATGGACAGCTTTAACAGCACAGATGTCCAAACCACCAAATATTTCAGAGCAGGTGTCAACCCAAAGCTTGTACCTGTTTCGTAAAGACAATTTTCTCTGTGAGTATCTCATCAGGCTCTCGTTCGCCCACAGGCTCACCCAGGAATGCATTTCACAGACCATTTGCTCTAAATGCAGAACTGTCACTTTCACTGAATTTGTATTTCCCAGAACAGCGGCTGAGAGATCCTGGCCTGGTTACTCTGCTCTCCCCCAGTAGAACCCAGAAAAGCTGCGGCTCTGTGTCCTGACCCAGGGCAAGGCTGGATTCTATCCCAGCTCATATTGGTCCAAACATGCGCCTGCTCTAAACAGTGAGTAACTTGAAGATAATACATGCTGAAACACAAACAGCACCTAGCTATAGCCCTCCCAGCCCTTCCAGTGCCCTTATGCGGGTACAGCTCGCTAGCTGAGGCTGTACTTCACAATAGGAGGGTTCATCATCTGACCAGATTTTGTGGCTTCAGCGTGCCAAGGGGTTTTAGAAAGTCAGGAACAGTGCTTTTATTTTCCTGTGCAATTCAAACATCTGCATCTGTGCACACATTCAGGTGTGATAATCCTCCTCCCTATTATGCTTGGTAGTGTACTTCATTACAGATGGGTTTAATTCTTTTATCAGGAAAACTAGAATGAGAGTCTCCATGTTAATTTGTGGACCCAACTGGATTCCAAGGTAGCAACAACAGCTTTAGATACACATCATGAACCAGACAGAAGAAAAATCAAAGCCACCCTACAGATGATGCAAGAGGAACAGACATACAAACACCATGTAAAAGTTAAGCAGCACACAGGCAAGGAAGGGCAATATCCTTCATGTGGGGTTACAGACAACCACAGCAAAATTCAACTGCAATGTAGAATTCCTCTTAATTCTTTACAACTCCTAAAAAAGGGCAGTGTTTCATACAGCACTGAACAGAAGAACTCCCCCACTCATTTTCAAACCTCATGGTAAGAAATACAGACTGAGGAAAGGCCAGTTTACCCTGTCTGCATGGAGCAATAGGAGTTATTTTTCTTTCTCTATGAATAGAGAGATTATCTGACTAACAAGGGAATGAAGTGGGACTTACTAGAGAAAGAGTGAGGCAATTCCTGTGATCAAGCACCGAACTACTGGGACAGAACAGGGAGCCATCATGGTTTGCTGAGAGCATGCTGAGGTGATGCAAGCTGTGTGTGTTTGCTCAGGGGCAAGGACTGACTCACACAACACAAAACAGCATTGAGAACGTTGATTAGCTAATGTCCTAGCTGTGCATGGGCACTGGGAAGTGATGAGATGATCCTGGAAGGTTACAGAGGCAGACAGCACAGCTCCACCAAATGAAGGACGTTTGCTTAAACCCCAAAGTTTTAAAGCAGCCATTTATCATGAACATTTTTCTCTTTCATTGGCCAGCATTTGAGTATAAATGAGAGCTGTTTCCTCTCAGAGACCCTCTCCTGAGCCAGCCTTTGAGCCGCAATGATGGATTTGCCACATCATAGTATTTTCCGTTGCAAAAAAATTGCTGTAATAAACATAGCATTTGACTTCACCGGAGGATCAAAGGGAACTCGTTACTGGGCTGAGAGTCTTATTCATAAATAAATATCTTCAGTAATAGCATCCTTGCCAAGTAAACTTATTAGGTCACATTCTCTCTACTTTCTGATGTCAAATCTGTTCCAGTGGAAAAGGTTTATTTTAAGCAGAATACAAAGACATCGATACAACTGTTTGAAAAGATCCTGATGGTAATATTTTAGCAAGGAAAATAAGTTTTTTCCTGTGAGAAACATGTTTTTTGTCCAAAGTGAGAAGTTTTTCTGGATTCCTGACAATTTCAACATCTGTAGATGCACCGACTGCCCGGACTGCTTCCATGCACTTGCTTGTAAGCAACTTATGCTTTGCTGCAAAATACCAACGTGTATCTCAGAAGTAGGACAGAAAGCCCTGAGGGCAGCAAAACTTGTCTTTAAGAGTAAATATCTGGACTTCATATGAAAAAACATGAAGACCTTTTCTTTAAAATACTGAAACATGAATCAGATCTATGAAAGGGGTTTTAATAGTCTGTCTTCTGCCAGCAAACACAGAGCTGGAAAAATACAGCTACATTTGGAAAGAGAGGTCTTGGATGGACTAGCTTGTAGTGTTTTAAATCCAAGGCTTGCCCAGTAGGTTTGACAAGAGGTCATGGTTCTTATTGGCCAGAGCAGATATAGTGTGCGGCAGCCTTGGAACTGGCAGATCATGAACTATTGTTCCTCGGGTGTCTGACATGACAGATCTGGTGTGCCAGAGGAGATGAGCACAGTCGCATAGGTGTCTTCTCATCCTGCCCAGGGAGCAGCGCCTCTCTGAAATAGAGGGGTTAGTAAGAGTGTGCACCACTGAGATGGGCTTGTTCTCCACCTTGTCATGGTCCCTCACTGCGCCACATTCTTCTTTCTTTTCTAAACTTCTTTGTATTCAGCCAACAATGTCAACTCGGGCAGTGCTTTCAAAGCACTTCTTCCTAATTCATGACATGCTCTGTGCGTGAAATGCATGTGCATCAGATTGGGTGGCATTTGAGGTGGAGGTTAAGCTACCTCCACTCTTCAGAAAACTTCAGTTTGCCCTCCCTCTTCCTTGTTCTGTGTTGTGCACTTCGGTGGGTAATCAAACAAGAAGCGGAGCTATGGGATACATACCCCTCTTAATAAAGAGAAAACATCCACCTTTTCCATGCTTTTTTCTTCATCAGCATAAAAGAAGCTTTGGGTTGTCGGCTAGTGTTTTTTAATGGGAAAATACCTATTATGCTCTACTTATCTTACATTCAAAAATGGAAGCAGAAGCAAAGCACAGAGAGCATTTATAGCGAGGTAGCTGGACAAGGTGAGCGTTGCATCCTCATTACCCACACTCAGTATTGTTTAGTTTTCCTTATGGCAAGACTAAAGCGCCTGTGTTTGTACAGAGGAATAGCTCATGCACTGTAATCACACACACTGAAGCACTTTCTTTTCCCTCTCGGCAAAGACATAACCTCACTTTCTAAAGGAAGGTGAGGGAAACGAGAAAGAGAAAATAATGTGGCTCCACTCCATCCCCAGAGGAGAGATCAGTGAGGACACAGTCTAGACAGAGGTTGGACAGCAGGGAGTTGTAATTCCCGTCTTATTTGTTTTCACCTTTCCAGGGCAGGCAATGGTTCAGTTCCTGTGTCTCCCTCAGCTCATAAGAGGGACCAAGTTGTAGGTTTCAGGCTTTAAAACAAAAACAACCCACCCCTCCAACAGCAACAGACTACTATTGAACATGGAAACACCTTACAATTTACACTGCTATTGTATAGGCTTTTTTCAGCTTCTAGTGGGAGCAACCTTGGAGAAGCTGAACAAAAGAAAACTCAAAGCCATCAAAAAGCCCCACAGATTTATTGTGGAAGGAGAAAAGGCTGTATGTTGTGGTGACCATGGAGCAAATAAGTGGTAATTGAGAGGAGGTCTATCAATGAGAGACCTGAGCTTCAAAATGGTACTGCAAGGAGAATGTTTCTGACTGGACTGTAAAGTATCTAGCATAAGGATGGGAGAACAAGAAAAGCACAGTAAACCCATGTAGAGCTGGAATGATGACATTAGGAAAACAAGCTTCGGTATATCCCAGCATCGGGGTAAAGCCTCACAGTGCAGGTCAGTGGAAATTCCATAAATGAAAAATAAGCAATGTAGCAGGACTGAAAAAAGAGAAGAGAAACATGATTTAAACAGGCAAAGTTAAAACCAGGGTGCTTGGTCAGAACAGACGATGCAGAAGGAAAAAAGCTTCAAACACTGTAGCATGGGGTAAGACAGTTGGGGAAAAGGGCAAATGAACCAGAGGAAATGGCGGACAGGTTGAATCCAAAAATGGAGTTTTCTGAAGGAAATTGCAGTGGTTTTCTAGGTGCAGATATGGAGGTAGGAACCCAAGGGTGCAGCACCTGGTACTACACTAAGCCTCAGTACTTAGTTTGGGTAGTGAACTCTGAGTCAAGTCATTTGGAACTCCTGGCTCATGTTCACGTTTCCAAACAGAACAAGACACATGCATTTCTGTGCACTGCACAGCAACGGTGTAATGTTAAAAACTTCACTGCAAATAAAATTCCATTGGGTTTGGGTTGGTTTCTTTAATTACCTTGTACATGAGACTCGACTTACTTATCTGACATAGCAATCTGTTCCAGCATTGCAGAGCCCGTGTTTGTCTTCCAGTTTCCGGATATGGAAGTTCTCCTGAAAGGGGGAAAATATTACAAAGACAGCCAGTGGTTTTATGTTTTCACTCTCTCTTAAATTACTCTGATTGTCCCATGAACACTGTAGCAGTATTTACACCTTTTTCACCCCTGGCAGCTTGTGACAGAACATTGAAAATGTGAAGACTCCTAATGGGCCTCCCAGTGTCAGTAATACCCGCTCTGCTGTAGGCACGTTCTGCAGTATGACACTGCTGGGAACTGCTGCTCCCTACTCAGGCAGTTCAGACCTTCCTTTCTAAAAAAGCTCCTCTGACGAAGTGAAAGCATTAGCAAGAAGCTGTTATTGGTTATAAAGGGTAGAACAGTTTGTAGCAAACTGGTACTGCAAATGCCAACAAACTGAAGCTTCAACTTCTCATTTCAACTCCGTACCGCTGCAGGGCTAGGTCCCAGTACTGGAAAATCAAGATAGCTACATTTTTAACACCACTGAAGTGATCTCAGAGCTCTTTTAGAGCTGGATTTTGGTTTATTCTACAGTTTTCACTCTTTGCTAGTTTACTACTATAATCCAAATGGTTTATGTCAGTGCTTGAGTGAACCACCTTCTATTTAATCCCTAAGAAAAAAAATCATATAGAGTGTAATTCTTCCCAGATCTAGCAGTGCTACCAGGGCTGAGGAAATTACTGTTCTCTGAAACCTAAATGCTGTACTGGGAATAGGCGAAGGATACAAATTATGAAGTGTTTCCACTTAGTAAAATAATAGGAACATCTGTAGTGTATTAAAAGTATATTAAGCAGCAGCTATAGTTTTCTCTCCATTTTTCTATTAACCTAATTATGAGGGTCAGTAGCAGTTGTGGGGAAATCCTGACTTGTCTATGCTGTATTCTCTATCGGTGTGGGAGAAGGGGGAACATGCATGTTGAGTGCTTCGAGTAAGTTTGCCCGGTAATAAGGCTATTTAGTGATTTTTGGTTTATTTTCTAAAGTTGTATTTATATATATCCATCCCTGGCAGTGTTCAAGACCAGGATGGATGGAGTCTTGGGTGACATGGTTTAGTGTCTGGTGTCCTCCTTGCCCATGGCAGGGGGTTGGAACTATATGATCTTGAGGTCCTTTCCAACCCTAACCAGTCTGTGATTCTATATGTGTCTACTTACAAAAGAAAAATCGTAAGTTCATTAATACTCTGCACACATACTCTGCATCAGAGAGATAATACTTCTCCCAAATCACAATTCAGATCTGTTGTAGGCTTCTCAAAGGCAATGCACTATTTAAAGTGTCTTTTAGGAAGCAAGATGTGACCAAATCAGAGGAAAAAAGGAATTGTTAAATTGCCTGAAGCCTTTCAACAAGTATCTACTTCAACATCCCCACCTGCACTGAGGCAGTCTCAGCACTACTGACTACAGAAGAAAATGTGGTTTGCTTTAAGCCATGCTTTCAGTCCCTGCTATGAAAGGTCCCTGTTGAAGCTGAAGCAGTCTCCTGACCCGCTGCTTGGCTGGCTGCAAGGATGCTGCAGGGACCAGGTGAGGCCTGAGAGGAACACCATGGACACAGACCTGACTGGTGCAATCTCAACAGCTCTTGGGCTGGACACAGAAGAACACCAGGGAACAACAGGGGTTCCATTAGACCATGGTTAAGTGACACAAAAAGCACCCAACCAGACCAGCTGGCAGCTGAAACCTTAGGCATCATTTCTGTAATTCATATGTGGTTTCCTCTACTGAAATATGAAGATTTCCCTCCCTCCTTCACTTCTATTCTGACAATTGCAAAGGGTCTTTCACACTGTCATTTTCTCCTTTTTTACTAAATACTGAACAATATGCCAAACAAACCCTAACACTTTTGAGTGCTTTACACTTAACATATTTCCACTCAATTAGGTCTTTACAAAGAAGAAAGAACTGTTTTAAAACTGGGAGAAAAGGAATTATGATTAGTATAAACAATGCATAGGAACTTGTGCTTCCCCTTCTCCAACACCTTTCTGCCTTCTTCAGTACCATTTAAAACACAAACTGTTGGGACAGGGACTTGTCAGCAGAAAAACACATAGAAGCGTCTACCTGCAGCTCTTGTGTAGGTGGCTGGCTTAGGGTGTGATTCCATAGCGCTGCTGCTCTTTGGTGTAGATTTGCTCTACTTTTGTTTTACTGACCTTCCGATCAAAGTAGAGTTAAGTTATGGATTTACAGTATTGCTTTTGGAGAGAAGATCTGGATGCAGTGGTTTTGTGTTGCTGTTTTTCTTCATTGTGTGTGACCCTTTTAACTCTATTTCCTTGAAGTCAGATGAATTCTGTAATGGTACCAAGTGCAGTTAAATATGCGTCACACAGCGTTTTGAGGAGCTGTGGTATTTAGAGGGATTCAATGCTGCATTTGGGCTATAATCTCTACAGACAGATGATAAGCACCAGTGTTTTGTGAGTCATGGATCCACTTATACCACAATTTCCCACAGCATTATGAAACTGAGGCTCTTAATAGCTCTCTTTAAACTACAAACCCAAATGTTTCACTGCTATTTTTTGTGGTGGCTCTCTAAGTACTCTGTTCCTGTGTCACAGAACAAAATGAGAACCAGCTGTAAAACGATATTCTACTGACATAATGTATGTGTATGCATATGAAGAACTTTTTAGACATTTGGTAAATCTCCTTTTCATGATGCTTTGTAGCCCTGGACGGGTCCTGCATTTTTTGGTGTGATTTAACTGTACGAAAGGATCTGGAGGACAAATGCCTGCTAGGCTTTTAGCATTTGGATGAACCCATAGTTTCTGAGTAGAAACTTAAAAATAAATACAAGGTAGGAGGAGCAGACTGTCATTTTAGCTTATTTTTGCTGTCCCTTAGGGCAACTGCTTCTTCTGTGAAGAAACATTTATGTTTGAAAATGATAAATTTACCATTGGCTGACTCTTCCAGAATTACTCCAGACACTGAACAGCATTTAAATTTCCTGTCAAAGAAAAAGATGTAGGGCTCTCTCCTATGAAATGCAGGGTCCAATTTCTACCGTAGGGGATGAACCATCAAGTTACTAACATTGCATCTGAGTGCTGGTATCTGGTGGTTTGTCATAACCATTAAGAGTTGGGCCTTATCCCTAAGACTCTGCCACTCGGGAGCTGTAAGACAGGCAAATCAACTCTGTTTATTATGAACAACAGAGGAGGGGTAGCACAGCATGAGAAATCTGCCTGTCGAAGCTCAAACAAGAGAGAAAAGGGCTAGCCTCGTCTTGGAGAGGCAGAAGCAGTATGAAAAGGTCTGCGACAGCAGAAGGAGGCTGACTGCTGACTGGAAGCGGAGGATGCTGAATAGCACAGAGTGGAATAAAAGGGGCAAGGGAGAACCCATGGCAACAAAAAAGGTGAGGCATAAGGAGAAAGGATTAAAAGACTCAAAGTGGTCAGGAAGAGTGGTGGGACTGGATCAAGCAATGGTTTGGACAGAGAGGAGAGAGGTGACCTTGGGGTGTAACAGTATGGTGCTCTCAAAAAATACAGGATGGCTCTCTCCAGACATGGGGCTAAAGCCAGGAAAAGTTAACGGTCTGGAGCGCCAATGTAAGCTAAACAAGCAGAACTGGAACTAACTTGCCTGGAGAAGCCAGGGCCTAGAGGCTGAATTGCCTATAGGGAGAGGTGGGGTATGCCCAACACACCTAAAATTCCGTAGGGAGCTTGAGTCAGAGTTTCTGTCAGAACACTGAAAGTTACCAACAGAGGATTCCAGAAACCTCTCGATCCTCACAAGCTTTCTGAGTCCTATGCGTTGTCACTGCGTACAACTCGGATTTCCAACACACTTCTGCAAAATGTGGATAATTCTGGGTTCAGAATAAAGCAGAAGGATTGAGCGTCCGTACTGCTGGAGGAACCTGACCTACAGGAATGGTATTTCCAGCAGTGCTGTGTTGTGCTTTGATACGGCCCCTCAGATGCACAGAGAGAGGCAAATGAACTGGAGAGTTGTTTCTGAAAGGTCTCATCTTTGGTATTCTTACTCAAATACCCCTTAAAGTCATATGCCAGGAGAGGCCCGCAGTGACTCATGCAGTTTGGATCTTGCGACAGTTATGTCTTAGGGAAGAAGTTAAGAGCACATGGCCTTCCAATATCAACCTAAGGGGAAGTATTTTGCCCCTTCTCCTAACCCTGTGCAGGTTTTACTTTCTCACAGAGCTTCTTGGCTGTTCCTGAATCACTTGACACTTAATGCTAACCCTGTCCTTCATATTATAAAAGATTTTATCCAACTTTTGCTTCTCTTAGGGTTTATGGGTTTGAGTGGAGTTCAGTTGTTTTTACTGATAAAGAACTTGACTGTACCTTACAAACATCAACATACAAAGAATCTCTGATCCCTCCAATGTCAATGCACGTGTGTATTTTTATCCATGTTTTGTTCTATTTTTTGTGCCTCAGAAGTGTAAGCATGAGGGAGGGAAGACGTGAGATGATCTAACTTGTCTATAAAACAGGAATGAAATGAGTGTATGTCAGATTACATTGCTTGATAATTGAAACAGACTGAAAATATGCATAAATACAGTCACCATAGGTCAGCTACTATATGATAACCTGCTTTGCTCCTGTAGTTTAATGTTGCCTGTGAAACTGAAACACCCTTGTAGACTGTCATATCATCAGGATCCTTAAAGAAACACCTGGATTCTAAAGTTAGAAGAGATTTTCATCCATATATGTGAAGGTCACTGTGAGATTAGAATTCTTCCTACATGCGTTATGTTAAAAGGAGAGTACTTTGTTGCATTAGAGTGCTATGATTGAGGTTTGTGTGAGTGAATGCCACCTATGTCCTTAGAGAAATCTCACCCTAAGATGTTGAAAAGATACAAAGGAATCTGGTTTAACAAGTCCTCTATAAAAACAAATGGCCTTCCAAATGCTCCTTTCGGCAAATGAAAAAAGAAGCCAAGGTTAGCAGGACAACCCCTCTGGCAGGCTCACCTGGTGTCTTATTCTCCTCCCAGCCACAACCAACTCAAAGAAAGTCTTGATAAATCTGGACAGTCTAAAACACTGTCTGTCCAGAGAGGCACATCAGCTCAGAGACTCATCCAACAGGCTTAATCTTATTGGTGCTTATCAAATTGGAAACAAAAGGATGAAAGAACATAAGGTATTGGCTCACATGTATGCTTTGTAGTTACTGCCTATCTTTTGGATCCTGATGTCATATTTGGAGTCTATGAAGGGTTCAGTAGTGGCGTAGGTCTGAGTAAGTGCTACCACGCTGGCTATGTCCTGAAAATCGTAGTGGTTTTCTACCTTGATCTGCAGTCATCATACCACAAGTAAACAACATATACAAAAGAAAAAAGAGTAATTAGGAATAAAATGTAGAATTCAGTTGCAAATGGCATTCATAAGAAGTATGGCTTTCGACAGCATCAGTTTATGAAAAAAGTATTGGCTACTCGATCTGATTTCTAGATTCTGTAACATTCCTGCATTAAAGTATCTATTTTTTACACAAAATATTACCCATCATCTGTAGGAAGCAATCTGTAGACAGTGGAATTTTATGTTGCTTTTCATTTTTGCTAAGTGGTGGTTGTTGATCTGAGATCTGGAGGTTTTAGGGGTTTTCAAGGCGTGCTAATCTGCCACACTGATCTATACACAACTCTTGTTCATTCTGTAAATTGCTGATGTAACTGAACGTATACAGAGCCCACCATGAACTGTCACATCACCCGTCTCCCAGGAGGGAGGAGATGAAGGGTCCTAAGGAGCGAACATTCACACGGAGCACTGAGGGTTGGCTCAAGGGAGCAGGACCAGTTTTTCCCATTTTTCTCACTTCTCTGCAAGGAGTCAGGCTTTTAGGAGTAGGATTTCCTGGTTGTGGAACACTGTGGTGAATGGTTTTAAATCCATCAACATCTTGACATAAGAGGGAGGTGGAAAAATTGAGGGGAATACTGATTTAGGGGGAGAGGGAGGAGGAGACTGGAGAGGACAGAGGCACCACTTTTGGACAGGGAGGGCACATCTCTCCAGTTGGCTTAAAGGAAGCGGGCTGAAATGAGCAGAAGAGAAGCCTTAGGGCTAGTAGAAAATGGGAGAGGAAAACTGGACGTCCAACATGCTGACTCCAAGTACAGTTCAGACTGGTGAGGAAAGGAGGCAGGGATTAAGATTTCTCATGTTATCTAATATCAGGAGAGTTTGGAGGTCTTTGCAAGCCCAGCATCTTGTTTGCTTCCACTGTCACCTGGTACTTAAAAGGGAACCTGTGGGCCAGTGTGCCCCATCTGACAGACGGATATTAAATGGAGTCTGGTGAAGCTAAAGGAAGCCATAAGGCTTAAGTGTTTGCTCTCAACTCTCAGTTGGAGAACAATACAGAGTAATTTGCCAGTTGAGAGCCACAAAACCAGACACAATGCCTGGTTTCAACCTGGTTTCTGAAAACTTAATAGCATGTGTGAGTCTAATTACAACCAATGGAACCTCTGCTCCTTGCAATGCCTGTCAGGAGGACAACCTCTGTTTGGACTCCAAAGTAAGCATTGTACCACAAAAGAACAGCATTTAATCTTTCAGGATTCAAAATCTTTTATAGCTAAAAATATCTATTTCTAGGCATTTGGGGTGCTGAACATTTCTGTGCATTATTTCCCTTTTCTATAAATGAGAGGTGAATATTGAAAGTACAATACAAACATTCTAATACTTCACATATGCAACCCACAGAAACTGCAGTTTAAGGAATCAGTGTTAATTCTGCTCTTAATTCTGATGGATTTCCACTGACTTACCAAGGGTGAAATAAATCAAAACAGTCATAAGCAAACGAACATAATATACAGTACAACTGCATAATTACCGAATAAAATACAGTTTAATCAGATTTCTATTTGTATTGCTAGTGGCAAATATTATGTTCACGGAGCTTTTGCAGATTCAAGATGATAAATGTAACTATTCTCTGATGATTTGGTTTAAAAACCACTGAAGTGCTTTCAGTGACAGAAAGTGGTTAATCCATAATGACTAGAAATTTTCACCTCTATCAATGATAGCCAGATTTAAATCATTTCCCACTGAACCAGCATTGTGAGATAAGTGATATCAAAACAGCTGTACTCACCACTGAAATGCAATTACTTTGGAGAAAGAAAGCAGCAGTTATATAGTGGTACGAAACAATCACAGAGAATACATTAAGATAGGACATGAATAAAAAGTTCAGTATCAAACTGAAACTAATAAAGAACCAAGGCAAAACCTTTCTATATTCCCAGGTCCGGTAAGTTGGACTGTGCAAACAGACCTTGACTCTTACATAGTTTCATTTCAGTCAACTAAATTCATAAGTAAGGTTCTGCTTTGAGAAAGCATCTCAGCATGTTTCAAAGAACGCCCTAGATAGGACAATGCGGAAACTGAAAAGGCTTCAAAGTGAAGTATTATGGGGTTGAATATTTTCCTAAAGAGAGATGCCTTCTCGACTAATGTACAAGCAGGGATTTGCAGGGGTAGGGATCCGAGACAGAATTTGGACAACGAAAAGTTAAACTACCCAGGAAACAACAGAACATGCGTGTTATTTCAGACAAACACCCGGCCTCCTAACATGCAATAAGTAGCATCTGCACCTTTCCCATGCCTGAATGAGCATGTCCAATCTTCACAACAACAGGAAATGTTGGCATTGTTAGCTAAGGGGGAAAACAAGAAAGACGTATTAGAGATATTAGAGACAGCAACCAGGAGTTATATGGTTAAACTACATCAGTTATGAAAATTACTTAAGCATGACCGTAATACAGCCAAAGCTGTTCTTGCCATGGGGTTACCTGAACTGCTGCTCAGCTCCATACAGCTATGTGTGCGCTGAGGAGTTACTGCACGCGTTTTCACAGTGTCGTTTGATACCCAGTACACCCAGCTGGTGTACGAGCATCTGAACTTTCCTGCATGCCTTTCTTCTGACTTCACTTTTTGAACTGAATTTCTGCTATTTCCTATTTTATGGTTTGTTACGGTGTTTTCTGACCCCTAAACTCACACTCTCCATGGTTATGATGATTAATGATGACAAAGTAATCACCTTCTTTACTTTTCCCTTTGATTTCTATTATTTAGCAAGGCTGCAAATTTTTTTTGTGACCACGTATGAAAGCAATGATGTCTAATTCACCAAAACCTCTTTCTTTTAAGGCAGATCCTAGCTTCTGTTACAGAATATCCAAGCTCTGTAGGGAAGGCTCTGGCTTCTGCACGGAATGCAAGTAATAATTCAGCCATTGATTAGGAAATTAAATATACAAAGACATATGAACATGGTTCTGTCTCTCAGAAAGCTCTGTGAATATCCAGTTTTACTTCCATCACTCGTTTGAAGCAGTTTTAGATCTCCCAATCAAGGTATCTCCCAACATTGCATAAATACAAACACTGAGCAGAATAGGATTGTAACTAGAAATAAAGACCTGACAGCCCTCAAGATGTACTTACACTGGGCAGCAGCACAGGAGGTGTTACAGGGCCTGAAACCTTCATTTAGTACCAAACTTTAACACAGGCAACGCAATCAAATGCAAAGTTGATGCTTGAGAAAATAAACTACAAATTCTCAGAGACCTTATGAAAAAATGACTTTCCAAACAGTTTCAAAGGACTGGCAAGAGGCTAACCGGTGTTCACGCTTATGTCACTGCTCTGCACAACACTGCACAGCAACTCACACACACAGACACCTATCTCTGTGGAAAATGTCCTGGGGTTCCAAAGACTGACAGTAAGATCAAGACATAAAGCATAGGAACGTCCCTCGGCTTGTGGTAGCATCCAAACCTACCTGCAGGGTTATACAGCTAATTCAAATTGACATGCGCTTTTCCTATACTTTAAACATGTATTTCCAGAATGATTTAAGGATCGCTGCCTTAAAGCGACTATAACTGAAGGCAAACCTGCACAAGAACAAGTGGGCACCCACAGCCAGGTCCATATTCTACATCACTTACCATCAGATCCCTCATACAATACACAGATCTCTTTCTTTTCTTTTTAATGGGCTTTCTCTGACCTTCCTAAAATGCAATATAGGTTGTTCTGACTGTTTTTAAAACACAGAAAGGACATCCACAGCACACACCTACATCACTTCTTTTTGTTTTGACAGAACATCAGTTTCTGGCCTGCCTGATCAGAAAAAGGAGGAATCTTTGGATCTACCCTTTCAATGTACCAGAGTTTTCAAAGCGTGAAACCACAGCTGTCAGCTATGCAACACAGGCCATGGAGGCTTGTCACTGATTTCTGCATCAAACCTAAAGCTAGCGCTAGTATGTCTTCTCAGGAGAAAACTACATTTGGTTTAGAGACTTGCAGTCACAAAACATTTCCTATAGGAAATGTCATGTTTGTAACCCTGGTTAGTTTTGTACGTCAGTTAAGTGAGGATGTCATATATCTTCGGACAGGGCATCCTCAAGGTTTGAAGTCAAGGATTACCATCACAGGAGAGCAGATCATTCTGAAACCCATCTCTTAGTGCTTTCTATTTCATGTGAAACTGTGGCTGCTACATTTCCATGCCTGCATAAAGTAACTCCTATCTTGTGCAGAAAATCTGGGCACTTAGACTAACGCTGCAGGAATTCGTAACTTTGAAAACTGAAAGTCTTTTATTTAACTCTCATTTAGGAATCACATTAAGCGTTGGTCTGTAAATCTAAAATACATTTAACTGCTGCTCACGGATCTGTTTCAGTCTAACCAATTCAAGGCACATAGGCATGAAAACAATTGATGAGTATCAAAATAGCCAAACACTTAGAATCATAGAATCATAGAACCGTTCAGGTTGGAAAGGACCTTAATAAGATCATCCAGTTCCAACCCCCCTGCCATTGGCAGGGACACCTCACACTAGACCACGTCGCTCAAGGCTCTGTCCAGCCTGGCCTTGAACACTGCCAGGGACGGAGCATCTACCACTTCTTTGGGCAACCTGTGCCAGGGCCTCACCACCCTCACAGTAAAGATCTTCTTCCTTATATCCAACCTGAACTTCCCCTCTTTAAGTCTGAACCCATCACCCCTTGTCCTGTCACTACAGTCCCTGATGAAGAGCCCCTCTCCAGCATCCTTATAGCTCCCTTCAGACATTGGAAGGCTGCTCTGAGGTCTCCACGCAGCATTCCCTTCTCCAGGCTGAACAGTCCCAACTTTCTCAGCTTGTCTTCATACGGGAGGTGCTCCAGCCCCTGATCATCTTTGTGGCCTCCTCTGGACTTGCTCCAGCACATCCAAAAGCATTATACAGTAAAGGTCACCTCTATAGCAATTTAAGAATAAAGTTCCTGCTCGACAGTAGGCATGCAAAGCCCTGCACAGTCACCATCTAGTCACTTATTTACTGCTTTCAGGTTTTGAAACTAGACACCTTTTCCCCAAAGGATTTGGGGGAGAAGGAGGAACAAATGATGCCTGACTCAATCTTCAGAGGGGCAGCAGCACATTTTCATGATTGAGCTATAAACCACTGAACCGAGTTTGTAATGGAAATGCTGGCAGGCCTCTAACTACTGCAATACTAATGGCACTCCTGTAATTAAGAGGACCACATGTCTTCCCATGATTCCAAAGCCATGGAATCCTCTATGTGCCACAGGAACACTAACTCAAATTAGAAAAAAAACCCCAAAACAAAATAAAACTCTGCTTTCTCCCTCAGAAAAATGCACTGACATCATCTGAGGCAACAGTCCATTGTGCCCTGGAGTCCAATACCCGGATTTCATGCGGATACCACATCCCAGCACAGACTGGGATGCCCTTTGACAGGAATTTCTGGCTTAACAGAACAGGCAGCCTCAAGACTTTTCCTGTGTCTGGGTAAACGTTATGTACGATGCAGCTGTGATGGTATCAGTGAAAACTTCCCAGCCCCACGGGTCTCCTTTTAATTTACATTATAATTACTTGGCAGAGAGATGCCTGGAAAGAAGATCTAGCAGGAACCAACGGATCCACTCCGTTTAGAGCTGGTATTAATAGGACTCATTGCATATTTTCTTTGAAATGCATTGTTGAGGGGGAAAAGCTGTTTTACTACAAAATACTGCTTATTTTCCAAAGGTTCTTGACTTCAGGAAAGTATAAATTCGACTGTGACAGTTGAAAACTGGCAGAGATGGAAATGGACTGTACTGCTGACCCCTTGCATGTACATATAGACATGAAATACATCTGGGTATTAACAACAGCAACAAAAAAGATAAACAGGATCTCTATTATAACAAATAACAAGGCACAAACGATCATTACTAGTTAGAAAGCAGAATGCATGTCAAGCATGCGATACAACTTCCTACAGTTACCTGTGAGGATGATCAGATTGGTAGTAACTATTAGCAGCAACTGGAAGAACTGTCATGGCTCGTCGTAGGAACATATATACAAACCAGTTGAGATACATGACTAGTATTTGCTAATATGAGATCATTAACCAAAATAACGTCACCGAGTGTCTGATGAAAATGTTTCATCAGCTCCTAAAGGTTAAAGAGAGAGATTCAGTTGACACTTTCATTTCTGTGGTTTTAACTTCTTATATTGTTCTTTTAAATACATTGTAAAGTCTCGTTTCAGTGGAACTTAAACTCATTCTAAGTTGCACAGCTTACTTCCACGACTGGATTAGGTACTACTACTAGTAGGTACTACTTTGATCTGTAAACTTGAAGATGTTCCCCAGGAGAGCAAAGAGTAGACTATATTTTGCAGATAAAAGGCAGTAGTAAAAAAGCTTTTGAAGCAAAATCCTTTTAAAACCTGGGTAACAGCAGTCAATCCCTAACTTTCAAACACAGACATACTTAGCATGGCAGTTGCTTTACTAAAATGAAATGTCCTAACAGTTTCTGTCACTAATAGTGTGAGTTAAATTCACCAGCTCAATGTCCAGGCAAATCTACTGGTTGTGACCATGGGGCACCTTCAAGCTGGCGTTCACTCATGACGGATGTGGTCTGAATGAGTACAGCAGTAACACTTTAAACCTCTGGCAAACCGGGCACTTCCCAAGTGTCAGCGCTCCAACCCTGTCCTGGGGAGCTGCGCTGCGGAGGGTGCGAGGACAGAGGAGAATGAGGGATTAAATATTAGAAGTGATTAAATCTGTCCTGGGAATCCAACAGTAGCTATGGCCTTAAAATGTGACTGTAACATCCTGTCTGAAAAATCTTCATGTCTTTAATAACATGTCTATCTTTTCCCCGTCCAAAGAACTTTGTATTAGTGTTTTTCCATTCAAGAGCTGCTTGTGTACCTGCATGATGCTTATGCACCCTTCACCATCATTTATTTTACATCCCTACCAGTTATTTTGTTATTTTCAAGGCAGTTCAGCTGAAAATAGTTCTTGCAATGGCGCTGAGTGTCAGTGACTCTGTAACAGGCCTAATACGGCTTTTTAGGTGAACACATTTGAAGTTAATTGTGGTCCTCACAGGAGTGGATTTTCTAAAGTGAGGGGATTTCATTTTTCAGCCACGTACTTGCAATGGGACTACAGGAGCTGACAAAGAGGCTCAAACTCGAGCTTCTCTGGTACAGCTTCTAAATGCCACGAGCTCTGGACTCCATCATCTCCACAGGCAGACTGGAGACCAATGCACAAGACTTGTACGTTCAAAGCACTTGTAGCAGCAAGTGTAATAGTCTTTCTTTTACATTTCTGGTGAGAATACAGCCAGCAGGCCTCTGCACCCCTCACTGGGGCAGATCCACCATTCACTCTTCACCACGTTCATTCATGTTAGTTCCATCAGAGCAAAGAGAGTACAGAAGGAACTCACGACAAACATTGGTTCTCCAATCTCCCACTTGCTCTTTTTGTTTCCCACACTGTTGATAGGCAACTAGCAAATCATTATAGCTGCAATGAAATGATTTAGATTTACAAACAGGCAAAGAACTGTCTCAAACAGGATTTATACTGACGGAACTACTGAACCCAGGCAGAAATTTGACCCACTATTCTGAAGTGGCTGAGTTAAGACAAGTGTGCATCACAGCTGCATGTTTCTCATGTCATCAAGTCTCAGAATCAGGTCGTGTAATCAGTAGGGTTGGCTAGTGTGATACCACAAAGCTATATGAAACTGCTGGTGTTGGAAGGAGTAAGTTATTAAATCATCCTCATTAACGTTTTAAATGCTTTGGATTTTTACTCTTCTGTCGACATAAGTTATTACCTCCAACATTCCTTGTCTGTGATGCTAGGATGATTTGCAAGTTGGATTCAAACACAAATTATGTTCAAAGGTTTATTAGTTACTGGTCAGAACCTATTTTAAATGCATGAAATCTGCAAAACAACACTGTACTGCTCTTCTGAAATGTCAAGAAGTTTCCAGTATGTTGTATATGTTGTTTTCCTAACAGGTTTAGGGCTGACCTATCTTCTGTTCTCGCCCCACATAGTAATAATTACACTGAATGAACAGGTAAATGCAGAAACTTCAATCAATTTCAGAAAACACTGCACCAATCATTGGTCAAAACCGCCAAATTAAAATGGTTAAAAAAGACACTGATCAAGTGATATGAGTGCTCAAGGAGAGCAAGCAAGTACAGTGAGAACAGCTCCCGACACATCAGACAGTCATTGAAAACATGGGTGCCAGAAGACTTCAGGAACACAAAAAGCTTTGAGAGCTCCTGACCTCTGATCAGGAGATGCACAGCAGTAACCAGCCAACCTGGCTGCGTTCAGGACGGATTTCAGATTCAAAACTAAGCATACCCTGCGGGCCAAAACCTGAGAAAAACCAGTTAAAGGTAAACCATACAGTTACTCCCTTCCTCCTGTCTCAAAAGCTGCTAGAGGACGTTTTCTTGTTGAGAAAAGGAAGGAATCCTTAGTCTTCTGGAAGACTTAATTTGTTATCCAATTGTTATGTGTTTGTAAAACTACTCATGAGCATCACTCAAAACACCGGGGTGTATCCATGGGGATATAACAGTACATGGCACGCCAGCGTTCCCAAGCCTGGGGTGCTTGCTGTGCCGGGGTCACCATGGCCCTGCCGCACAGGCTGTGTGGAAGAACCAACTACACACAGTTGGCTGTGACATGTTAAACAAACAAACCAAGTGACCAACAACCCAAACCAAGGAACAGCACAAAAAGTGCTCTGCGGAAAGGAAGTAGTGTGGTTTGAGCCCAGCCATTGACTCAGAACCACGCAGCTCCTTGATCACTCCCCTCTTCTTCCCCCTGGCTCCCGGAGGGATGGGGAGGAGAACTGAAAGAGTGTAACTCCCACAGGCTGAGATAAGGACAGTCCAATAACTAAGGTATAACACAAATCACTACTGCTATCACCAATAATAATAACGATAAGGGAAATAACAAGGGAAGAGAACACAATTGCTCACCACCCGCCAACTGACACCCAGCCCAACCCAAGCAGCAACCTGGGCCTCCTGGATAACTCCCCCCAGTTTCCATACTGGGCATGACATGCTGTAGGATGGAATACCCCTTTGGCTAGTTTGGGTCAGGTGTCCTGTCTCTGCTTCCTCCCGGCTTCCTGTGCCCTTCCTCACTGGCAGAGCACGAGACTGAAAAGTTCTTGATCGGAGTAAACATTACTTAGCAATGACTAAAACCATCGGCGTTATCAGCGCTGTTCTCAGGCTAAAGTCAAAAACACAGCACTGCACCAGCTACTAAGGAGGAGAAAAATGACTGCTACTGCTGAACCCAGGACAGGAAGGTGTTGGAACAGACGCTACAACACTGGCCTCTGTGCAGCTAAAGAACAGAATAAGCTCATGAGCAATCATCTGATAGATGCTACGCTCCTGGAGAAGCGCCCTATTTTTACACTATGCTGCAACCTGTACTTTCAGTGCACTTCAATGAAAAATAAAAAGCAAAATCAGCAGTCTGCCATAGTACTTCTTACTAAGAAGTACTTAATACTTCCCTCCTTCCTGCATTCACTGCTATGATTTCCTTTAAACAGAAATGTGTGCACTGTGCTTGCAGCTCCCCTGCAGCAGCAGCAGCATGCAAAAACCTCCTCTTACTTGAACGTATTAACAAGAGCCATGTCCTCCCAGTGAACCTGACAAAATAAACTCTACTTGTGTTTTACAAAGAAACAAACCACACATTGCGACTAGAGGCAGCTGGCAGCACCATTAGTCTGGTGAGCGTAGGCTCACTCTAGGATGTGTGTAGATCCGAGGTTTGAGTCCCTTTCTCATAAACATACTCCTGCCCCATCAGTT
Organism: Ara ararauna; assembly: GCA_028858755.1. Lineage (NCBI taxonomy): Eukaryota > Metazoa > Chordata > Aves > Psittaciformes > Psittacidae > Ara > Ara ararauna. The sequence continues at coordinate 2,699,595 of CM054385.1, forward strand.
CACTCTACTAAACTCCAGCCAAACCTAAGGCTCTTGGGCAGAAATCCTACCTCCTGGTTTTATTTTTTCCTGAAGGGAGCCTAAGTCAGTTGCAGGATGTGACACAGTATTGCCCCAGTCAGTTTTGAAGGAATTGTCTGATGAGAGATGAACTTGCCAATGACAGAACACAGACACCCAGTCCTGTTAGGTACCATGACCAAGCCTATCCCCGTCCCATTCATACATGCCCAGGGAACCCGCTGGTCACTGGCAGTGCAGGATGGCAGCCCTGCCCACAGAGCTCTATACCCAAGACTGTGAGTAGTCACCAAGAATACTTCCTTTTGAATTTGACTGAGCTACGAAGCCCATTTACTCTTACCCAAGTTCAGGTTTGAAAATGAAATGCCATTTGCTAAATTCTGACCATTATAGACAATACAGTTGCTTAATTTCTGAGTATAAATTTCACGCATAGAAGTTACGTGGTAACAACAAAGCTTTCTTACAATTAAAAGCAGTTTTCCTAATTAGATGAGCATGAAAATCTAAGCAGCCAGTTAATGTGTGATTCTCTTACTGACGTCGCAACAAGGACAATTATTATTGCTGCCTAACACTTTATCTGCATCAATGTCTTAAATTGAAGATTCTTTGTACTATGAACTTACAGAGATAAGGATTGATTTATTGCATTAATCTTTAATATCTGACCACCTAGAGATTTCGTTAATCTGCTTATCATGCTTTTTACTGTAGAAAGAAGTATTCTAGTTTGATATACACAATACCTACAGGCACTGCTACCATCTTCTGTCATCTGAAGTGAAGGTTATGGACTTAAGCAGTGAATGACTGTACAGGCAACCAGCACAGTCTCCATCTGTATTATTGTTTGCACTTCTCCATATGTCACGGAAGTCATGGCAATCCTTTCCTATCTCAGTAGTTTCCTGGAGTTTAAGTCTGGTTTATTTGAGCGTCATCCTGCGATTCCTTCAGTCTATTAGTTTAAAATAAATCCTTAAAACTTAAGCTTCATACACTAAAGTGCTCCCAGGTTTGGGAGTTCGGCAATATAAGATTTTTGAGCACTGCTGAGTTACACAATAGAAGCTGGTTTATTCCCAAGAGCTATCACGTGAAACCTTCGGAATTTACTCGGAATTCTTCTAACCAAAATAAAATGTGAGACAGAACTCAAGCTGCATGCACAAGCAAAAGGAGGCAAAGATCATCTGCTAAGAAAAAAGCCAAGCCCTCTGCAGGCAGCCGTAGAGAGAGCCCAGTTTGTGGAAGGTGGTGTTTACCGTGCCTTTAAGGTCCTCGTGGTTGAGCTGAGTCGAAAAGCCACAATGGGAAAAAAAGAGCAGGAATAAAAAGTAGCAACAAACCCCCCAGTTGTTGCATAAACATGACTTACCTCAAGTGCACTGTTTAAATATTTATCTTTCCAATAATCCCCAGGCAAAGTTCATTTAACCACTCTAGCTCCACGTAACTTATTTGTGGAATATGCATCCGACTCAATCTAATTTTGGAGAAAGGAAATTAAAAGTGAAATAATTTAGGTGGCCTTTTATTCAGTTTTGCCTTCCCAGAAACAGGCAGGAAGAGTCCTAAATCAATAAACAAGCAGCAGAAGATGTCCTTGCTCTGGTCTGTCTGGTCTTCACAAAGCACAGTGCCAGGACAGTCGGGGCTCAGCCACCAGCAGCTCTCGGCACCGGCAGGGGTGGCCCTGCAGGAAAGCAGCAGCTCCACACTGAAAGTGCTGCTTGTCCCAGCAAACACCAAGAGCAATGCAGGAACATGGAGCCAGGTTCTCCACTGCCTCGTACCTTGACTGAAGAAAGCAGGTGTAGAATCCTATCTGTATGGAGTAACGTTTCACAGCTGCTTTACACCAGTGGGGACCCAAAGGAGAAGCTGGCAGGCTTTGGCTTACCTTTTTAGAAACGGGGGCATTAAAGAAATCCAAAAGCTCAGGTGGATGAAAACAGCAAAGCTTTAATTTAAATGAATTTTAATGCAAACCTTCTTATGCCTGAATTGGATTGGTGGGCTGGGGAACCGAGGAGAGGCAATGGTACTTCATCTGTGACTTCTTTATTCAAAGAGAGGGTTAAAATGGCTTGTAAACTAAGTAAGGGTCCTCCAGAGGCAGGGAAATGCTGGGCCACACCAATTCCCACCACATGGAATGGGAGTTGGTTTGACACTGGGTATTCCAAGCAGCCCCGGCGCAGCACAGGCCTCCAGCTGCCAGCAGCCTCACCTTGTAGGGCTGGGTCTAAGGCACCAATTTCCCAGTAGTCACTGACATCAGTACAAGTTTTGACATGATCTTAGTGTGCAAGGATGCTATCAAGTACATCTGAACCAGGAAATCAATCTAAAACACCTCTGTCCCCACAACCGGTTTTACCTAATTCAACACAGAGGCAATCTGATGGGAGAAAAATCTCTTTTCAATACCTGTACAGCAAGAAACCAGGAACTGTCATTGAGAAGAAACACATGAAGTTTAATGGCAGTGAATCAGAACGAGCAGTTCTCACAGATCTCTCATAGAAATTCTGGAGAAAACCAAGTCTTCCCCAAGACAAATTCTATTTTGATTATCTTCTATTTTGATTCGAGCATGTCAATTCCTATCATTCTACCAACTATTTTAGCAAACTCCTGCCTCTAAAATCACGTAGCCTTTCGCAACCTCATGAAAACCATCACCCAAATCGCTGTGACTATAAACTGCATGGGGGTTTTTTACCACCGTATTTTGGAAGTGGCAGCTATAAATACCCTCCCTTTCGAAGCAGGCTGCGGGACATATGGAGGCACTGAAATTTCAAATCCATGAAAGCTCATTTGCTTTGTGGAATAGTATCCTAATTTTGAATTTCCTACTTGGTTGTACAGGGTTTTTTTACAGGATGCGTACCGTGACCGTATCAGGGGGCAGCACTAAGAACTCTGGCAAAGCATCAAGAAAGCACCAGATAAACCATTACTGCGGCAAATCCTGCCTATCATTCTAAAGCAAGATGCATTTGCCACAATGGAGAGAAATAAGATTGATATAGATAAAGGACCATACTCCGTAGGCTGCCAGAAGCCCAGGCACAGAGCAGGGAGCCCAGCCAAATGACCCCGTGTAGGTTCAAACTGCTTGAGAGCTGGAAGTGGCCCAACCCAGGTGCTGCAGGGTTGTCCTGTGGAGACACGGCTGCCAAAGGCTGACCCGTGAGAGCAGAGGGCAGACGCTGGGAGGAAGGATGGGAAAGCAGCACAGAGCACAAGTGATGTGGCAGTGCTGCCTCCCTCCCGTGTCAGCCCCAGGAGTGATGCACCTCATTCCTCACCTTTTGCCCCCAGTAACTCCTGGGGAAGAGATGAGAGTATCAGGAAGTCACTATGAGTCTGTTATGGAGCTCAGGAGGAGCTGTGTTTCAGGGCTCTGTGGTACTGCGTCCAACAGAGGAGACTGTGTCTACTACAAGTCTCTGGGGGTGTTAGAACAGAAAGAAACAGTGGTAATTCATGACCAGAATGCTGTTGACAGATGCTAATGCTCCATAGTAAACATTAACAAGGATCATGAAAATCCACAGTACAGAAAGCTCCTCCAGAACCAAAAGTCCTGCACAAAACTGGAAGTCCTATTGAGAAGAGATGAAGCTGATCATAAACTTGACTGTAGGCAGGTGCCCTGCCTTGTTTTGATGCTGTGCACATCAACAACTACAGATTATCCCAATTCCTATTTTCTTGCATTTTACTAGAAATCAGTTGTTAAACACTAGACTTATGTAGCTAGACAGAAATGAGGAAGTGCCACGTGTTCCTCCTATGGGGCCAATAATGAATGGAAGGAATCAGTGACTATCCCTTGATAAATGAACTTGGCTGTTATTACCAAGCGTAGGCTGTATCAGGATGTAACCAGGGAGTGGGCACTATTTCATCCTGCTACCCCTCATCCTTCACTTGTGTTATGACATATTTTGCTATGATATCATGGCAAGGAAAACTGACATCATAACACAGAGCAGAGTGAAAGAAGCCCTGTACTGCTGGTCTGCGTATACAAATAACAAAAAGACTGGGGTTTTGTTCAATCTGCTTATATTTATAAAACCTTGGCAATAATTTCTGTACTATTATTTAAAATACAAGCTTATTCTGCTTAAAAGTTAGTCAAGGAATATTTCTATGTCTTTTGGGAATGATCTTTGTGTTTTACAAGGGCAAGCTCTAACTGTAACACAGCTTAGGGTTTCTTTTAAACTCTGTAGAAGTTATTTCCCTAATACAATGAGAACTCCTAACCAGATACAATATAAAAAAGGACAACGCATCTTCAAGCTAAGATGCTTGCTGATACTGTTCAGCAGCAACAAGTACTCCAACACTGCACTGCTAGTGGTAGAAGCTACAACTACCAACATTTGTCTCCCCAGAGAAATGGACTTGTGTTTGTGAGAGCATGTTCCTCAGCACAGAGATTTCCAGGCTCAGCAAAATCCCTTTCAAATGCTATGATGTAAATACGTCTTTGTCTAAACTCTGATGGTAATTTGACAAAGCTTACTGTTTCAGAATGAAGCTTCATCAGAGAACAGGAATTCTGCTGAGGCTTTGAAAACTGTTGCCCTTTTACGTTTTGATAAGACTGCCTCGCTGTGTCACGAAGAAATGAGAGGTACACCTACCAAAACCCTGCTCAGTTACTGGACTTGCATGGGAAGCAGAACAGCCAGTTTTAAGGGCTGGTTTTGAATGAGTAAGTCCAGGTACCGTGGGACTGACTGTGGCATCTATCTGTCCTTCTGCTGTGGTGACCAGTTGCTTCATGTTGGGGTTGAGAAACTTTCTAGCCACAAGCTTCTCTAGAACCCACATCACCACTGAAAGGTCCTGCTGTATGTCCCAAAGCCCACCCCTTCCATGCTGACTGCGTGCACACACACCTATGGGGACCCTGTTTTTTGACGACATTTCTTACAGCCACTGCTTCTCAAAGTGTGATCATGCTGTAAATCCCCCACCTATGTTCAGAATGTTTTGCAAGACTCTTAAAAACCCAACTGGATTATTACAAGGGTAGCTGCAGGCAATACTATGTATGATCATAATTAAAATGTGGTTTTATGGCCTTTGCATGATTATTATATGAGATTTGGGTTTGGCATTTCATAGAATCATAGAATAGTTAGGGCTGGAAAGGACCTTAAGATCATCCAGTTCCAACCCCCCTGCCAGGGGCAGGGACACCTCCCACTAAACCATGCCACCCAAGGCTATGTCCAACCTGGCCTTGAACACTGCCAGCGATGGAGCATTCACAACTTCCCTGGGCAACCCATTCCAGTGCCTCACCACCCTTACAGGAAAGAATTTCTTCCTCATATCCAGTCTAAACTTCCCCTGTTTAAGTTTGAACCCGTTACCCCTTGTCCTCTCACTACAGTTCCTCATGAAAAGTCCCTCCCCAGCATCCCTATAGGCTCCCTTCAGATACCGGAAGGCTGCTCTGAGGTCTCCACGCAGCCTTCTCTTCTCCAGGCTGAGCAGCCCCAACTTTCTCAGCCTATCTTCATACAGGAGGTGCTCCAGTCCCCTGATCATCCTCGTGCCCCTCCTTTGGACTTGTTCCAACAGTTCCATGTCCTTTTTATGTCGAGGACACCAGAACTGCACACAATTTCAGTTGAATTTATTTAATTCTCAGCTATTTCTGAAAGTCAGTTGTGAATTTTTAACTTGTCACAAAACTATTTTTGTTAGGAGCATAGCATTTTTAATCTGATTGTACAATGAGTTTGTACAAGACAGCCTTCAGGACACGCAGAGAGTAGTAGTTTGATGTGCTGCTCTAGACAACCTTAGGCAAAACGTGCCTCAGTTAACCACAAACAGGTATGCCTGTGAGCTCAGTGTTAGAGAAGACACTTTGCCCAGCATTATTTCTTTATTGTAGTAATCAACTTGGTCTGTTTAGATCATCTACAGCAGCAGCCATGGAATATCACCTGGACATCAACCAATGGCCCTCAATTAGTTCATCACGTCCTAGTCCTACTGCCCTAAGTCAGCCTTGAGAATCAACAACATACAACTAACTACTGACCACAGAGGCCATCGAAATACCCGCTTGGATTTGGTCTTGTTCCATGCCTTGAGCTTCCTGTGTAAGGGTTCAGCCTCACATCTTTCTATCTTTTCACTCACATGAAAGGCTTCCTGAAAGAGGTTGTTTCCTCTAGGTGAGAACAGAGGTGGCAACAGGTCTAAATCATTTTCAGGTGTTAGTCTTGGATTTAGGTCCAACCTTATGATTTAAAGCCAAAACCTCAGGCTGGAAAAATGCAAATCAACTATATGAGGATGCAGTGTACAATACGGTCAGCTCAGATCTGAATGTGGATCTAAAATCCAGAAAGGAGACCCAATTCTAGCAATTCTGGGTAGTTGTGTGTTTGTTTTGACAGACTGAGCATGTCTCAGCAGGTGATGGGAGGAATAAAAAGAAGAATCAGAGCACTAATAGTTGCAAACCTGACTTAGCACTGTTCAAAACCACAAGCAATCTGCCGCTGTGAAACATGCCCCCATGTACAGAAAGGTGAAAAGCTACTTTGTGAGCACCTCAATCCCAGCCTCACAAAGGAAATTTTTATGCGTCTGGACTGAAATGGTTCAAATGATGCCAATGAATTTTCAATTCCTAAACTGGATTTGTGAAGTGACAAAACATGCAATTCTCGAAGCAGCTCTGTCCTGCATGGCAAGCTATAGCTGTATTTTAGGGCTCTCTAATCGAACTTTACGCTGCTTCCTCCCAAAACAACTTCCTTATAGAAAGATGATACATGCTCCACACATCCAGATCGCTACAGCAACAAGTGATCTGAAGTTGAAAAAGAATTCCAGGCTCCTGTATGCATGTCTGTGTCCCATGCATAACGTGAGTCAGAAAACCCAGATACAGATCTGGGGTGATTAGCACTTAAATTAATAAGGAACGCAGAGAAAGAGCTGTGCCTCCAACACAGAGTCACAGAATGGTTTGGGTGGGAAAGGACCTTCAGCTCATCCAGTTCCATGCACCATCAGTACATTTTTCCTTATTTTAAATTAAATCTGTGATGAAATAATATAAAACCGCCTTTTATTGCAGCTTTAGTTTTAACTCAGTATTCCTTGTTAACTACCAATTGTTCAGAGTTCACAAGCAGAGCATTGAAACGGCGCCTTTCCATGAATGAAGTTCTGTCCAGGCTACGAACAGGGATGGCAGTTCCAGAAAACGCACATAAGTGCCGGGGAAGATCAGGGGCTGTAAATGAAAACAGAGCTGGAAAAAGGGCGGCTTTGTTGACCAAACCAAAGCAGAGGAGGTGGCCGGAGGCTTGGAATCCAGACTGGAAGGAGATTTACTGGAGAATGATGAAATCTTCTGCTGAGATCGAAAAATGAGCTTTAGAGACGGATCAAAGCTGCTTTTGTGAAGGCGTCCGATCACGACTAGTTCACCCCACCGGTGCGAGCAGCGCCGCAGCGCTCCCGAAGGTAACCTCTCCTCCGGTGCAGCAACTTTCGCCAATGATGTGCCTTTGCCTCGGAGGAAGGCGGGGTTAGGAGTTGGCGGCAGGGCCATAAATAAGAGGGTCCCATGTCAGCGAAGCAGAAGTCAGTGAACGGGAGCGCGCGCTCGGACCCAGCGTTAGAGGGATTCCCGAGCCCGCCGGAGCTGCGCCGCTCGCAGGCGTCATGAGCCGCGCAGCCGCCGCGCTGGGGCCGCTGCCCGCGCTGCTGCTGCTGCTGCTGCCCGCGCACACGGCGCTGCTGGCCGGGGCCTGCAGCTGCGCGCCCGCGCATCCCCAGCACCTCATCTGCGACGCGGCCCTGGGTGAGTGCGAGCGGCGCCGGGAGCGCGGGGCGGTGCTGGGGAAACGCCGCCGGGAGCCGCGCCGCGGGCCCGGAACGTTGGCGGGCGCCGACGGCAGAAATCGCTGTATTGGTTAGCGGCTTTTCACCCCAAAGAAGTGCCCCTCCGCTAGGTCCTAACGTGGAGCAAGAAGGGGGAAATGCCTCAGCTCGCAGATGGCTGCTGTTAACAGCGCCCGTCGTTAGTACAGTACCTAAATATGCGCGCGATGTAGAAACTATGCACAGGGATATTCTAACAACAGTTCGGGAGCACAGAATCCCCCGGACATAAATAACAGCCCCCAGTGCTACCTCTTGAAACACTCGGTCTCTGCTCTGCTCCACCGCAACTGCTTTAATTGGCTGCTGGATTACTTTGTCATTTTCTAATACTTGAGCAGGATGGGCTCTTTATTCTCTGCAGCCAAACTAGCAGCAGCACTGCTGTACGAATACAACTTCCCATCGTTAGGACAACCGTGTTTCATGATACTCAGTCTGCACTGGGGTTGACAAGCAACTTACGGAAAGAAACTCAGGATCTCAAAATTAGCCTGCATGGGGATAAGAAAATGTGTCATTTTGCAGTCCTTTGATTCCCCAGCTCAAGCTGAGGCTGGTTTAGCTTCCATCTAGTGTGGCCAGTAAATGTAGAACATGAGTTTCCAAAGTGTCACAAAATTAGCATCTCTATGGGCAGGCAGTACTTTCTGCATACTGATTAATGGCTTTTATACCCTGACACAAAATCTTTGTGGCCATGACAGACTCTAAGCTCTGTTTGTGGCCATCAGTTAAATTGGTTTTTAATTTGCTGCTGTTAAGCGATGTTTTCCATGAAGTTACCTCCACCGGGCATTACAAACTTGGGGTTGTTTAAGGCGGGACAGAAAACAGAAGTTGTGTGACCAGGAGCCTAACTCTGCATGTACACATCGAGCCATATTCCTCTGCTGCATTCCTGGACATCAGAAAGTGGTGGCTTTTAGGCTTACTGTAGAGATATTCCTAAACCAAAAAATTCACAATATAGAGGAAACTCAAAACACTTGTTACGAGGCCTCTTCCTCAGGGAAGCTATTCTGGCCATTCCTATGGGAGATGGTAAGACCTATTCTAGTCTTAGACACCTTTTACAAATGGTAGCTATAGGCTTTCATATTTAAATACTGAAGATTGTAAACCACAACTACTTTGTATTTGGACTCGATGGCCACGCTCTCACACCTATAAATATTCCTGTTTAAGTAAACTGCTCCTTTTGGCTATGGAACATTTATATCAAGGATCCCTTTGTTTAACATTTACAGTTTTCAAATAGCATTTCTATATAATACAAAATGTCAGAGACATGTAGATATCCTTTCATATAAATACGTGCATACATGGTTTTATACATGCATTTGCATAAAACCCGCCCTAAGCTTTTAAGGATGAATTATTTGATTTCCTGTGGCAATGATATCTTGCATAAACAAAGTCACTTTAAAGGAGCTGGGGAAGACCAGTGGAGCTGTGTGCCCTGTGTAAGAGGAATCCCTCCTAACCAGGGTGCCAGAGGTGGCTCCTCCAGCCCGCTGCCAGCAGTTGTGGGTTTATAGCAGCCTGGGGCTCTCTGTGGGAAGGAGCAGCACCATCCCCTGGGAATTGGGGCTGGGCCTCTGCTGTTTGACGCATAGTGGGTCTGAAGCCACCCTTCTGTGTCTTGGGGGCCCCCTGGTTCTGAAGAGGGACTGGGAAGCTCACACTGTGCCAATAAGCATCCTGTGCTGTAGCACAACTGAAACCTCTCCTCTTAATAGCACCGTATTGAAAGATATTTGGGGGGGGTGTTTAAGGTTTAATACGATTAAAGATTAAACTGAAAATCCTTACTCCAGTTTCAACACTTTCATACTTCCAAAAGATTAAACAAAGGGACAGCTCTTCAGCAACCAAGATCTATAGGAGTCGAGTGTCAATCCAGCTGTTTGCTGAGACTGTTCTATTTTTTCAGTGATTAAATTCATCCATCCATTTACCCACAAACACATTCAAGTGTTTCCTCACAGACCAAAAGCCCAGCACGTCTGGTTTACAAAAAACAAACCATGACATGCCTCTGACTCCCACAGAAAAAGAAAAGCTGAGACAAACCCAAAGCCCACACTTGGGTCACTGCATTGTTTCTCAGTTTCACCATGTATCTGTACCATTTTACATCTCCTTTACAATCACTGTGATTTGAGTGGAGTGAAAATGGAGGTGGAAGGGGGTTGAGTCATTAGACACTACTTGAGCCATTAACTGAATGTGTGAAGCCACTCAGCAAGCTTAGCATTTATATGAGGAAAAACAACAAGCAGATAAAGTAATCTAAGTCTGGGACAAACTCTTCTCACTTGTTTTGTTCCTGTGATTAATGCTGTGATGCTTTGGCTTTTACTGCCAGGAGGGTTTTGCGGCTTTACTCTCTTTCTAAACACCCACACAACCTGAGTAACTTGATAGAAATAACAGGCTTTCTGACAGACCGGGAGTAAGAGAGCTTCGGGTCCTGCTGAACAAGTGAGGAGCCCCGCAGGCGTTACATGGCTGTACACTGCAAGAACGGGTATGTAATGATGGGCAGAAGTCGCGAGTGCCATGCCAGTCCTGCCCCCCATCTGAGTCTGTGAGTTAATCTGCCCACGTAGCTGTAAGAGGGTGTGAATTTGTACAAATCTGAGCAGTGTTCATGAGCTTCTCAGTAGTGTTAAACTTCAAAGAGAGGCCAATCCTCATCTGAAGGAAGTGCCTGCCACCAGGAAGATACACACCAGTTATGAAAGAAGAGAGACGTACCCCTCTTGCGTTCTTCTGAATGGTGCTGAGGCCCTCCTAAAATGTGCTGAATGCCTCCAGAGCCCAAAGAACATCCATACTTCTCAAGAGGACTTTCACTGGGCATGGAGATGGCAAGGTTTAGGACACTGCAATTCCATGCACGGCACTGCTCACTGCCAGTGCTGACCTCTGTCCCCCTGAAGCATTCAGGAGGCTTTGATGAGGACATGCTGGTTAATGCTTCAAATCCAGTAGCAAGGTACCATCCTGTCAAGCCAATGAAAGAAAATTCCTCTGATAATGGCTCTTTTTGCAGAGAACCAGGGATGCAATTGAGTTTATCAGATAGTGTTGAGATACCAGATTTCCCTTTTACCACTGACTTCAGTCTTCCTGGACTAACCTAAACCAACCTTCACATCAAATTAGACAATCTGGAGAGAGAAATGGTATCTGAAGAGAGGACCAATTCCTTTCCAAAGCCTGACACTTTTAAATCATGCTGGTTTTCCCCCCTAGGCATAAGCAAGGTTATATTTTGGACAGCAGGATGAGCATACGTAAGCACTCTGCATTTCTTAGGTATGTAACACCAGTTCCCTCCCTCTCAAGTTAGATGTGATCTTTCTGATTTAAACTGTCTTATTGTTGCTTCTTCTTAAACATCTACATAAAAAAATGGTATTTTTCTTGAATATTGGACACCACACTCCAACAGAACCAAAAGACCTCGAGTGCAAACCAGTATATAATATAGCTTCAGAGAATAGCTCTATAGGTTTGGAGATGAGTGGCACATTTCAAGGATGATGGAAGCTTTAAGGCTGGAGCTTGGCAGCATTTTCAGCCTGTTAAAATCTCGTAAGATCACTGAGATCAGGCATTGTAAAGATGTGCTAGATGATAAATTGTTGTAATCACATGTAAAAATAACAGTAAAAATCGTATTTAAATACACCAGAATGACATTTTCAAAGTCAGCTCCTCTAGGATAAAATTACAATACACTATTTCTTTATTCTTGAATTTCCTAATAAAACTTCCAGGGCTCAGTGTCCCACAGTTTTGCCTCTCTGCATCATAATATCTAGTTTTGTACTGGAGTGGATTAATTTGTACAGTATTAGAGAGGGAAGTAACTGCCCTGATGGGAAAAATCAGCATTGGAAAATGTATTAGAAATGCAGACAGCATTTCTTCCAAGTTGGGTGAGAAAAGGTGAACAGGGACATGAAAGTAGACTTTATGTTTCATTTTCACTGTATTACGTTACATGCACTCACCATATTGTTAATCTCACAGAGACTACTTGCTGTGAGCAGTGTGATTATGCAGATATGACACCTGCATGTTCAAGTTGATGAGCACCTGAGGTGCTGGCGATGCTTGAGGGAGCAGGCAGAGCGTGGCAGATGAGGGGTCACCCAGCTTACAGCACAGAGTTGCCTACAGTCTTTTAGACTCCCCTCCACAGCACAGAAAGGTTAAAGCACTTGGAATATGATCTGCATTTTTATTATTGCCCTGCCAAATGGAGGCTGCCTAGCAAGGTCCCTCCTCCAGAGCATGCAATCAGTGACAACAATGCATAGGTTATTTCTAGAGTAGCTTGTCACCAATGAAAGGGATTACACAGCTATCATTTCTCAGGGGTCCCATTTCCCCACCACCACCCCCCTCCTGGAAATGAAAGCTGAGTTTCTATTCCAAGAATTGTGACTTCCATTATAGAAATAATGTACTGGACTTTTGCTGTTCCTGTTCTCTCTCAAACAACAACAGGAGAAGCACTGCACCTGAGCATCCTTCTTGCAAGAAGGATTATGAATAAGAAGCTGTGAGACTCTATTGCCATAGATAATCTTAGAATCCCACGCTGGTTTGGGTCGGAAGGGACCCTAAAGCTCATCCAGTTCCAACCCCCTGCCAGGGGCAGGGACACCTTCTACTAGAGCAGCTTGCTCCAAGCAACCTGGCAAGATATTAGTGCCATTGACAGAGCATGCTGCCAGAGCAGTGTTTTCAGAACCCTGGTTATATTAACCGCTGAATCATCTTAAAACCAGCTAGAAATTATACTACTCTCAAAAGTGATGTTATTCCTGTTTGGTAGGTTTAATGCAGAGGGGCTGAAAACAAACAATCCTCTCAGCCTCACGTCCTCAGCAAGTGGCTGAGAAAAGCTGAATTCAGTCCTGTGCCCAGCTGACCCCCACAGATGTTCAGAGAGCAGTGCTGGGATGTAGGAACCAGAACGTCATACCCTTCCTATGGCCACTTTTTGTTATAGGACTAAGTTCATTAATAAAAATTATTGAGAAATAGACATTTTACTCTTAACACACACTTCAACAGACTCATAAGTGATAGAGATGCCAAACCTACCATTCACCTATTTTGGCTGGACAACGCCCTGCCAAGGTCAGTACAGAAAAGGTGACAGTTTTCCTTACTTCTCCAAGTATGAAAGAAATACCTAGTGACATTTGTCACTTGTCTCTGGTATACTTCTATACACATCTATAGTATTCACAAATAAAATTGAAACCCCCTAGACAGTATGTACCCTTGGGAGTTATCTAAATTGAAGCAGCTACTGATGCACTAAGAGTGAAGATCTTAATAAACCAAAAATACCTGCAACCCTCCAAAGGCCCATCCCTCGTACTTACTGCCTCTTACAATGCAGTTACAATTGCAGTACATACACATTCTTGGCAGCAGAGCCTGACTTCTAAATGCCACCCAAAACCCTCCAAACTGCCTGCAATGACTGCAGAGATACTGTGCTGTTAACCACTACTTACAACTGCACGTATTCGTACCAATCTTTGCTGAACGTTCAATAAAGCACCTCACTATTCACTCTCAGTGAATCGTTTTTGTGCTGCTATGGGTATAGCAGGATGAGTCCTTCCGTTTGCATCTAACACTTAGCAAAATCTTGGTGAAGCAGCTTTCTAGGATAAAGACCGATTTTCTCTTTAGGAGTAGGAAGTATTACCTAAATTAGACCTACAAGTAACCCTACATCTGCTTGAGGTCTGGAGACAGGAGCCAGCATTTTGAGAACTTACTCCAGAATTCCACATCTAGTTAGTTTCCTAACTTAGGGTTCAGTTCTGAATTCAAGACTAGACTTGCATTGCCAATATCATGGAACCTTGAGTAATTTCCAATCTCTGGTAAATTACTGCTCTTAGAACCCTGACATTTAAGCATGAAAACGGGGCTCTGTCTGGAAAAACCGCCCCTCTCCTTCCCTTTGCTCACTGGACTTTTTCATGGCAGTGTTCCCGACAGCTTCAAAGCAGTAAAATGAGGTGGCACCCCGAAACTGAACAACAGGACAGGATTTTAAGGAGCCAAATCCACTGAGCGCAACACTCCTGTCAATGAGAACACAGCTGCCAGCTGCAGAGTAACATAGCTTTCGTGGGAAATCCAGAGCTGAGTATTGCGTAGAAACATGAAGTCTCAGAAGAATTATGCTGATTTAGAAGTACCTCAGTAACACTGACTCATTGCTGAATACGCTATAAATGCGGGATAAGGAAATTCAGGAACTGGGCGACTTCTATTGAAAAGCATGCATTGTAGTGCTCAGAAACTCAACCCCACGATTTCAAGCCCAATATTCTACACACTGTGGGGAAAACACAACTCAAGATTAGAGACAAAGATTAAAATATAAATAAATAATAGAACGTGAAAGACTGCCAAACTCTTAATCCTATTAATTCACCAACTTTAATCCCCAACTTCCTCATTAAAACATATCTCAATAATGTGGTGTTTCTTCTGCACGGAGGAAGGGGCATGCAGCTATGAATGGAAATCTACAATAACATTATGTATGTTGTTCTACAGGCTTTGGAGTATAAAGAGAGTGTTATTCTTCAGCTGAAATTAGGCAGATGTTGATTACTAGTCAAATGATGTGGTCTTGAGGCTTGTGAGGTATTTCTGGTAACATGAGCAGCAGCTGTAAAAACAGCGTGGAAAAAGAAAACTGACCTTGAAGAACATTAGGAAATCAGGCTATTTTTAAGGTAATATTTAAGTTAAAAGAAAACCACGTATCTGTTAAAAACGCACCTCCTCTGTTTGAAGGTTTGTAAAAACTAGATCTTAAACTCTCACTCTCATAAATTGAATGTAGTCTCCTAATTAATGGAAAATAGAACCACATAATCCTCTGGTTTAACTGGGAAGCCAAACTCCATCAACTCCTGCCTTCAATACAAGGAATTTTTGGATCCCGGGCCAAAAACACACAGGGATTCACAAAATCCTGACCTACCTGAGAGCCCTAATGAGCTTAAGTGTAGGCCTCCTGCGTTCTGAAAGCATCAAATGGAAATGCATCTTGGCTGCAGTTTGGTAACACAGTTTTGTGTTATCAAACCACAAAAGAATAACAATTCTACAAAGCATTTACATTGAACAATAGTACCATGCAAACTAATATCCATATGAAATGGTAATAACATAATCGCTGGTATCTGCTTTATGGACTTCAGAAGCATTCCCGGGTTTTTTGGGACGGTGAGTTGGAATGCAGTAACTCTCAATAAAGATGCCATGAATAATGAATGATGAAATATCCCCATTTACCATCTCAAAAAGAAAGGTGTTTCACTGCTGTTGTCCATAACTAATGACTAGTGGCTAGGATCAATTGGTAGAGGGACCCATACTGATTGACACACAAAACCTTTTCGAATGCATTTGGGACCTATCCCTTCAATGTCCAATATGTGGCTCTATCTCCTTATTTCTCTCCGAGTTTTCTATTTTGGGTTGGGTTAGTAGAATTTAGGTCTGGCCTAATACTTTAAATCAACCTTCCACTTCAAAAATTCCATGGAGCTCTTCTTTAGTGATAAATCTTTACTATAAGACTGTTCAGTCACAGATGTGATTGCTAGGTCACCACACTTACCTTCTCATGCTGGAAGCACCACCAAGACTAGGCAATGCTCCTCCATACACTGCTTTCCATAGAATAAAGGAAAAAAGTCTTCTATTGTTAAAGTTATGCTCTTCCTCAGCATAAAAGCGCCTTCACATCCTAGCTAGCATAAACATCTTTTGAACTAAAGATGCCTTGACTTTGGGGCTAGGAGCTGTGGAGGAAGGGTGAATATTAACAATGTGTAGACTTCCAGATCAGAAATCCATCCTGCAAACACAGATGAAAAGAGTTTTACAGATCCCCCCAGGACTGGGCCAGCTTTGCTCCTGGTGCATGCTGTTTATATCTGAACTAGTAGAGCAGCTTTGAACATCTGAGTTGAGTTAGAGATTGGAAATGAAACTACTGTTTGCTGATCGGTCTTGTTGAAAGGAAAATTGATAGATGAGCTGTTTGCTGAACACACTGGCTCTTTCTGAGCGGTTTAAAGCATTCAATCACACCTTGCTCGCTTCTTGAAAGAGAAAACTGTTAGGTTTCCACTGCCAAAAGAATAAGCATGATCTTGCACCTCAGCAGATAGCCTGAAATAATCATCTCTGCTGAAGTCTGAAACAATTAAAAGCTTGCATAAGAATTCAGAAATCAACAGTGCAAAAGAATGGTTGCATTCTCCTGCATGTTGTAAGCATCAAAAACAAGAACTGTGTGGACAACTGCACTGGATGGCTGTGACAACATCAGACATGGGCCAGATGAGCCAGATTTATCCTCAAAGCAGTGTATTGTTAGATCTGTCTCATCAGCAAGCTGGTATTGGCATCAGTTGTTTGTCAGCACTCCTGTGGGGACCGAGCAGTCATCTTTGATGACTTTGATCTTTGCCCATTCTGACTTAATGCACCAGTTTTCACGCAGCCCCTAGACTCAACTTCCAACCTACCTCCCCCCCCTCCAAGATCTTCTGTAGGAGAAGAGAAAAACACATGAATCCTATCAAAAAACACATGAATCCTATCAAAAAACACATGAATCCTATCAAAAAACACATGAATCCTATCAAAAAATACATGAATCCTATCAAACTTTTTCAGAGGTGATGATGCTGGCCAGCAAATTTTGATTAAAAAACCCCCTCAAACACAGCAAACCCAACTGATGGTAAAGCATTTGGACACCCATGGCAGAAGTGGTCTCTAGTGATGCCATAGAAAGAATCACGACTGTTGTAAACTATAAAAATGTATCTATATAAATAGAGGAGCAGAATGAAACAGGCATGTTTTGAATTAAAAGAACAGCGCCTAAAACACATGGATGCCAAATTCTTCTTTAAAGAAGTTAAAAGTAGTCCAATAACAAACAGAAGATGAAGCCCTTGCAGTAAATTCCTGACAGCCAGATTCTGAAAGATCACCAATCAATTTGCTGAGTGCAAGTTGCCTCAGAGTTTAACTCTGGTTAGTCATCCTGAATAAAGATCAGGATTTACATGCCTCCCAGTGGGAAATCAAACAACTGTAGCAATAAGCAGCAAAGTAGTTTTTGAAGACAGAGTACAGACCTTTCTGCATGCAGCACAGATCATCTCAACTCAGAATCTGTGAAATGGAGTTATAGCATCAGCAGAGCCTTTTTTTGGACTCTGAGCAGAGAAAAATGAAGAAAATTATAAGTGGGAATGGGATAAAAAGTAGTGGCACTTTTATGAGCCTGCAGTTAGCAAATTGTTCAGCATGAACAGAGAAACCAGAGGATCTGCTGTTAAGGGACGTGCTTTCAAAAAGCCTTATACATTTCAGGTTAAGGGCAACTTATTAAGCCATAACATAACTCTCCTGGTACTGGCACTTGATAGTATCACTCATTACTTTGTTTCATTTAAAAGCAGCAGATGTGATTCTTGCTTCGAGCAACACATGCAACACAGGCAAGGATTTCCACAACTACTTCCCACATCAATGGACACGCATGTTCTCTTACTTAGTGACTAGTATGTGAATGCTCAAGTGCCTGTCTATGCTACAGACAGACGTGCTGTATTTCCCACCTCTCTTTTCAGAGTTTTCAACTAACTGAGAAGGCATTTCATTTCAATACAAATCAAATACTGTAATACAACGCAAGGAAAATCTCTTCATTCTCTTAAAAGTGATTTCTGAGTTTCCAAAACAATCTGCTTTAAAAATATCAGTGTATGCAAAGCTACACATTAGGCATGTACTTAAATATTTTAAAACATTATGTTCATGTCAATCAATCAATAACTTTTGTTTTCTTTTGGCCAAATTGCCCCCCTTCTTCTCTTACCGAATGCAAAATGTTTTAGCACTTGTATACCACAGGGAGGGGGTGGTCCTGGATTGCACTGATCACTGATAGGGGAGCAGTGACAAGGTGTTAATGAAGCCCATTCTTAATTCTATAGGTGAACACTCTGAAGACAATGCCACCCTTGACTGGGTTTTGTCCTGGCTGTCCTTTAACCTGTGGCACTACCAGCACTGTACTGCAGTCTCTAGTTATTGCAAAGTAATTTAGCCCAATATTCAAATGAAAGTCATCAGTACTATGTCATTGATTAGTTGATCAATTCTGGAAGCTTCCCTTTGGATACTGCAGAATAAATCAAAGCATATGAAATTAATTAAGCCTATTATAGTTAATTTAAATGCTTTTAAAACCAGACAGACATCTGTTCATCAGATTATTAGCACCAGTGAGAATTACCACCAAGTGAATTTGATAGATGCAGCTAAGAAGGCAGATGACTCCCAATTCATAATGAGGGTGGCGAAAGAGCATAAAGACAGTTTTACACATGTTTTAGAAGAAGTCCTTCCCCTCTCCCCTATTCAGACTGAAGAATGGAGATTCTAGAATGAAGGACAAAGTATGCACCCGGCAGTCACACTAGCCTGTCACCACAGCACAGGAAAGGCCACTTGCAGAGCCCAGCTTCACTGCAGTTGTCTCCTGCTTTACTGTGCAATTATTTCCTGTGCTGGATCCAGAAAGTTCACCTTTACAGCTCCAGACGAACAACTTGGGCTCTATTCTCCTGATGTTCCTTTCATAAACACTTTTAGTGAGTATATGAGATGCACTACAGCCTCTGTCACTTTCCAACCATAGTTTCAGGAGCCTATGATCAGAGCAGCAGAACTGCTCGAGTGCAGGAACAGAGGCAACTTCTGCATGCACTGGTGGTTACTTCCTTTGGTTATATAAAATAGTGTTGGGTCTCCCAGAAGTGTCTGCAATTAAGCAAAATCCAGAAAGCAGACTTTTCACTAACCTCTTCTGAGAAAAAGTCTATATATACTTTTGATAATAACCCCCCCTCCCCAAGAACCCAAACCCTCCTCCCCCCAAAAAAATCCACATGGCTTTTGGACAAGAAGAATTTTTCATAGAATCATAGAATAGTTAAGGTTGGAAAGGGCCTTAAGATCATCCAGTTACAACCCCCCTGCCATGAGCAGGGACACCTCACACTAAACCATGCCACCCAGGGCTATGTCCAACCTGGCCTTGAACACCGCCAGTGACGGAGCATTCACAGCTTCCCTGGGCAACCCATTCCAGTGCCTCACCACCCTTACAGTAAAGAATTTCTTCCTCATATCCAATCTAAACTTCCCCTGTTTAAGTTTGAACCCGTTACCCCTTGTCCTCTCACTACAGTCCCTCATGAAGAGTCCCTCCCCAGCATCCCTATAGGCCCCCTTCAGATACTGGAAGGCTGCTATGAGGTCTCCACGCAGCCTTCTCTTCTCCAGGCTGAACAGCCCCAACTTTCTCAGCCTATCTTCATACAGGAGGTGCTCCAGTCCCCTGATCATCCTCGTGGCCCTCATCTGGACTTGTTCCAACAGTTCCATGTCCTTTTTATGTTGAGGACACCAGAACTGCACACAGTACTCCAAGGGAGGTCTCACAAGAGCAGAGTAGAGGGGCAGGATCACCTCCCTCGACCTGCTGGTCACGCTCCTTTTGATGCAGCCCAGGATACGGTTGGCTTTCTGGGCTGTGAGCGCACACTGCCGGCTCATGTTCATTTTTTCATCAACCAACACCCCCAAGTCCTTCTCCACAGGGCTGCTCTGAATCTCCTCTGTTCCCAACCTGTAGCTGTGCCTGGGATTGCTCCGACCCAGGTGGAGGACCTTGCACTTGTCATGGTTAAACTTCATCAGGTTGGCATCAGCCCACCTCACAAGCATGTCAAGGGCCCTCTGGATGGCATTCCTTCCCTCCGACATATCAACCGAACCACACAGCTTGGTGTCATCAGCAAACTTGCTGAGTCATTGTGAACTTCACCTGACTGCCATGATTTTTCAAATATGATGGACAGTGGCTTAGCAACTTCATTTGCCAGCTCCTTCAGGACCCGCGGATGGATTTCATCAGGTCCCATGGACTTGTGTATGTTCAGGTTCCTAAGATGGTCTCGAACCACATCCTCTCCTACACGGGGCCCAGGGTCTTCATCTTCACAGTCCCTGTGTCTGCCTTCCAAGACTTGGGTGGTGTGGTCAGAGCATTTGCCAGTGAAGACTGAGGGAAAGAAGTCATTAAGAACCTCAGCCTTCTCCAAATCCAGGGTAGCCAGTTCTCCTGACAGCTTCTGGAGAGGGCCCATGTTGTCCCTAGTCTGTCTTTAATTTGCAATGTACATATAGAATCCCTTCCTGTTATCCTTAACATCCCTAGCCAAGTTGAATTCTAAGTGGGCCTTAGCTTTCCTAACCTGGTCCCTAGCTTCCCAGACAACATCCCTGTATTCTTCCCAGGCCACCTGTCCTTGGTTCCACCTTTTATAAGCCTCTTTTTTCCTTTGAAGTTTCCTCAGCAGCTCCTTATCCATCCAAGGAGGTCTCCTGGCCCTCCTGCAGCACTTCCTTCTAGTTGGGATGCAGCACTCCTGAGCTTGTGGCAGGTGATCCTTGAATATCAACCAGCAGCCTTGCCCCCTAGGGCTATTTCCCAATTTTTGAATTCAAACATCAGGTTCTGAATAAACTCCACATCTCTGTGGATGGGGCTCCTGCACTTGTTCCTGTGCAAATACTTCCCTTAACCCCAGAAAGTTCTGATAGACAGACAGAGAGGTAGGTAGAAGTTTTAGGTTATCTTAGAGCAGAAGGGTAAGCAGAAACAGCTGCATACTGTGCATGTGAATGTTTCCATTTTGCTAAAAGGACATATTTTTACAGATAACAGTTCATTTGAATATAGGGGTCTTCAAAATGACATACAGACATATTATGCATCCATAGCTCTACATTGTTTCATCCTACATGCTCTGACTGATAGTAATTTCAGGAAAACACTTGTGTTTTCTATTTCTGCACACCTATTTTTGCTTTCTTCTGCTGTTCCCATAAATAATAAGGATGCCATCCTCAACCCATCCACATGACAGCACGCTTTGATTTAGAACCCTCTCCTTGTGCCACTTGTTCCTTCTTCCTAGAAGAGCAACAGTGTCTGGTAACACCTTGATCAAAGTGCCAGGCATTAAAGAGACAGGCAGAAATAAGTGCTCAAAAAACACTCCTCATGTTTTAGGTAATTCAACATAAGGGCAAAACTGAGGCAATAAATGTAAGAAAAAAAAATAGCTGCATGAGTCATTATTACAACCTTGTTCATAACCTTTTAGTGACTGACATCTTTCTCTTCCTGTGAACACAGTTTTTGAAGTCTCATTTCAAGGTTCTTGTAGCAAAGCTGATGCTGATAAGCTTACGTGCTATGAAATAAAACTCCCTGATTTCTTGAGAAAAAGACCACTCAAGCAGTGAAGATTAAATTTCTGCTCAGATAGATAGATCGCTAATGTAGCCTGAAGTAAACTGGAGGCTACAGCTGGAACACAGACTCCTCCTCAAGACGCCTGTTGGAAGGATGTTGCTGCTCAGAGGCAGCAACTTGCCACTATGGATTCAGCATAGTTCCCAGGAGCCAAGAACTGCAGCGTGAGTGAGGCTCTGAGGCTTTGCCCGAGCCCTATGTGGCTTCCATCACATTAACCTCCTTCCACTTCATTCACCTGAGACAACCTTCAGCTTCACAGCGGGGAGAAAGGTTTACACTGTAGGAAAGCACCATGAGTTACAATAGGAGCTCAGCAGAAACATGACGTCCCACCACTGGAATATTGGAGTGGATGTCTTTTGGAAAACATACATATTTTTAAGGCAGAACAAATCTGCAGCAGACTCCGTTACTGGCATTAGAACATGCAGAGCATGCATATGTATTTCATACATGTAAATTTCTCATGAGGAACCAATAACAGTCCAACAGATAAAATGACACTATTACACTAAACAACCAGAGGTTGTTCTCGGTCGAACAGAGGAGAAGCCAAGTCATGGCATATTTAGAACCACGTCTTGAAAAGAAGTGCAGACGAGGAGGAATTCTAAGCTATAACCACCCTCTGAACCACGAGTGGAGTGAGGGAGATGGCGGGGCCCAGGAATGCTACGTCAGGAAGTGCTTGTGGTTAAAAACAGAAGCAACCACATGAGTACAAGGTTTCAGGAGACAGCGAGACGACACTGATTGCAAAAAAATATTAGAGCACAGAAAAAGAAAACCAAGAAGAATTAAAAGGCCCAAAAGGATTCGTGTGCATCTGAGTGTGCTGTCAGGAGGACAGAAAAGTAAAAGCCAACTAACCAAAGCTTTAGGCATCCTGTAACAATAAAACTTTCCTGTCTTTGAAATAAATCTCAATTTGGGCTTCCTTCCCCATCTGGAAGCTTTCTCTTAAGCAAACAACTGAGTGAAACACACACAACATAAAATAGTTTTAATTTTCTCCTGCATACCCAGAGAAAGACCCCTTAATGACAACCCCCCAAAACGTTAACTTTCAGCCTTGCCTAACTCCATGGAGGCCCTTTGAGCTATCACTGATCATCTGGCCGGTTTCTCTCCAATGCTAACATGCAGAATCTAATAAAACTATGAAAATGAGTAATGTTTCAATATTAAACACAAGGGAGAAAGCAGCTTTAATTATCCTACAAATGTTTGCATTGAGTAGGCAGGAAAAGATTTCCTGCGTATAAACCATGTTATGGTTTTAAGAAACTAATGGAGCTTGCTCCTAGCTGCTGGCTCAGCCCTTACCTTTTACACTGAATGAACTCTAATGAGAAAACCTCTTTTTAGGCAGTCATGATGCAAAGGAAAGCATTGCAAAACAAACCAACATGATTCTAATTTGACCTTTGCAGCAGCACAGTACACACAATCCACAACACTTTTTATCTGAATTAGATCAAATATTTAAGTACTGTTCATTTGTGGGAACATAACATATCTGCAGATGATTAAAGAGATGCTGCCACTCACCATTTGCAATGAGGAATTTGCTGTTCATACTTGAAAGAACTCTTTCCTTCCGATCCAACCCATAAGTCTAAAATGCTTCTTTAAAAGAATTTAAATGGCTTAGGAGGAAGAAGCATCATGCCAAAAGATACAGGACTCAAGCTTTGAAGCTGTTGGCATCTGCAGCATGTTGATTATTACATCTAGCTTGCTCTGCTAATAAGTGAGGAAATGAGAACTGACTGTTACTGGGCGGGACTGACCTCTATTTGGCTGTAAGGAAAACTGCAATCTGTGTTTCTTGTTCCTTTAGGTATGATGTTTAGTGGTCAACACATTGAAGAAATGTTTTGGGGTTTGTTTTTTGGAAAAGCGATTTTGATGCCAGATTTTCCTCTGCATCAGCCCGAGACACTTTTCAGGGAATGAGAAGTATGAGGATTTCACTGTAAGAGTGGTCAGTCCCTGGCACAAGGCCTGAGGGAGACTGCAGACTCACCGTGCTCACAGCCAGTCCGCACTCAGCTAGGACACAGCCCTGGGCACTCTGATTTGAGCTGGGCAAGAGGCTGGACCAGACCTCCACAGGCTCCACCTAACTGAACTTATTCTATGAAGCAGCATGGCTGACTCACACTAATTTTGATAGAATGGTCCCTTTCATCATGAAAAATAAAAGCAAAATAAAACAGGAGTCTGAGAGCTGCTCTCCTACTGAAGGATACTTCTGGTCCCTGCAGATGTAAGATGTCTTAGCAGAGAACCATCTCTGCCCAACTGCAAATTGGACATAGAGTTGAAGCAGGGTCCGAGGTTTGACTGTTGGTTGTTCCAGCCTCTGCCAGTGTATCTATCTCCTTGCAGATATAGCCTGTTTCAACAAGGACTGCATCTGCAGAGGAGCTGGAACAGTGGCATCTAGAATCAAGCAAAACCAGGACTCTCAATTCTCTGGGGGGAAAGAAGTCCCCAGAGAACATTTTGCCATATACCATGTTCTTAGAATCCTGTTATTCTCTGTGCCTGATAGTTGTGGTGTATGTTAAACAGCACACACAAGAGAGATGCCTAAAACAGACTGGAAAAGAAATAATTTCTTCTTCCATGACGTCTCATGCTTTCCTTGTTTAAAGAATAGGAAATGAGAGAGTAATTAATTTATACAGGTCAACACAACTAATGATGTGTTAAAAAAACTGCTAAAAACTATAGTCCCAGACAAGTGAATGAAAGAAGATTCTCTTCTTGTCTTCTAATTTCATGCATAAAATTGATGTTTTCATCTTGCCTGGCATGGTCTTTCAGAGGGTTAACTTCAAGTCTATTTAACTGATCAACAGTTCTTCCATCATCAACAGCCATGTCATTTCCCTTGCTCTGACTGTAATGATGATGGTTTATAAAATTTTACGGGATCCAAGCCTTAAAATCTACTTCTAGGTGAAGTGTGAAACAATGCTAAAACCTATCAATATATTTTTTGCTTTTGCTTATGAAATCGGGCATATTCTCATTTGCATTTAAATCATCTTCTTTATTACAGTGATTCGAGCAAAAATATCCAGTGAGAAGGTGGTTCCTGCCAGTGATAATCCTCTTGATACCCACAAAATGATCCGGTATGAAATCAAACAAATAAAGGTACATGGAATCACTAAGCTATTTTGAAGTTCAATGCTGATAAGCTATGCTTATTACTATAGTCTAGTCCTTAAAGGCTTTAAGATGGAAAAGGCTCCAGCTGCCTCTCACTGATGTAAAACAGATCATGAACTACCTGTTCTGGGAATACACGGGAAACAGGCCTGTCTCTTTCAGTTAAAAGTTGTTGAGGTGCGTTGGTGGGGGTTTTGTTTGTTGGGTTAGGTTTTGTTTCTTACGTTTCCCAGGCTGGTTTATCTCTCATTTTCCATAAAATATTGTTTTATATTATTTCTATGACATTATATATATATCTTTTTTTTTATATATATATAATGACATTGACTGGAAACCCTTAACAGATCGTTACGAACACTCCCTGTTTGAACAATAAATAAGCAATCCTTCAAACTGTGTCAGTTGATCACCTCACAGGAGTTTTAGGAAGAAGAATCTATGGTAAACAAGAACATCACAAAATATTCCAAGGGGTGGTTACCACACATAGCTTCTGATAAGGTTTTATAGTGATTTTAAGAAGCCAATTCTTTTTACTTTGCTGAAACAAACCCCCAAACTCCTCACCATCTGCCACTTTCTGTCTTCTTAAAGTATTAAGGATGCTTCGAAACGTTTCTTTACAGAAGTAAGCGCATAAATACCAGAGCAATTCTCTTTCCTTCCATTAGCACTTGAATCTTCTGTTGCTACTCTGCAATACTTCAGTTACATCACAGAAATGCAAATTGTCTGATACTTCAGCACAAAAAAAGACTGAGAAGTCTAGTCTGTGGTACCATTCTTCAGTAACAGCATGCTGAAATCTCTGATACAGATCTACACACTGGACCTGCTTTGGAGCTTCTCCCAGATTTTTCTAAGAGAAGGCCTGTTCAAAACTCAGGCATCAGTATGAGAGCTTGACTTCATTGTGCTGAGCTTCAGAACGCAAGTAGCTGAGACTGGACAAATCAGAGATTTGTTTTCTAGTAAAAGATGCTCTGCATCATTGCATGCAAATTTAGTGTAAAGACAGATGGATTTTAATAGTCCCACCCTTCAACTTCTCACTTCTGACCAGAAGGATCTAAGAAGGAGCCGAGATCAAATACGAATTATGAGTTAAACAAAAGATTATCATCTTAAGAAATGCTTTAACAAACGTCTATGTTAAAAGCAGAGATAGCTCAGTTTTTGATTTAAAAAAAACCCAACAAAACAAACACCAAACTCACTTAAATATTAACTAGATCCCCATTATACGTTGCTATGGAGATAAAAATATATATATATTTAATAGCTAAATCAGTTTGTGTTGCCTGCATAATGCCTCTTAATTTAGATGAAGTAATGAGATATTAAAAGAAAAGTTGCATCCTACTATACACTGGAGCCCAACCCAAAGTTTCCTAATGCGGAGAGAACTCAAATCAGACAATACCATTGTAGTTATTGTGTACTAGACACCCGTGTCTAGCACCCACGCCCTGAGTAAGGTAGGCTGAAGTGCAGCAGAAGAAGGGGGTGCAAGTTTCAAAGATGGCAGGTTCAGTGTGTTTGTTTTTCCTACTAGAGTACTTCAAATTCACATCTAATCTTTTTGGATCAGAAGCCCAATGACAACTGTGCCTTTTCTTATTCCTTAAATAAGGCTTCAGAAAAATGCACACATTACAGTGTATTCTCTAGAGCCCTGTACTATTTACATCGCCTGAGGGGACTCAAGTGACCTTATTTCCCAGTGACACAGCCGTCCCAAGAGCCCTGTGACCGATGGTCGCTCCTGTCAGCACACAGCACAATGTCACCCTAGTGCCGGGGTTCCAGTGAGCTCACCTTAGGAGATGACAGCCATGCTGAGGGGGATCAGCATCTTATGGTTCTTTCTCGCTTTCGGACACAAGTAAATTTGGTTTGCTCTAATGGCTTATTTAAGAATTCTTGTCAGAGTTGGAAATGCTGGTTATGGAGCAGTGACCTGAACACAGGCTTTGATCCTGAACCCATCCCACTCTAGCACTTGGAATTCCAAGAGTTGGATCCTATTTGCCAGCAGTTATTTGAGAAGGCTGCATTGGGCAAACTTCCGGCTGTGGAAAAAGATGCTGCAGCACCTTGCTTAAGATCTCAGAATCAAAGCACGGTTTGGGAGATGAATGCTGTCCCTGCATTACTCTGTAAATGGAAGATGCCAGTAGAAAATAAATTGAAGAGAAAGCTGTGAAAATCCATCAAAACCACTGAAAAAGCACAGTTAAAACCCTTATAATTTGAAAAAATTAAAACTTAATTTCCTTCTAAAAAGGAAAAATAATGGACACATTTCATTTTATGTGGAGAAGGGGTCCAATTGCTGCTATTTCCTCATACCCGTTGAGACGTTAGAACCTTTTCTACAGGGATGCACCGTGTATTTCTTTCAGCTGTTGTTTGTAACTGTTTATTCCCGTTTGTTTTCCACTAGTGACTTTCTGTGTCTGATCATTTTCAGATGTTTAAAGGATTTGAAAAGGTCAAGGATGTGCAGTATGTCTATACCCCTTTTGATTCGTCTCTCTGCGGTGTGAAACTAGAAGCTAACAACAAAAAACAGTATCTTTTGACAGGTAAAGTGTAACAGAACTAACGTACCTATAGAGCCAGAAGTAACTGCTCTGACTGACTGCAAAAATATGGCAGCCCTTGTGATAAAATATTTATGTTCTAAATAAGACAGGCACAATGAAATGTACAGTTGGGTAAAGCTGTAGTTACACTGGGATCTGACATGTTTTCCATCCTTCGAAAAGCTTAAAGCAGTTTCAAAGGAAGGTCAGTAACCACACCATTAGTAAATAGGAAGTACGGCGTCATTATCTGTTTTAAGCCAACAGCAGTGCTTTTCCCAGGAATGCAGACATGCTTAATGAGACAACACATGCCCACACATATGCAGATTGGGGTTCTAAGTAATTACAGATTTTTCCAGAGAGCCCTGAAAGCTAGTTTAACCTCCTGCTGCATTTGCATCCAGCTCTTGCTGGCAGATTATCAGCATCTGCTGGAACATATTCTTAAGTCTCTTACATTTATTTAGCACCATCAGCAGAAAAGCTCTCTCAGGTCTAACTGCATTCCTTGAAAAAATTGTGAAACATGACCAGTTTGGTGTAGTCAAAAACTTATATAGCATTTCTATAACCTATAGGTTTTGCATAACTTATATAGGGGCTTTTTTAATCAGGTATCCTTGCAATTGATTTCAGTATTAAGAAAACAGTTTTATTTGCTTGCCTGATTTCTCTTATTTTCCATGCTGTAGGCCAAATTTTAAATGATGGTAAAGTCTTCATCCATTTATGCAACTACATTGAACCATGGGATGATTTATCCTTGTCTCAAAAGAAGAGTCTCAATCAGAGATACCAAATGGGCTGTGGTTGCAAAGTAAGTATAGAACAAAACACTGGCTAACAAACAGTGGAACCCCCTCACAGGCATCAGCAGTTCTCCCTGCCGGGAACTGTTCTCCTATACATTAACTATTTCATATTATATGAGAATAAATAGTGTTTAAATGAAACCTGCAATATGCTGACTTCATGCACTATTTCACCTCTAGATTACGACCTGCTACATGGTGCCCTGTTCCATCACTGCACCGAACGAGTGCCTCTGGACAGACTGGCTGATAGAAAGAAAGCTGTACGGGCACCAAGCCAAGCACTATGCCTGCATCAAGAGAAGCGACGGCACTTGCAGCTGGTACCGAGGTGGTCCTCCCCCAGAGAAAGACTTCATTGATATCAGCGAACCTTAAACCCATCACTTTCTAGAAAGCCTTGGAGGCTAATTCTATCAAACACTGCACGCTCACAGCTTTGAACTGCCATCCTGTAATGTATCTGTTGCTTAGAAACAAAACCAAATTGTCCTGTACAGCTAAAGTACGAGTCCGTGGAATTGGCACTCACGCAAGATGAGGAACAAATCTCCTGGAGGTAGCTACTCTGCAAAGTTACGCTTTGTACAGAGAGGCTCAAGCTGAGAATGCTCCTCTGTGTCCTCTAAGGCACAATAAGTTTCCCTTTTACCAATATGAATGTACAAGAACAAAAGAATTGCCAGATTTTTGACCCTTATTTCTGTTAAATTACAGCATAAGAGTTCCATTCCAGCCCCATGTTTCATTCCAGATCTTTCTGATGAACTACAGAATGTTTTATAGAACTATCTTTTCTGTATGAAAGCCTTCTGATGCAAAAGAATTATTGTACAGTGTATACGTAAAGTGTTATAACAATGTGTTATAAAGAAAGATTAAAAAATCCCTCTATCTCCTTATCTGTTGAAACAAGTTGAACAGTTTTATGATTAAAACAATCTATGCTCTGTATTTTGTACGTTACTTAAGTCATACCTTTCCTTATCTACAATTTCATGGGTAACTAAGTTAAGAAACAGCTTTGATAATCAAAATCCTCTTACCCAATTCAGTATTTCTGTGGACTAGGGATATCTGGGTGAAAGGATAGCCAGATGTTCTAGTGCTTCAGCATTTTATGGAACCTCCACAAGTGACAACAGCCTAAACCGCATATATTTACAGAAACCATGTGAGGCATCACAGCAGCTGCAGCACCTGATAGCGCCTCTAAATATGTGACTAGATCATTGTATTTCAGCACTGTTAAAAGCCTTGGCTTTAGAAAGTCATGTAAAAAATATATGCAATAGATACTGAATAACTTACACTGCAAGTGATTCCTTAAAAACTCTCAACTATTCAATGAGATTGAATAGATTAAATTTACATTAATGATTCATGAGTACCCATCACACTCTGTCATACAGCATTTGGTAACTCATGAACTAGAGAAGTGTTACAGTGTACTTTGCTTTTTAGTGTCTTAACTTTTATGAATCGGTTAGTGTAGTTGGTAACTAATCTCACACATATTTAAGTTACACAAGTAATTCAGTTCACAGGGGTAAAACTTAACAAATTCTTTCAGTAAATGCCAAAGTTCAGACAATTATACAACCACTTGTTCCAGAAACTGGATGAGACCTGTCACGCAGGGTATGAATCAGCAACAGCTGCCATTCCTGATGCATTTTACTCTCGCCAATTCTCCTTACTGGGTTTCTTTTACTTCATCCCAATTTTGGCTAGAAATGACTCTCATGTATGCCTCACAGGAGACTTTAGGACAACAGGCGGAGATTTAGGCAGTTTTGCTCTCCTTTGGTCAGATCAGGTCTATTTAAATACTATGCTCATTCCTGCTAACCAGTGTGACATTTCCAGCCCATGGGCCCAGCAGGTATCAGAGCTGTTATTGCCTATTGGTTCAAGGGTCCACTTTTCCAAATAGTTCCTTACTCTGTTTGCTTTAGGGTCCTTATAAAATCCCTGGGACTTCAACTTGCAAAGAAGATACACACATCTCGAATGGAATTAGAGGTGCCTATGCACTTAAGTTCGATGAAGTAGTAGTCTGGACATCAAATTCAGCATGTTCCATGTATCTTGTCACACCCTGAGTTATGCTGTATTGGATATACAATGTACCCTTGTTAAAAACCAACTGTATGAATGATTTTGGTGACGTATTCTGTTCACGTTTCTAATGTTTATTTTGATACTTGCATGAATCCATATTTAAAGGATGGGTTTGAAATGCTCTTGTGAGAATAAATAGCCTTACTCTTTTGGCGGCTAAACTTACACAACTGCAATGAAGTGTAAATGGAGCAGTGTCAAAGGGAGGGCACGCATTATTCCTTTGAGGAATATATATCCCTTAATAGTCAATATTTCTCTTTTTATTTACTGGAAATCAGTTTTGCTCTTTTAATTTACAATCCGAAATTAAACCACCATCTATCTGTGCTGCCGAAAGTAAAGCCCAGCTCATTTTCTGCTTTGCTGAAGGCAAACCAAAAATTACCCAACACTAATTTGGACCACAGACTTACCATGGCTACTTACATAAATGAAATACAAAGGCTACATTTCTTCTCCAAAAGAGTTGACATTGCAGCTCCTATGCTGACAGTGCTATTTACTGTCAGTGCTGAGCATTTATATTACTAATATACAGGAAGACTTAAAAATGAGGCCGTATTTCCTCATGACAAACCAAAAGCACTCCTAGACAAGCCTGCAAGAGTTTAATAACCATACAAAGGCTGAATCAAGAGCATGGCTAATTACTATTCAGTACATGTACAGTGGAGCATTTGTTTCCAAATCCATTTTGATGCAATGGTGTTTTCTGAATAGCACTCTGCAGCAAACAGATATTTTCTGCTTTTAAACTCAACATAGTTCTGTTTCTATTTCAGTTATGTAGTGATCAGATCTTAAACACAGCTAATCCAACTGAGAATTGCCTTCTTCGTGTACCTTGGAAAAATAAATGTTTTCTTTGGTATTTATGAACAAACGGTAATATGAATTGCATGCCATAGTTTTAAAAACATTTTCTATTTGACCTGCCATACAATATCCCATAGGAGGTGTGCCAAAGCAATAGCCATCTGCTTTGATCTCTGTCTGGGCATAACTCTGGCCAAATTTCCTGCAATGGATGGTGCGAGGATGTTGGGTTTTTTTCCTCGCATCAGTAAATACAGCAAGAAAAACATGACCAAAACCCCTCTCAGAATGAGGTTTCACCTTCCCTGAGATTCACCTATGAAAAGGTTTACCTACAACACAGCATTCCCAGCATGTTATTTCCCTATCAAGACTGTTACTGTAGTGGCATTGATGTATTATCAACAGTGGATTATTTTTACAGCATTTTATTTTTACTTCTTGAAACCGTGTCCGTGTTATATGAAAGGTTAGAGCAGAAATACAGCCTGGGACTTTTGAGTCTCATTTGAAAATGACTCACATGACTTACAGTAAGAGAAGGGAGACTGTACGGGTGAACAGTTGAAAAACCACCACCTTGAATATTGCTGGCTTTTCCTCAATATTCCAGTTCAGTTTTCATTAAATTGTCCAACAATTATGTTGAAAAGCTGTTGGTTTGTTTTCATGACAGAGAACATCAGAAGTGGGAATGCAGTGAAATAAGGGGAACTAATTACTGAGGGAAAGGCTGTAGATATGACTCAGCTAGCACTGAGTTCAAAAAGCCTTCCAGCATTTTGTATAATCAGTCCGAGATGAATGTTTCTGTTTCAAAAAGTGTTTCATTAAAGCAGCTCCATTTTTACACAAAAGAACAGCGTCTTTGTTTATTTACCTTTGGTTGCCCTCAGTACAAATGATCACTGCAGTACGACAGAAGCAAAAGGAGCAGAAGCACAACCCTACCTCTGGCAAGCTCAGCTCGAAACTCGAGTCACAGAGATCTGGAGCTTTCCCTGCTCCCCCCACCCCAGCTGCTTTGCACTGGAGGAGAGGAAGAGAGCTCCAAGTTACAATTTGGAGAATAAGAAGGGAAGGAGCAAACACAAGGTGAACGACAACAAATGATTCCTAACTGCAAATATCAAAGTCTATAAAAGCAAAGACAAGTGAGGCTAGCTATGTGTTAAAACCAACAAAATTTAAACAGGATGATGTGATTTCAATTCGTAGAATCACAGAATCCCAGACCAGTTTGAGTTGGAAGGGACCTCCATTACCAACCCCCTGCCATGGCCAGGGACACCTTCCACCACAGCAGGTTGCTCCAAGCCCCGTCCAACCTGGCCTTGAATATTGCCAGGGATGAGGCAGCCACAGCTTCCCTGGGTACCCTGCACCAGCACCTCAGCACCCTCACAGTGAAGAACTTCCTAGCATCTAAATCTACCCTTACCAAGCAGAAGACTCTTGATACCCAGATCATTTTACAGCCCATTCTAGAACTTGGAATAAAATGTTAGCTTGTGCCATGTCGCCTGATTGTTTTTTCAAGCCATGAAGTTCCAAACAATTTCTTCAGAAGGCAAAGACAAATGAGCTTCATCCCAGTCAGCTACTACAGCCCATCTAAACCATGTATGGCACAACCAACACCAAAGTGCATTCATTTCTCCAGATTAACATTCAGTACATAGACATACGTAAGAAAAGATACCTGTAGAGAACAGTAACATTTAGGAGTTCAAACAAAAGACAGATAGCTTATCAGTTCAGACGTTTATGAGCAATGTAGAGGAACAAGGTGAAGAGGGTGAAACCCACTCAAATAGTTGTTACACTCTTAAGCAAAATAAGCCTTACAAACACATGCACATATTTCCTGTTTGTGGTCTATTACTGAATTTGAGTTCAGTTGTTCCAGACAGCAGATTGCAATTGTATGGGTAGACACTATGTAAAAGTTAAAAGCTAACACATTAATCCTTGTTCCCACATTATAAGATATTTTCTTTGGTTTTAATGTACTGCGATTTAGCACTGCATTAAAAAGGCCTGCTTTTTCAGTAAGATCCTAGAACCACTGAATATCTCAAGCTGGAAAGGACCCGTAAGGATCACTGAGTCCAACTCCCTGCTCCTTGTGAGGCCAATTAAAACTAAACCATATGACTATGATCATCATCCCAAACTCCTTGAACTCTGACAGGCTTGGTACCATGACCATGTCTCTGGGGAGCCTGAATAATAGCTGATAAAATAATGAAGAATGAGCAATAAATTATGCACAGGAAAAGATACACCAGCTTTAACCTTGGGCATTCTTAGGAAAACAGAGTGGTGTAAAACTTATTACCATTTTAGAAAGCATCTTTCAAAATATGAGATGCAGTTCTGCTTCTCCACCTGTTACGAATAAATCCCTAAGGCATAAAACACTTCCTTTGCATAGAATAACCCCAAACCAAACAAACCAAAACCAAACAAATTTTATAAAGCTGTGTATTTTCATGACAAATCCATCAACAAAAAACCCTGAGATGATGTCTGGAGCAACATTCAGATCTGATGCTCCACATCAGCACCATTCTCATTTGGCTCTACAAAACTCCTGTGTAGCAAATTTACTGAATACACCACTGTGGTGAAAGCTCTTGGCATAAGTGTCATATGTGGCAGGAGAAGTGGAAACATCTGTGAGCCAACAGCCCAAAGAAACCAGAGAGAACTGGGAAAGCAGTATGAAGAGCCATCCCAACACTCTTGCAATACATCAAAAAAACACAGAGGAACTGCACCATACTGTGTTTACCACCAGAAGATGAGACAGTCGTGGGAGGAAGGAGACTTCAGAAGAAATCTTAGTCAGCTGCTGTCACCGAGGCTCATCTTAGATGCCACCTATGATAACGAAGTGCTAGCCAGATTCTCAAGGCAGACACACAGCAATTACAGCTTGAGGACCTTACATAAACAGCTAACTAGCATATTTGTCACAACCTTGCACTGGTACTTGAGTCACAGCTGTGTGACATATGCTGAATGGATTATAGTCTAAAAATAATTGATGCTTCTCTCCTAGTCTATTCAATCAGCAAACAGCCTCCCTCCAGTTTCTCTCAGCGCTGAAAGTGTTTCCTCTAGAAAAATATACTCAGGAAAGAATTTCTGCTCAGAAACCATAAGAAAAGTGTAACAAAAATGTCTGCAGTACAAGAAAGGTCGTGAGGAAAGGTCCTAAGTGTTATCTTTATGAATGCACTTATGTCTGTGAAGGACTGGAAATCAATGTCAAATCAGGCACATGAAGACCACAGATCGTAACCACCCTGATTTCAGATGAGTTCAAAGTTCTACGCTGACAGGCACACAGCCCTGTGTATCGTCTACAAAGATAATGACTTTGGACATATAATGAAGGACTAGGCTGAAAACAAACCATAAAAGTAACTCTTGCACATTAGTAGTTCTTCAATGTCTTTATAAGTATTTAAGCTCTTTAAGATCTGAAGTTTGTTAGCTGGAAAATGACTACCTTCACATCTAAAAATCTTCCAGTTAACCATCACAATGCTTTCAAGTGGTCACCCAGCTCACCCCTCCGAAAGCTTCCCAAATGGCTTTTAAAATAGACAGTAAGTGGGGGAAACAAATTGTGTGTTCACAGTTCCTGTTCTACAGAGAAAGTAAGCAAATTTAGTATTGGTGGCTGCACGTACCATTTCCTTGTGATTTGGGTAGAAGGTTTGCTCAATTAAAGGGAACTTCTCTGGACCCAAAGTTTTGTAGACAGACACCAGCTGGGCAAACTGTAAAATAAAGCAAAACAGAACAAAAAGCTTAGGAAAGAAACCACATTCAACCAAAATGATCTCATACTCATCAAAATGATCTCATCTTAAACCACAACATACTGTCATTTTGCTTCTTGTCCTCTGTGTTTCATAAACACAGCAAATTCACAGAAATGTTCAACACTTG
Organism: Ara ararauna; assembly: GCA_028858755.1. Taxonomy (NCBI): domain Eukaryota; kingdom Metazoa; phylum Chordata; class Aves; order Psittaciformes; family Psittacidae; genus Ara; species Ara ararauna. The sequence goes on from CM054385.1 coordinate 2,734,562, forward strand.
CCCTCTCCTCCTCTCATGTGCACACCTTTTCAAATCCTCCAAGCTTCATAAACAGCTCCACAAAGAAAAAACCTCTAAGAGTTAAGCCTTCACATGTGCAGAAAATGAAATACCCTGGAATACACTTTTCAGATATCCTGTCTGTATGCTTTTAGCTGATTTTGTGGTAATAAAATCATTATAACTTTGCATTTTCCATCATCTTTAATCTAAAGATCAGACACAATTGGTCATATTTGGTACTTCACAGACACTAAAACACCCTTTTGCAAAGGGAAAAGCAGTAGCTGTACCATACGGAACAAGTCAGGTGAAGGACAAACCAGAGAAGTTTGATTTCCTAGGCTCCAGCCATGGCTATTCTTCCAAAACCAACAAAGATGCAGGTAATTTAAACAGCTACATGTTAATGCCATTTCTATTAATGTTTTCTTTCAGTCTTTCTTCTCCAAGATATTCAGTCTACCTATACGCTGGACTGTCGTAACATAATGCAGAAAGCAAGACAGGATTTAAGCACAACAAGACAAAGAGTTCTTTATTAAATAGAAATGTATTTGGGGGCTGCTCTTTCTCTTCAGTGAACAGATCAACTCTCCTGTTGTAACAGCTCAAAAACCAAATCATTCTTGAGATCCAGACTTGGCAAGCGAGGTTTCTAGGGAGCAAAAACGGCTTTGGCAGTCAGAAGACCACTATTGTTTCAAGCCTCCAAAGCTCTGGCTTGTACATGCCTGTGATGTGTTTCATTGTCATGATGCCAACATGAGACATAAACAACTTAGCACAACAGTGTGAATAGTGGGGTTTGCTGGTTACAAACAGGAAAACAGCAAAGAACAATGGAACTCTGTAATGCAGTTAGATAACATACCTACTCCAATGCAATTGAGAGTGCAAGGAGAATAAAAACTGTCTAAAGGGAAGAAAATGATGAAAGTTTTGCATTGCATTTCCAGATGGCACGGAGAATTTGTTTAATTTTGTGATGTTTACTTGGGGTTGGTAAAACGCATATTTAGATTTTGAAGTCCAGTGGAAAATACCTTAATGATGAGTAGTTTCCACCAAAGCCTTAAGAAATTCTAACTGGATAGTGTGCTGTACGAAACTAACCCCAAGCAAAGGAAATACTATCACAGCTACCAAAATAGGGTGGTTTGTAAATAGGAATCCTGGCAACTTACTATTTATGTCTGTTCAAAGATCCAAACTCAAAATTTCCCAAGCAAACAGTGCCCATTGAATACATTAGTTTTGCCAATTGTTATGCTAAAATAAATCTATTTGCCTATCTTAAAGTAAAAACCTTAAAAAAAATAAGTCAGATGATTGCATTTCCTGGGATTCTTTCTTTATTTTCTTTTCCAGTTTCACTGAAAGCAAGCAAAAGAAACTGACACTACTTATAGGTCTTGTGGTACTCACTCGAGAGGCAAGAGAGCCAAGGTAATTGAGATTAATACTAGCAAATGTTTGCTTCCTTAAAATCATATCAACCACAGAGAGTACATGTGGATCATGCTAAAGCACACTCCCACTTAGTAAATAAGCTATTAAAGAGCATGGAAGAAAAGTAGGTTGAAATTTCCTGATGGAGAAGAGAGGAACAACACAGCAAGGTTTATCCTTTGCCCCTGCTGGGACACTGCTTCACCTCTGCAGCTACAGTTTTAGGGATCTCTTGTCAAACTTTTCTCCCCCCAGAAAAAGCAATTTGAAAAATTCAAGCCAAATTCACCCAACCAGACCACTTCTGGAAATCCTGCTGTACCTGGACAGATTGGAGGCTACACAGCGCTTGCAAACAGGCTGAGTACAGAAGAGCAGGTTGTCTGCTTTTCTATCCAAACCAGGTTTAGAGGGCTGCTGGAAACTACACTAACAAAATTGATTTGATATTTCATAGACATTTTAAATCATAAAGAAACCAAACCAGACCATACAGACCATATTAATGCTTTGCCTTGATTACAGTTCATTAGAGTTTATAAAATTCTTCCCTGGGCAAAAGCATCATCTTTTTTGAGTATAAATTACTCAATTATTATCTAATCCAATGGTGAATGTTTTCAGATGCAAGATGTCCATGAAATAGAGAATACTGGTAGAGCCACTCCATATTTAAATATTTCATATGGATGCCAAAACCCCTGGGAGATTTAACAACTACCTAACAAAAAGAAACTCACAGGGCTCAATATTCCAGCAGGAATCTTTCCAACATCTTAAAAGAAAACAAAATGGAAAAAAGTTCTTTTAACTCTTATATTTATCTGCTGAATTTACTTCTTAGTTCCAAATTTTGCCCTTTATTTTCAGCTCAAACAGAGATATTCTTAGGCATGCATATTTATGGGTTTCAGATAGGCTTTCTTTAAGGAAAATAGTGGCATTTTGTAATATTCTGTGTAATGTCAGCTCTCCTCTGTTCTACTAGGCAATAAAAGTTTCACATCTAGACCTATGGACTGTTCCCATATCAAAGAACAGGAGAGCACCAGCTCTGCTTTTTCTCCTCTCCAACAAAGTACGATACAGATAAGAAGAAATACTTAGCCAGAAAGACACTTATTCCCTTTGATTTCACGTAAAAGCTTTATGGGGTTTCATCACACTAAGAATGGAACTCTAGAGCTATGACTGCGTAGACTCTGCTGTAAACAAACAACACGCAGTTATGGAAATCACTTTGCTAACTTCATAAAGATCTGAATAATGACCCTGCTTATCACTTGAGACGAGTTAAAATTGTGTATAATTTCACTCATGTCATTCCCAAAATGCTCAGTTTTTCCTGAACAAACTGCACAAGCATTCTCCTCGAAGATAATTAGATATGAGATTTAAAATTAATCCCTACAGATGGTGCTTTGTGTTACCTTTAATTCCAGCAAGCTTCTCATCTCTCTTGGCAGAGTGAAGGATACGTATCATTGACCATTCCCGTGGGGAATTTTCTGGTATGTCAAGTAAGATTTTCATGGAATGAACTACTTCACCTTTGTCTGCAGTTGTTCGCTATTAGGGAAGTACCACTGAGCTGTGTAACCTTTTGTGTCTGAGATTTCCCTTTGTTGTAAGTATTCATTACCTGTCCTCTTTACGAGTCAAGGCTTGCTTCTCTTGACAGCGGAAGAACTCCAACCAGCCATCTAATGCTTCATGGTAACAGCTATAATGATCATAAAATTCTCTGGATAGTCTGGTTCACCAAAGCAGAGAAGCTGGTACTCTAGCACTGAAAAAGCAGTAAAACTTTGATGGGTGAACACTTTCTGAATTCCTTTGTCATTATAAAAATAGCACTTTTAGCTGAGATTTAATTTATCTTTGACTGCTCTAAGGTGTGGGCACATCTGAGGAGTGAAGACATTCCACGCAATACCAGTTTACTTCTGGATTTCTGTATATAAAATTGCCTTTTAGCAAATGTATTAAATGTGTATCAGTGATTGTGGCTGAAATTACTATAGTAAGATTTCTAAGTTTCTAATATGATCTCCATATTCAGTATTGCTGCCAGCTTGCTTGGACCATGTGTTCCTTAAAGCAGGTGACACAAAACAGTTTGAAGATTGGGTTGTTAAACTGCTCCTGACGGAGTCAAAGTTTCATCCTACTGTGTACTGAAACAATTCCTTTGTAAGACTGAGAATTGATGAAAGACAGCTTTCCATGGAAATGCTGCAGAGGTTCCTAGTATTCCTCCGTGAACTGCACACCACAGGAAATTATGCCTGAACATATATATCATGACACATGAGCATGGATGGTGGCCTCAGCAATTGGGTTTTCCCTTTCAGCCTCGGTGGCCAACAGATTGAGAGGCAAACACTGGAGTCCCTTCACTGGGAGATGAAATTCAGCAGTTGTGTGGAACGGGCCAAGAGGGCACATTGGACACATGTCCTCTGTGGGAGCCAACTTCACCAAGACTTTTCACCACGCCTATGTTTTAAACACGTTTTGTCTTTGTCTTTGTGGGCTTTTTCATTTAGCTTATTTTAAATGACTATACATGGGCAGTATCTGTGCTACCATTCTCAATGCTATTCATGTGCCGCTTTGTTGCCGCTGGCCTACATTTCTTCTACTAGGCTTTAGGAAACATTAAATACTTTCCCAGAAGGCTGAGTACATACACATTTGATTTGCTCTTTGATACCCAATACAAGGATAAAGTGGAACAGACTCCTGACTAGCTTACGTACTACTCTCTGCCAGCAGGAGCTGACTGACAACTTAATGAAAGCATTCCAACTTTCAAAGTCAATGCAAAGTTTGACATACAACTGAGCAATGAAACTGTCTACAGATCAGTTTGGGCACATGAACAGAATCCAGAAAAGATGGGAACTGACAAAAGAACTTGATGTTCCTCCAGTAGCTTTCCAGCATTACAATGCAAAGCCAAAGGCAACACAGTTGGACTGTGAACATAAGATAACTTCTATGGACCCTGTATCATAATTCAAGTTGTAGTTTCCTAACACAGATGAGTTGATCCCCTAATCCTTTGTGCAGCCCAGCCTCACACAAGAACACAGTGAGGATCTCTGCCTCTCCAAGCTGAGCTGCTCTCCCCACTACATCTTTTAGTCAAATCCTGCTGCTTGACTCATCAACTCTGGGACTAGCAGCATCTCTTCCTTCCACCCCTGACTGCAGCTGTTTCCTCCAGCTCCTTCCTTACCCTCTGTGGTGCTGGTCTGCACCTACCGAGACAAGGCTACTCAGCCTGTGTGGGTTGTGCTCACCCTTCCCGGAACTGTCTGGGCTGCCTGCTCCATGTTACCCAGGATTTCCAATGGCATTTGTTTGACCCCTCCACCTCCCCTGCAGCATGCGTGCTACAGCCTCAGCTGCCTCTGAGAGGCACATCTCTCCAATTAGCAATCACTGCTGTAATTAACCGCTGGAATATTTTCACATCAGAATTGCATCTGTATACAAACCATTAGGAATTTCTACTGGATTCAAAAAAATAAAGCTTTAAATAAAAACCTCATACCCTTGGAAGCACTGCATGCAGAACTCTTGCTTACAGACTCCCAGAGCGCATCCGTGAGAGCGGAAACAGTTCGATACAACAGTTAGAAAAGCTGCGTTCAAAAAAAATAACCAAAACCAACAGAAAACCAGAAGAGGGTCAGAGTTAGAGACATGAAAGCAGTCCCTCTTGGCTTGCAAAGTTGGGTAGCAAGGCATCTGGCAACGAGAAACACCTTGGCTAATGAAAGAGGCAGTGGCAAAATGCGTAAGCAGTGGGGAAACTAAGATTTAATGATATGTAGATTAAAAAGAAGGAAAAGTAGCTGATGAGCGTGAAAGGCAGAAAACAGGCAAGACATGTTTGTTCCAAAAGAATTTGCAAAAATAAGTACCATGAGGCTGAGATCAAGAGGCCTTCTGGAACTTTTCATTTCAGAATGAGAAGTGACAGAGGGGAAAAAAATCAGTTTATGGAACTGAGTCACTGAAATAAAAGCTACAGGGGCTCCTTCTTGGGTGCACTTGGCAGCAATGAGAATGTGCCACTTATTCCATTATGATGGGAACATGGAGTTCAGCATCTCGCCCAAGGAAACATTTCTGCACCTGGTAATTTTAATGGTACTTGGGCAAGTGCATAAGCATTTCTCAAAAGGGTTTGGGGCTCACCACAGCAGAAAGATTTTCTTGCTTTGTGGGATTATTTCTAAGAGATAGTAACATCCTGAGCCTTTCCAGCTAAAGTAAGGTTTCCAAAAATACTTAATTCAATGAGGCTTCATGGTACAGGGAGAAATCTACCTTTTAATGCAGACTGTGTTTTTGCAGATATAGCCCTCCCATATTCATTATTAAGGAGTCTTGCAGTTCATTACCTTTTGTGCAAGTATTCAGGTGTGTATGTAGGAAGTTATCTTCAGGAAAAAAAGCATTATTTATGTATTTAACCATTGAAATAAAAAGTAAACCCCATTTTCATATTGCTGAAATACATTTTTTTCCTTTGTTTTAAATTGCACATAGATGCAATCATGTGCATCTGCACTTTTGCTCACAGAATTCAAACTCAGTCAAATCAGGCTTCTTACATACATGGACTTTCCTGTCCCTGAGATCCTGCCCTCACTTCAGCAAGATAATGGTGTTTTGAATTTCATTTCTGTAGCAGAACCAGCAGATAAGTCAAAGCGTATGAATGACAGCTTTATACTCCTGGTTTTCAGATTAGTCTTACAGCTTTTATTTAAATGAAGTTTCTTTCAGTAAAAGCTAAGAAATGGTTTAAATTCTCTTGCAATTTTCTGCCACTAGAACCATTCAATGCACTGAAAGTCTGTAAGAGATGTCAAGAGCTCCCAGTGCTGCTCTTTAGTGCAGGGAAGAGCAGGGCAAAGTGGCAACAACCTACCACAGCATTCGAGAAGGCAATACAAAAATCTGAGCTGACTTTTGCATTAAATTAGCCTCATGGCAGTAAATGCTGGTCAAAGCAAAATATATATATATATTTAGTTTATAAAGTATTTCATAGTTCAAGATCGATGAACATAGAGCTGTAAGAATTACTTGTATGGAACAGAAAAAACAAAACATCACACTGAGGCATATTGATTACTCAAGGGTCTCTGCTTTTTTCAAGGAATTTCAAGTGAGTTTACATACACAGGATCATTAAGAGTCTGTAATATTCCCTTGCTGTTTTAAGAACAGATCAAACTTAATATGGCTCTATAAAGAGGTGCAACCTTACAAGACTGGTTGAAACCACAAGGAAGTTCAGTGATGGCTCAAGGTTTCATCTAATGAAATACATAAAACCATAGCCACTGACTAACATACAGGTCTTAACATTTCTGATGTTAACAGATGTTACATCTGAAAGTCCCTAAATGCCTTCCCTATCTGAGTTGAAGCCAGATTGCAGGTACGCTTTCTTTAGCCTTGGCCTTTCAAGAAGGTCTCCTCTGGTATATAGCGAAGTCAGGAATCAGCCAAATTCTACCCTGTTGTTCAATATTACTGTACAAATCTTAGTTTTGTAAATGAGCACAGGATTTTCTTATGGTGCAACAAAAATTTCTAATATCTTTCTCTAGGAGACATGGAATGGCATTGAGATGTCTCACAGATTTACAATAGGTAGGTTTTCCAAAGACCTTCCTTCTTGCACACATTCATTTCATTTGTTATTCATTCTCCAGATGATACTTTGACACAATATTGAAACTCATCTATGTGGCTGTCTGCCTATTAGCATAGCTTCAATAACTTGTGTCAACAGGAAGCTGGAATGAACAGAGCTCATTTCTTTCACACACTCCTCCCTGCCGAGTGCCTACAAGTTCCCTGCCAGTGTCCCAGTCTGTTGCTCAAGATTATTAAGTATAGCTTGAAGGGGAAAAAGCACAACAGTGCAACTTCCAACAGCAACACATAAAGGAAGAGAAAACAAGGTGGGGGAGAGTACTCAGTAGCATCAGAAAGCAACAGACTGCAGCTAAAACAGAAAGAAAGGTAAGAGCAGAGAAATGAAACGTTCAGTAAGAGCAGGAAGATGAAGATAGCTAAATGGAAAATCATCTGCAAAAGAAACACAGAGCAAACTACAACACATGAAGGCACAGAATGATGTAAGCTTGGCAAAAGCAGCAAAAGAGGAAAATGTCAACAAACTTGCACGAATGTATTTGGCTGTCCTCTCCCAAAGCATAGAGAAACAAACAGAACTGCGACATCTCCAGCACCACCAAGTTTACCAAAGGGAAAAGCCATGATCAGCCTTCCCTCAGAATGATTGCAGATAAGCAAGGAGACAAATTTTGGCATAACAAAGTGTTCTATGGTGCTTCGCTTACACTTAAACCCCTTAATAACAATAAATTCCTACAATGAAGCAGACAAAGTCCCAGTGAGCTTTTGAAGACATTTCAGTGCAAGATGGGTTCACATCTGGGGCTCTATGTGAAAAACATCAGGATGTTTCAGCTGTCTCTACATTCACACAGGTATCTCTGTTTTCTGGGTCTCATTTCCACTCTGCCAGCTTTTGATCAGAAAACAGTTCTGGTTTTTTTTCCTTTATTTCCCACATTACTGAAGTGATGTATCAGTTTGTCATTAGACCAACAGAGTTTACACCCCATGAGGCTAAGCCTGCTCTGCACCCAGCTTTCCATCCATGCAGTGACAGACATCCCTTCCCCAGGTGGTACAGCCGTGCAGTAGCTTGACACACTACCCTAACACCCCCTCCTTGATTACACCAAGCCAGTATTTCAAGCTAAAGACAGACTTTTCCCCAAGCATGGCAGCAACTAATTGAGGTCACTATTCACAAATGATATAGATGATGTAGACCTGTTATTATGCTGTAGATTGTGCCATCACCTTCACCAGAGTAAATGTGTAATTAGCGTCTAGCAGATCATTAAAGCCTTCTAAACCAGTCACTGTTATGTAGCCTCCCAAGGCACATTAACAAGAGAACAGATTTGCAGCCAGCTGCAGATGCTGCTAGGTAAAGCTACTATCATGGAATTGGATGGAATCCAGTGGAATGGATTTTATGAGAATTTTCTTTCTCTTCAGTCATACACATTTGGTCTACAAAACTACAGCAATTCTGATCTCTGCAGTGTTGAAGTGCTTACCATTATCTGTAGCACAGATATATAAAGCAGCAATTCAGACCATATTGTAATTAGTACGTCACAGTCCAGGTTTAACTGAAATGGTGTTCTACCTACAGCAGTCATGGACCTTGAACTCTGTGGTCACCGCTAAGTCAGGGTCTGCATCTTCAGTATGCTTCAATTAACTTTACCTCACCAGAATTCCACTTATTAGCAGTGCTGTACACAGTGTGGGTGAAGAGATAATAACCTGTAGTATTCCAAGACCTGCCACCAGAGTCTGCAACTGAAGCTAAAATCAAGATCAGGGTTCAACTGACGTAAAGACTTACGCATGCTAATTCCACATAAATCTTACTAGGAAGCATGAAAAAGGATGTGTGCAGGGCAGCAGAAATGTTTTAAAATTCAACCCAATACACTGGAAAATCATGGATTTTTTTTTTTATATATATTTTCCCAGTCTGATTCATAAGTTGGGATTTCACCCATTGCTGCAAGCACTGTACCACATCTTCCAGTTACTTCTGGAATTACTTCCCTTACCTACATCATTCACTATAGGAAAGTTTACATCAATCTTCTAAGCCTCAGTTAAGGAATATCTCATTTATTTCTTGAATTACTTTTTCTAAAGGAAAACAGAGATAATAAAGTATCTAGATTGTAACTTTAAATAATACCAGCTCATAACTTTGGGTAAGTAATTACGCTCTTTTTTCTTTTTACTATTATAAAACTTTCATAAGTACTTTACACCAGGTTCTACAGACCATTTTAGACATGAGTCAAATTCTGAGTCACAAATCCAACAAGGAAAGTAGACATTTTTTCCTCATTTTAACTTGCTGTAACTATAAATTAAACTAGGGAACATTCTTGGCTCACTTGAAAGGGATAAGTCATGCACAAGGCTATCACTCCGCAACACGACAATGCAATGAAATGTTCCAACGTGGTAAGACAAGGCATGAGCCTCAAGACAGTTACTCCTCAGCTCTGCATGCACTCCCTCATAAAGAACTTAGTCTTTCTTTATGAAAATCATGCTTTCCCCTGGGTGAAAAGCTTTCTGACATTCTTACTAGCACGTACATGAAGCTTCTCACATACCAGGATCATGACTTTTTCACAAGGTATGTGGTAAGTATTATCAGAGAAGAGAAATAACAGGAGTCCGGTAATAGTCCCAAACATTAGCATATTTCAGCAGGCAAACACCTCACCAACGCACTCATTTCAGTATTTCCTTTGCCATGGTTGCTGACTCCCCAGCTTTTCAAAGGGTTCTTCAGTGCTTTGAACTTCGAACATGCATTCGAAGGAACTAGGTACGTCCTGACACCGGAAAACACAAGCTTTAAGACTTGTTTTCAGAAATGTTTAGTGTGTTCCTGGCAATCTTCCACCTTTCAATAAAATACCTCAGATCAAATACAAATTGTTTCTTGGCAAAGGCCTAGAAGCCCACACTTGCCTGCAGGCACAGGACAGCAAGAGTTCTGATGAAAAACTAAGGGCAGGTGCTTCACCTTCTAACACAGAAGTGTGAATCTGCACTCAGGGTTGAGAAGAGATGCTGTGCATCCAAAGCTCTACACTCTAAAGAAACACAAAGACCCGGTACTCTGAACAACAGTAACTTAAAAAACAAAGAACTTGTATGTTGGGTTCTAACTCTCGTTTTGTTCTTTCCTGACTTCCCCTCCTAGCAATTCTATCCTACTCCTGATTTTACCCTGCGGTAAACGAGAGCAACTGCCCATGACTAATTCAATCATTTTTCATCCCTTAAAGGCACATTCCATTGGATACCCTATTTTTTTTTAATGCTGTTATAGAAATTGCCATTGACTTCTGCCACTCAAATTTTACCTGCAGGAAAGTGAATGCATTTGTCATGAATTGATACAGATTGTTACTCATTACTTTATTCTGCTTCCTGATTTTTCATAAGGCTTTTGAGTTTGTAGTATTTATAGAAATAGCTTTGATACAACTTTCAGGTCATCCCTGTTAAGAAAGGGATTATCCTGAAAGGGATTCTTTACATGCAGTGAAGACAGGGGGCTGATCAATGGCAAGTCCAAGCACGTGCCTGCAAACTTGACAGGGACTCTCAGGGCTGCTGAACATGCTCCCTGACAACCTGACGTAAGCTGTACTTTATGAAAAGACACAGATGTGTATGAAGTGGAACCTAACTTTGCTTTTGAAATGAATGTTAAAACAACAAATAATATAAATTGAAACGGGAATTGGAGTGTATTTTATTATTTAAGCTACGATGAAAAAGAAATTTAAATGAAAGGGGTCTTTACTGGAAACATACAATTGCAGTTTCAGCAAATCAGTTCTGTATGTAGCAGATGAGCCTGGCAGGTGATTCAATTCCTTTAATCAGTGCTGTAAATGTTGAGCAGATTTCTGATCAAGGAACTTGCAGGGTTTTTCTTCTAGTTACAGTTTATGTCAGCATATGTCAGTTAAGCTTAAATAGGTGTCATGTTAGCAGTGGCGAACAGTGCTTGAGTCACTGGCCTGAAGTACGTCTAGGAGCACAGTATGAGCATCGGTAGTTTTTGTGCTTACGGCTTCCATGCAGCAACAGATCGAGAAGAGCACCCCAGGGCATCCAAAACCAGACCACAGTTTGCAGCAGGGATTGCACAGAGGCAGGGTAGCCTGCATGAGTTAGGAGTAATCAAGCAAGTTGGAAGATAACATTAGCAAAACCAACAGTTCCTGGGTTCTGCTGCATTATTTGGATATTCCCGACATTGGCTGAATCAAAGGATCAACAGGTTTTTACCCTCAGAGTATTTCTGGCATGGGTTGAAACGGGTTTGCAGGACATCTTGCAGTGCTTAGTGATGAAGACTTCATGATGCTCTGGGATGAGCATGGCTGTCTCTACACCTCGCACTACCCACAAAGAACAGAAGTCAGGATATTCCAAGCTAAATGCCCAAACAAATCCCCATGTGTTTGCACAGAAACTCATTTTGTGCTCAAATTAAAAGTCCACACTTCTAAGTAGGATCCAGCTAAAGTACAGCATCGTCACCTATTCAGAATGGGAACCAATCTCACATTTACAGGCTTAGCTTACAATCACAGGTAGTTAAAACCCATAATTGAAGCCACTGGTGGAGCAAAGAACAACCATGTTCACAGCAGGATTGTTGCCTGCTCAGCCTCACTGTCCATGGACTTGCAGGAGTGTGTAGGCTCCAGCCCTGCTCTGTTACACACCTTAATGAAACAACTTCAGGGAACTACAGGAAAAGATGAAAGGAGCTAGCTTTAAGCATGTCACCTGTTTGACACCGTAATTTCTCTAGAACAGTCATTTCTGAGAGGAAAACCTGAAAGGGATGAAGCAGACTCTTGTTGAGGCTGTGCAAATTGAGTATTTCAAAGAAAAACCATTTTGGCTGTCAAATGTAGAGCTGCAAGGCAGGAAATCTCAAAGGGAAAAATATCATTTTTCTCTGTTCAAACAAAATAAGATCAACTGAAAAATATTTTCATTTCACTCGTTTTCTTGGCTGAGACAAACTACAGAAATTTCAGCCAAAATGAGAATTTTGGCAAAACCCAAAGACACAGGTTCTTCTGGCAATTCAGAAGGCAGCCATTTCATCGTGAACTGTGGTGTCATGGAATGGGTTGGGTTGGGTTGGAAGGGGTGTTAAAGCTCGTCCAGTCCCAACACCCTGCCACAGGCAGGGACACCTTCCACTGGAGCACATTGCTCCAAGCCCCTGCGTCCAACCTGGCCTTGAACACCGCCAGGGATGGGGCAGCCACAGCTTCTCTGGGCACCCTGTGCCAGCGCCTCCTCATACCCTTAGAAAAGCTCTACCATAATTCAAGACTATTTTAAAATCACTATGATTCTACATTCAAATAAGACCTTATAAGCATAATACTTCATTACTTGTGAGGTATATTATGTGGAACTAGAAAAAGATATGGAGCATGAATTAATTCCTTCACACACATAGATTTATATTTGCTTTTGCTGGGTCTTCCACCTGTTATAGTAAATATTCTTACAACTTCCACTTCTTCCCAGTTAGAAGAGTGAAAAACCTGCACAGAAATTTTATGTGAAAAAAGACCAGTGGTAAGAAAGAGCTGTCTTTATCAGTTTGGTGGAAGAAGAGCCATTACTCGAATGCCACCACAGGTATATTACAAGGAGGAATTAACCATTTTCTTTTTACTGCATCCTTCTTGCGTATCAATGCTACTGTTATTGCTCCACCACCCAGCTTTACTGTATATAATGAACCAAAGGAGTAAGAGATGCCCCACAGCACAGAAAATGCGATGTATTAAAATCATGGATTCAGCAATGTACAATATGTATCCTCAGAAGTTATAAACATTCACTCAAATATTTATGCCCCATTGTAGTTTACTGCAGCATAAGCATATAATAAGATTAGCTGGAAGAAACATGTTAAAGTCTGCTAACAATTTTTTAGAGGGATTTTATAATAAATGTGAAAAAATGCAAAACATCTTCAAGGCAATAAGATGTATTACAGTGAATCTTCCCTTTGGTATGAAAAGTACTGACAACTGTAATGATGTTCTTTTCTTACCTCAACAACAGAGGAAAAAACGATGAAGCTTTGGCCCTTTGTAACAAGTGGTATTCTCTGAAGTTTCATTAGCTCTTGGACAACTGAATGCATGTATTACAGGAACAGTACTGCACCATTCTTCATCATCTTTCACAGCACTGCATTTTTACCTTGTTGCTACTAATGTTTAGCTCTCTGTGAGGCAAGATCACCGAGTTCTACCTCCATCGTTACAAAGCACATCATGAAAAACTGAACTGGTTTCTGCAGTAAAACTGATAACCACCAGTGATTCTCCAGTGTACTCATTACTCTAGGTGTAGCAGAAAAGACAAACTCCTAACCCCATATGCACAGGATTATGAAAAGAGCTTTTAAATGAGGAAAGTAATAGCTCCAGATTTCCCTGCTAAGGCATAACCCCAAATGTTTCACAGGCATGCGGAAAACACTGGCCAAAGCCTGTTTGAATTAAGTTCAAAACCACAAATATGAAAAACATTCTCAGCTTGCTTTTCCCAAATTGTGAATAAGCACTCTCCTCACTTCAGTACGTATGTTAGCAGCGGGCAGGCTTGAAGCTAGCTCCCTCACTTAGTTCACTATTTGTACTACAAACACTTTTTCTCTCTGTCTCCACACTGCCTACACTGCTCTGCTAAGTACCTTCGCAGTCTGATACTTCAGTGTTCGCAAAAGGAACCTGGACAAGCAAAGACAAAGTCACCAACTGCTTTTGCACCAGGAGGACTTCTCAGTGCGTGACTTACCACCCATGGTTTGTCACAGAAGTTGTAGATGGACTCCAGGGAGTTGACGCTGGGGATGCCAGCGTACTGCATCCCGATGATCAGGTTACGGAAGTCTTCGTTTTCTGCCATGCTGAATGAATGCTGTCGAACCAGGACAAAATCAGGCCTGAAGGACCTAGCAGGAAAAAAGATACATTGCTAATGGTCAATGATCAAATGTTTTGTTCCTTCAACAGCCCAATCTTACAAGGGAAAACGTCTAGCTGGTGGATCCACTTAGCTGATGGATAGAAAAGTACTAAAAGAACACTCAAAACAAAGGTAAATGCTAAAAGATGGAAAGAGTTTTATGACTTTATGAAAATCTGTACTGTGTCATTTCTCAACCACTGTTCAGAAAGCATCAGCATCCAGTCAATACTGCGACTCCATTCAGAGGAGAGAGAGATTATCACAACTTTTCAGGTTGTCTTCCAACTGGAAGATAAAACACACATATAAAGTCTGAATATATGCTTAGTGTATGTACACTGGTTCCTGAGCAATGGCAATCAAAACTAAAGCAGGTCTCTGCCAGAAACTTCAGCTTCTTGGGAATAACCGTTTTCACAACTATTGTCAGACTCTTTAAAAGACAGTAAAAGATGAAGCAATCCCCCTGCCTCCAAAAGGAACTGGAGATAATCACAGTTCAGTTCTGATCAATACACTTGTTAAAATGAATTTCTAAACTTAAAACTGCACTTTTTTGTTTTCCTTTTCTCTCCTGTATCTAATCAGAATTTCCCCTGTTGCAGCCTTCACGGCTTACTGTCTTATCGCCATGCACCTTTAAGAACAGTCTGACACCATCTTCACCTTACTCAAGCCCTGACATTTAGTTACTGTTATAAAACAAAGATATAATTCAACTGGATAGAGCCACTAGTACCAGGCAATTTGCTCCTAACCGTGCCTGTTGAAAGATTCTCTGCTGGTGGAAAAACACTGACCAGCTTGAAGCTATTGACCTCCTGAAAGAGGCATAACTGTAGGGCAAATTAAATGAGTGTGGTAAATCAGTGTTATTATTTACATGCCCTAACTAAATAGAAGCTGTATGCTGGAGTGCAAAATTCCAAAGATTACAAAGTCATTCCAAAATCTCACTCGAGTAAAACAAAACAATTAAAATTCACACTGAAATTGCCTTAGCAGTTTTGAGATTCCAGCCTGAACGCAGTAGTCAAAGCAGATTAGCTGGAGCCTTAACCAGGCTTTCAAATGTAATGCAGAGTTTGGCAAAAGCAACATGCCAAAGGTTTGCTGTCAAGAGTCATTACAACAGCACTGTGGAGTCGTGACCACAACTCCTTAAGAACTGTAGCCTTTAAACAAGTTCCCAAAACCATGTTTGTAGCATAGGTCTTAGAATGTGTGATCTAGGTTTCAGGGTGGTGTGCCAAGTGCTTGAAACAAGGCAACTCAACTGAGGAGCACAGCAAGAGCAAAATCCTCAGAGGACTAATAATGCCTTCATCAGAATTGCAGACCACTTGGTGCAAGAAGAGATCACCTCTGTCTTTTCAAGCAGCCCTCAGGGGATTGAGTATTCATCATCTCAAAGCCAGCACCCTGTTTTTCAATAAAAGAACAGGAAGTGGCCATTAAAATACCACTTTAATGAAACAATTGGGGAACTGAGGGAATATACTTTATAAAAAACCCCAACAACACTAAAAGAATGTATTTTGTTTTGCACAATCTCCTCAAAGGAACGAAATACATTTACATAACTGTTCTAGATGTGTGATTACTGCTGGATACAATGACTCTGCGCAGAAGAATGTCATGAGAGCAATGTTAATCCTGGCTTAAGCATGTGTAAGATCCCAAATTGCAGCATTACGTAACAGAAGGTATCATCTTCCACGGGTTGATTTTCATTCACAAAAATGAAACAAGCAGGTGCCCGTTTCACTTTTCCTCCTAAACTAAGACAGCAAAGTTCTGTCACTGAGATGTCTATGATTTTGCTAATACTTTACTCATAGACCTATGATACAATGACACAGTGGGCCTCAGATTAGTAACACATAAGAATTTTCATCCCACTAGTTCATGCCTTTTTAGTAATAGGCTCAAAGTCCGTATTCAATGTGAACTTTGATACCAGCAGAACCAGCAGTTTCTCCCATCTCTCTTGACAGTTGGGACCGACAGAACCAAAAGATCAGGACACACATCCTACTGTCTGACCCACATTTAATGCTGGTTTTCAAATGAAGCTTCTTATCAACTGAACATGAAAAGTAATGTCCACCAGTAACCGCATTCCTTAGTGACAGAAGGAGCATATTTCAGGCTTCAGACAACTAACTTCACAAACCAATCAGGCTTAAAGCAACAAAAAGACCAGCACCTATCCGAAGCTACAGAACAACTATGAAAAATCTTTGTGTTTCAAAAATATTCTGTATCACCAGGTAAATTATTGCAGAAACAGAGAACTGCTCTTCCAACATGTCTGCATCCCCTTCTCCCAGCAGGTCCACCCAGGCATAGATTGGAGTGAAATTTATCAACTTAAGGTAGTCCTATGCTGTTAAATTACCTACGAAACTAATAAAAGCATAAGATCCTTTGTCATCTCATTATCAGAGCCCTCTGATGACACAGGATTTCTTTGTTTGTTAACATAAGCAGCAGTTTCACCAAGTTTTCTCATAAACTGCAAACACACATCTTGGTAGATGCTATTTTCTGGAAGTTCCCAACTCCCATTAAGTATTGGCATGTTTTGATGCTAACTTGGCCTCAGTATTTTCGTTCTGTTTGGAAAGCTCTCTCCAGAAAAGCCGCTAAGGAGCGGTGATCAAGGTTTCCTGGCTCCAAAACTCGTATCTCCGGATGAAAACACAAACGAGCACAAAAACAACTCAAACTCCTAAAAAAATGAAATCTCTTTACTCTTCTGAAGAGATAATCTTGTCGATTTGGCACAAATGGTTGTTGGATTAAGCTGCAGTAATTTCTAGAACACACAAGGGATTAAGCACTTGTGAGTTTTAAAGCATAAAGTAAACTGATTTCAATGGGGTTACTTTTTTTGTTTACGAGAATGAATAAAAACTTCCTAATCTCTTATTTGGACAGATGTTGTCCAAAAGCAGGACACAAGCCATGCTGTACGCTGTCCAGCCCCCTGGACTCCTGCCTAAAGAGAAACATAAGCAGTAAACTGTCAGATCTCTGCTAGTGGCTTGAGCTACCCTTCTAAATGCAATTGCTCAGCTGAACAACTGCTACACTTAACTCATCCTTAACTTCACTGGCCAAAATAGGAGTAATTCTCCCAAATTAGATATAGGACTGCCTGAAACAATTTTGCTACTACTTACTTAAGCTTTGCCTTTGCCCAGTCATACTCCTGTTTTCTCCCCTTACATTTACAAGGCTGTTGATGTCCTCGCTGAAGAAAGAAAAAATTACCCTGCCTTCAATTGGAATAATCCTTTTTGGACAAATCTTACTGGGAAAGCTCAGGCTTTTAAACTGAAATCTTTCAAACAGATGGTGATACTCCAGTAACTATCCTATGAGAAGTGCTACAACTTGGCCTGTTTCAACCGAAAGTATTCAATGTTGGAAATGAATACTGCTCATTTGGAACAGTCTGGCATTTACAAAATCACCAAGACTGCTGATATCCTGCAGCAAAGATAAACCCCAATCAGTAACCCTAAGTCCCCATCATGTATTCTTTATACCAGACTTTATTCCCATCTCAAGCAAATCCATGTTTGATGAGATCAAAAAGTCAGATTTCCCCGTCACAAACAGGAGTTACTGAACTGATCAGATACTCTATTTTCCACTTTTCATGCCAGTGACCAAGGAGCATTGCATCAGTCAGAATCCATACTGCACATACACTGAAAGTCATCAGTACCTTTTACATGCACACTTTATCATTGCAATGCTTTTGCTGTTACTCGGTTTAGCTTTTCTTACCTGACAACTTTAGTGCCATTTCGGAATACTTGGATATCTACTGCATAATTGCCATCAGCATGGGCTATCAAGTTGATCTCTGAAAATTCTGCCTGTGAAAAGAAGGCTCACATTAGTCAGTCTGGTTTATTTTACTTTTATTTTCCTAAATCCCTTCCTTTAAGTATTAGTATCTGAAGTTTAGATTGGATATGAGGAAGAAATTCTTTACTGTAAGGGTGGTGAGGCACAGGAATGGGTTGCCCAGGGAAGTTGTGAATGCTCCATCACTGGCGGTGTTCAAGGCTGGGTTGGACAGAGCCTTGGTGTGGCACTGTTTAGTGGGAGGTATCCCTGCTCCTGGCAGGGGGGTTGGAACTCTATGATCTTAAGGTCTTTTCCAACCCTAACTATTCTATGATTCTATGATTCTAAGTGTTGACAATATACATTTGGAATATAATGAGCATCAAGAGGATATTAATCCAACAGTATTTGCCACATCTGACACATCACAATTGAACAAATACTAATCAAAGAAAACAGAAACTAAAAAAGACTTTATGAAAAAGGCCTGTGGGAAGGTAGCAAGTGCATCTACTCCTTCATGTTGCATGCAAGTGTAGAGATTGTGTTTTTGCTTTGTATGGGGTTGTCAAAGAGATAAAGAGACTCAACAAACACAGCGTTTTGAAGAGAACAGTACAAAAAGCAACATTAATATGTGATAAAGAGAACATTTTCTTGCAGCACTTTGTGTCTCTTCATGTACTTTACCCTTTTTATTTCCTTTATATGCATTTATCCTTTTTAAAAGATCTGGTGCCAATGAACAACTGACTCGCAAGAAAAGAACTTTTTCAAAGTATCTTCTCACACTGGAAATGTGAAATTTAAAGGGAATCACTTCCATACTCTGAATCTACAGTTATTTGAAAGGAAAGGACAGGATGTTTTTCATTTATCCACAGTCTTTCATCAGCTTAGACTCTCAAGGCACTTTACAATAACATTACACAGCAGAAAAACTGAAATGCAGCCAAGTGTCTTCTAGTGGATAAATAAAAGCGTCTTTACTATCCTGGACACTAACACAGAATAGTGTCAGAATTCTCATTAGTCCCCTCTTGAAAAATGGTATCGCTGAAAGTCTTCTGAAGTAAATCTGTGCCAGGCTTTCAGGATTTAGTGTTCAGTTGAGGCAAGTGCTGACTACTCTGACCACCGTTAACGACACAAAAGCTTATGGATGTGCCTGTGTTCAGAGGCATGGAGATCTCTTCATTAAATTCCATACACTTAAATACTTTCCAGGATAAGCCTTGCAACATTTCAAACACAAGGGGCAGTTAAAAGTTTATGGCAAAACCAGTACAAATGATGAGTGATTGAATTATTTGTGTAAGTGCTGACAATGTTAAAGAATCGTTTAAAAATGTATTTAATGCCAGATTGACACCTGATCTTCTCAGTTACTAACTCATATTAAACAGGGATTCACAATACAGATTTTGTAGTTTAAAAGCTCAGTAAATGATAGAAAGTATTGTATGTTAGGATAGGTTGCTGTAAAATTAAAACGATGCTCTTCAGTATTAGCAGAACTCTATAAAGTAGTTGTAAATATCTATTTGTATGATTGCCACAGTGCTGATGTTACCAAGTGATAAGTAGGGTTCAGAAGCTTTCAGTCTCTTACTGAGTGAAGGTGGTTCTGCTGCTACAAGAGACTATATGAAGGAAATTCCAGGCTTACACAGACCCTTTCTCAATACTAAAGAGACACTGTGTGTGATGTCAGCCACAGGCTCTGATGCAGGTGTGAATGGCATCTGGGGACAAAATAGCTTGTCTTCTTTTTCTTGTCTCTCCCTCAGTACTCTTGAGGATCCCTGGCAAAGCTTTCCATGTTTTCAAGCCAAGAACAACAGCAGATACTCAGTGGGGTAAAGAACGGAGCAAAGTTAGATGCTGTACTATTACAGTGAATTTAGAGAAGCTGAACCCACTCAGCTAGTGACCATTTACCTCACTTTTTGAAATCCCAATGACAAAACAATTCAGTTCACCTACTGAAGCTCCTTAATAGTGGCATCTATTTCTAGAATTCAAGACTGAAGAACAGCAAACACACTTATTTACTTCCCTTTTCAGTTATCTAGCTGAAATAAACCAGCCATAATTCTAATGCACCCTGAATTATAGCTCCGTATTTACTCAGTGCTTTTTTAAAAGAGCATACTAGCACTTCAACCAGGAAGTATGTATATTAAGAGAAGGAGTTAGCGATATGGAAGTGCAACCTCTAGTCATGGAGTGTCTGGGACATCCACAGTCTCTAAGCAACAACTTCTGAATGCAACCCATTTTTAATGTTGTGCAAATTCTGGTCAGAATCCTCTAAAAAGAGCCCACTTGGGCACGAAGGGACTGATATGGTTTAACCCCAGCAGGCGGCTGAGCCCCATCGCAGCCCCTCACTCACTCCTGCTGGTGGAATGGGGCAGTGGATCAGAAGGGCAAAAGTGAGAAAACTCCTGGGTTGAGATAAATACAGTTTAATATGCAAAGCAAAAGCTATGCACACAAGCAAAGCAAACCAACGGATTCATTCCCTGCTTCCCATCACAACCCTGTGTTACCAACACCCCGCACTGCCACCTTCACTGCTAAACAATGTCCTCAAGTGCCACATAAACCCATAGAATCATCTGCACTTCTTTCAAATACCTCCAGGGAGGTATGTATTTATACACATACAGGCATTTGTACAAATACACAAATATGAAAGTAACATTCACGTTAAGCCATTTAGTTACCTGTTCAACCTTTATGTCATATTCTCCATGGACCTTTTTTCCACGAAAAGCCTTGGCCCTGCAGGAAAAAAGGGAGAGAAAAAAATCAAGGCTATATGTATCTGTTATCAGTAGCTACAAAAACACTTCCAGTATGGCCTTCAGTGTCTTAGAATTACACGAGTCCTAATTAAATAGACCTGCTACGCATACAGAGCTCTCTTTCCTTTGATGTCCTTGTATCATTAACATTGCATATTGTGATAAAAAGCATAACGTTATGTTCAACATTGAACTGTATACTAAAGCATACTGAAACACATAGCTCACAATGAGTTATCACTATAAAATAAGCCCCCCTAAAAAGACGCAATCTTGCTCTTGTTAAAGTCAGTGAACAACCTCCTAACATCCACGCATGTTAACCTTTACCCCGTCACCTATTCAGAAAAGCTTTCACTGCAAGCACGATGCTCAGAAACTTTATCTTGTTTTTAAAGAAAATACCAGAGCTCCTGGAGATTGCTGTCAGCGAATCTGCACCCCTTTTACTAAGCCAGTGTTTCTTTTTCCAGACCATAACTCCAGTCAATGTAATTAATCTGAAGGAGAGTTTATGAGTAATTCTTATGTACCAGGGATGGGTGCAATGTAACAGAACGGAATTCAATGATCCAGTCTCCCAGGCCTAACAAGCAGACATTACTCTAGAAATACCAGCTATAGGCCTTAGGCAGCACAGATCTGCTTTGAACTAAATGGGGATTAAAAGGGAACTACCCTAACACTCTGAAGTTGGGAAACGGATATGGTTTATCAGCCACTCCACACCTTCTTTGCTCAAGCCAAAGCTTAGAGTACCTTCCTGCTTTTATTACATGCAAGCAACAACTTGTTGTGCAACCCAAAACCAGAATACCACAGGACATCTTCAAGTGTTAAAAACCATAACTTTGTCCATTTTCAAAATCTGACAAAACGCTATTAAACTAAACTAAATCTACGTCATCAGTGATGTATATTACACATCAAAACAATCCATCATTGCTTTTGGAAAATCCTTTTCCCACTGAGACCGAGAACAGTTTCTCCACTGTTCTCAGCAGTGGAAGAACCAAACTTTACAATAATCAACTGAAAACACTGCTTTTGGCAACACATTTCTTAAGGGTATCTTAGGTATTAACAGATACTGGATGGTAGAAAGCAAAGAAAGAGTTTATAGTGAAATAGCACGGTAAACATGGCCAAACAATTAATTCTGTACAAACACACAACTGGTAAGAAAACAACAGTGAAGAAAGCATTTGCATTGCTGGTTTACATTGTTTTCTTGCAATAAATACACATCCATCAGTTTATAATATGAGGTGAATACTCAAGCATGACGTTATCAAACGTTTTTGACGAAAACAGAAGTTAAACTTACTGTATCATAGGTTTAACTTACAGAACTATTATTAAGCACTTCTTTTTCTTTCTGAATGTGTTTTGAAATTCCATATGGGGAATATGAAAATTAGCTCAAAAACTTTGAGGATGCCTGGACATGGCTTAAGTTTTAAATGCTGTCTATGTTGAAGCATCAGCGGGACCAGGAAGCCCAAGGACAGATGTCTGACTTCTGTGAGAAGTCCACCGAAGCCAGACCAGAGGGGAAGGTCTTAAAAGATAAGATCACATCTGCCTGAGGAGAAAAGCAACCACTCGGTAACAATGGACAACTGAAACGGATCTTTGAAAGACTAATATTGACCCCTTGGAAAAATACTGAAAGCTCCAATTCTGCTCCCCAGGAATTTAACAGTAATGTTATTGTTGAATTCTACTGGGAACGGGATGAGCTCCTAGATTTTATTTCTGAGGCAGCAACAGGTGAGGGAAAGGCATTACTGGATGTCACAGAGCACAAATTTAATTTAAACAGAATTATGTCTGCTACATAACAGAATCATTGTTGTGGTGAAGCTGCCTCTTGAACACTGCAAAACAAGCTGAGAGTAATACTCTGTTTCTTCAAAGCTGAATAGTAATTTGAGCATATGCAGAGATTAACCCTCCCACAATGCTCCCCCTAACAAGAGCAGCTGATTACTTTGAGAGAGGAAATTCACCCAGGAAACCACAGCAAGCCAAAGAGAGGCTCTTCTGTTCTTTAGCGTGAAGTCCATTGCACCTATTGGAATGTGCTTGAAACATCAGTTCATCATTATTTTGTGAGATGCTATTTCTTTGAACTCAGTCTTTCTACTTCAACATCATTTAGACGAGGCAACCTTTAAACAACTAAACTCTGGCACAATTCACATTTCAACAAATTACTTCAGCTTTGAAAATAAACAGTAGAGTACTGAAGTGAAGCAATCTGGGGCTCGAAAACAAATGTGACCTTTCATCATTTTAAAAGCCTTTATTTCCAAGTAGCTTTAACCAACAACCTCTATAAAAATGCATTGGACTCAAAATAATTCTCCCAATGTTGAGCCACAAACTAGAAGAATTGGTACCCTTACAAAAACGTCTCACAGCAGAGAGTCATAACTCAGTCATAGAGCAGGTCCTTTCAGAACAAACTCTAAGTTCCTCGCATGAGTTTCTGTGAAACAGAACCTAGTTCTCATTTATTTACTATATGTAGCAGGAAAATACCGTCATGCCCGGCTTGAGCCATTTCCCATTTGCAATAGAAGTGTGCAATTGTATCATCAAGGCATTTATTACACACTTACTATTTTGTTTACTGAGGGAGGACAGGGAACAAAATTCTTTGGTGCTGTTGATTTACAGACTTCCACTGAACTGTAGCTTCAAATTCCTGTTACAACCAATTGCTCCTCCCTGTAGTGAGCATGGAATATCCGCATGTTGACTCTCCCTAGAAAGGAAGCAACGCTTCCAAGGCAGGGCCTCTGGGCAAGGCCTGCGAGAAGAGCATGAGGATAGCTGTCAGCAAGAGCGAAGTCAACAAAACCACCCAATTCTAGTCACATTTGGCTGCTCACTGCAGATAATTTCTTGCATTGTATGTATGGAAGGGAAGACAGCAGTACCTTTATTTACCTGAAACCCACTATGCAAACAGTCGCTTCCCAAAGCCTGAATGTAGAGAAACCAGAGAGCTGCTAACAAATGCCATCTATTGGAGTTACTGATGGGACCTCTTGTATGTGACCTCTTGTAAGGCAGGATCTTTTCAAAACCGGTGAAATAGTTATGCATTTCTTGCTTCACAACTCATTTTCTAGATAAAAGTCTTGCACATTTAAAATTAAACAACTAGAGAATATACAGCTGCCTTACACACAGCCTAATACGAGCTCATAGTACTTACTGACCTCCAGCAAGGACAATGATTGAAGTAGTTATCACTAAGAGTGTTTCAAATGCAGAGAAAAATCTGAAATATTTCCCTCTTCAACCACATAGCATGCACATCCATTGCCATGGGATGGAGCTGTGCCATGAAACCAATGTGGGTTTTTTGTGGTTTCATTTCATAGAAACAAACAATGCATGAAAACTGATGCTACTCTTGACTGACAGCAAAATCAAGAGGAAAACCATTTCCTAACATGCACCAGGTTTATAAAACTTCAGTCTGCATTCTTTAACACGGCAACAGGGAGCTAATCAGCAACAGTCTTCAGTAAAGTGGGTCCCAGTCCCTCAAGCCACTGGTCCATAAGTCTCCTCATAACACTGAATTTGCCCAGCCTAGGGCAGCACTTGCCTCATTTTTGTACACCTTGTGCTCAGGATCAGTACCATTTTTCCACTGATTTCCAGGCATGCCTGAACAGAGGACTGGGAACTAAATACTCACCCCGTCAATAAGGAGATTGTATGCTCCAAAAGAATTGTAGTGTTTACTACAACAGGGCACAGGTTTGCTCATCATTTAGAACAGCAGCACCCTCTTGAGTACACAAACTGCAGACTGTCAACGTTTATAAATAGCGTAATTCAGGGAAGGTGACATACATCTATATATACAAATAAACAGTAGTCTCAAATTAAATTAGTTCATTACAACTGCCATATGCATGTAAAGACCATAGAATCATAGAACAGCAGGCGGAAGGGACCTCAAGGATCATCTGGTCCAACCTTTCTAAGCAAAGCATGACCCAGACTAGATGTCCTAGCACTCTGCCCAGCCGTATCTTAGAAGTATCCAGCAATGGGGAACCCACCACTTCCCTAGGGAGATGACTCCAATGGCTGATCGCTCTCTTTGTGAAAAGCCTTCCTCTTGTGTCCAGTCACAATCTCCCCAGGACTAACTTGTGCCCATCACCCTCATCTTTTCCATGTGACTCCTTGCAAAAAGGGAGTCTCTGTCTTCTTTGTAGCCACACTTTAAATACTGGAACCTGGTGACAAGGTCTCCCCCAAGCCTTCTCTTCTTCAGGCTGCACAAAGCCAGCTCTCTCAGCCTTTCCTCACATGCTGCCCAATTCCTGGATTGTCTCTGTGGCCCTTCTCTGGACCTCTGCAGCCCATCCACATCCCTTTTTTGTAGAGTGGGGACTAAAACTGAGCCCAGTATTCCAGGTGTGGCCTGACAACATACTTGTTTCTCAATATGAAATCGAAAGAATATGCCAAGGAAATAACGGCCTTAAAAGCATGACTGCATACATATGAAGCTTCAATATAGAACCAGTGAAAGGAGTAAGATTATTACTTCTTCCCTTCACTGAGGACTTACAAGACTATATGACAACTGTAAGAAACCGTTATCAAAAGCAAGCATATTGCACAGTGGTTTCATTTTTTGTGATCCAATCCACAAGCTACTGAAGCCAGTGGGAATTTCTCTATCCACATCAATGGGCTCTGCAACTGTCTGAGAGTATCAACATTCACTATGCTGTCTTCTAACCCATCAGCCTAGCTAATAAAACTCATCCTTTGGAACTGCTATGACAATGCTATCATGACTACATAAAAGACATTATTAAGAATACTGTAAACATGCTGGTTTATAGACTTCCATTTACTTTTTTCATGTTTCTTCAATAGGAGACTGATAGGAGACTCTTAAAGAAAAATCCCAACATCCTATTTAAAACTTGTCTCTTAAAGACCTTGATACTCCTCTGTGTGTCACTCAGATTCTGCAAAGACCTATTTGGATTTAAAACATTTTCTTCTGCACTGTGAAGTTATACTTTTGGCCCCAGACTCAACCAGTTTTTCACCCTGATAAAACAGTTCTGTTTTCTCAAGCTATTACTTCATACAGAAATTGCCTTAAAAGCAAACCAACACCACAAAATAAGTGATAGAAGGTATCAAATGCATGACTTAGTTTTAGTAGGGCTCCCTGTTGAGCTGGATTTCATTAGATTAATGATAATCTCCATTACCAGAAGTCACAGCACCTTTTATTGGCTCCAAAGTAGCACAGCTTATTTAACAGGTTCCATAGCTCACATTCATATCAGGCCAGCTCGGTTTTGCTGTTAATCCCTCAGTTTGATGAAACGCTGTATTCAATAGAAGCACTGGAATAGCAAGGACACGCGGATTGCTCTTCCCAGTTACTCCCTGTGTGACCTGACAATTCACACAAAGCGTAGCTGACATTTGATTCATTTCATAAAAGCATTTTTCTTCCCAGTCTCACCGGCAGGACACGATTAATGCAGCTCTTCATTTTAAGTCATAGCCTAGCCTGTTGACAGGGAAAATATACTCTTTATGTAAGAAAAAGGGCGAGCTCCTGCTGATAAGGTAACATACAATTGCACTTTAGACTATTCTTTAATCTACTGAGGCCACAACAGAAATGATTTCTGAATATTTTCTTATGTGCCCAATGGCACAACATGGTCATTTATTTTTCCTTTCATATCATATTGTTTCCACTTGTACAATGTGCCTCAGCTTTCACTGTGTGTCTGTACCTGAAACCACCAACTCTACCGCTCCCACATCAATCCTATCCATTGTAACAGGCAAAGAGAACTACTAGAAACAAAAGCAAGCGCTTACAGCCCCAGTGTATCCTGGCACATGATGGAGTCGTCCCACATGGCCTAATATCAGAATCTATGGCATGGTTACCTCTATCAAGTCACAGGATTTCTTTCATTGCTGACCTGGCCAGCTTTATTGAGCACCATGAAAGCACAGCTACTCGAGCAGTTCAAACTTAACCTGCAAGAAACACTCCTCCTTGGGGACCAGGCTTTCCCTCCCTGACTTCTGTAAGTTGAAACAAAGATCTTTGTTAAATACTTGCTTAACATCAGAGCTCCTGCAGCCTTTCCTCTGCAGGGGCACTGAACCATCAATACCCTTCCCACTCCCTTCACCAGTGATGGCTAAACACATGCGAAAGCAGAGGGTAAACACTTCTCAGTGAGGATTTTCCTGCCCAGGCAGTAGAGAAGCTGCCCAAAGAGATTCAGCTCTAAAAGCTTATCAAAAACCAAAGCATAAATAACCTAGAAAAAAAGAACGCAACCTTACTAAGCAGCAGTTATTCCATTTCCCTTCCTAGGCTGCATACCCCCCTTGCTAGAAAGATTTTTTCACGACAGCTTTAGATGCGGCACCTCCAAAGGCTTCCACAATCTCTGCTGCAATCCCAACTTTTTTCTCAAAATTTATGGTTAGCTTTTTCTTTTATAACAAATTATCCCATCTCCTGGCATATTTCACAATGTTATCTCCTTTACCCTGACCATTTAAACAACAGAGCCATTTTATTCTTTCACAGCACATCCTGAGAAGCACCTTTGTTGTTTTAATCCAGATCCCTTCTAGTTGTCCCTCTGTCATGGATGTGAACACAGTTTCCACTACAGATCTAATAAAGAAGAAGGTGCCTCCTCCTTCTGAATCTGAGTTTACATTCCCTGGCTCTTTGAACAGCCTGCCTTACTGAATGTGCCATGTTTTCTGCCCACTGCAGGTAAAACAACTGCTCTTTCATGACCAAATGCTAGTCTGACTTTCTGGTCATGTCCCAGAATCCCACACCTCCAATTATGTAATATTTACCATTAGCCAATTACTGCTGTGCCAGATTTATAGCCATGACATAATTTCTGGGGGCTTTCTTTCAGTAAATTAAATGACAAATGAAAGCATTTTGAAGCGTTCATTCCCTCATCACTAGGAGACCTCATATGTGATGCAAGACATTATAACCTTCTCCAAATCTGTTAGACTCATTAAAACTGCACCGCTCTCCCATGGCTAGGTTTGTACAAATATTTTGTACTCAGGAGATGAACAGAAAGTCCCAACTTCGGTACAGGAAAACATCACTCACCAAATTACAAACCAGGGTTCTAAAGAGTGGTGAAGGTTTTAACAGTTTTTAGTGCTATGAAAACTGTATCTTCCACACCAGTTGCTGCCAGTTCCTTCGCCTTACCTACTGCAGCTAATGTGACAACACTGCAGGCTAAAGTAACAAAGTGAAATTCATCATTCCCAAGTCTCCATACCAACTAAGAAGTCCATTTCTTCCCACTTCGCATTCTGTTAACAGCAGAGATAAAGCACTTCAAGCTGTTAACAAGCAACTCCACTGTTCAGAAAGGCACTCAGACTTACCTTGAGTAGGTGGCCAAAATGTCACTATGCAGCCACTGGTGGTTACTTTATGACAGAAAAAAACCAAACCATCCAGAAAAAGCATCTAGAGATTTTGGTTTGCATTTTTCCTACTGAGGTAAAGCCAATAGAGTGATCCCACAAGGCTTCACACTAACAAAAGGTAATTTCTGACAGTATCTGAAATGCTGCGGAAACCAGCATGGGGTGAAAGAATCTCTTGAGTCTGAATCCTGTCATTGGTACACTCCTTTGGCAGGAATTTATCCGCCTTTCAATTTCTCTATTTATACTGAATTCTTTAAGGTGTTTTAAATGTCTCTAAGCAAGAAGTATAACTCTGTGTGAGAAAATGTGTATCATTTATGCCTGAGACATTACAGGGTCAGAGACATATATAACATGTCGGGCTTTCATGTTGTTTGAGTTGTCACCTGTGAGGATCCTGCACTTAATATAGAAATCCTATCTTAAAACCCTCTCTGTTCCTCATGGTTCCCCGCTGTGCTTGTCCCCTAGATGAGATTCTGAGCACACCAGTCAACACGAGGTAAGGAGGGGAAGCGTGCAAGTCGTGCATGCCTGGAGGGAAAGTGGGAGAGACAGCACACGGCTTCCACCCACAGTTTGTAGCTCAACCAGATTCAGTACATCAAACCTTCAGTCTTCACGTCAAACCTTAAGTCTTCAGCCCCACACAGGGACAAGACCTAGGGGAAACAGGAGTAATGGGAGAAGAAAGGCCTGCTGCAAGTGCCGATCTGATTAGAGATATAAGTTCATTCACACACAGATCCAGCTCAAAGCAAAGAGCAGCCTTCACAGAGAAGGGCAGGGACAGCCCAGGCAACCCTGAGGCTTTTTTTCCCAACTGGACCCCCCAGGCATTTCACAGCCTTGCAGTAATACAACTGCGGCCCCATCAATACTGAACTAGACTTAAATGAGTTAAGGACCAAAAGATCTTTGGCTCAGAGACCCTTGCACCTCCACCACACAGGTCTGGAGTCTCTTCCAATTCTATCACTAGCTCACATTACAGAAGTACTAGAGACCCATTTGAATCAAAATCCCAAATAACGGGTGTAAACTAGCCTTTGAAGTTTCAATTTCTTTTCATACAGCTGGAACTTGTTCTTTTATGCTTATACTTCAGACAGCTCTGTGCTTCCCTGTGTCTCTGAGTAGATCAATCTGAAAACCTGGTCTGCATAACTCTACTGAAGTAACTGGGTTTAGCATGTTCATAGAGGCAGTAAAGAAAGAGTATATGGCTTTTGCTGCCCTCTTCTGTAGAAAGAAATATATATCACATTAGCTAAAAAAACCTGCTTCCAATCACAGATAAATATAGATCCATGGTCATCTTTGTGGCTTTCCTGGCTTTAAGGGAGCTGCATGGGATCAGCCCCTCTTTGAGATGGCAGCCAGGGCCAGGCAGCAGCTGCGCACAGAAGTGGGCTGGGAACAGCAGGGACACTTCACTGCCACAGCTCAGGTGCATGCCTCTGCTTGGTGAGGGGTGTTGCGCATGTCACAAAGCATGCAACTAACGTACAAGTAGTTTTAGAGGTACTAGAAAAAGCAAATTAACAGCAACAGTAAGAACACTTTGTGTATTTAATGCAGCAATAGCAAAAGCCCACAAGGATGTTAATCACTGACACTGACCTGAATTAAATCACTAGTAATTGCTAATACTTTCTAATGCTCCTCTCCTATTTTAAATGGACATACACACATGCATGCACATACACACCCTCAGTTTCCACTGTGTGGTACCCTCAAAGCAATTCCCTCCAAAGAAACAAGGGTTTCCTGCACTGTGCTCAGCAGAACAAATGAGTTATCAGTTCTTATGGAAGAATGGGCCTCAGAAACATGCATTTTATGGCCTCACCAGCTTTGGAGGAAGGTTCAGAATGCTGCTATGAAAAACCAATTAATTCAAGGTACTCAAGTTACAATAGTCATTGGGAACGCATTGTACTGATAACGCTCAGCACCGACAGATACCAAGAAAGTAGAAAATACTTTAGTCAGTGCCACTTCTTCACCTTCTTTAAACCACATTTTATGCTGTGTTCTGCAGGTAAACATGAAATGGTGGAGCAGAGTAACGCTTTACCAGCCCCCAGGTACCTCTATACATCCCTGCTCCGGTCACACTGGTCCTTTTATCCTAATAAAACCCCACTAGAACTTGTTTCCAACAGGATGCTATGTGACTGAAGGCCTGGAACTGCAGCACTTGTTTATGAACCCCTGCAAAATGGGCATGAATGGGTTCTTCTGAAAGCATGGCAATATTTCTGCAATACCCTAACCCTTTCTCTCAGAATTAAGCTTCCCAAGTATGATACGAAACTAAACTAACCACCCTATGTTTTATTACTATACTTCAGAAGTATAATCACACATGGGTGTTTTAAGTACAGATGAAATTCTGTTTGGTTTATTGATTTTAATATTCTCTGAAAAGTCACATAACTAAGAGCCTGTGCTCCTGAGGATTTCCAGCTTCCCACTACGGATTAGAGAACGAAATGACTTCCTAGTACTACTGAATTGCACCCTTCTCTAGTAATCAGGCACCACAACTAATACACTCCACTGGAACCATTTCCCACCCGTTCCCAAGGTGAGATTGACCTTGGGAATAGCTTCAGAACCTCTTACACAGGAACTGAATCAAATGGTACAGTCTATTGGGATCAAACATACCACAAGTCTCAAGGACGTTGTGACAAACGGGAAACCATTGAAGATGAGAAACACTACCAGGATACACAATAATGTTCTACAGGTCAGCAGCTCCGCAAACACTTCATTTGCTGATAGTGCATCTAACTGGGAGCTGAATTCAACAAGACATTTCTGATACATTCATTTCAGTCCAGGTATGCACTGCAATACTACAAAACCCCACAACTGCTCACACCCCCCTCAGTATTTGTAAAACAAAAGTGATTTGATTTTCTCATGCTTAATGAACACTGGAGCCAAACCAGTCCCATGCTGCTCTAAGTGCCTGCTGCACAGCTGCATGGGCTACTGCATGCAGGGTCTGCATCACACTCAGGTCACGTTCAGCTCTGGAAATGGAGAAACATGTCATGGTATAGTGTACCTCAAATTTGGGATTTGGAAATTCAGCAATGTGCCAGACTCCTGAGCAGAATCTCCTGCTGAGGCTGCGTCACAAGCCCCAGAGCCCAGGCTGCCTGGCAGCACTGCACTGTGAGGAGCGGAGGCAACTGCTGACCACTGTATTCCAACATCTCTTCCCCATCCCAGATGGGCACTGTCAAATATCAGATTTACTGCCAAAAAATGGCAGTGTAACAGACATGAAACAACCAAGATGCAAACAAGCATTCTCTGCTGGCACACACTAATGCACAGCACTAGCTGGAATCATTTCATAATTAAAGGATTCACACTGATGGGACTAAATCCCATAACGGTGAGAATGGGACCTGTCCTTTTCAGCATGCAATAGCAAAGGCTGTTCCAAACTCTCAGAGATTTGAGCAGATCTTCTCTCCAGGAGCTGTGCCATGGAAAAGCTGCTTTACATGCAGCTGGTGACATACAGCACATTAGACAAGGATGCCCAAGAGATGAACTGGATCCAGCCCTACGTCATGCTGTGGGCTACACCCAGCCACTTGGGTCCCTAATGGGAAGTGGCTAGCTTATGCTATTAGTCACCTCTCCACTAATGGATCCTCGGGTAACCACAAGTCTGCAGTCCATGGCACCGATTCATCTGGATGGGAGTCCTTAGAGAAGACGAGGGGAGTACTTTTCCCATGAAGATGCTGCCATTTGGCAAAGCTGGAAATAGCAGGCATGTGCAAGCCCTCCTTACGTAAGACCCAAATCTGCAGCTAGTTACTGGTAAATATTTTTGCTGGTGAATTTATGACTCTGGGCAAGGCTGATCATCCTGGTGAGTAAACAACAGATGAACAAATAACAGCGCTCAGAGCAAGAATATTTCCTTGATTATGCTACAGTAAGGCCTGTTGGGACAAAAACTGCAGCGGTGTTGAAAACCTTTCAGTGTTACAGACCCAGGATATCCGCTCTGCAAGTTTAATTTGCTTAAGAAAGAAAGGCTGCTGCACTCAGTGGCGCTTGCTACTGTGTCAACACAAATTAGTCTGTAGTTGTATCAGTGATTGCTTTGAGACAGCTCTTGTATCAAAATCCCACAGAATGGCAGACTGCCAAATTTCCCTAAAACAATCTTTTTTGCCAGTTATGAAGTAGGAAAAAACCCAACAGAACAAAAGAGCATGAGCAAGTAATCCCTGAACTGCTAACAGCTCAATCAAAAGAGAATTCACCAGGATTTGCAGACATGGCTTATTCACTTTTTCAAAGGAAACCAGCAAAATGCTTCTGACTAGTATTGAAGTCAGTATTTTCTACCTTTGGTCCTGTGTATGCCACTGCAGAGGTTCATTCTTATCCTCACTGGCTTTTATAACTTCATTTTCAGTGCCAACATCTACGTTCTATAGCAACCAGCAGCAAACCTGATGATCGTTATATTCACTTTAAGCTGCTGCAGTCTGATTTGCTCCATCCTCAGGAACTGCTTGCCACATTCCATTCTCCAGCAGGTAATTCAAAAGAAATTCACACTGTTGAGTTAGAGACAGAACCTTACGTCAAAAGACACTTGAAAAGGTTTTTAGTGGTAATATAGTTGTAACAGGCATTAACAGTGCGCAATAAATAAGGCAGATTCCTCCATCAAGACCGACCAACATCAGTCTGAGTGACTGTCATGACACTGGCACTTTTAAATGCATCTCAAATTCCGTCAGTTCAACCAGGATTACTTAAGACAAAAACGCCCCATCTCTCTCTGTTACTCTGTATCTTCAGTGATTCCATTAAACTTCATGAGAATGCCCGAAGTCACTGGAAAAGGAAAGCAAAGCAGAACAAGCTTAATTTCGACAGCGTCTGCGCTGATGAACGCCTGCGAGCGAAGTGCAGCTCCCGCGCAGGTCCAGCCACCCCGCGCATGGGAGCAGCCGGGCCCCATTCCGGTCAGGAGCTGCCATCTGCTGGGAGCTGCAGCCCCAGCACAGCAGAGCCGCGCAGGGAAAAACGCTTGGATTTCGCAATCAGTGTTCATTAAGAGCAACGGTGGCTTAATTTTTAACTATTAATTTCTGTAAATAAAGCTGGAGCAACTACAGGCAATTCCATCAGTAATTTCCATCTCTTTACTCCTGCTACCGACTGTAGATTGCAGTTCTGCTTCTACAACATTTGAGGGCAATAAAAAAAATAGCTGAATCATTTTGTCAGTTGGACCTTCGATTAAGATAAAACAAATGAACCTAACACAGCCCAAGCTGTAGCACAGCGTTCCACAAGACACATGGGTGCAGCGCTGGCAAGAGCCAAAAGCCCCCGATGTCTTTAGCTTTTCCCTTTGACCTCAGTTCAAGAGACTGAAAAAAAGTAAAATAGCAAAATACAGAATGATGCAAAATAAGGCATAATTCTTTACTAAAAGTACTTACAGGTAGATGAGAGTCCCTAAAGGTTTTTTTTCTCCCAGCACAGAAAATCTCCTGACAGGTAGGGATAGAGAGAAAGAGAAGTGGCAACCTGGTGCTCATAAACAAATACATGGCAGGTCTACATGTCAAAAACAGGGAGACAAAGGAATTCTCAGGATCAGTTTATGACCTTCTTGGTTTTTTCATCATTCAGCTGGAAGAAGGAACTGGACACAGTCGCTTTTAGTCCAGTTTACCATCAGATATCCATACAAACAATAAAAAATTAAGCAAAACTCACCCATTTTCACAATTTGCAAGAGACTGAATCCTTCTTCCCCATCCAAGTGAGGACTGACCTTGCAACTGCGTGTCCACATTGTGACAACAACCCTCAGCGACAGAAAGGACATATGAACCAGACTGGTGACAGCTGAACCCTTGTTCCTCTCCATCTTCCCTAACTAACCTCCCCTCACACTATCACTTTATCCTTAGTACGTACTTCTTGCTGCAAGACTGTGTACCTAGAAGCAATTTAGAACACCGTATTTTTATACTGCCATGGTTTTGTCACACATTAGGCTAGGTTTGCACTTTGCTGCTGAGGCAGAAACTAATTGGTAGGGCCTTAATATTGCCCTTTTTCTCAAGGATGTTCCATAGCCTTTGATGACACCTGCAACATGCGCCTGCACACCCAGAAGTACAGAGCCTACAGAATAGCTCAGGCTGGGCTGCTGTGTGGTCACAACCCATCCTCTCTCAAAGAGCAGTAACAAACATCACCTCTGTTTGCTAAGAAAGCCGAAGAGCTGCTATTTCACTAACCAAAGTAGGCAAAAGAAGAGAACTGTGGAATAGCAGAGCCTTGCTATGCAGCTATTCCAAGGAATCTTCTTTTTTTTAACTGGAAAAAGATGAATTACTGTGTCATTTTCATCAGCACAAACAAACAACAGAGCAACATCATCCAAGACAACACAGTCAGACTGAGAAGAGCCCCCTCCTGACTTCTACGTCTGAGCTTCCAAGCTGGAAATGAAAGGCAAGCACAGGGTCCTTCACAGCAAATGGAGAGAACGATTTATGAGGCAACAAACTGCAAATGCAGATATTTCTACATCACTGCTTTTGAAAAACACATTCTCAGAGGTAAAGGTTAAGTCTTAAAACACTTCACCCGTTCAATACTTGTGTGAATCATCATCTTTTGAGCATCTGTTCTGGATCTGATAGCTTGAAGATAGTCCTTTTAAGGGCTTAATTCCAACCCACAATATTATCTTAGTTCTAATATGAGACAATAATAATGCATCGCTTGATTTGAGACTTTTTTCTTTTTATTTGCACTACCCCCTTACAAAAGGTATTACAACTTTTTATCTCAGCCCTGGATTCACACTTTCTTAGCCCTTTTCCCTTCTTCCCACCTACCCCCTCATATTTCAGACTTGAGAGCTGGAACATTTCTCAATTACAATGTTTATACAAAGTTTGTATTTCATTATCACACATCTTTCTCTTTCTGTAGGCAGCCCTATGGTTCATTCCCATTTTTCTGCAAGAGGATCTCAGATTATTTATCCTATTTCCCTAGGATGGAGGAGTCCTGGCAAGTTCCAGTGGACTCCAAGGACTAGTGGTTTCTTGAGATAAAATTTCCAGCTCAAATGCTGCAATATGCTCCTTTTTGAGTCTAGGCAGAAAACCCATTACCCTGAACAGATGGGAGGTAGTCTGTGGGAAGAGAAAATCTGCTCAAGCAAAAACTTAGAATACAAAAAATAATCAAAATATGTGAGTCACAGGCCTGATAATAATCACAAGATTGGCTTAAGAGATCCCAAAATTTTAAGAGAAGCACCTTTTAAGGAAAATGGTGTACACGGTTCTTTTTATTCATTCTGTGCTTTTGATCTCCTTCAAGAGAAATGTAAGCCTATTTACTTGAAAGGGGAGCGGAGATGCTGACTCTACTACAAAAGCTGTGACCTCAATTAAAACAAGAAGATGTTCACAAGAACATTTGGAGTGCTCCCAATATCAGGACACTCAGTGAAGGGTGCTGGCCACCCTGAAGGTGTGAACAGCAATTGTCAGGCAAACGTGATGGCGACTTGAGCAGTCTGTGCTCGGCCCCAATTAGAACTCAGTGCAACCTCACTGGAGAGCAGTAAGGACAGAGGTCAGGCCTCAAAATGCATCCTTACATTCATTAACTGTTAAGCTTCCTCGATGATACAGGAACGTGTGTTTCAATCTTTCAACTTGCTGAACCATGTAGCTTTGATTGACAAAACCTTATCCCATTAATTTGAAATCATCACTGCTTGAAGAGATTGGCATGGAATTCCCAAATGCAGCAAAACCAGATAGAACTCAATCACTATTCTTTTAACTGGCATCTCCTTTTTCCCAGGGCAGTCCTGGAGGATCTTTTAGAATGACTTGCTGGCACTGGTGCAAAACAGTCGCATCTCCTACGACCAAAATCAGCTACTTTGGACAAAAGCCGTACCCTTGGTCTTAGAGCTTATTAGCCCCTCTACAGCTGGCAAAACATTTTGTACAAAGTGAAATACAGACTAAGCCATTTCCCACATGCTTTCTGCTGTCTTCCTGGTCACTTAAAACAATGCTCCCCCCTTCTCCATGTCAACAGTGTGTCAGTGCAGTCACCACCAGCCACATTCCCAGCTTCCCTTCCCCTCTCAGGTTCTATTTCCTTTATGCTGATTTTCCTTTCTGCTGCTTTATTCTTTTTCAGGTTGTTTGAGGGGTTTATTGCTTCCACCCTCCTTCTATGGTCAGCAAAGCACTTTACATCAGATCAACCAAACCGTGCTAAGAATTCCGTAATAGGTTTGTGCAGTTTCAACTTTACTTGCAGTACTTCAGGTTCATGTCACATGAGCTAGTTTGACAACAGATATCTAATCTAAAATTGAAGTGGTGGGTGTATGTCTGTATATGCCTATATATACTATACACATATACATGCATATGTGTGTTTAGAGGTCTGCAAAATGACAGCATGTCTCCTGTCCTTTACTGACTCTATAAACCTCTGGCTTCCTTTTAGAGAGCAAGTACTGTATCAGAGTCAAGAATCACTTATTATGTGCTGTTTTGCAACACGTCACCAAGAAGACAAAAGGTAAATTGCCCAGAGGTTTTACCTCTGGTAACAACCATTCCATCATCTCTTGCTTAACTTCCAAATAAAGGCATAGCAAAAATACACTCAATAAGTAGGCTGGGTTTTGGTTGGGTTTTTTTTAAACCCACTATATCAACAACTTCCAGCTTTCTGCACAAAGCTGACTTGTGTTCTTCCTGGGCTTCACATTTCTGATTAAATTCACCCCAGAATGCACAGGCATGTGCTACTGTGCAGTCAGTGGAAACTGGATGGACTACCCACACAAATATGACATGGAAGCCGCAATGTGGGTACTGACAGGCATGAGGATAAGGGTGCAGGAAAAGGTAACCTACAGTAAACTGAGGAGGAGTGAGTCTGGAAGGAAAGCACCAGTATTACAACAGGGACTACTGCTCAACTCAACCCACTGATGACTTCATATCAACCCTTCCTCAAAGCAAGGGGAGGAAGAAGGGACACAGTGCTGGACAAGTGGACTTCACAGAAGAGGAAAAAGGAGCCACAGAGGAGCAGTATAAAAAAGCACTATAGCAAATGGGTGTAATGGCTTTTAACAAGTGCCTTCTTTTTATAAGTTTCAGACGAAACACATTTACTAGAGTGACATTCATGCCAGGCCAGCAGAGTCCAATGCTCCCCATGGGGTGTGACTCACCAACTCTCTTAAGATCTTCATCATCTGAACTAATACAAGCTCTCAATGCCCAGTGCCTAGTCAGTTATTCCCGTGTTGTGACAGGAGACCAAAACAAAACTATGGAAAAGAAAAAATCAATTTAATTGGAATAAGGGCAGATTAACAGCACTGAATTTTTTAGTGCCGTAGGGTAAAGGAGGCTAAAGACTAATTCTGAATTATCAGTGGCATTATCACCACCTGAAGTTTAGGATTATGAAATCCCAAATACCATTATAAAGAGCCCTTTAAATAAATCTCAGTTATCAGCTGAATATAGATGAGGATAACACTTGTGCTCCTCTTCACTTGCAGTAAGGTTAAGGTGTACCAGCACACATGAGAAAGCTTTCTAATAAGCTAAAAAGAAAATAAAAGAGGAGGAGACAGCTTTAAGAAGCTCACACAAACAGAGCTCTCTTGCATGCTCTCTCCAAGCGATTTCTAAGCAAGCCAATCCTTCGGCCAGATGAAAGCACACAGTTTACATAACCAATCTTAACATGATAGACATGTTCCTTACTCTGAAATCTATCTGACTACAGGACACATATGCTTTCTGTTTTCATTTTAAGCATCTTTTCATGCTAGAAATTCATGGATTGAAACTAGAAAGGGCAGGAGAATCATTGCAAAAACACAGGTCAGTTAATAGAACAAAGGAAAAACCTCAAATAGTTGTTTTATTGGCACAGGGAACAAGACGATGCCCGTAAGAAAACTGAAAGAGTAACTCCCTAGCGTACAGTCCTAGGTAAAGCAATTTATTTCCCTCTACATAAATCTCACTCTGTTAAAAAAGAATGGCATTACTTCAAAAAGTATTTCTCAGATAAAAAGAAATCAATGTAAGGTTTTGATTATGTAAAATATGAAACCAACATAATTCCCTCCCCATTTCTGCCTGTGACTCACTGCAGAAGCTGTACCATGTGCCTGAGTCACCTGCACACTACTTGTGCCTCAGAAGGACACAAATTATGAGTCGGTTATAGCTGAGTTAACATAGTAATAGTAGATCACTATTACCCTCTTCCAACGAGCATTTAAGTATATACATACAGGGTAATTTATGGCAGCTCATGAAAATGTCTCTTCTGACAAATGGTCATGACCATTAACTTGAACAGAACACATTTGCATATTGTTCTGAATAATGAGACAGGCAGAGTTCCCGTGACACCAGAAGGGGTCACACCACAAAGCCACCACAGAAGGAAGGCAATTGCATCTTCTGGACCAATAGCACAAGGAGTTTCAATATGGGTGACCTTGGTTAGAGGAAGACTTTCTATCTCAGCTGAAGGCAAAAAGCTGCCAGGGGTAGAGATGTGAATATCTAGCTCAATAAGAAAAGGGTGAGAACACTGTAAGCATTACTCATTTTTGCCCGCTGTATCTTTTATCTGTGCAATTTGCTTAGCCAGTTTGGTAGGAGAAGCATATGAGCACCTGTGTGTCACAGGCCAGCTTGTGCCTGAATTCTAACAATCAAATTCTAATAACTGAATTCTAACAACCAAAGAAATACGTCTGCCCAGCAAAGACACTGCTCTTTACCTCAAAAGATATTCTATGCAGCTTTCAAATACCTGGAAAATCATTAACACAACTGATATGTATTCCATAAAAAAGATAGGCCAGATTGCTCAAGACAATTTAGGCAGAATGATAAATGAAAATCCAGTACCAAACTATATATAGGCAGTTTATACATGCTCTTAA
Source organism: Ara ararauna (assembly GCA_028858755.1). Taxonomy (NCBI): domain Eukaryota; kingdom Metazoa; phylum Chordata; class Aves; order Psittaciformes; family Psittacidae; genus Ara; species Ara ararauna. Next base: position 2,773,985 of record CM054385.1, read on the forward strand.
CAGACTTCCCACTTACCAACATGGGCTTTGAAAATAGTAAGCCTCAATAGCATATTTATTATTAACACCATAATGAGAGGAGAATCTGATTTATAATAGATGAGAATGGGAAAGACGAGAGGTATTATACTTAGTGACACTTAGGAAAACATGATCTTCCAAGCAGAAATAAGAAAATAAGAAATATTTGGGTTCATGAAGGGCCATGAGGATGATCAGGGGACTGGAGCACCTCCCATATGAAGATAGGATGAGAAACCTGGGGCTGTTCAGCCTGGAGAAGAGAAGGCTGCATGGAGACCTCAGAGCAGCCTTACAGTATCTGAAGGGGGCCTATAGGAATGCTGGGGAGGGACTCTTCATGAGGGACTGTAGTGAGAGGACAAGGGGTAACGGGTTCAAACTTAAACAGGGGAAGTTTAGACTGGATATGAGGAAGAAATTCTTTCCTGTAAGGGTGGTGAGGCACTGGAATGGGTTACCCAGGGAAGTTGTGAATGCTCCATCGCTGGCGGTGTTCAAGGCCAGGTTGGACATAGCCTTGGGTGGCATGGTTTAGTGTGAGGTGTCCCTGCCCATGGCAGGGAGGTTGGAACTGGATGATCTTAAGGTCCTTTCCAACCCTAACTACTCTATGATTCTATGTGACCTCATCGTCTTAACTCACATATTGTACAGCCTCGTATGTTCCAATAAAGTAGCGTTTTTCAGGGACTTTATTTCTTCTGAATGCTTGAAACTGGCAATGCTGCCATTTTGACAGCATGCTGGCGAGCATGAAGTGATCTAGAAAGAAAGGAGCACCTATATTTTTCACTGCTTTCTTCACTCTTAGGAGGCTGTTCTTATCTTCACCAGAACAGAGAAGCGGGGATTACCACAGCAAATAGGCCATTGCTCACTATGTTTTTTCCCCTGCTGAAATTTATCTTATGGCTTCAAAGAGCCTCATTTCAGAGATTCCACAGCTGAAGGCAAATCAGCAAATGTCTGTCCCTCCCCCCTCCTGGTTACTAAAAATGTGCCGACTTCCTTCTCTGCCTACATATGGCTCCCAGCCTCTTTCAGTGAGAAACCCTGTCCCAAAGAGCACACAGCCGTTTGTACATTACCCTAAGAGAGTAGCAGACAGGGAGCTGTTTATTTCTCCTCCCTCCCATATAATCACAGATGCTATTCTTAACTGTCACTTTCACTTTGTATTGTTCATATTGTGTGGGACGAGGCTGGTTCTTTTCTTAAAGCCATGCTCACTACAAAACAAAATGCCACCGTAATTTCTTCTTTGCCAATTGCAAGTGTATTTTCAGATACCAACTGGCTTTGAAAGTAGAATATTAAATGAGTATTTAGATACCCTTTATCAGTCCACTCTGGTTATGGGGGTCTCCTTGGTTTTGAACAAGTCCTTTTGCTTGGGATTCAATGCTTATGGCCACAGCTAAATTTGACAGGTTTAACTGGAACAAAGCCAGTCCAGGTGGCACTGCAAGAAATCCCGCAGAGAGGAAAGCTCAAAGGAATTAAACATACAGAGCAAAGTGTGGGTTGAATGACAAAAGTGAATTTAACTGGAAGGGGAGCTAAAGGGACACTGATGAAAGGAGATCAAGACAGTGCAGTGCATTTGGAATATTAACATCAGAGCCTGCCAGCAATTCCGTGAAACCCGGTGACTCACACCTCTTTCTCTCCGCTCACCACGACGTGCCTCAAACCTTATTCCCTTTTATTACCGTCTCTACAATTTTACATTCCTTTTACTCTCACAGTGAATATGGTACAAGTTGATTAAGAAACCTGATGGAAGCGAGGACATACGGAAAGGTCTGCTGCAACGAAACACACCAGGTCCTTTCGTAACAGCACTAAAACCTAGGAGGACTTTCTCACAGTGTTTTGCTGCGCTGTTTGAAATCAGTGAATTTATTCCACCTTAAGAAAGAATAAGTGGTTTTCTTCCCTCTGTGAACATAAAGGGATCCAAGCATGCTATACCCATTTCCTTTCTTTTACAGCCACACAACCTTAATAAAGCTGACATTTCTCATATGGAATTACAAGCAAATAAAGTGCTATGCTTTAGAAAACTACACTTGTGGCAAATCATTTTTTAAACATCTTGAACTGTTGTTTCTAGGCTGAACTTTCTAATCTGAAGAATTATTTCGTGTATCACAAAAAGGTGCTTCAAAAGGCTGAAAGACCAACGTACAGAAAAAGTTTGCTAACTAATGGCCTCCAGTTTCCAGGCAGGATCTGTATTTGTAGTTCTAACGGCTGCCAGTTTTCAACTTACTCAGTAAGAGAGTAGTCCTGTCACAAAGCGTGGCTGATGTCCGAGTGACATGTGTGCACACGTTACCTGGCACACAGTATTGGTCCTACATTCTAATTTAACAGCATTGCAGCTCTCCTCTGTGGGTGCTTTTGTGGCTCTTTAGAAAGGGGGATTAAAATGTAGAAGACTTGAGGTTATCAAAAAGGCTATTTGAAGTTCACACCCTGTAATTATCAAATCACACTAATAACAACAATACTAAAAAGCCACACACAGATCCAGATTCCATTTCTACCATAACTCCGTAACAAAAGTATCCATACTAAAAATAACAGAAGAATTCAACTGCTGATGTCATAAACTAACATCTGCAGAAAGATTTTTATCTTCAATTTAGCAGCACCTGAAATAGTTGGTGACAACAAATGATGGATTATTCCCTATTGTCACATAATTGCACTGCAACCAGGAATTCTGCGCCTGCATTCTGTGTCCTTCATCTCCCTTTCCTTTCCCTGCAGTGATCCACTAGGATGTTTTCCTGAGACTTTAGAAAAGAAGGGATAGCACTTAGTTTCCAGGGACAAGATTTTCCAAAATCCTGTTTTGTTGCTTTTTGCATTCCTGATGAAATATTTTGCAGTAACACTAATGCCCTGCTGGGGTGAGCGGTAGCGAGCTCTGTGGATCTGATGTTAATTACCCAGAGAGCTAACAAATATTACATCTGGAGACAGACTGCAACTTAAGCATCTTCCACTTAGAGAAATGTTGCCCTTTCTTCACAAGCAATGTTCCATCAGTGTAAAATAATGATAACCTTTGAAAAAGCAGCATGAAAAAAGGTAAGGAAGCATCTGCTGGGTATGGCCCAAAAGGAAAAGCCATGCTTCTTCCATACACCCAAACCTAGCACTAGCCAGCACATGTGCACATTAAAACCATACAATCCTCACTGACTCTACAGAAATGACTATTTTCTATTATCTATTTCTTAGAATACATTAACATCTTTCATCTAAAGAGCAAAATCATGCTGCTTTCTTGTACTTTCAGAGGCTGTGCAAGAGCATACTTAGTTCAGTAGTCAGCCTAAATACACAGATTCTGGAAATACATGGTTTTTTGCAAGCAGGAATGAATTCACTCTACACACACCCTGAGCCAGTTGGAAGCCATCCAGCCACAGTTACACATGTTGACAAGACCAACTCAAGTCCCTATTTTATATACACTTACACAGCCCGCTTACACACACACACTTGGTACGGAGATGCAAACAAAGGTGCAAAGTATGTTGTTCCACTTTGCCTTCTCCAAAAGTTCCCACGTGGTACAGATAGGGACACCTACTGTCAGTTAGCTGCGCACAGATTGACTCGTGAGCGACTAGGAAATTAAATCCTCCCTGAAGAAATAGTCAGAGCTGCGTGTTCTGTAAATATAAAAGAGGACCACAAGTAAAAAATACATAAATAAAACACATTCAGTCACACATCATGAATTTATATGCAAAATATTCCCCTATAGCTGTCATCAAAAGACATTCTGAGCTGAACTGGATATAAAGTGTGCATTGACTTTATTGCCTGACTCACTCAGGCTTGTTTTCTAACAGATGGGAAGTGCTGAGCTCCGACCACGGGTTCCCCCTCCAGCAGCAGCTCACTGAAGCACGGACTTTCCTGGTGCTCAGCTGACTCAGATGCTGCCACCTGACTCATTTTGCCCAAATGCTGCACAGACAACTAAGATGTTATAACATTTCTTCTGCAAACAATTCATGCCTGAGACACAGAATCACAGACTCCCAGAACGGTGTGTGTTGGAAGGGACCTTAAAGCTCATCCAGTTCCAACCCCTGCCATTGCAGGGACACCTTTCACTAGAGCAGCTTGCTTCAAGCTCCACCCAACCTGGCCTTGAACGCTGCCAGGGATGGGGCAGCCACAGCTTCTCTGGGCACCCTGTACCAGCACCTCAGCACCCTCACAGGGAAGAGCTTCTTCCTTATATCTAACCTGAACTTCCCCTGCTTCAGTTTAAACCCATCATCCCTTGTCCTGTTGCTGCAGTCCTTCATGAAGAGTCCCTCTCCAGCATCCTTTTAGTCCCCTTCAGATACTGGAAGCTGCTCTAAGGTCTCCACACAGCTTCTCTCCTCCAGGCTGAACAGCCCCAATGCTCTCAGCCTGTCAAGAACCACAAGAATCTATCATCTACATTCAAACATACTTCTGAAAATTACTAACCAACCAAGGCAGCTGCATTTCTACATTTCTGCATTCTCAAAACTGTCAGAGTTTAACCACACGTTACTAGCGATGCCGAGGCCTGTGGCCATGCATCCGAGCAGAACAAGGCACAAGCCCATGCTGGCTACAGGCAATGTCAGAACAGTAACACAACAAAGAGCAATTGCATCCACTCTCTCCTGCATCGCACCCTTGCCCTCAGAAAAGCTGCTGAGGGGAATCCAAATGCCTCCCCTGCTGCAGAGCATCATTTTGGCACCATGCATCACTGCTGTAACATTACCACAGCCACTCTTTTTGTCATGTATATCAGAAAAACTATTTACATGAGTTCTTGGTGCATAGTGTCACGCACATGGACATTGAGCCTGGCTGGTGCAAGAAATGGAGGTGAAAGACTGCAGCAACCAGGGGTGCGTGCCAAGCACATAAACCTCAGCGAGGAGAGAGAGGGACCAACATACCTCAGCTGTCATGATTCCACCCCTCTCTGGAAGGCTGAAGACGTGGTCAGTGACAGAAGCAGATTATCCCTTCCCTGAACAGGACATGAATATGAACACAAATACTGAGTACTATGGAAAACTTAGTATAAGCTATCAATCACTGAAAGCTTCTTACATGCACTTCCCCCTGCACAACATATATTTAGTGAAGAGTTGCAGTGTTTTTCTCTCCTCCCTGGAGCTTCAATCCTATAGCACAATATTCACTGCCATCTTGCCTCAAGTTCCAAGATTGAGGCACTTTGGCATAGAAGTGCCTAAAAATAAAGCAAGTACTTCCATGAGCAGCAGCACTTGGCAGTGGAGAAAAATCAGGCTTCGTATTTAAATTATGCTTAGTAGAGCAGAATCAAATCTTCCTACCTGCTGAGTACCAACCTTGCTTACCTCACTTCTGTCTTCCTCACATCAGCAAGGATAATGGCATTATTTGGGCACAAGACGTACTGGGGAATTTCATTATCGTCAAATCCTAAGCATTGTCCAATTCTAAAGGTCTTAAAATCCTATTGTAAAATCAGAAATACCGCAAAATACTGAACAGTTGATAAAAACAAACTCAACACAACGAATGAGAAATCCTAAAAGGGAAATTAAACCAAAATAATAAAGTCTACATCCAGGGACTAATTAAAACTCCACTTGGGAGGAGACCAGCCTATAGATTATAACTGCTAAAATTCTGCTCCTACAGTTCTGCTGGACGCTGTGTGTTCACTGTGTTGGACACAATAACCAGCATTAATCTTGATGCTTCTGGACATGTTGAGGGTACTTCACACAGACTTCCACCTGCCTGGAATCATGCTGCGAGCTCTTCCCAGCACCTGTTCACCTGCCCATAAACCACCATGTGCCCACCGGCAGCTACCACTACTACATGTAAGGAAAGCTCTTAAAAGACATCAAAGCAGCACTAGTGAATGACATCCACCATAAATAATGGGAACTCTCTTATGCATGTGCTCACACCGCCTGAAGTTTGAAGACATTATATTCATTTAAAAAATGAATATATACAATCCGCTAATATATTCTTAATAATAAATACCCACATAGCTCATCTGGTTTATAGGATTAAAACTCTTGCATCACAAAATACAAAGCAGTCAACACAAAATGTGATACATTTTCTATCACGTCCTGCCACTGGATCTTCAGACTAATATGAATCCCAGTTTTTAAAGTGATCATTTCCCAGTATCAGTAGTTGCATCTGGCACCTAATGTGTGACAACAGTTACACTGCACTTCATATCCTGACAAATACCTGGAAAAAAGAACAATTACTAGTCATATGCTCCTCTCTGATAAAGGGCAAATAAATCAAAATATGAGACAATGTGCATTTACGCTGATAAGTCTCATGCACACACATACAGCTTTTACTGAAGGAGTTAGTTCAGTTTCCCGTAAAAGCAAGGCTTACATGATCTTAGAATCACAGAATGGTTTGGGTTGGAAGGGACCTTAAGATCATCCAGCTCCAACCCCCTGCCATGGGCAGGGACACCTCACACAAGACCATGTCACCCAAGGCTCTGTCCAGCCTGGCCTTCAACACTGCCAGGGATGCGGCATTTACCACTTCTTTGGGCAACCTATGCCTGGGCCGCACCACACTCACAGGGAAGAACTTCCTTATATCCCACCTGATATAAGGAAGGTTATATATATATCCTATCCTGCACCCCTGGTAATTTTTGAATGGGCAATTCCAATCAAATCAGAGAGAGAGACGGTATCTCACAATCCAGTGGCCTTGGGAAAACTGGAAAAAAAAGTAGTAGAAAAATACTAAGCCCTCTTCAAAGAGAAATAGCTTCGAAACGTATTGATAGTTCCTGCCGCTCTTTATGCATGATTTTGGATACTATTTTAAATCCTTCAGTCCTTCTATGTTTATCTTGAAATTATTCACTAAGAAAGTACTGAGAGATCTCTTCATAAGGAAGGATATTGTGCTGGGAAAAGGAAACTCCCAGCTGGTTCTTCACTTCTTACTGAGCAACAATCAAGAGCATCAGAAAGATAGTCAAACAAATAGATCTTTGGAGCGCTGTGAATCTGAATTTGCTCTGCTATTTCCTTGCAAGCATCTCTGTCTGCATATGGTACATCCTAAAACCCTGCTGCCAGTTCCGTGCTGAGCCATTCCCACCTTCCATCCAAGTGCTCAGCTGAGCGCACCTGCTGCCCTACATTCCTGTTGCCCTTGGCACCATTATACCCCTCAATATCACGTTATGTTGGTCCGTGGAGAAAAGAAACATTTACCAGTGTACCAAGTAGTTTAGGCAGGACGCTGCAGGACAGCAGTAGCCAGAGAAATAAGCAATGCTGAGTGCTGTGAGAGAAGGCTGCGTGTGGCAGATCCCTCTGGAAGGCAGTTCTCCATCTCCCTGCAACGATTTCTGAATTCTCCATCCATTTAGATATTTCACACAGAGGCAGCAATAAAGCTTCAATCAATGCCATGGAACTTGGCTTTCTTTAGTCACGTTCCACAGACCCCTTTAAAACAACCCATGGGCTAAGCAGCCAGAGACAGCAACTCAAAGTACTGCCCTGCTACAAACCTTGAAACTTTTGCTCTCTTCTTTGTGACATGCAAATTACTTAGCTCTCATAGACTACATTTCAGCTGATATCTCATGTAGTCTCCTTGACGCCCAAATGTCTTGCAACCAGGCTCCCTTTTCAGCTATGTGACTAAACTAGAGACAGGACTCCTCGATCTCACTCACCTCTGCATACATGCATCGAAAATGACAACTACCAAAGGCCTTGCAGAAATTTTAGTACCATCTGCCTCTCCCCTAAAGATTTCACACCTCAGTTCCCCAGTCCTGACAAATTCCCCAGCACTTTCCACTGACTGATAAATCCCAGCTGCTTGTTGCCAGGAGCCTGAAGAGAGGACAATGTACTGCAGCATCATCACCTCTCAATGATCCTTACAGGTCCCTTCCAACCTGCGATAGCCTATGATTCTCTTTGTCAGCTTCAGACTGCCAAAATGAAATCACAGTACAGACCAGGAAAAAAACGGCATTAGACTAAGCATCACAATCAGATATGTGAGCATATGCACCCCATGAAGAGAACACAGTTTCAGAAATACCAAACAGCAGTTTTACAGGAGAAAAATCAATACTGGTCACATGCAAATAATAAATGAATTCCAGAATACTGAGTAACCTGTCAGTGTTGGCAGGAACGATCAATACACACGTGTCAGAAAGAACAACAAAGTTAGCATAAAAAGGTATAAATATATATGACACTGGGATCTGCATTGTAGCTTGTGGCAGGGATGGAGATGTTAGGATTTGGGAAAACCTGCATGATGACGATCCGATGTCCTTTAATGTAGGAGAAAAGGCCCACTCATGTGCTCTAAAGGTATCGTCATTTACAGAACTGTAATGGTGTTGATGTACAGTGCGACTGTACAGATGTTGGATTTGCAAGCTCAGGGATCCTGCTTGTGTGGGTAACGTTAAACATATACTGGGATAACATACAGAAAAAAAGTGAGAACAATACTGTATGTAGTGCATTTCAGCCTGCTGTATGTTAAATATGTAGACTTTCATCTTCAGATTAATGTAAGGTCCTGGGGATGCTGATTGACGGCCACTGAACATAAGCCAGCATGTGCCCCGGCACCCAAGAAGGGCATCCTGGCCTGTATCACAAATAGTGTAGCCAGCAGGACCAGGGAAGTGATCGTCCTCCTGCACTCGGCACTGGCGAGGCTGTACCTCGAGTGCTGTGTTCAGCTGTGGGCCCCTCACTACAAGAGAGACATTGAGGTGCTGGAGTGCGTCCAGAGAAGGGCAATGGAACTGGTGCAGGGCCTGGAGCACAGTGTGATGAGGAACAGCTGAGGGAACTGGGGTTGTTCAGTCTGGAGAGGAGAAGGCTCAGGGGGAACTTTATCACTCTCTACAACTACCTGAAAGGAGGTTGTAGTGAGGCACTGGTCGGTCTCTTCTCCCAAGTGGCGAGCGATAGGGCAAGAGGTAATGGTGTCAAGCTATGCCAGGGGACGTTTAAGTTGGATATTGGGAACCATATCTTCACGAAGGTGATCAGATATTGGAACAGGCTTTCCAGGGAAGTGGTGGAATCACCATCCCTGGAAGTGTTCAAAAAAATGAGGCCCTCAGTGGCATGGTTTAGTGGTGGACTTGGCAGTCCTGGGGTGCAGGTTGGACTTGATGATCTTGAAGGTCTTTTCCGACCTAATTGATTCTAGGATTCTATGTTTTATCTTCAGAACATTCAAGCAATGATCTCTCCTTCCATTTCCTGTAAGTATTCTCATATAAAAAATAAAAAACACAAAGTCTTTCAAGTACTATTTCTTGTTCTTCATTAAATGGAAGCTCTGCTTAATGGAAGAAAAGCTATTGTTTTATCTAAGTTCAATATCTTCCCTCCTTCTGGAAAGGCATTAAAAAGAGAAAACAAGTACACAAATGTTTGAATTTTGACAGAAAATTTTCCATCAGCGTAATATTATACAGAATCCATAAAAAGCTCAGAGAAATAAACACAACAGGACTGATAGTGTTACACATTTTACAACATTATTTCAAGTAAAATGAGAAAACTGTCACAAGAAATACGGACCATATAAATTAGGCTGTAGGAGTAAGAACACTACTCAGGATTAGGCTTCCTTCTGACACGCTGCAGTGCCAAAGCCAGCTGACGGCAGGGAAGCATCAGAGCAGGATGGCATACACAGAAGACAATGGTACAGACTCCCTGTGCGTAGCAAAGGGCAAACCACCTCCTGTTAAAAACAAGCACTGTTCCAAAGGGCTTAGCACATAAGGCAGGAGGGGAAGGTCAAAGGTGAGTATTCTCTATATGTTTAGCAATAAAAATTATGTTCATGAGCACTATAGAAGTCTCATGCCTGTACCTGCTGCACTGGTTGGAGATACTTGACAGAGGTAGGAAGAGTAGCATTGCTTACTGCAGAAACAAGGTTAATAAAAAGTAAATTGAAATAAGTATATAGAATAATGATTGATTTAAATTATACATAGATCAAGAATCTTTCTTCTTCCAAGCTTTCGTCCACAACTAAAGAACAATGGTTTCTTTTTTAACCCCATATTAACACAAATTAATCAATCCAAATTGCATTTGGAAGGAATAAATCTGTCTGAACCTGTCAAACATGATTAAAGAGAAGCCATCATTGCCAGAGAAAGTGCCAAGATTGTAACAAAATCAAAAAGAGATTAACCATTCCTATCAAAAACACCCAAAGCTTCTATAATTTACAGTAAGCCACAGCAGAAGAAATATCCCATTTTTAAATTCAGGACTGTAGTCAGCCATGCAAGGAGAATATATATTCCAGCTCACACAAAAGGAACAGGATGTTTTACCCCTTTACCTTTTGCATACAAGTTTCTGACAGGTTTTTTCCTACAGTGTTGGGTGTTGCTTTGATTGAAGTTATTGGCCTAAATAACTGGTAAGATCTAGTAGGAAAAGAGAAAGATAAGTTTCTTAGTGCTAACAGCAGCATTATGTCCAATAACAACAGAAATACAAGCAGATACCAGACAACCACATACATGCTGTTGACTTGATTCATTTATATTATGGCTTGTAAAAATTACATATATAGCCACTCTGTTAAAATTCAAACCACTAAGTAGCTCCCCACTCCAGGGAAAGCAACTGCTCATGCAACCCAATGAAGCAGCACACAACAAACTAGACTACCCATCTCACCTACCAACCAGGCGCTGTCCTGAGGATCCAACTGCTTCACTTCACATAACTCACAGCTCCCTACCCAGATTTTTGTTTCCAGGCAAAAAAATAAGCCAGTACAGAAAATAACTTCTCCACCCCTCCACTGCTAAATTCCTGTAAGGCAGAAATGCTCTCTCCACCTGCCCACTTCCTCAGCAACTACATTCATCCTTTTCCTTTGCCTTCAATTTTCCAGCTCAGGATCATACGCCCTTCTCAGAAGGTCACCAGCAGTTAGTAACAACTCAAGGGTAACAGAGGAAGATGGAAAAGCACAGTGTTGTGGTTTAAGCTGTAAATCACGCAGTTTGCTCACTCACTCCCCCCTCTTTCTTCCCCCACCACTCGGGGGGGGGGGGGGGGGGAAATGAGGAGAAGAATCAAAAGAATGTAACTCCCACAGATTGAGATAAGAACAGTTTAGTAACTAAAGTATAACACAAACCACTGCTGCTATCACCAATAATAATAATGACAAGGCAAATACAAGGGAAGAGGACACAATTGCTCAGCACCCAACGACCGAGCTGTGAACTGAACTCTTCCACATTCCTACCCCCAGTTTTTACATCCTGGGCATGACGTGCTGTGGCATGGAATACCTCTTTGGTCAGTTTGGGTCAGGTGTCCTGTCTCCGCTTCCTCCCGGTTTCCCCTCCTCCCTGGCAGAGCATGAGGCTCAGAAAGTCCTTGGCCAGACCAAAACATTCTGAGCTGTAACTATAAACATCGGTGTTATCAGCACTGTTCCCAGGCCGAAAGTCAAAAGCACAGCACTGCACCAGCTACCACGAAGGAGAAAAATGACTGCTGCTGCTGAACCCATGACCCACAAGAAAGGAGTAACTAAGGCTCCATAACAGGAAACTATGAATTAGGTCATAAATGCAGAGATGAGATTTTAATACTTTCTTCAGTTTGGTAAGGTCTGGACCGGTTCTGACTGTGGTATCACAGAGGCATTACTAGAATTTGAACCTACAGATCAGAAAATTCTACCAAAGGGGTAGCAATGTCTTTTTCCTTTGTCAACATCCTGGCTATAACAAAAAAAAATGCTTGTCTTGGAGAGTTATTTACACACATGTCTATACAGGTAACATCAAGGTCTTTAATAGCATCTCTTGATTATGACTGTTAAACCACCAGGTATTTATTTCATAAGTCCTGATTGTGCAAGAGAAATGAAGAGGGGGTATGTGGTACAGAGAGGAAAAGGAACTTCTCAGAAAAATCTGCTGATGTTAGAAGATCTATTATAGCTTCAAGACTTTGTCAGGAAAAAAGAAAGTCGTGGGATTATGCCATAGAGCCTGATGTATATACACATATCTTCAAGAATGACGTTAGTGTGGGAAGAAACACTGTCTTAGAGACAGGTGTAAACTGCTCAATCTCAGCTGCTTGCACACGGATCAGGATACTTCTATTCCACAGTATGCAGATGCAATAGCATTTTTATATATTAAATGAATACTTGAGAGTTTAAAAATCTGCAATTTTACTTGTTCTGATTTTCTAATTATGGAACAATATTTGGAGGGAATAGTAATCTTCTGATGTAAAAAATGTAACATCCTCTCTTATCCTTCTCTCTTCCCCCTCCTCTTGGATGTTATTGATCGCATACAAGGACTTCTTGTCAATCAATAGCTTTTTCATGGCTTTGTGTTGCTATTTTGTCTTTTTGAAGTTTAACACCGTCCATGCTGAACCCAGGGACAGATTATTCAATGACTAAGCAAAAATACAAAACCAACATTGAAGCAATTTAGAATAGAAAGAGTAAGCAATTGCTTTGATTTCCAAAACAGCCATTCCCTCCAGCCCAACCCTTCGTCACTTTATGCAGTCCTGTCCTGCAGTGCTCACAGGGTCTGTTGGACCATTCACATAGAAGTCTTAAAATACAACTCCAAGTCCACAGCATTGTGTTTCTCAAGTACTTCTTGCAAATGTAACCCCGATTAGGACACTGCTCCAGTTGGTAAGACTCTAATGATGCTTTGCAGCAATCAGCACACGCACAAGTCCCCAAATTCAAAAGCCATCAGCAAGCTGGCTCATTTGTAACAGAACATTCTGAATAGAGCTGAACACTGGCTGTGCCTTGGAGTTTGTTTGTTAACACTTCAACTCCATTTTTAGAACTAACAAAGAGAAGTTATTAACCCAACCTGTAAAATCTGCTGGTTTATTATTGCCAAAATCAAGCAGTCGCTTTCTATCCCTGGAAGCATGTTTGCTATTGGAAAAAGAACTCTGGAAGGAAACTGAACAACATTCTGTATGAAATTTATTGAGGAAAAAAGACAAATTTCTATTTGCCGACAAATTTGCCTGATTTAAGAGATAGATTTAAGAGCTGTCACATACAAACAATACCTTTTTTAAAAGAAGGATGCGACCATTAACAGTCATGGAAATAATATAAAAGGAAATGATACCTGGGGGTGAGCCTCCACAGTACACATGACTTCAAGAGCCCCAAATGACAGCTGAAAGCAGCAGATCATTTCCAGCTCCAAACCTAACTGCTAAAACAATACCTTCTATAATACCTTAGTCCACACTTGAGGGCTCCGTTTCTGTTCTGCCCCCCACAGCACACCTTGCCTCTTACAAAGGCATTGCTTTTGTAGTTATTTGTAACTTTCACTATTAGTCAAATCAAATCTCCCACTACCACCAGGCTGATCCAGGTCACGTAACACCACTGGAATATGATGTTTAGCTTACTGCAGGAAAAGCAATTCAAATAGCACTAAATGAACCTAATAAGCACTGCCTTTTAGTCTGAAAATAGCATGTATTATTTATACAAAATCATGTTGATCATATATTTAAGCAAAATACTTTACTTTCAGAGAAGATGACAGACCCAGGCACTAACATCCCAGTACTTAGGAACACTTCACTGCCTTTATAGCTGACAGATTTTAGGATCTGAAAATGTCTGCAACATAGAGCCACTAATGGCTAACAAAGATTTTATTATGGCATGAGGAACAGAGAACTTCTTCAGATATTAAGCTAGGACTTCAAGAAATTGATAGATTTTCAATGTACAGACATGACAGATGGGATTTACCCTACTGATGAGGTTACTGTACCATCTGACACAATATCCCGCTGGAAGAATTCCAAAGGGCACACAACATTTGCTGCTCATATCTGCAAGTTTCTATTAAAACCAATGACGACAACAAACTTTTAGCAGGTACCTCTGACACTACCAGACCTCAATAAATGAGCACAACTGCCAATCTGTTGTGCTCTATTAAATCATGTCACAGATTAACGAATCCTGTGTCACACCTTTAGGTGGTTTCACCTTAGGTGACACCAGGAAGACACCACACACTAAGCAGCTCCTGCTAGGTGCAATGAGCTCTGTAAGGAACCACTCCAAAATACCAGTATTTAAGAAGAACCTACTACAAGCAGAGTACAGATACATATATTTCACGGGAAAAGGTCCTGAAAATCCAGGTGAGTTAAGGCCAAGAAGAAAGGAATGAAAGTACTCACATTTTTTATGGTTTGAACTCTGAAAAACAACTGTCCTGGAACTTGTATGTGCCTTTCTCAAGGAAGAACAGAAACTACAGCAAACGTGAACCACCTCTGCTTTGCTTGCTCTTAAAGTACAGCATGTTTGCAAAAGCATTTGCTTCTAACAAGTTTTAATTGAGAAATGAACTAAAAATTAAATAAGCAGTCAGATACCTCAAGTCCTTTTAAGTCCTTTTCAGTCCATTTTGCTGTGACCACTACTATGATTATCCTCAGACATCAAAGACTGCATTTGATAATAAAGATTTCCTATAAATTAGATGCAAACTGCTGCTTGACAAGCAAAGCGAATCTAAAAGATCGTTACTCATACTGCATGTATCTTTGCTTTAGTATGTTAAACGCACAACTCGGCTGCTAAAAGAATTTTCCATTTCCTCAAGAACCAGAATCATTGTATTAAATTGGAAGTTTATTTTTACTTGCTATGATTATCATCCTCTTGTGGAAAACATAATCAACTAAAATGGAAGGACAACTCAAAAGCGTTGGTCTTTCTTTCAAACTATATACTTGGAAAAAGCCCCTACGTGAACCTTAACCTCCTATCTACGAAATGAATCCTATGTGACAGGTTAGGCTACAGGACAGTAACCTGGAGTTGACTACAGGCGTAACCTTCCAACACAAGACTTCCCCAGGATCTGTGGGACTGCAGTTGTTAGCTCATCTTAGAAACACCCCAAGAACTGATGCTCTCAAGTGCTGACCTCACCTATGAGACTTGCACACTGATTTTTGCCTCATAACACCGCACACTGGTAACCTCTGGAGGTTTTAACTGTCTCACTGGTTTAGACCCTCATTTTGTAGACATCTACAAAAGAAGAGGCAGTTAGAACAGAGGGATGGGGTGGTTTATTTTTAGTTTCTTCTTTGCCCAAGCGTTTTATAAGTCCATGTTCAGGCAAACAGAAGTTCTTATATCAATATGATGGAAAGAACAAAGGAAATATTAAAACCTTTTGACTCCCAAGAAGAGTGTATTTCTCTGAAACAGTTACCCACAGCTCTCTTGGATAAGAAGAAAAACATCCAAGTGTGCATGATGGAGCTGTATCCAACAACGGTTCATCCTCCACTGTGGTTGGCATCACTGAAAGAATTCTGTCAAGATTTTTTCCTTGCAAATTTGATGCATTCGTCACTGAGACATCTGTTTCTCTTCTAATTCTTCCATATATGCTTGAAGTGTGCACTGCTATTAACACAATACTAACACATCAAACGTGCTGTTCTCGCTTCCCGCTGTGACCTCCCCTCTGCTGCTTTACTTCTACAGGTCAAGTCCTTTCCTGCTCCAACACAGCTTATCAGATTCTGTCTCAGTCTGATCTGCCTATGAACTGACATGGACATGTGCTTGAACATCCCTATTTTCCCATGGAACAGAGCCTTCTGCCAAATGTAAGGTACTGGCTGAGGAAAACAGACTAGGAACTGACTTCTACCGTGGCAAGAAAACTAAGGGTTGATGCAGTCTTCTGATGTTAGTGTTCAAAATAACATCACACTGCACCAAGTACTACTTCCTTTACATACCTGGCATAATTGTTATAGAAATTACATGTATTTTATATATTTATAACCACTTACACAACTATACATTATAGGTTTATGTAGTTTTACACATTTAATGCATATAAATATAGCATTTACAATGGCTGCCACTTTAAAGATCACTAAGTTATTGACATATACATGGAATTTCCTGCCAGGGAACAGGTTCTTTTCTCTGTTACTCGCAGGACTGTTACTTGTTCAGCTCATTGGCTTCCTGCAAACTGGGTAAGAGTTGAGTACTGGGTAAGTCTAAGAAGATTCTAACGATACCATACCACAGGAAGCTGAAAATTTGCATTACCCTAAAGACATGTATACCTTAATGTGGCCGAAATTGCTTATAGGGAACACTTCCATACCAGTTGTATTTTCAACCTATCCTGAGCCTCACCAGTGCTTTCCTTTGACAAAAAGCACATTCCAGAAAGCTGGGGAGTTGACTCATATGCTCTACTTAAATCTAAATGGAACGTTCCTCCTTTGAAGTCTGCTGACTCAGACTTTCTAAAATCCACAGATTACCATGCACATTAATAAAAGATCTGACATGACTGCAAAGCTTGATTTTTATATAGGCCTCCGCTTCTAAAAATGCAATAGAAGAATTAGAAATGATGTTCTGTTATTAAGATAGCTGTCAGATTGGGAGTATTTAAGAACAGTGGAAACAAATGAAGGACAGCACATCAGAAACTCAGGTTTGCAAACACAGGTATAGCCTTGTTAAAGGTATAAAACCAAACCCCACCACCGCATCTCTATAATACAGCTTCACTTCAGCTACAGAAGACATGCTGCACTTTCCTCTTATTTTATTTCTGCCTTTTAAAAAATAGCCACGTACTCCCTGTAAGCAAAATGTTCCAATACAAATGACTCAACTCTCCACACCTGCAATGGGTGGGATTTTGAATAAGGAAAGTTGAGGCATGAGAAAACCCAAAACCTTTCATAAAACTCATCAGCACAGCAGCCTATATTTGAGCTATGCTTAGAAAGAAGTAACATAAGTGCCCAACACTTGGCTGTAGCAATCTGAATAATTGCCATATGCTGTGTATGGAAAATATATGCAAATAAATCATGTGCAGCACAAGTAGATCCTGCTATAAACCTGTCTGTGGTAGTTTTTCTTTTGCCTTGCATGAAAACACCAGTAAAGCTCATGGTTAACATCACCAAATTACAGACATATCTTCAATGCCACCACATTTAATTAGCATCAGCAGATAAATTTATTTATGTTTCCGAGGTTATTTTCTGTGCTTGAGGAACTCAAAGACACAAATTACTAGAAACTGAAACACTTCTCAGTAAATGGTATTGTTGAACAGGGGCCAGGTGCCCAAACCTCCCTCCCTGTGTTTTAAAGGCTTTGGTAATGTGGAACCTGAGCTGCCGCACAGCGGGTAGAAAACTGTTTTACAAGTTCCCCTGATGACAACACATGGAAATTTCAGCTGACCCCATTATACATTCTCAGTTGAAATAAATAAATACTTCTATTGGGTGAGTCAGTATTAGCACAATTCCACTCCAACCAAAACCAGAGGTTGCAGAAAACTGTCGTGGTTTAAGCCTCTCAGCCCCCCAGGTTTCTCACTCACTCACTCCCCCCTCTTTCTTCCCCCCACTCCCGGAGGGATGGGAGGAGAATTGAAAGAATGCAGCTTCCACAGGTTGAGATAAGAACAGTTTACTAACTAAAGTATAACACAAACCACTACTGCTACCACCTATAATAATAATGACAAGCCAAATACAAGGAAAGAATACAATCGCTCGCCACCTATACCCAGCCCGACCCAGCAGCAAACCCCCTACCCTTCCAGGTCTCTGCTCTCCATTTTATATCCTGGGCATGACGTGCTGTGGCATGGAATACCTCTTTGATCAGTTTGGGTCAGGTGTCCTGTCTCTGCTTCCTCCCGGTTTCACCTCCTCCCTGGCAGAGCATGAGGCTCAAAAAGTCCTTGGTCAGACCAACACATTCTAAGCCGTAACTACAAACATCGGTGTTATCAGCACTGTTCCCAGGCCAAAAGTCAGAAACACAGCACTGCACCAGCTACTAAAAAGGAGAAAAATGACTGTTGCTGCTGAACCCATGACAAAAACCCACTATCAAATTATCAGACTAAAGGTAACTGTAGCACTCAATTGCTCATTACTGAAACCAGCTTTCCAGCCCATGGAATAAATTGTTCTGCACTCCGGGAAAGACATTTACTAAATGACATTCAGAAGGTGTTAAGAACATAAACAAAATAATTGCCTCCTACATCTCATCTCATTATAACCAGAGAATGGGGGAAATACATCCTTAATAAAGTAAAAAAAAAAACCACCCAAACTAAACAATCCAAAACCCTAAACAGAAAAG
Organism: Ara ararauna; assembly: GCA_028858755.1. Lineage (NCBI taxonomy): Eukaryota > Metazoa > Chordata > Aves > Psittaciformes > Psittacidae > Ara > Ara ararauna. Next base: position 2,792,339 of record CM054385.1, read on the forward strand.
CCCCGATTTTTAATCTCATCCTCTGACTTGAGTTACAATGTAATCACCCTTCATAAAAGCAAGCAGTATAGTACAAGACAGTATTTATTCAGATTATCAGATTATCAACAAGTATAATAAGCCCCACATTTCTAAGCAGACACTCCCCTCTCTCAGGATTTACCCAGCCTGGTGCCCACAATGCAGGCTTATTTTGTTCAAGCTTTCACTTGCTTTTATTGACGAGGATCCTCCTTCAGGGATGGATGTTGCCCTGCATTGCAGAACTGTTCCTGAGTTTCATCAACATTCAAATCTTTTTCTACCAAAGGAAGTCCTAATATCACCGAGACAACTAGGTAACTTAAAACCTTTCCTGCGGGGTAATTTACAGCATATTCCAAGCCTCATGCTCCCTACTCACAGCTATGGAATAGGTAGACTGTAATCAGGATTTACTAACAACTTGAAAGTAACAGCCCATCTTTTGGACAAGGCAGAATTGCATCCCCTCTAAATAACTACTGCAATTTTACCAGTTCATAAGCATGTGCAAAAACTTCCTATGTAATCCCCAAAAAATGAAGTAAATTTGTCCTTAACAAAACATAAGGGAAGTTCCAGTCTCTGCTTCACCCATGAAGTCATTCAGCACTTTGCTGGGGTTTTTCTATCTCTAACCCTTCCCCAGAGATACCAGCCCAGCCAAACCACTGTCAGAGGTGAGTTGCCATGCTGAAGAGCCAAGGATGGGAACCCAACATTGGCCCTATGCTCAATGCTTAACACCTCTCCAAGGGCGCAGCCCAGCTTTGCATTGCTAGTCGAGCTCCTTTCCTCATCTCTATGCAAACATACTCTCTCTTTCCTACCATTAATTTTTACTAGACCACACCATGTGTATTAACACAAGATCAAGGAATCCTCAAAAAACCCCATCTCAGGACATAATGGTAAGAAGGTTCACTACTACTTTTACAGCTGTTAACCTGTTTTGTTGCTCTTACAGAACCCTGGAATAACTTATTTGAAAGCAGAAGGGAGAAAAAGAAGGTGCGGAGTTGCTGCAGCAAGTCCAACAAAGGGCCATGAAGATGACTAAATGACAAGAGGAGACTCAAAGAACTGTGACTCTTCAGCCTGCAAAAGAGGAGGCTCAGGGGGAGTCTGATCAATGTATATAAATACCTGATGGGAGGGAGTAAAGATGGAGCTAGACTCTTCTCAGTGCTGACCAGTAAAAGCACAAACAAATATAAGAAGTTTGATTTAAGCATGTGATACTGTTTTGTACATATTGGAATAACTATTTGGCCAGTAATAACTTGAAATAGTCTTTAAATCACCTCTGTCTACTGATACGACAATGCATTTTGAAATCAAAGCTCAGTGCAGAAGGGAAAGGACCATATTTATTCTGTACCTTTACAGCACCTAGCACATGCCATGTGTTTCTGGTTCAAAAGTCAAATTCCTTTGTGTCACTATGATACGAACCAGTCACAACAGAGAAGCCCACTGAGGACAACCATCATGAAGATCTCTCTCAAAAGACCTCAGAGCAGCACGGAGTCTGACTGCAAATCAAGTGCCTGAGTAGAAGCAGACTCCCTCCTAGCGTGTCAGAGTTTTAACTTTCCTGTCTGTATCAGACCATTCTGACACTTTAGGTATTATTGTAATCATTTCTCATTAATTAAACCAAGTAACTTATGCAGATACAGCATAGCTGAAAATACCGTAACTGTATGTTGGAACCAATTCTTAGTAATGATTTGTGCAAATAATTTTATAAAGGCTCTTCCTCTATTTAAAGAGAGGGTATTTTCAATACCATTTCTTTACATTTCTTCTTTTAAATACACTTCTCTCAGGAAATAAGCTGCCGAGAGCAGAGCTCACATTCTTCTTGCCATGAACTTCAATTAGGGGAAGTGGAAATATACTGAGCATCTGCTCAGCACAACTCTAAATACAATCTCTGCATATCAGAGAAAGCTCCATCCACATTCTACTCAAACAGCTGCAACTGAGTAAGCAATTTGTACATAAAGGAGACAAAAATCAAGGCAATAATCATTGAAGCAGGTGGACAGTTACTGCTGCGCAGGATTCATTTCCTTTCCTGACCTCTTAACCAGACTGTAAATGGAAAAGATTAGATTTTGTTTTTCCTACAGACTCTTTTGGAGCCATAACCTGCCCTGTCATTGGAATAAGTTAATCATTTCCATTTCTCTCTTTGTTCCTCTTCTGCCTTTCGACAACAAGGCCTTTTGTCATTGATGCAGCTCACTTTGCACTAACTGAACTGATATTCCTTTTAGATTTCCCAATGGCGAATGTGATCAGCAGTGGCTTAAGTTCTGCTTAAACAAGGCTTAGGTACCTCAATATGGTCATTCAAACACTGGTTTCCAACTTTCTTGGTTCCACATGTATACAGCTCCTGCAGTGGAAAAGGAGCTCATGCTGGAACCATCCCAGTTTATCAGCAGGTCTGCTCACTCATTTGATTTGCTTCCTGAGCTGCAGAACAGCAGATACTAAAAACACAATTTGTTTTCATTTGTTGACTGAAACTTTAATGGATTTTGAGACATTTATAAATGCACCCAACTGCTGGAAAGGCCAATATAACAAACTGCATTTGGATTGAGTCCTTTTCCTAATAGGCAAAATAAAAAACCCCAACCAAACAGATCTATTCCTCAGCTTCATTCCACAGCAGCCCGTGTTTCCATCTGAAGCTGTGTTTTCTCTCAGCCCTGCAGACCCTTTCTTCCTTTTCTTCCCCATCAATAACACCAACTTCTGTTACTCCTTTCCCCCCCCCCTCCTGTTTCCATCTTGCTGTCTGCTCCTAGGGGCACGCTTTAGTGGTGGACTTGGCAGCATTAGCTTTCTGGTTGTATTCAATCTTAAAAGGTCTTTTCCAACCAGAATGATTCTATCATTCTACTATTGCAAAGAACTGAGAGTTCTACTGCAGAGGACTGCCTCAGAGAGCACCAGTCCCCAGTGCAGAACAACAAGGGATGAAAAGTACAGAGGCAGAAAACCAAAAATCCTACCTACTTTCCTTTCAAAATGTTCTACAGTGCTTCAATATTGAAATACTAATTTCTAAAAGCATTTATACCAACAAACATGGACAGTTTAGCAGCATAGTTACAGCTGTGTCTTGACTTTCAGCTTCGCAAATCCTCGGTACAAGCCCACTACTGACAGACCTCTGTGACTTAGCCTGAGGATGTGGAATGTTGTGCACCAAAGTTCCACCCTTGGTGCTTCCCTGAGTCTGAGGAGTTGAGTAAGTGAGGCCTACAGTGGGCATCAGTTCATCCTGAGTAGGGTTTGTAGAGCCTGAATTTCAAGTAGCCTAAATGGCTTTCAAAGCTGCGAAACACGGACTAAAGAATCCGAGTACCCAAATAATACCCAAGTACTAAGGCCACAGTATACAAATGTGGTTATTCACATAGAACTGAACATTTCTGCAGCTTTAGCAACTTTCAGATTAGATGTGCTTCACACATTGTCAATGAAGTCATTAAGTTACGGGTTATTTAAGCCTTGTAAAAAAACCAAAACCAAAAAAAGCGCATTTTTAAAGTGGAAAACACTGTCCTCTTTGCAAAAAGATTTAATATACAAGAACCTGATATTTCACCAGAGAAAAATTTAAAACCAGTAAATATCCTCTGAGTGCATAACTTGAAACAGAAGAGCTGGACCATCCTTAGCTCTGGAAAAGCACACAGTAGCAATGAGGATCAGCTAAAACAGCTCACAGTTCACAACTTGTACTCTTTTCCTATGTACGTATGACAGCAGGTATACTTCTCTATCATAAATCCTAGAAAAAACATGCAAGTTATTGTACACCACAGTCATGCTTCCAGCTCTCACAAGATAGCCTGTGTTTCAAGGAGCCCAAGCAAATCTCCTCCGGTGAGCTATATTTCCTGGTTTCAAATAATGACAAATAAAAGAACCTAGGGGCATTTAGTAATCATTTAACATGTAATATTCATTTGTATATTTACTAAGATACACTTGAATTTGCTGACTTTCAAATCTAACCCTTTTTGCAGTCCACTGGTAAGAGAGATGGGTAAGGGTGTGGCAGAGGTGGTTATCAAAGTCATACTGCGTCAGCATCACAACACCTTGCAATACAAACAGAACTCATGTTACAGACTATCAGACAGTCTAACTTCTACAAGTAATTTTTCAGAGATGAATGCTTTCTACTCTCTTACAACAATGCAGAGAATCAAAAGTATCTGTGCAGTTTATTATTGCCTGAATTCTCTATTTGGCGTTGTGAGTACTGAAGCCTGCTGTCCTTGTCCCTTTTTGTCACTTTACGAGGAAACTGAACATCAGAAACATACTACAGAAGACATAGAATAGATTTATTCATACCAGAATAAATCCAACATCAAGCACAAACTGCAGTGGGGTGGTTATATTATAGGAAAGCATAACATTTGCAGAAAAGAAGGAGGATTGATCAACACTGATGTAATTATCATAGCTGGAAATTCATTTCTGTTTTTCCAAGCCTGTTATCAAGCGCAGTCATTGACAAAGCGCCTCACTGTCACCTATTACTCACTATTAAAATGTGGGAATGCCACAGCTGTTCATTGAAGTAAACAGCAGGAAGAAAAAGGGTTGATGAGAGGCCAGGTTTTTCTTCTGAGGTACCTCCTTCTCTTTTCCAGAGACAAGCATGTCACTAAATGACTAGCTTATAAGGAGTCAGGCAATGTACTAAGCATCCTCTGACTTTGGACATACGAACAATATGGCAGGAAGCCTGGAAATGACAGTGTATTGAAATGACTCAGTATTTCACACTGAGTGACAGTGAAATACGGACAGGATTGCACGTACCACTGTGAGAACAGAGAAGACAAGAACTGTATGTAGTCTAATACGCACTCATGCACAAACACAGATTCCCCAAAACATGCTCAGTGATTTTTACAACTCATGCTTTTAGCAGTAAAGAAAGGCAAGAGCAGTCTTCTGGCATGGCAAGCAAATTCTGCTGTCAAAAGCTGTCTTCTGAAAGAGTTATTAATGTATTTGTATCCTGGCTAGTGCAAAACCAAACTAGTCTAGTGGGGCAGTTGAACAGAATCACAGGTTTCTGGTTTTACTTCATAAAGCAACAGGTTATGATGGTTTCAGGGTTACTGTGAGTATTTAGGGCTGTTACATTTCCCAGGTTTGTCACCAGGAGAACTACTGAATGAGAAGTTTCCAGTCACGCACACAAGCTCAGTAAGGCATCAACGCGCAACTAAACATTTAGGATGACTTCTGTACCTATACAGACCATCTCTTTAAATTGAATGGGTCATTTCATCAATAAATCAAGTTAAATCTGTTGGGCTTAAACCGGATATTAGATCAGCCTTTTTTTTAATGCCAATCACTTTTTCCCATGAATTCAGAGCCTTTGTGACGGTCTGCAGCAGCATCTGAAACACATATTGCTTACAGAAGGAAAAATAATGGATTGAAAGAAATGTTCCAACAGGCACATCACTACACAGGAAGCTACAGCAGCAATTGTTTCAGAAATGGATGTAATTTTGCCTCCTGGCTTTCTTTACAAATCTGTTCTGGCATAACATTTGTATTTTCAGAAGAACCTGCTGTTTGGGCTTTAGACACAAAAATCAATGTGGTTTGTTCTTATAACACCATCCTTTACATAATAAACTTCTCTACACCCCTCCATATGCTTTAATAGTGTAGGAAGCAATTGAGAATTAAGGATGTCAGTACAAGCAGACAATCCAAGATTTGATCCAAACAGTAACTCCTAACCAACCTGCCTGAAGGCTGGAGAGACATGCATGTGTTATATAGGTCAATGCATGGAACTTCCTTATTTTAGATACCATTTCCACTAGCTTTTATAGAGCCCAAAGGGAATACGAGCTACTGAAACAAACCAAGACCTAACCAGAATGGGGGAGCTACACACAGTGAAGGTGTCTTTAGAGTCTGAAGCAACACTTGTCTACACTACCCAACTTTCAAACAGTGGAGGAAAAAAGTCTTACAAAGTCAAGTTAACAGTAACCTAATGCCTCTCAAGAACAATTAGTATTTTACTAACCTGCTTGATCAACTACTCTATGTCAAGAATGTTGTCTGTAAAAGGTCTAAGAAAAACCTTTGTATGCACTCTAAATCCACCTGACACAACCCTTACTGGCAGTTTTGCCTTCAAGATAGTTTCACACATACTTTGCAAACCATACTGTTAAGGTAAATGGTTGTTACTAGCACGAAGAATCAGGATAGAAATTCTGAGATGCAAATTCCATGTTTAGCTTGTAGTCATGTAGCAGCAGTTTGCTAGGAGAGGCTAGAAATAACTGGCCTCATTTTAAACTGCTGAAAAAAGAACACACTTCCCTTTTGCACCAGCAGCTTCTCGAGCCAGAGCTTCTTGCAAATGAACTATGAACTCCCTCAGAAACACAGTTGGAGTCTCCTTCTGACACAACCTCTACCCATCAGCTGTGATTCCCTACATACACAGGAGCAGTCTCACTTTGGTGTAGCTACTATTCCTTAACAGCTAAACCGAACACAAAAGCCGTAATACAACGCACCTTCAGAAAAAGAGACATCACATTTGTTTTGGCAACTAGCTCACTGCTGTTCTCTAACAGAGGTGCAATGGACCCATCTCAAGGTGCCCAACTGCCACCTGCAAAGGCAGCAGCTGACACGCTGAGAACAGGGCCATGGGGCATGTTTACTTGGCAGGGCTTTGACAAAACAAGAGTTCTTCCTCATAGGAGGAGCTAATAATAAAGATATTCTGTTTCCTCCCAATGGGAGCTGTCAGAATGGGCACAGCTAAATTCTTTTCAATCTAAACTGTTTTGTAGGATTTTCTACAGATCCTTGTCCCAATGTCTTCTGATTTAGCTTTGTTTCCAGTATCTGTCTTACACAAGAGACTCTGTTCATAGAAGTTCCCTGTATGTCCATACCAACTAATATTTCCTGTTTAAGACTGTGTAATAGAACATTAAGCAACTCATTTTTTAGATAAGATTCTGAAGTCACTGAGATTCAATGACTTAAATTACAGAAATAAGCAACAGTACTTTTAATCATGTGTAATTTGTGTATATTTAGTCTTGTAACTGCTGTTACATTTACATATAACCATAGTCCACCATTTCCTTCTTAAGAGAAAAACATGCTCTTTGAAATAGAGATTTAATAAAGGAAATTCCACATTTGCTATAGTTTTGAAGAGCCTGATAGCTATTCACAACAGAATTGCTCCGGAAGAGAAAAACACATTACTTGTGGGTGAAGGGGTAGAAATAGTTAAGGAAATGGATTCAGGTGTTATCACCCTGGTCCGGCTTAAGCCCTGGGAACAGTGAAGAAACCACCAGGTGCTATTGCCCTGGTCCGGCCTAAGCCTGGGGAACTGTAAAGACAACAGTGAAGGGTAAAGATGGGTTAGCAGAACAAAGCAGAGAGTTTGCAAGATAAAGCAGGATGTGCATCTCAAAGACAGACCAAACAATGTGAATATTTGTAACCCTTAGTAGTTTTGCTAAATCGGGATGATAAGGGAGTGAGAGAGTGGAAAGTTACTGCTCAGCACTTAGTAGACTATAAAAGGGATGCGAGAAGTGAAATAAATGATTTCATTTGTAACCAGAAACGGGGTCCGTGCCTTACATCTCCACAATGACTATTCTCATTATACTTTTTTACCCATGCAAAAATAAGCATTCTCCTACTTTTCCTCTCTCACCTATATAACTGTAGCCCGCTTGGGATTCTAGGTTTAGTGTTTATCAGAGGATCACCTTCAGAACAACAGAAGCCCAAAAAGAGGAGAGCTTCTGAGAGAAAGCCAAAATGCCTGTAAAACAAGAGGAAATGCATCTCCAACAGCTACTATTAACTAAGCATTATCAGGGAAAAGGTAAAGGTGTCACAGGAAGCTGCTAACTGAGCTGAGCTGCCAGTGTTACCTGCTTGGGATCCTCTATGCCAAAAATTCAGCCTGCCAAGTCTTGCTCTTTCAGCTCTCCAAAATTCACAAGGAGGATACGATGAGGAACACTGCACCCATCCTTATTACGTACCAAGTACCAAGAGAAAAAGGAATTTTCTCCAAAACAGAAAGGTTTATTTAAATCTTGCATCAGAGCCATTCTAAAGGTTAATGAACATAAACTATAAACAAACTGATGGTTACTTTCTGACATAGGACATTGCAAAGATATTAATAACCATAATTCATGTAAAAAAAATAGAACCCAAGCATAAAACAGACAACAGAATTTTATCAAGAGTTGAGAAGCAAAACACATGTAACAGACCTGACTGCAGAGCTGGAGGATGAACCTCAGTGCACACAGGTTGGGATTACAAAAGGAAATTAGTAAGAATTTCCTTGATCTCCACAAAGACATAGGATTCATTTGCTGTTTACAGCTATGCCTGTTTCAAAAATCCCACTAAATATTGCAATTTTTGGCACTTTAGGAAGAAAAACTGAGTCACCACCCTTAGCTGTGTAAGACGCTAATTAACATTCAGATGTTAATCTGAAATACATAGTTCACCTTACTGATGCCAAGACTGCTACAGCCAGTGACACGCTGCTTCTACAATCTCTGTCCACTCTGTCCTTGCTAGCAGAGGATAATTAAACACTAAGCAGAAAGTACAGCTAAAAACGTTTTCACTGTAATTTGTTCTCTTTCCATTATTTCTACTCTGTTACATAATTTGTAAGATCCTTTTACGTACTACCCAGTCATCCATTGGCCAAGCACAACCTAATTACATTGGCTTTGGCAGTGCTTCCTGGCTCACTTCCTTCTGCAGATGTAGGCTGAAAGTATTTAGCAGCACCGCTGCCAGCATGGCCACCATTTGAGAGCCGCTGTGGCACTGCTGAAGGGCAATACATGTGGAAGGTATAGATGTGCCCAAGCAACGCTCACGCTTCTCACCAATCAATTGCACACGCCTCTGCATGGAGCCTAATGGCAAGGGGAGCGAGGTACATGAGTGTTAAAATGGGCAAACATACAATTACATTATGTTGTATGATTTATATATGTATATTTTTAACAGAACAAAAATGATAAAAACCTCACTTCCTCACAAGACATCACATTCTATTACTTGTAATATTACAAGTGTGACACCTTTGCTAACTCTGCTGGTTGAAGTCTTAGTGCCAACGTGTGCTACAGTTCTCCTAATAGTGGTGGTATAAAGTTACATTTTTCCTCTAACAAACATATCTGCACTGCTGAAAATAATGGTTGCACACCTTACCTGAATACCCAAAGGCTTTGCAAGAATTACGAGCAAGCAGTGCCTAAAGTAGTAAAGCTTAAATCTTTGGTATTTTTGTTACTAAGTTCTTTATTCCTTTCTTTCCATAACCAATTCAGATATAAAAGTTAGCTCACAGAAATCACGTTACATCCTGTTATTGTCTCTTGTGGTACAGACTCTTTGTTGTGTTAACAGTAAATGTATTTTAAATATGAACACTTGTTTTCCAAACTGCCTCCCATTAATGGCAATACCCAGAACACAGCTCGATTATAGAAGAATAAGCTTTGAATTAGTGTTACCAGATGCAGTGTGTTGGATGACACATCATGCAAAACTCCTCTCATTGCGGTGGAAAGAATAAAACCAAATCCTGAGATTTTGAAATACATATTTCAAATGCAAAGTTCTATGAAAAATTTAACAGAAATTTTGGTTTAGTGCCACTTAGAAAAGTAAAACCAAAAACCACAAAAATCCCAAATCTGAACAAAACACAAAGAAAATACAAGTGCAAACCTAAAAGATGTGCTACAAGAATTGAAAGGAAACTAGAAGTTCACATCTCCAAGATTTTAAATCAGTAGACAACAGGGAATTTCTTAATGCCTGCCTTTCTGAACTAAAACTCAATACATCTACGATCATTCAGTCCGAGATTACTCTTTGCAACCCATGCTTCAATACGGTTGCTGCTTCTGACAAGAACTAAATCTAAAATATGACTCTTCCTTATTGCAATAAAGCATTGACTAAGACTATCTGTCTGCTGTCACTTGTTTATCTAAACTGGACCCAGAAAGCAAAAGCTTCATCTTACCCATCCACAGAACCTGTCTGAATCATTTCCCAGAGAAAATTTATCTGGAATCGAAAATGCTTAGAAACATTCTGGCCAACTCTTCCATAGTTCAATATCTTTCTGTACCAAAGCACTTCTGAAGAGCAATCGACTGGCGAAAACTGTTCTGCAATCAGCTCAGATCCAATTGATTAATCACTTAAATTAGGAGAGGCTATGGAGCACGGAGAACTGTTTGTTTTGCCAAGGAAGCTTCTAAAGAAAGAGCAAGAGTAACTTGTTAGCTAACATGCAAACACTTCTACAGAAAACAACCTAAAGCTGTTATCCTCTAAATCTTCCAGGATCTCGTTCCCAGGTTCCCAAAACATCTTCCCAACAGACGCTTTATTTGAAGAATCTCAAACCTGTCAGATTAGCATCACCTTGTAAACAAAGACCTTTGCTGCACGCCCAGTTTCTACAAAACAGTGGTTAAAATATCAGTACCACCGAGGTATTTTCAAACCACTCTCTTTACCCTCAGAATTTACAGGAGTTCAAAGAGGAAACAAGGCTTAAGCTGTCCAGTAAGTGTAGAGAAAGGGAACTGCTCCAGGATTAAACTACGTGGAAATCAAACCAGGTAGTCTCAGTTTAACCTGCTAAGCATGCGTGTGACTTCAAAGAGGAGCATTAGAAAAGCTGATCCCCAGCTACCTGCAGTACAGCAAGTACCTGGCTGTAACGCAGAAAATGGGGACTTGGGCTGCATGGTATCACCCAGAGTTGTGCTGAACTTTGCTAAAGCATTTGGTCAATGACATTTGACTTCAGCATGATCAATTCTACCTGATAAAACGCTACCACTGATTAGAAACCCCACAAGATTTGCCAGGTCAGACTCACATGGTGAAGGAGTAATACATGTGCCATTGGTGCTACATCCCTGGAAGCCTGCGAATGGATGCAAACAAGGGCACAGAAACACGTCCTTGGTGATTGCTAAGCAGACAGATACAAGTCAGTAAATCATTACAATCTTTGTCATTCTACCTATATGTGACTGTCATCATTTAGTTATAAACTTGCAAAAAATCCCAAGCATCAGAACAGAAAATGAATCAATTCAGCAAGAATAAGTGCCATACTCCATAATACAAGTAACACCCATTTTTCCTCTCCATTTCATTCAGAATGACATAGCAATGCAGAGCCTGGGGACTGCTTAATATCTGCTGTTCTCCCAAACCCACAAGCCATCCTGACTTTCCCCACCTCTCCACTTCTCCTCTTCTGAAGATTCTGACAGTTATCCATCACTTTTGGCTTTTTAAAGAAACACAGTTTCAATACAACATCTGACAGCTTCTAAGACACTGCTGGATATTTTAGCATGAAAAGAAATCAGTTTAATTTTTGTCTACTGATTTCTTTTGAATAAGAACAAAAAACCCAACATCCCTGCTAAAAAATAGATACACTTCCCCCTGGAAACGTGATAAATTCCTAGTGTTTACAGAGGATAGAGATGTCCCAGTGCTCACATTAAAGATTTAACTTGTTTATGCAGATGTTTTTCCACCATCCACCAAACTTTCCACAAAGTTTACCATTTGTAACTGCTTTACAAATGTACTTTATTTAAAACAATAAACATACATCTCCTGAACACAAAAAGAAGAGAATCTCCTGTATCCATCTTCCTAGTGTCGAAAGCAGCCCCTAATCCTCTGTGCAGAGGCAGGAGCAGGTGTGGGAAGCAGTGCTGGCAGGGAATGCTGCAGGGATGGCTGCAGCACAGACACCCCCTGCCTGCGAAGGGAGCAGAGCAGCGGCTGAGTCATGGCCCCACTCTCCAGAGAGGGATTTCTCTGAGCCGAGCTGCGAGCATCAGCTTCATTTTCTGAGGCCAGTTTCCAGTGTTTTGACGTCTAGTTTAGGAATGCCTCAGAAGAGAGCTGTACTCCTATTTGAACGGTTAATGCTGCCATCCCCCTATTCCAGCCTGATCTCTATGACCTTGGCTGAAATAAAATGCATTTTCATCAAAAACTGGTGGAAGCTTTCAGGTCCATTGATCTCCTACAAGCAGCTTATACTACACTACATTCACTTACACTACAAAGTATTTGCCTTGTACTCCTGTTCTATGTTACAAATGCGCAATATCATGTTAATCAAAATCTTTACCAGCCCTGGAAACCCAGAAAACGGATCCAAACTGTGAACTTTTGATGCAACAGAAGCCTATACTCTCAAAGTGTGGCCAATCTCTTCCCATTCTTTGCTCCAGTGTAAAAGTTCAGTCTTCGCTGTCCATCAACTGTCAGAAGATCAATGTCACTTCTCCTGCAAGGAGCTTCAAATGACAGGGAAATCGGAAGAAAAACACCTCCAAAGGCAAGGATCAGAACTGCAGGAATTCCATCATCATAGAAAAAAGAAGGTACAATTGTTTTTTAAAAGACAAATCAACAAAATATTCTCTTTGCTACCCAAAGACCTTCAGCATTTCAAGCTGATTCCCACACGGCATGCAAGACTGAAACCTCATTATAATTACATCACTGGAAACTCTCTGTTGGTATTGATGCATTTAATTTGAAGTTTGGTGGACTCCAGTGGGGATAAGTATGTTTTGCTACTCCTTCTAGAAGTGTTTGAAAAGCCGCAAACAAATAGTGGTAAATACTAATTCAATGCAGAAACTGTTGTTCTTGTTAACTTTAAATCCCACTGCTTTGTACAATGTCACTACATCCCACAAACATATCATTTACCAAAAACAAGCTACTACAAGTCAACCTTAGTGCCTATACAGGAAGTTAAGGAAGCACTGTAAAAATACTAGTTATTTCGTCCTTACAGTGTTCTTGATGGAATGTAAAACAGGATACCTGGATCTTGAAATGAACAAAGTGCACTTCAGAACTTACACATTATTTTTGATTACACGCTCTTAATTTTCCTGCATTTCCCAGGATTACCATGCACAAATTTGCACAACCTGAGCTGTGCCCTGCACTGTGCCTGCAACTCTTTACAGTGAAAGTGGTAAAATCCTGGCACAGGTTGTCCAGAAAGGTGGTGGATGCCCCATCCCTAGAGACATTCCAGGCCAGGCTGCCTGTGGCTCTGGGCAACCCGATCTAGTTGAAGACGTCCCTGTTCATTGCAGGGGGGTTGGACTAGATTAGCTTTGAAGCTCCCTTCCAACCCAAACTATTCTATGATTCTATGATTTCCAGTCCTGCCAATTCTCCATGGCTCCGGCTCAACTTCGCTGAATTAACACACGTACGTTCAGCTGAACTGCATTCTTCCCTATCTACATACATCTTAGGGAAACATGGCTCCATTATCCAGGTATCTGACTAGGATTTAAGTCCATATGCTTCACTGGATGGAATTTCTCCCTCACAGGACAATTCCTTATTGCTAAGTTAGAAAAAACAAAGACAAAAGCACACCCAAAACCCAAACCATCAGTTCTTCCCCACGTGTCACCACCAAGAGCATTCCCGACTTGCAAGATGATAACAAAAAAAAGACCAAGAAGGACAACAGTGGCTTACCTGCAATTCCTACATTTGTTACAAATAAGAAGTTGTGCTGCTGGGTCAATACAGATGATAAGTATTGCCATTGGTCAGTATCAACTCTGCTCATCCTTGGGGAGCTGAAGCAGTAACTTCAAGCTGTCCCACTCAATTTCATCCTGCTCCTGAATCCTTTTGTGATTTCTAACACAGCCCTACGAATCAATCAAAACCCAGGAACAAGTAACTGGGTCAACAAAGCTCTGCTCTGTTTAAACGGTGAATGAGCCACTCTCACTACATCCTCCCATCTGCCATCAGGATTTGCTTCAATAGTAACTGTAGAACTTAATTGTAAAATATAATAAGCTGCTTATGAGTGTTATTGCTTCAAGCACAGAATCATAGAATCCCTTCCCTTTGTGTCAGAAGGGACCTTAAAGCTCATCCAGTTCCAACCCCTGCCACAGGCAGGGACACCTTCCACTAGAGCAGCTTGCTCCAAGCCCCTGTGTCCAATCTGGCCTTGACCACTGCCAGGGATGGGGCAGCCACAGCTTCTCTGAGCACCCTGTGCCAGCGCCTCAGCACCCTCACAGGGAAGAGCTTCTGCCTAAGAGCTCATCTCAATCTCCTCTGTCAGGTTAAAGCCATTCCCCTTGTCCGTCCCTACAGGCCCTTGTCCAAAGCCCCTCTCCAATGCATATGATTCTGCCCTTAATCACAATCAGAAGTCAGATGAAAAATTGGAGATTATTAATGTTCATTCATTCTCCTCAAGTATCCTGCCATATACTTGAAAACTTTAGTACTTGCTCAGTCTCCTCAAAGGTTGAACTGCTCAAATCCTAAGAACGCACCAAAGAAAAGGGCATGACAAATTGGAAGCAACTGATGCACATTTCAAAACACTCCTATGAAAATATGGCTTCAATACTCTTCCAGTTGTTCTTGTAAGTCACTTATAACAGTTCAGAATATTAGATATTCATTTTTTTCTGTATAGTGATATTCAACTACAGGGAACAAACTATAACCAAACTGCTAACTCAATCTGCTTTACTACTGAAGCTACAGGATGCTTGTTAGCGCATGGGAATCAACATCTAAATTTAAGTACTATACATATCTCCTTCATTTTATTATTTTTAATCATGAAGATGATCATAGGAAATCTGGCAAGTCATTCTGGCTTTAAGAAGGGAGTACCGACTGGGATAAAGAGGAACATGAATCTGAGTTTATAATAGATTCACATGAATAAATATTCTAATGAAATAGAAGTGATGGTACTTTAGACTTGCTTTGATAAATTTCGTTGAAGAGGAAAAGCTGATTTTACATAGACAGCAAGAGCACAAGGACAGAACTTTGAATTACGACAGCCTAAATGCAAGTGACAGTGTAGTTTAAAATCCATGGCAGAAAGACAATCTATTCAGGTACTGAATGTATTTCAACATATCACTGATGCACTGAGTATATCAATAACCAGTGATGAGGATTTTAAAATCCATTATTACAGCTTGACAAAGGACAATTTATTCTACTTCATGAAGCAAATTAGCTCCATGCCCTTTACGCCAGGCAGAGTACTTCTAAATCACTGACAGCCGAATGACCGAAGGAAAAAAACACCGCGCATAAGAGACGGGAAGGGATGAGGAAGGGAAAGCAAAAACAAACCCTCAAGAAACACGTATTAAGGAAATCTTTGCTCTACTGTAAATGTACATATCAAAAGGAATTGAGGGAGCAAAGTGAGCAGAAGAAACAGCTCATGGGGGTTCAAACAGAGTGCTCAAGTTCTATTGCCTTGCGTGGCTTTGGTCTAACCATCATTTCTATTCATACTGCTACTTATAACAGGCTCTTGAAGGCTACAGAAATATGAAAATATGATCCCCATTATTCCAACAGAAAGAAATTCCAGCAGGGATCTATCAATGGCCAACTAACAAGTGAATTGCAAGTCTCAGCCATGTGATATATGTATTTTTCCAAACAAGTGCTACTCCTGGAGATGTACAATTTCACACCGTGGGAAAGGCATAAGTCAAACACACATTTATCCCACCAAAATACTGGAGGGGGAAGCTGAACCTGATTGTTTTTTAATCAACACCTGTATTAGCTGTGCAGATACTTTATTTAGGAGTCAGAAAGGTCCTTCTGAGGAAACAGGTTTGAATCCTGGAAACTATTTTATTTGTTGGCAAAAATACACACCCAGTATTTGTTGGCAATCATTTTCAATGCATGCTAAGAATTAGCACTCTTCATTCTGTGGTCAATTATTGATCTAAATGTCTACACTAAATTTTCCGCCAACTTCCAACTTTTCCATAAAAGGACTCTGGAAAGAAAGGGAGGCAAGCAAGAAGAGAATTTCCTAACAGAAAACTCCCAATGGAATCTGACTTGCAGATTCTTCTCTGCATTCTCTATCCAGCCACTCAGACATGCTGAATCTGCTCCAACACTCCACAGAATTCTGTACATTTAGTCTAATGCATTTTTTATCTGCTCAAAACAGCTTCAGAATATTTTGAGGCATTTACCTTAGTTTCTGGTTACGTTAGAAATTTATGACAGTATGTCATAATTTGTTCCTATTTGAAATGAAAAATGAGATTAAAGTCAGGAATAAGCTTTTCACAAAAACCACGTGATCCCTAAGCAGTGGTTTGAAACAGCTCTGTTCAGAAGTAACAACCAGCACAGCTCTCATGGCCCACCTCACCACACTACTGCCCCAAATCACCACTGCTGCCAGAGGCACATGCTTAACCGCTCCCATGGAAAAGTTCCAAGACTAAGTAAACACAGGTATTGTCACTTGGTAACTTCACGCTCAGTGCTCCAGTTTCGGCTGCAACATAAGGGTCAGATAAGAAATGGTTAATAAAAAAAGTCAGTGACATGAAAAACCCAGATGCTTTGATTTTTTTCTCTTCATCCCCTCCAAAGCATTTCAGTAATGGTTGAGCCAAACAAAAGCAAGTTCTGACATACTCTTACTAAATAAAAAAAGTCAACTTTTCACTAGTCCCATAAGTTTGCTGGGTTTTGTTACCATAGTTCAGCTAACTGACCTCCAAACGTAGGTAGGAATATTAGGGGAGACAGCTTACAAAGAGAATGGTGAAAGACACTAACTGCATCACGTTCTCAGTTTAATTTGAATCTGAACAGGAAGAAAATCCCCAAACTATTCCATGTGAAGAGAAGAAAAGGACCCACACAGGCAGGTCTGTGTGCGGGCACCTAGAAAGGAATTCTCAAGTGTATTAAAGATGATCGAATATTTCTAATTTTAACTATCTGATCAAAGCTGTTTCTTATCTTTTCCATTTGCATCCTGTAAGAACTGCCACTAGCCTTACAGTCATGGATTTTACCCTGAGTTTTCAGGCAATGTTTCAAACAAAACAAGGATTTGTTCTCATTATACCTTAGACAGCTCTTTCAGGAAGGTATCCCTGCAAAGAGAGGCATACACATGAACACCCCTCCACACCCCCCCCATATGCAGCCCTGTTGGCGCATAAAATGAAATTCATTTTGTATGCCAACTAGATGATCAGTTACAATACACTATTCAAACATGTATTACAATCAACCATGCATTACAACGAGATGCTTTTGCTGATTAACATAATTTACTTTGATTTCTGTGTTACACATAATCCTATTTTCCACCATAGAAGTTATTTGCTGATGTCCTCAAACTGAAAATACTCTCTTTGAGGAGTAGGGTGTCTGGATTTAAAGGGTTTCTAAATCGTCTATCAAAATACTATTCTAAGATGCAGACTAACTTAAGAAATACACAAGTATACTTTCTATTATTGTAAAACTTCATCTACATATAAAGCTTCCAGGAACCTGATCAGTAAACGGAGAACTCTTCCTGTACGTTTCAGAGTGCAGTAACAACACTGACTTTATAAAAACTCTCTCTTGCTTCCTCAAATTTTCCTTTTTGCTTCTATTAACTCTTTTTAATAACTTTATCCTATACGCTAGAACTACTAGTTACGGTAATAGGATGATCGCAGTGTCTAAGTCCCTACCTGTCCCATCTACAGATTTTGAGACACGACTACCTTTTTCAGTGGCCTAGCTGATGCTTACTTTTTCTGATAGTAAGACAAGACCATACATGGAAACTTCACTACTTTTTGTTCTTCTCTTTTTCTTTGTGCAACTTCGCTATTTGCAAAAGTGCTCTGACAAACCTGCAAGCAAAATAACCCAGTGCAGAGGTCCTGCATATCACTGACTATGGTCCTCGGTTCAGCATCTGGACAGACTGCCAAACGAGGGCACAGTGTCACCTCCTGAGATGTCACTCCACACTTACTACAATCAGCAACAAGATCACTCATATATCACTGTATAACTTCATATGCATGGACATAAATACACTATTATACGAACAATAATCTTGTGGTTACAACTGGATACTGCTGATGATGTAAGGTACGATGTTAGAAGAGTATCTCAACTATTCTTAGCAAAGATCCCAGTACTGGCAAATACACTAAGGAGGAAATCCAAATTCTTTGAGTTCTTCATCAAATAATTGAAGAACTGACAGTTTTAATAAGTTTGAAAAAATCATTTCACATTTATCACCACCATTGCCTCAGGTAGGAGCCCTATGTACAAACAACCCAATAACATACCTGAAAAGTTATGGCTCTCTTCTAGATTACAGTTTGCCCCTCAAAAATAAACTTTTTCTCACAATCAATTATGTTTGCTTCCTTTCAAACACTCATTTGAAAATCTACAAACTGGAAACGAGCATTTAAATGAAGTAACATGTGCTTTGAATCCTACACTCGTGTTTGTTAAGCAGTTACAGGCACAAAGTCTTCATACCATACTGACAGACAGATAACAGTTTGCCATATGTTTTTTCAAAGGCTGAAACCAACACTGGAATTCTGCTCCATGGAAAGCACCATAAATGCATTGTTCTAAATCACCTAAAGAAGATCGACAGATGCTCAGGAAAAAGCCTATATTAGCCCAGTCATGAGCTACCTCAAGCATAGCAAACTAGAAAATACAGATTTAATTATGTTGTTATAACAAACTCACACACAGCCTGGATTTCAGAATAACAATACCTTGTGTGCTTAGTTGTTTGGGCTTTTTTCCTTAATCAAAAGCTTTCCAGAATACTGCTCTTGAAATATATGGACGTTATCACAAAGGGACATGGGCAATGCACCTGCAAAAGCAATCACACCATAACATCTCAGTTTACTCTGAAGGCTACTTGGGACCTCGTATGTCATCAATACACCACCTAATAGTCAAGGGTTTGGGCATCTCAAATGTATACTAGCAATGGGTTATACTAGTCAGACAAGGAAAAAGAAAAGACAATATAAAACCCCCAGCAACCCCAAAACTTCCATCAGCAGCCTCACTTCTTGGAAAGGACTTCTAGCAAACAAAAGCCTAGGCAACCACTGCAAGACTTCAATTAAAAAGGACTGCTGTAAGATCCCCAGAAACCTGAGCACAACACAGACTGCAGTCTGCTCCTACCCACACACTTCATGAACAAAGATCAATCCAGTGGAAGTTATTTTAACAGAGATAATGTAGACCATAATACACAGTAATTATACTTCATATTAGTGTCTCTTAACTCCTCTAAAGAATTACTACTGCTAAGAAAATTCATCTTGTCTGTTGACTTGCTGCTAGCTCAGCCCAGCCATTTCTTCCTCAGTAAGAGGATGAATCTACACAAAAATCCTAGGACATGGGTCCAACTACAAGCCTGTAGGAAGAGCACAACCTCATACCAAATACTGCAATTGAAGTGCCATGCCTTTTGTGTGGACAACCCATGTGGCCTGTATTCAACAGCACCGAGTGGCTTCCCAATGGCATACTGAAAGAGCCTCCTTTTATTCCCACAGCAGTCAGGGCAAGAAAACCATAACCACCGAAACAGTACTTATCTGGGCAACACTCATCAGTTGAAATTCCTAAAAGTACTCAACATTCTGTTTTATTCCCAAATTTTAAAAGTGCTACTATAAACACTACTGTCATTCATTAATATAGATGGTAGGCAACACTCACAGAAGGCTCAGGAAAATCAGGTTTGGTTATTACTTTGGTTATTGACAAAGGCCTCATAAAATAAATATTTTTCCTGATTTGAAGTATTCCTGTATTTTTCACTTACCACAAACAGTAGATGGCCGAGACAAGCAAGTACAACAAGCTCTGTAGTCACAGCACCTATGTAATTATATTGCCACTCAACGGAATCAGATTTATTTATCATCTTTTACGATAAAACCTTTTCATTACCCTTCCAGAATCCCAAATCTGAAATGACGGCTTTTCTAACGTTAACCATTTTTTTGGTCCTACAATGGAAAGAGACCTTTGAAAACCTTTAAAGCATGATGAACCATGATAAAATGTGCCTACATATAAAAAGGTTTCATTGGAAGCAACCTTGAAAGCAAAATAAATCATTGAAGCAAACTAAGAGGTAGTGAAATAGGGCTGAATCTTCCTCTTTGGAACCATCCCAGTTTCTTCAGACAAAATGTGAGACTTAAGAGACTACGACTGGTCCCATACTGGAGCTTAATTTACTAAATCTGTACTGTTTCAGTACAATTATAGTAAGTTTTTATTAGTAAGAAGTCAGATGTAATAAGCAAGAAACAAAGTTAAAGAACAAAACTTCAGTTGGGCACAGAGGTAGACAAAGACAAGAAGGTCATGTTGCGACTTCGGTTTTGACCTAGAAATCAGCAACATTTTTCTTCTCTATGGCATTCACTTTAAACTGTAAAACTAAAATAAGAGATATTTTGACTTTGGCTTTTTTTCCCCAGGATTTTTTTTTATTCCCCACGTACACTCACACACTCATCCTGGTTTCTCCTGTGAGAAGTCAGTATTACTCCACAAAGGATCTTGGCACTTACCACACCAGTGAGAGTGCAGCTCAACAGATTTCAGCCCCTACAAACCAGGAAATTCAGTGAAACAAAAAGTCAATGGTTCATAACAGGTCATCATATTTGCAAGGTTAAAATGAAGAGATGAAGGCACTTCTTGCACAAGGGAACCATTTCATTTTCAGATATGCAAGGAATGAGTCTAACCTTGCACTCTTGAAATTCCTTCTCTGGAAGTTACTGGAATGCAGATGCTTTTGACTCCTAAAGATGGGGACACAGCCACACACAAATATAACTTCAGTTTTAGCTGTGCCACAAGCTTGCTTTCATTCTTTCCACGTTCACCTTCCCAACAAACACTGAAACTGCAGCAGCTTTACAAGGAGCAGTACTCACTGCTGATGTTCTGGTTCACCTTCAACTCGAAATTACATAAAACCACACTCCGCTATTTTAATGCCTCTGTAACACAGAAACACATGCTGCATATGCAAGATAAAGACAAATCAGCTTAAATCAGAAACACTGAAGCCTAAAGGTTACTGCCACAATAAAGGACAACGTATCAGTAGCCTGCCAGGGTCTCGGCAAACAAAGCACAGCCTGACTCCAGACATAATGCTGCCATGCCTAATGAGATAAACCCAAGGTTCCAGCCAACCGTTGCTGTCTCCTTGTGCTGCTGCTCACAACTCCTCAATCCACTTTCTAAAAATTCATTACACATTCTTTTGTTATTACGTTTCTTAATGAGTTTTATAACCTTCCTTCACTTGGAGAAGTGGAAGCAACTTCTTCTTACAGTTTTAAGTACTCGTGAGGGAACTGTACCTATTGCACCCTAAAAGAAAATAGTCTACATTTTCATCTGTTCACTGCGAAATTCCCTAATGCTTATTCGCTCACAGCTTATTGCTGCTGGGGTTTAGGATAGGAAATTATAGCAATTTATTTTCTTTAAAGTCATATCCATTTTATTTAATCTATTTCTGTAATAAAATTATTAAAATATTTTTAATACACTTGTCCTGGGTTCAGCAGCAGCAGTCATTTTTCTCCTTCGTGGTAGCTGGTGCAGCACTGTGTTTTTGATTTTGGGCCTGGGAACAGTGCTGATAACACCAGTGTTTTCAGTTACTGCTTGGTAATGTTTTGGTCTGACCAAGGACTTTCTGAGCCTCATGCTCTGCCAGGGAGGAGGGGAAGCCGGGAGGAGGCAGAGACAGGACACCTGACCCAAACTGACCAAAGAGCTATTCCATGCCATAGCACTTCATGCGCAGGATGTAAAACTGGGGGCAGGAACCCAGAAGAGCTCAGTTCACAGCTCGGTCATCGAGTGGTGAGCAATTGTATCCTCTTTCCTTGTATTTCCCTGGTCATTGGTGGTGGTGGTGGCAGTGGTGGTTTGTGTTATACCTTAGTTACTGGACTGTTTTTATCTCAACCCGTGGGAGTTGCATTCTTTCGATTCTTCTCCCAATTCCGCCCCCCCCCCCCCCCCCCCCCCCAAAGTGGGGTGGAAGAAGGAGGGAGAAGTGAGTGGTTGGGCTTTGTATTAGAAGGGGTGAGCTATTGTATTCTTCCCTTGTATTTGCCTTGTCATTTTTATTATAGGTGGTAGCAGTAGTGGTCTTGTGTTATACTTTAGTTACTAAACTGTTCTTATCTCAACCTGTGGGAGGTGCATTCTTTTGATTCTCCTCCCCATCCACCCAGGAGCAGGGGGAAGAAAGAGAGGGGAGTGAGTGAGAGAGCAACTGCGTGATTTACGGCTTAAACCACGACAGTTCTTTTTGGGGTATGGAATAACCTCTTTTATAAATAGGAACATTAACTCTAATAAACCTATAAATTTATATTGAATCATTTTATGTGGGTGCTTTAGAACAGAATTCAGATATTTAAAAGACTATCTAAGGCTCCAATAACATTTTAGTCACCTGATGAGATTCAAAACATATGTATATTTAAGTACTTGTTAATAACTCCTACTAGCAATCAGTGTCTGAGATGTATTACAAACACCAACACCCAACTGGGATTATAGAGATCAAATGGTAAATCAAGCAAGGTCAAACATGGTTCAGTCATCACGAAAAGGTGAAAGACATTAAAAGTGCATTTAATGGTTAGACTCAAACTGCCTTCCACAGCAGCTTCTAGCACCTGACTGGCTAGGATGGCTTTGCTCTCTCTATCTGCTTGGCTAGGAACAGAAAACAAACAAACAAACTACACAAAAAAATAAATTAAAAAAATAAAAAGCATAAAGAAAATAAAAAAATCCAGAAAAAAAAAAAGTGATGGTACTTTGTTAGACACGAAGCCATCAACAGTGGGGGTTTTAAGTGAAAACAAAGAAGCACATTTACATCTCCGTCTGCACAAGCTGAGACTAAGGCCCTCATTTCCAGAGCGAGAAAAGAACTTTTATTCTCCTGCCCCTATCGCTCACCTGAGGGGATCACAGTAACTCATAAAACCACACCAATTCCAAGCAAACACAGGTGTTCAGAGGTGAAAATAATTAAGGGAATATTGCTGACACTCCTCAGCAACAACACTCTGACATCCCACGTGCCTTCAGCCTACTTCAACCGCAGATACACAGGAAGAAGGATAAAGATACCTGCAGCATGCAATAGAAGTATAAAGGTTCTTCAAACCCTGAAGTTTCATGTTCTTGAGCAGGGTCTCCAATCCATTAATGAAATGAACCCACCAACATTAGCAACTGAGAAAAAGCAGAGCAAGCAGGTATGCTCCAGCAGCCCTGATCAGCCTGTCAGTCACAGCACAAGCCCCAGCCATCCCACACTCCTGCCAAACACAGGTCCCCAGTCATAGGTACTGCCAAGGGTTAGCCCTGTTCTGCTTTAGACACTACAGCTCTACAGGAAACCACAAACAGCCTCCTTAGATTTAAGACTCAATATCTCCTGAATTAAACACTCCTCCTACTTTTGCTTGCAAATACAGAAACAAGGCTCTGACCTTAATCAACAGCTTTTTCTTAGGAACCAGTGTACTTGTCAACAAGAGATCATTAACAGTTCCGTTTCAGCCAGGCAGCGACATACGGAGGTGGTGAAAGCAGGTATAGCAAAATTGACAAAGCCTTTGTAATTTTTTGCAAAAGCTTAAACTAGACTACAGTTCATGTTAGCATGAACTCTCACCATTACCCTCCTCCAGCTGACTGTCAAAATGCATACCAGCTTTCCTCTAAGAAGGCAGATTTTACTCAGCACAGATAAAGCTATCTAATTAGCAAAAGCAGCAGGGCACTAAAGCAAGCATTTTGCATTCTAGACCAAGATACAATGCTGTCCTCCCCCTATAGCATCTTCGAAGTCTTATATCCTCAGTGCACATTTTTTCACTCCACAAGCAAGTACCCTCATCCTTGGAAGCACTACCATAATTCCAGGTAAACTTGACTTCACCTTTTTGTCATTTTCAACATAGCTTTTTGCCAACTTCCTCTTTTCAATTCTTTGCACCTTTTCCACCTACTTGTAATTACCCTTTGGTGATGGGCTCATCCAGCTGAGTCTAGAATCCTTTTTCTGTATCCAAGTCTGACATCCTGTGTTTGTCCTTCCCTTCTTCAGTCAGTTTTATACTCAAAAAAGCATTTTCATCAGTCTTCACATTTTTTTCATGCAGATTGCAATGCAACTTTTCTAGAAATGTATAAAACCACAAACCATCAGCCCGTTTCAATTATATTAAGCTCAGATGCCTGGAGTTTAGAGCATTTACAATGGGTAGGCTGGCTGAAGAGCTAAAGGTGATAAAAGTACATGACACTGCATGAAGACTGCTGACCACTGTGTGACTACTGCATGGTACTCCTAAGACCTGGCCACTAAGAATGCTGACAGTAAAGTCACTAAAAGAATATATTGTTATTCTGAGAATATTTAGCATTAATCTTTTGGAGAATCAGGGTTTCAGTAAAAATGTGCACAGTCTTACAGCATCCTATAGTGGTTACAAATGGCAAACAGCATCCATTTAAAACAGGTACAGCTCGAACCCCGGCAAGTCCTCTCAACATGCTTTCTCAAGAAGCCTAAGAATACAGGTTTTAACAACCTTTTGTTTCATACTGTTCCTATCTCAACAGATTACAAATTGGTACTGACAAATCATTATCAAATTCTGAAGGGATTCTAAGGAGAATTTCTTATTTTATTTGAGTCTAAAATATACAAAGCAATTTATTATTCCTTTTACCTCTCACTTCAGTCTTGTAACTTCAAAATATACCTACCTAAAATCCATTATTTCCTTGCTAACTTTTCCTTTTCCTTTCTATTAAGGTGACCTTTAGAAGAAAACACTGGCAAACCCAGGTAACTAAACGTGCTACTCAAGGTTTCATTAAGCTTCAGAGAGGTTTCTGAGAAACAGAAGGAGAAAAAATTCAAAAAGATTCACTTGGATTCTGTACACAGGGGACAGGGAATGACACCAGATATGATCTGTCCAAATTTGTAGTCACACCAAGCTGTCCATACACCGGGCAGTCCAAAGTAGCATTAGAGCAGGTAAGAGCTTGTTTGGATATAACAAAAACAGAGTATGGAAAACAAAGTGTTTTCCCCTAAAAGCTTTTTTCTTTTTGATACATATATATCCAGGCAAAACGGTTATCTCCATCTGGACTGTGTTTTGCTATTTATACTAATGTAGCCAAGTATTATATGACAGAATTGGAGACAAACAGCAAAAACTCTGCAATTTCTGCCTAGATCATCTTAACGTACTAGCACACAATCTGGCGCAGCATTGTGTCAGCTGGACATTGCGGAGAAAGGATGGGAAACACAACTTGCATTAGACTGCATGCCGCACACACACATTACGTACTTCAGTTAGCTCAGCTGCCTGTCCTTGTGCCCAAGTCCCTGCCCAGCATGGGCTTCATATTTAAAACACGGGCAAAGAACAAATAACACACTGCTCAACGAGCCAGGCTGCTACCCTTTAAAAATGCACATTCAGTCGCTCACACTTGATGAGGAGAGAGAATACAAAGTAAGTTCTGCAGAAACTCGGCTGTTTCACCTGCATGCCCCAGCACATCCCGCCAGGCAGCAGAGCAGTGCTGCTCACACAGCCCCTGCTCATGCCTGCATCCCTCCCTTAATTATGTTTCTATTTTGATTGCAAAAATGGAGAGCCCTTAATGCAGAGCTGAAAGCTGTAATGCGTGCTGGGAAGTAGTGCTGATCTAATTACCTGGTTGTAAGAAGCTGTCTAAGCACATATTGTGTTCGTGTACAATCTGGTTGCCAGCTCCTTTCTGAAGCACTGGAACTCATCAGTCCAAAGGCCACAGCTAGAACTTGGACCATTACACCACATAGCCCCTTTATTTCTGGTTTGTTTTTTACAATTCAGATGAAGCTTCTCACAAGGGTAATTTTGAAATGTGAAGTTTTCATATGAAGCAAAAGTCAGAGAGAAACCAAAGATGTTAATCACTATTTCAGGGGGTTTAAGGAATCTATTGCCTCCTTAAAAGGTTACAGTGTTGTACCAAGGGCAAGGTTACTTTTCCTTGGAGTTTCTTGTTGCAAAAAGCACAGCAGTTTTTAATTAAAATTAATAAAGCAACTTACTATATGCCTTTTCTTCCTATATAACAAACACACATTGATTACTTTTTCCTTGCACGCGTTGCCTGAAGGCAACTGGCCTTTGGTCAGTCTTCTGAGCTTAGGCCTTTCAAAAATCGGTCTCCTTACACCTCTGCAACACAGCTGTCCCCTACCTTGACTTGCTTTCAAGAACTCTCCCATGGGCCCCTACACCAGTGCCAAGGGATCCTTCCAATCCCCTCCCGCTGCCCATTGGCTACCAGTTCCACATTTCCCCATGTGCGGCATTTCCTTCCCCATCCCACAGCGTGGCTTTACACCCTGTAGTAGCAGCAGGGTGCTCTGCAATGGCCAGGGAGCTGGCAGCAACACTGTCCTCCCGGACACTGCTATTCCCAGAGCACTGAGAGCTCACACAAAGCAGGCGCCCTCATTTAGGTACTACAAAAATCTAAGCGCATTGTCCAAACTGGAGAACTTGCAATCCAAAGACTCTGACTGAGCACAGTAGAAACTTCAGTTACCAGATCAACACATTACTAACAAATAAGATAAATCAGAATTCTGGTTCAACTGGACTTGGGAAATGCTCATTAGTTATACACAAGTGAACCATTCCACTGAACAGGAAAACCGTGATGTATTTTCATTGCAGTATGCAAGTTGTTTGGTAGTTACCAACCAAAAAACACAAAACAACCACACACACTTTAAATTCAAACTGGTTTCCACCTTCTGGTAAACATAAAAAAAACCCCAAACCAGCACCTGAACAAAACAAGAAACCCATTCTGCTCAATTCCATAAGTGTCTGGATCAAAACCCAGCATTTTTCTGCACTATGGCAATGGCATTCATATTAAAAACATTTATGATGAGCAATGTTTGCCCATAAATGACTCAGTGATTTTACACCAGAAAGTTTGCTCTTCGTACAGCATCTGTCCCAGCCATTTGGAAGTTACCTTTTGAGCCTATCACAAGATGACTAACTGCTAAGGCAGTAAACATTACAAGAAATGCATAATTCTCTGGGGAAAAAAGGTACCAATATTTATAGCAAGATCTGGGCTTAAAAAAGACAAGAATAAAGTTTTCCAATTTGAGTCTTTTTATAGTTTCATCTCTGTTGCCAACAAGTTGCACATTCAAGCTTTAAAGCACAAGAGAGACTAAGCAATAACTAATTTTCAATATTGAAACAGCTTTCTAAGTATTACACATTGGCTTTTAATAAAGATACTAATCCAGATACACAGCACTCTGACACCTTGCCATTGATGTACGGCCTCTAATCACCTGCTTGCTAAGCACTGAAGACCAAACAAAATGATTATTCCTGAGGAAATCAAATACATCTGAAAATAAACCTATCTAGCTGAAAATTTTGGACACTTAATGCAAACCAGTAGCCAGGAAAGGTCAGTTAAAAGAAAAGATTAAGCAAGCTGCCTAGGTTTTCATTTAGTTCTGTCACTAGCTTCTTGAATGACCTTGAGAAAAGGCTTTCACTTCTTAGTTTCCTCCATTTGTAAAGATACCAACAAAGATACCTAAAGCTGTAAAACAGTCACTGAAATCTACTACATAAACTCATTATTAAACCTAACGAGTGGTTCTTCAGGCTTTCCCCTCCCCCACAGATCCATGAAACACCCGTGAATCAGACCCGTTCCCACTCTGGAACTGGATGTGGCAAGTCAGAAGAGGGTTACTGGACAACATGAAGGTATTGAAAATGCCTGTTCGGCACACAGTCGCAGATGAGAAGAATGTGACATTAAAATGTGCAAGGAATAGGCCAGAAAATACAATTAGCTTTTCAAATGCTTTCATAGAGATTAATAGCACGCTCCATCTGAAGAGCGTTTGCGTTACAGGTCACCCCTTCTTTATGGACATATTGTGGAACGACAGAAGGTCTTAACAGGTGAAAACAATTGTTAGTTATTCACTCTCACTGTTGGATCAAAGAATCATTTGTTGTATGGAGTGTATAAGAGAAAGCACCCCATGAGAACCAGAACCAAAGAAAGGCACTCGCATGGATTTGTCTCCGACAGCTGACTACAAGCTTCCACCTCTTTTCATTTTTATCTGTCACTTGCCACTGAGGCATGTATAAAGCTACTAGCTAGTAGAAAGTCTTTGGTACCAGCTTATTTTGCAGTCCTGCCTTTAGTAGAAGCCCTTAGAGATCTCTCTCATCTACACAGCTGCAAGCTCCTAAAGAACACGTAAGAAAATAATTGTCTTTCACAGCTCTAGCACATCTTTGACTTAGCATCACTGGAGAAAGGAGGATGGTTGAACATGACAACTGCATTTGCTCTCTTTCCTTAAGAGGTCAGATAATATAATGTGGTAAAAATATACAGATTAGTACAGACAAGTTAATTCTTCCATTATTCCTGTCCTATTCATAAAAGTAAACAAGCGAAGAAGGAGAATTTCAAAGCTCGGAATAGGACAAATTTCTTTGGGCAAGAAAATGATGAAAAACCTCATTGAGATCGAGATTAAAAAATGCAAGCAACTGAGCCTCTATGTATATGTAGAATTCCATTATGATATTCCATTAGTGACAATAACGATTTTGGGTTACTAAATCTCAGACTTGAAGTATGAGTCAACCTCTAATAGGAATAACGTATTTTCCTTCTGCTGCTAGAGGTAAGAGGCAATATCCTCTGCTGACAGAAGACGGTGCCTAATGCTTCCTCTGGCCCTTGCTGAAAAAGGGATACTGAAGTAGCAGGATTTCAGTGTGATCCTGACCGAAATTCTTTGATTTCTACTGAAGCTGCAAAACCCAAAAGCAATGCGCACATTCTGCTTTAAGACAAACACAACGCAGCTCAAAATCCTACGAAAACCAACACCCAGCGCATGATCTCAGGATTAACGTAAACCCACCGAAACTGTTTCTCAGGAGGCTCTACAAGATTTATCCAGCACTGGCTTTCTTGTTACTGACAGGCTTTGGTTAGTGCATCACATGACAGCTGTTCTACATACCTCATCTTGCTAAACCACACGTCAGTGCATCATACCAGGCAGGGCAGCCAGTGTGGTGCCATCAGATCTTTCCAATACACCTCCTGCCACTTCCAATCTTCTAATATTTCTTTCTCAAACAATCATACATATTCCATGCTAGCTCCTATAGTCAAATTCTACAGCAGTTCAGTGCATGTTGTTATGGAGAGCTGTACCTCCAAAGGTATGAAGCAAACTTTTCTGCATGCGTTATCAGAATACACGCACATATGTTTTTCAGAAATCATTTTAAAATCTTTAGCTGCAAAATGATCAGCTTTTTGGAGGGGAGAGAGCCAGCACAATAACAAACTGCTCTTTCCAGAACTACTACATATCCATGTCACGTACTACGAGAAATAAGAGGAAAAAAGAAAACACGCATTAAAAAAGCAGCAGTGCCAGGCATAAGAAGCTTGCATGTATTTGTGTCTGCACCCAGTCTCCCACCTGGAATGCTGCTGGTGGCATTCACCATGCAGACAGTGAAAAGCTTTGCTACTGCCGACAGACTAATGTTGAGTGCCTTCACCCAGAACACAAAACATGCTGCATTTACGATACACAGGACTGCTTCCAGCCGCATCGAAAAATGCTACCAGAAACAAAGTTTATGAACATGTACAGTTCTTAATTTACCCAGCAGATCTCTGGGCACTGTGAAGTATTTAATAAACAGCTGTATCTGCAAAGCAGTGAGCAGCGTCCATGGATGCATCTCCGTGACGTAGGCACAGAGGCTGTCTGAAGCCAGCCGATACAACCACCTTTTTTCCCCTTATAGGAAGAAAAAACACACACAAAAGACCAACCGCAAAACCAAACCCAAGGAAAAATACCAGAAAAAAACCCACAAGCCACCCAGATAATGTTACCTTAACATTAATACAATATTCACTATAAAGGCTTACATTTTTGCCTTGCGTATTTTACTGAAGTACCATTTCAAAGCAAATTGTATCAAATCAAACTGCACAAGTCCATCTAGACAGGAAGGCTGCAAATCTAAGACAACAAAATCACAAGCCCACAATCCATTACTGCATGATGTCAGGGGTATAAAACATACTTGGTTTACTCTATTATTTTGAGGCGCTATTAAGAGCTGTAATTAGCAACAGCAAATAAGACGATTCACATCTTAACGTGAAAACACAGCATAGGGAAACGAGCGAGTGAGTAGGTCCTCATTCTTCGTGTGCAACACAGCCCCACCAGAGCCGAATGTGATAAACAGGACTGAAAACAGGTGTAACCTCTCCCGCGGGCAGCAGCCAGGCACAGGAAGAAATGAGCTGACACACAAGTTTCGTGTTTTTGCAAATCACACAGTTCGGATGGCGATAGGGGAAGCAAAACACCCCCCACCACACACACACCAACCAAAACCTGCGATGTTAATTAACCTAACGGCGCTAATTCGCAGGCCTAAGGTGAAACGGAGGGCTGGTCCTCAATATCCTGAAGGACCTTCACCCAGCCACGCATTTTAGACGCTGCAACAGCAGCAGCGGGATCTGCATGAAAACAAGCCCGCTCATCAGTATGAATTAACATACGTAACGCTACAACCACACGCAGTTCAACACGGAAATTCGTGCCTAGGACACCTAAATCCTACCTGCACCTATACATGAGTTGCTTAATTCGCTAGAGAACACAGGATATGGGGTTTTGGGGGCCGGTGGATGCGTTTTATTTAGCGGTTTGACGGAAAACGTTGCTCTTCCCCAGCCAGGCGCTCCAGCGCGTGCCCGTTTTCGCTCCATCCTCCAGTCGGGAACGCTTCGCCTCAGCGAGGGCGGGCGGCGGGCACCGACCGTCTCCCGCGGAGAAGGGAGCCCTGGGCCGGCGGGGAGAGGGACCGCAGTGCGAGGGA
Source organism: Ara ararauna (assembly GCA_028858755.1). Taxonomy (NCBI): domain Eukaryota; kingdom Metazoa; phylum Chordata; class Aves; order Psittaciformes; family Psittacidae; genus Ara; species Ara ararauna. The sequence continues at coordinate 2,823,496 of CM054385.1, forward strand.
GGGGAAGGAGGAGGACGCAGCCGGGCACGCAGCGGCGCGGGGGCACCTACCAGTCCGTGTGCGGCTCGTCGATGACCAGGAGCAGCTTGAACTTTCTGCCGGTAACCGAGGAGACGGCGGAGGAGGCATCCACCAGCCCGGCCGAGGCCGCCGTCTGCTTCACCGCGTTGGACAGGGAGCTGAAGAAGCTGCTGCCCGCGGACTGCTGCTGCGGCGGCGGCTGCTGGGGGGGGGCCGGCTGCGGCTGCTGCCGGCGCTCGGCCGCCGGGGAGGCTGAGGCAGGGGCCGAGGACGCGGAGGGAGGCGGCGGGGGCGGCTGCTGCGGCTCCGGCCGCTGCAGGTCAGTCATGTAGCCATTGGGCAGGTTGGCGATGAAGCTGCTGTCCGAGAGCCTGCGCCGCAGAAAGTTCATCATTTGGCCGGGCGAGGCGGAGGCGAAGGCGAGGCCGGGGCGAGGAGCGGGAGGAGCGGTCCGCAGCCGCGCTCGGTCGCAGCCCCACTGCCGGCCGGGGCGGGAGGCGCTGCCGTCCCCTCACGGCGCGGGCACCGCCGCCTCGCGACTGCCTTTAGGGGGCGGCCGCGAGCCGCCGGGCGAGGGCGGGGCCGGGGGTGGCGCGAGCGGAGCGGCGCGGAGCGGAGCGGGGCCTCCGTGGAGCCACAGGTGAGCCGCGTGTGCGCTCCGCACCGCTCCGCGTGGCTGCACGGAGCGCTCCCCGCACAGCGATGGATGGCGTTGGCTCGAGGGTGAAGAGCAAAACGCGGCTGTGAAGAGCCCAGCGCGGGGCAATCGCTCCGCAGGGGCAGCGGCCACCGACAAGCCCCGGTGACCCGTTCCAGCGCTGCCGCCGCAGCGGGGGCAGCTCGGAGCGGGGCTGCCGCTCAGAGCAGGGCCGGTGGTGCGCGTCCGGCCCCACGCGTGTCACTGAAGCCCTTCAGTAACAGCAAATAACCACTGCTACCGAGCGAAAAGCTCCCCAGTTTGATGAGGGCAGCGGTGTGTAGCATCAGGCAATCTTACACTGTCCTGGAGCATTACAGATCCCTTCTCCTATCTTAAAAACTGAGGTTGCTGTAAGAGTAATTTGAAGTCTTCTCCCCACGTTTTAACATAAAATATACAACTCAGCGTTCACTGTGTGACATATCCGTCTGTCCGAGACACACAGAACCACACATCACTCTGCGATTGTTCTTCTGTAGGCCGTGCTGCATGGAGCATCATATGCAGCAAGTTCATGCAGCAATTTCTGTTAGAGATTCGATAAGCTTTTCCCGGTGCTAACACTTCCCCAGTTTACAGTTCCCATGTCCCCAGGTAGAACATGCACAGGAGTCTTTAACGAATCCCTCAATTCAGAAACGTCCATGTATTATATCATGACAGAAAATGAAATAAAATACCAGAGCAGATACGCTGCAAACACCACAGACGCCCTGGGGAATGGCTGCTCCTCCAAGCCATGGGATGGGCCACGCTCAGAGTCAGCTTGGTGCATTCATGGCACAGGAAATCTACATGAGTGGGACCTTGCTGGGCTGCGGCTGCACTGGGAATGTTCCTGCCACTTCATCAGCCCATGGCCCGTGCCAGCAGGGATGTGGAAGCGTGCTTGTATCCAGATACGTGCAAGTCCTGTGGGATCTGGGGAGAATAATTTTCTCTCAGTAGTGTTAAGACATCTGGGGGCTATTTGTATTCCTAAAAAGCTGCCATGTAAGCGCAATAGCGCGAGTTAAATCATCTGCAACACATGGCACAGAAGCAAGTCGCTTGCAGACAGAGGTGGAATCTTGCAGTTCACTATGGCAAGGGCTTGTGCATCACTTCCGATATTACATAGGTGAAGGTGACAGAAATCACAAGACTGAGGAACTGTTTCATTCCTCCTTGCTTCAATAGTTGGATCAACAATCATCCTCCCTTCTCTGCCACAAAGCAGGTGGCCAAAGGAAAAGGGACTGCTTATACATCTCAAATACAGATTATTATACAGTGTGAACTGTTTCATCTTCCCTGTATAGAGATCACTGGAAAACCCTTTTAAGCAGTCTGACACTAACAGATCGTAGTTAGATGTTTTGTACATTACTGTTCAGGATTGATGGTATAAAACCAACCCCCTCTGGACTGACAGCTTTCTATGCATCCTCAGAGCCTGATGATTTTCCTGACTGACAATAAGGTTTTCCTGATGTTCACACTTCCATGGTTTAAAGTTTACATGTTCTTTAAAGAGTCCCTGACAAGTCAGTCACTCTTGCAGAGCCAAGCTAACCACAGCAGCATGAGCTGTGCCACATTCTGCTGTGCACATCAACATGAGTGCTAGCCAGGTCCCTATTACAGGGCTGAAATCTGCCTGACTTCAGTGCCGGCTGTACTCTCTGATACAAAGGCAAGAGACACCTAGCAAACAGAAATGATAGGGAGCAATTTGAATGCCAGGAGCCATTACTACAAAACAAAATAACACCATGATTAAATGGAGTGCTTAGGCTGCTCCTGTTTCAGTGGTGCAAGATCTATCCATGTTAACGTGTTTGTGTGGAAATCTTGTTTTCTGATTGATGAAATCCCATTCCTGTCCATAGTACTTTCTTGCATATTCACAGTCCAGCCAAACAATTACTTTAAGATCCTGTGGACTGATTTTGTGGTCCTTGCCAACAGACTCTCCAATACGCTTGCCCTTTATAGTCTCACAAACTGTGAGGTATATCACACACTGTTAGCGAGTATCAACAGAGTATTACAGGGAACTTGCTAAACTTACTAGCACATGATACTGTGCATGGAAAAGAGCTACCAGCACTTTTTGTCCAACCTGCTATTCGTAATACTTCATCTCACAACACATTTGAGGTAATTCAAGATGATTACATCTATTAGGAAGCAAGAATACTGAATCACTAGTATGTTAAACAACAGAGTCGACATCAAAGCGGAGAAGACAATAGCAAATTTAAACCCAGTTTTGTTTCCCAACATTGAAATCAATGAAAAAAAAGAAAAAATTAAATTACTTGGAATTAGTGTGTTGGCAAATGGAGGGGAAGAGTAGGAAAAGAACTGCTGAAGCATCCTACCTAGTACCCTTCCACTGGGATTCATTAGGCAGCTGCACTGGACTTCTCCCAGAACTCCTGGCTGTTACAATGACCCTGAAGCAAAAACATGTCAGCTTTCTGTTTCTGATCTTCCTTGCATTTGGTTGTCCAAGGTGGCAGAAGTACAGTTAAACCATATGAAGATGTGACGGAAACAGGCCCACCGGGGAGCACCTGCTTCAGTTACTGCTTTAGAAAGGACACAATATGAGTTTGAGCCTCCCTTCCCAAATCTAGGCTCTTGTGTTTTGATTTATGAGCATTAGCAGAGAACACAGATTAACCAGAATTGGGAGGGGGGAGGGGGAGGAGTGTTGGTCATTATCATGTTGGGAAATTTGGCTTCTAATTTACAGCAAGTTCATAACAAACATAACAGGAACTTGAAATACTAGCTGAAAATGTTTGCTGGGTGCTATGCAGGATTGTTAAGTAAATGTGTGAAGACATAATAGGGGCTCTGTTTTATTTATTGACAACTATTTATTGACATAAATAAATAAATGCTTAGGAAATATGTACATCTGGCCTTAAGTAAGTTCACATTTGCTAAGCATACCAATTCAAACAGTTCTGTATCAGCAAGAAATACACTGTACTAACTCTTCTAGCATTCACAGAGAGGACCTGATGGCTATAATAGTATGTAAGGATGGTACGAAGCATCCTCTGCTCGCACACCTGCCCCAGGAAGGCGGCTCAGAACCACTCAGCTTCTGTTCCCTCTCAACAGTAGCTTCGCCCTGCCACCAGCTACCCCAGAGGAAGGTGCGCAGGAGCACAGGAGGCAATGCCCTCATCTCCAAAGTGCTCAGTGACTGAATTAACCTACCCTGATAGCAAAGGGCACATCTCATCTCCTTGTCAGTGCTGAAGTCAAGGACTCTGTAGTAGCAGTTCCTTACATTTGAAACCATACAGCATTCCTGAAAACAAAAATACAGTGTCCTGTATTATACATCCTCTGCGCTCAGCAGTCCATTGAATCTAACATCGAAACCCCACCACATTTAAACCATAATTTATTAGAGACTAGCCTCTTATCTTCACAAGCTTTGAACATGGATGAATTCAGGCTGCAGAAGAAGGCTTTGTAGTCTCATGAGTAATGCTTGCCAAGATGTAAGAGGGAGTTAAAACACATTGTGTATGTGGCATGAGAACAACCTGTAACAGAAGCAGGCTACGATCTAAGCGGTAACTACAGGTCAAATAAATGATTACAGGAGATGAAAGTCTGTTGAAATTGTTTGTCTCTGTTCTGAAATCTGAAGTTATAATAGCAGTAACAATTATCTTTCCATTTCCTACTAAAATATATCTGCTTTTTGATTGTTTTGTTCACTATGTCCTGTGCTTCAAGGATTTAATATTTCTTTTTAAGCACTTTTTACCATGTAATTAAGGCTCAAATGCTGCTGGCCTTACTCAGGCTGAAGGCTATCTATGTTGTACATAATTCAGAATTCAAGCCACAGAAGTCTAAATAATTAACTTCTAAATATAATTTATAGCAAAAAAATCAACCATTACGCACATGGACTGACAAATTGAATAGATAAAGAGGCGCATTTAATACATGAGATAATATACATGCATTAAAGTGTATCTAAAATACTGTTTCCTGGCGTTGTATTTCTAGAGGAATGCAGCAAGAAATGTGGTATGATCTGCTGTATTTATTGGGTTTAATACCCTTTTGATTTTGAGACCATAGCCTCCGTCATATCAGTGGACCCAGAAACAGGAAGTTCATTTCTTCGCGTTTCAGCAAGCAGTGTTTCCTGTTACAATCCCGAAGATTGCTCTGTATTACAGGAGAATCAGCAACTGAACTGATCTAGAAACCTCAACTAGTAAGACATTTAGTGTTTTGCAGATGAGACAAACTGTTTGCGGACTGCACGTACTGTGTTGGGAGAATCCTATCAGCAAAATGTGGACATTTCTCAGTGTGGAGGGGAATTACCACTATGGAAAAGAATAAATAATAGGTGTTAGGAGTAACCAAATAAAGACACAGTTGCGGTGAATGTTCCACTGGAATGTGGGCAAGGCAGAAGAGTAAAGATATTTCTAAAAAGCAGAAAATAAAATAAATTCCATATAAGCTTTACTTACTGCATTGCTGCCTACTTGTGTGTAATTTAGAACTGGACTTTGATATCTAAAACCCAAAACTAACAAGAAATACCATACAAATGCTATAGGAAAAGCACAGAAGACAAAAATGGTCATACTAAGGACACAGCCAAAGGCTTGAGCTCCACTAGATGCATACATGCATACACTCAGAGGGATGGTGCTCACACAGGAATAGGCTTCTTTGTCCTTTAAAACCTGAAGATTTCCCCTAATCAGAAAGCACAAAGTGCATGTATAGAGGAATAAGACATTAAATACTATATGAACATCCTCTGAAGATCAAAAAGTCTGCCAGCAAAGTCATACACTAAGTCAATTTAATTGACACAGAAGAGTTTTGGTCTGTTTAAAGGTTTTTCTCCTGCAGATCTTTAATTTACGTTATTAAATTTAGAGTGAAGGTATCTTTCCATTCTGACTCATATCCTAATTGACTGAATACATAAATGTGAGATCAACTGCCACACAGTTATGGAAAGAAAAATAAACCTAGGAATGGGTTCTAATGGAAAAGAGCTAACCACTGTAAAGCACAAGTCTAGATGCAGCAAACAAAATATGGCACTTATATCCAATCTGGCCTCCACAGTAAGACCGTCATTTTCTTTTTAAATGGCTTCTGAAATGATTGAGATGAATGCACATTTACCTAATTAATTGCCTGCTTTAGTTACCACAAATTCATTTTGAATACCATGTATGTGAAAACCTGATAAGCCATTAATGTGCAATAAGCACAACAAGCAAAGAATTGAAAGGATGACAGCATAGGAGCTAACCAATACAGTTATGCTTTGGTACTAATTTTTCCCTCAAGTGAATTAAAAGCCAGTACTATGCAGCATGTGTAGGATTCAAAAATTACCTTTCATCTCACCTTTTCAATGAACACTGAGCTGGTTTATAAAATAAGACATAGAAAGAGTCTGCTGCAACATAAAGAATTAAAATGCCACAATTTTATAAGTAAACTGTACAATGTAAATGTGAATACATCATTGCACATATGCTTGTACATACAAGCACGTATTTTAGATATATATATATAATCATAGAATAGTAAGGATTGGAAAGGACCATAAGAACATTCAATTCTAAACCCCTTGGTACAGAAAGTTTAGTCATTCACTGCAAAACTGCATCCTGACTTACTACCTTTGCTACACCATGGACAAATCAGCGCAGGCCTCAGAACTAACACAAGTACAAAGTTTGACATTCTTTCCCAAATTATAACCAGATGTCAACATTTCAGTTACAAATAATCTCCTAGAAGACACAAGTCACAAATACTGACTACCTCATTGTCTGCAAACCAGTAATAAATGAGTTAGGGCTCTAATTAAGGAAATACACTGTTAATTCCATGGTCAAGATGCCAAAAGTTCATATTAGATCTGTGGTTTGATTTCTATTCTTCCAATGTATATAACTTGCTTTTTAACCCAAAATCTTCTGTCTCAGATACCTTTATATAACAGCACTGAAGACACAATGTTACATCAAAGTTTTCAGACATTTTTAAGCAGTTAAGAGTTATTAATTCCTAAAAATCATGCTTAGAGAGACTGGGTGTATGCCCACAAGTATTACAGAGATGCACCGAAGTTTGGTCATTCTCACTGCAATTACATGCAGCAAGCCCCACATTTAAAGTTGTTTGGCCTCTTTTGTGTCACTTCTTGCAATACCGCCAAATACACTATTTATAACCTTCAACATTCTGTATAGGGTTTGTGACATCTCTGTTCATGGGTTGCTTTAGAAAATTATTCCCATTTTGCTCCTTGTAGCGAGTTTAGTATCAGCCATTTGTTATACAATGAAAATTCTGCCTAAGAATTGTTAGCCTAGAAAAAGGAATAAAATATAGGGCAAGTGATCTGGAAAATCTGAAGGATAAATTTATTAGACTGCGCTGTACTGTGAAAGTTGGCTTTGTTGCCCATTAAAATCATGTGAATTGGACAAACTGTTGTTCAATGGACAGCCAAAGAGGATCTTCTTCTCTTTTTACACATGTATAGAATTTACACGTTCTCCTTCACAGAGATTGAAAAGCCTGAATGTCCTTATACATAACCACAGAGTAAGGCCAAGTGAGAAAGGACATTTCTCTTGCATTGAAGTTGACTGTGTACCTGCTGATAACTTTGTGCTCAATTCTGGGTTAAATCTGTCCAATTGAGTGCACAATAAAGGGTAGTCCAATGTATTTGCTGCTTTCAGGTAATGTTCATTTTGAGTTTCACTGGAGTAACTTTAGTGCTAGCTAAGGATATTTAATATTGTAAAAATCATTCTGTAGCAAGTTCTGTATTGAGGGAAGCACTCGGTCATCATCTGTATAGTGATCATTTATGCCCTGAAATATTCTTATGGCCTACCTAGGATAAATAGTTTGGAAAAGACCTTTAAGATCATCAAGTCCAACCGTTAGCCCAGAACTGCCAAATCCACCACTAAACCATGTCACTATCAGTATAAATATATGAGCAGCTGAAGAAGTGCAGCCACTTTAGTTGGTCACTCAGGAGGAAGAACTATTTCAGAGGTTCCTAATGTCACAAGGCAATTGAGAAAGGACTCTGTTCCAGCCCACACTCCATGGACTCATAGAGACTAAGCAATATTGCAGCACAACCATAAGCACATCTTCTCTATTCTCGGATGCAGAGCCCACTGTTAATCAGTTGGACATAAAATACACATCTGAACGTTTTCAAAAAGCACATCATTATAATGTTCCTTGTTAAAAATATTGGAAAACAGCTATGCGAAATAAGGATACCAAGCTACCCACTGTATTTTCATACTGTCAGGAAGAACAGTGAATCACAGTGACATGTTAATGGGATGTTAAAGATAACAGGAAGGGATTCTATAGGTACGTAGCGAATAAAAGACAGACTAGGGACAACGTGGGCCCTCTCTGGAAGCTATCGGGAGAACTGGGTACCCTGGGTTTGGAGAAGGCTGAGGTTCTTAATGACGTCTTTCCCTCAGTCTTCACTGGCAAATGCTCTGACCACACCACCAAAGTCTTGGAAGGCAAATGCAGGGGCTGTGAGAATGAAGACCTTAAGCCCACTGTAGGAGAGGATCTGATTCGAGACCATCTTAAGAACCTGAATGTATACAAGTCATAGAATCATAGAATCATAGAGTAGTTAGGGTTGGAAAGCACCTTAAGACCATCTAGTTCCAACCCCCCTGCCATGGGCAGGAACACCTCCCACTAAACCATGCCACCCAGGGCTATGTCCAAACCGGCCTTGAACACCGCAAGTGATGGAGCATTCACAACTTCCCTGGGCAACCCATTCCAGTGCCTCACCACCTTTACAGTAAAGAATTTCTTCCTCATATCCAATCTAAACTTCCCCTGTTTAGGTTTCAACCCATTACCCCTTGTCCTAACACTACAGTCCCTAATGAAGAGTCCCTCCCAGCATCCCTATAGGCCCCCTTCAGATACTGGAAGGCTGCTATGAGGTCTCCATGCAGCCTTCTCCTCTCCATCCTATCTTCATGGGACCTGACGAAATCCATACTCGGGTCCTAAAGGAGCTGTCAAATGAAGTTGCTAAGCCACTGTCCATCATATTTGAAAAATCATGGCAGTCAGGTGAAGTTCCCAACAATTGGAAAAAGGGAAATATAACCCCAATTTTCAAGAAGGGGAAAATGGATGAGCCGGGGAACTACAGAGCAGACAGCCTCACCTCTGTGCCTGGCAAAATCTTGGAGCAGAATCTCCTGGTAGGCATGCTGAGGCACATGAAAAACAACAAGCTGCTTGGTGACAGCCAGCATGGCTTCACTAAGGGGAAATCCTGCCTGACCAATCTGGTGGCCTTCTATGATGGGGCTACGGAACTGATGGACAGGGGGAGAGCAGTTGATGTCATCTACCTGGACTTCTGCAAAGCGTTTGACACTGTCTCACGTGACATCCTTGTCTCTTAAGTTAGAGAGACATCAATTTGATAGGTGGACCACTTGGTGGATAAAGAACTGGCTGGATGGCCGCACGCAAAGAGTTGTGCTCAATGGCTCAATGTCCAGCTGGAGACCAGTAACGAGTGGTGTCTCTCAGGGATCGGTGTTGGGATCGGTCTTGTTCAACATCTTTGTCGGTGACATGGACAGTGGGATTGAGTGCGCCCTCAGCAAGTTTGCTGATGACACCAAGCTGTGTGGTTCGGTTGATATGTCAGAGGGAAGGAATGCCATCCAGAGGGACCTGGACACGCTTGTGAGGTGGGCTGATGCCAACCTGATGAAGTTTAACCATGCCAAGTGCAAAGTCCTACACCTGGGTCAGGGCAATCCCAAGCACAGCTCCAGGTTGGGCAGAGAAGAGATTGAGAGCAGCCCTGTGGAGAAGGACTTGGGGGTGTTGGTCGATGAGAAAATGAACATGAGCCGGCTGCAGTGTGCGCTCGCAGCCCAGAAAGCCAACCGCATCCTGGGCTGCATCAAAAGGAACGTGACCAGCAGGTCGAGGAGGTGATCCTGCCCCTCTACTCTGCTCTTGTGAGACCTCACTTGGAGTATTGTGTGCAGTTCTGGTGTCCTCAACATAAACGGGACATGGAACTGTTGGAACAAGTCCAGAGGAGGCCACGAGGATGATGAGGGGACTGGAGCACTTCCCGTATGAAGATAGGATGAGAAAGTTGGGGCTGTTCAGCCTGGAGAAGAGAAGGCTGCGTGGAGACCTCATAGCAGCCTTCCAGTATCTGAAGGGGTCCTATAGAGATGCGGGGGAGGGACTTTTCATGAGGGACTGTAGTGATAGGACAAGGGGTAACAGGTTCAAACTTAAACAGGGGAAGTTTAGATTGGATATAAGAAAGAAGTTTTTTACTGTAAGGGTGGTGAGGCACTGGAATGGGTTGCCCAGGGAAGTTGTGAATGCTCCATCGCTGGCGGTGTTCAAGGCCAGGTTGGACAGGGCTTGGAGCAATATGCTCTAGTGGAAGGTGTCCCTTCTATGGCAGGGGATTGGAACTGGATGAGCTTTAAGGTCCCTTCCAACACAAAGGGAAGGGATTCTATGATCTGAATGGCCTAGCAAAACAGGAAGACTTTCCAGCTTCTAGTACATTATAGATATTTCATCATGTAGTTGCAGTACACTCACCCTGTATTTTAAGTCACTTTAAGGATAATTGTGCTTTAAGCATTTAATTTATTGGAATAATTTTCAGGTTTCGAGGTTATTTCTTTTTCTTCTATAGAACTGAAACAGAGCAAGAGAATCTGTGACGTTTCACACTCAAATGCTACAAGAGTTTTTGAGTTGTGTAATAATCCTCTTTCCCATCCTTTACAGGAGTGCTCTGCTAAAATATTCCTATTTTCAGTGTGAAAGAAAACTAATATAAAGTACATAAACTGAATCAAGTTATTCCTGCTTACACAACATTTCTTTACTTATGGATTAATATTTGAGCTTTTTTAAAGTAATAAAATAGCTTATGGAACTCCCCAAACCATATACCTATGGAAGTTACACAATCAGCCATTGGCCTTTGCTTGGTTGTAGTTCGTTCTAAGCTGTTCACTTGAATTTGAACGTAAGTCATTTTGCAATGGTCTGGGATGAAATACCCAACCCCTTCGCAGAATAACTAGTCTAGCTTGTGAGTCAAAATCAAACCAGAGCATGGAGGATGTATGAAATGTCATGAGAAGGGAAATTAGGGCTGAGATAAGAACCCTTAAAGTAAGCTTTCTCTTAAAACAGGATATTAGGTCTTGTTCAAAATGCATTTAGCTGACTTATTTCACTGACGTTAGCTCTCACTTAGAAATGTGGGCATCACTCCAAGGGCATACCTCTCTCTCTGCCATCTGTTACGCCAAGGAGACACACAACTTGGACTCACTTCACACCCTCCCCAGTAAATAAGTAAATAAATAACTTTGACATCTGAGAGGACATTTTCCAGGAGAACACTGCAGTATGAGAACTGCCGCCCCCCACACCACCTGCTGTCTCTATAGCATACAAGGGAACTCACACTGAAAACACAGGTGGGTTCCTCTACAGGAGGAATCCTACCATGACAACTGGTTGTGAGACAGCATCATTGCTGCCAACCCTGAAAGCAATAGGGGAGATTCTTATTTCAATGCCTGAGATTTTACGTATAGAAAAACTATTTGTTATTTGTCCTGTGTGCGCAGCAATTTTCACTTTCTGTCAAGGATTCGTGATGCTTTCCATAAGCCTCTTTCTCACATACCAGAATCCATGCATAAATCAATGCTAAACATAAGGCAACGAGAGTGACTGGGGAAGTCAGATGCTTACACATTTTGCAACAAATCTAGCTCTATCACAGAATTCAGAGGAGTTGAAATTAATTACCTAGTTTTATATGAAATTAATGTAGATTTTCTTTTGAGATTGTGTATTTTTTACAGAAATCCTCTGTTTTGGTTCCACGTGCAGGGAAAAGATTGAAATGCAAGGCAGAACAGCCAACAATTTAGATCAGCTGAGTCACTGTATTGCAGCAACAGTCCTCTCTCAGTAAGAAGCAAATAGATTAACTAGCTTCACCCGAGAGAGGAGGGCATCACCATAACCAAGGAATATGATTAAAAACAGAAGCCAGGAGTCTTGCATCTTTAGTACCAAGGACATTCAGTCATACCCTTAAAAACAGAAATAGCATCTGCATAATATAGAGCTGATTAACAGATGCAGAGCAGTAAAGGTTATGTCATAAAAATAGACAAGTTTGCTGCACACAAGGAGTGTCAGTCAGTGCTGTATTTATGCAATAAATTAACCCTTAAATCTGATGCCTATCTGCAGGAACCCTTTACTGGGATGTTCGTTACAGCCCTCAGTCCATTAATGAGGGAGCACAGCCTTGTCTTTTATCTAGTAGTGGGTCTGAAGGCTCACTAATAGCTTTGATTATATCTCTTCTAAAATGAATTAAAGTAGGAGGATGAATTTGGTTGAGTTATCTGGTTTGAGTGCTAGCATCTTGCACCATACATTAGGCTTCTAAGACTTTATGTGGTATTATTATTACTACAGGAATAGTCATTTACTAGTACTATTAAATATGATTTGTGGTTTTTTGCAGCTGCTTCTATATGTTTTCTTCATGTTTAAACTGGATCTCTGACAACGTGTTGTCTTTTCACATGCATTTATGATTTAGATGGTTGCGCTGCTGTACTACTGCATCATTTTTAAGACTGAAATGACCTCGTGTGTGAGCTGCAACACAGAAGGAGTACTTTCAATGCAGTTAAGCACACAATACCTGCAATATCTCCCCGTCAAGTAGATCTCTCTCATATTAGATGGATGATGAATTCACAGAAGGGCCTCTTAAACTGTTCAGAGTTCTGTAGTTTCAAGGAATTCACCTCTGCTAAAAGTAAATAACTAGGAGAAATAGATCTTTGTGTCCTGACTCAGTGAAGTGTTTCTCTTTTATTCACATAGGCCACTAAAAGCTGCATTTCCCTGAACAACCAACTCACTCCCAGGGCTCCATATCAAAGAGCAGCAAAGAGAATACAAATCCTAGACAACTCTCTCACAGGGTTAAGAGGGTTAAGCCATGCAGGACCCTTGGGAAGAAAGGTACCTAGACAGAGGTGGACGTGCCAAGTCTATTTTGTCTCATGCTGCCTGGGCTCCTGACAGACACACACAAGGTGTGTGCCCCAGCCTCCAGCATGCCACTGCCCAGGCAATTCCGAATTGCACTTGAATCCCAGCTTTGCACATTCATTGAATTTTGCTGGGGGGAGGGGATGATAATTACAACACAAAAGGAAATTTAACATTACTCTCACAAAGGAAACGCAGTGGAGTGATCAGAGAGGGGCATGGCTCTATTGCCCACTGTCACTGCTCCCCTGTGATCCCTGGGGTTTGTATTCACATATATAAGATGGGAATAGTGCATACTAGTTTTTGCAGTAAAATCCAATACCCTTGGGGGGGGTGGCGGAAGGCAAATAGAGACTTGGAACTACTCCTGCCTTTCCCATATAAAGTCACGTTTCCTCCCTTGGCAAGTCTTGATCAGGTCAGGAAACAAATTTTTAACAATGTTTATGAATTCCAAGAGAATAAGAGTTTTGTTGAGGAACAGAAGTTTTCTCGTGAATCTATGTCAGCTTGAGGATGAGGTGCAACCTAGCACTTGAGGAGGCACCTACACTGCAGGAGCAGCTCATATGAAAAGGCACAATGCCACATAGGTACAGAAGGTAAGAACACAGTCTGATACACAAGCACACATTACAGGTCTGCAAGCTGGGCATTCAGTCAGTAACTAACATATAACAAACTACAAGATCTTTTCCTAAAACACTGGAGATGAAGGTGCAATTCTATGGCGGAGAAGTGATTTTCAGATTTGTGACATGTCACAATTTTGTGTCATAATATAACAGTATTTGGTTTATAACAGAGCTGATCAGAGCAGATAGGACAGTTTTGTGTTATTTTAAAGACAGATGACCTGGTGGACAGCATACAGGTACACACCTTCATCATATTCTAGAGTCCAGGCTTTGCTTCACCCAGAGATAGTCCTGCCAGGTGTCAAGGCCATAAAGAGTCCTGCGAGACATGAACACAATGAAAAAGGTGCCAGTAACTGTACTTGAGCTTTCAGAAAATCAGAATCAACTTAGAGAAGTATTCCATCATTTCAGTAGACATTACCCAGATCAGCCAGGATACCTTCCCTGTTAACATTACTACAACTTGTTTGGATCATGAAGGTATGATCTGCATCATGAAGATAAGATATGTATGGTCCTATCTTTACCAAGTTACTATGATTAATTGGGTTGAGCGTTCCACAGCTAGTAAATGCTGCACTCAACGTAACTGCGTTAACGCCTAGATTTTGAGTCATCTATTTTGTATATTTCTCAAGATAGCAGTTCTGTTTTACTAAGGAATGCATCTGTCATAGCCAAAATAGATGATATATCCAGTATATCTACAAAAACATTAGTAGACTGTCATTTGAAATATGCTATTAACTGTGCTAGCTAGTAAACCAATTTAAAGCACAGGTCAGAAATACCCACTGAAATTCTCCATGAACCAGATGGCTCAGTCATAGTGCTGCTGCTTGTTACAAACAGAGCTCTGTTTACACCGGTGTCCTGGGAATGATGTTTTTCTCAAACATGGAAACAGGAGGATGATAGTGAATTTCTGCATTTGATGTTCAAATACTTATAAATGGGAAACAGAAAAGCAACCATCATTCTTTTCATTGACATTCACAAATGAGCAAAGGAACCACTTAGCAGTCAACAAGAGTGCTTAGCTCAAGCTGGGGGTTATTCCACATGGCTTGCTTTTCCAGTCTGCCTTCACCAGGTGCCACTCACTGACGACCATCCTGATTTGCTTCATCCATAGCTATTTGACACAGAGAGACAGGGAACGGCAGAGAAAGACAAAACAAGGTTCAAACAAGCGGCTGTTGGGAGAGGTTTGATAATACAATGGAAGCGCAGTTAAAAGTTGATTTCAAACTGATAGTCCAAAACCTCCATTGCAAAATAAAAAAAGGGAGCTTAAACAAATATATTAACAAGTGCATTAAGGTAATTACAAATAATTCTTGCAATACATTACAGATTTCACGATGTTAAGCCACCTCAAAGTTGACCTCAGTTACTGATGTCCCCAGTATACCTGTTCACACAAGGGGTTAGGGGAAAAAACAAAACCAAAACCCCAGCACTAACAAAAACCCTTTCCATTCAGAAGCTTGCTGGCAGTTAAGGCAAAACTGGTTTCTTTGAAATTCACTTGAAGGGTAGTTCTAAGTAAATTTTGTATCCAAAAATTATAGAACCATAGAATGGTTTGGGTTGGAAGAGATCTTAAAGACCATGTAGTCCCAACCCCCTTGCCACTAGATGCGGTAAGTGAACACTTAAAGAGAAAAGTTAAGCATATTAATGGCAGATAGGCTGGAACCTAGAAGATCCTATATTGTAACTCTATATAACTCTATATTCTGATACCGCATTTTGCACCTGTTATTGTTCAAGTTAGACCTGGACTGCGGGCTCAACAGGGAAAGAGAAGCAGTCCCATGGATCTGTGCAATGGGGATAGAAGGAGAAGCAGGAAGGGAGGACAAACAATAATCTGGGGATACGCCAAAGAGAAAAACCCAGGGAGGAAGCACTGGGGGCTTCTGCTGAAGAGGATTGCACAGTGGTGCTGGTACAGACTGGGGGGACTGTTCATGAAGGTTTGGGAGGTGCTGCTTCAGTGCATGTGTGCACATGTACCTGCATATTCTCCTACACTTGCTTCTGAGCGGACTCCTCAGTCGTTATAAAGTGATCATGAAAGTGTGACCCACACGCTTTGAAGCTGGAGAGTAACTTCAGACATCTTAGTTCTGTTCCAAAACTCAAAATCCCAACAAAGGCCAAACCAAATTGTGGCCTTCTTTCCAGAAGTACTCTAGTTCTGAGCTAGTAACAGAGCACTTGGCGACTGCTGTAAGCAAAGGCAATATCTGCCGGCCCTGTCAATCAGTTTGTTCAGAAAGCTGTGCTTAACTTCTGTATTTGTAGCTCCGTTCTCAAGTACTGACAGACCCTGACTTGAAGCAGGCTGATGCAAACTGCCTTCCAGCCACACGAGGTCTGAAGCAAGTTCCCAGTTTACTTCTACAGACAACAGTATGAACAGACAAAAAGAAAGTTTCAGCTGTATAAACCTATAAAATTGCTATTTTTTTAATTACAGCAACTAAAGTAAGTGAAATAGAGGAAACAGCTCACTCATCCAAGACAAAATGCCTACAGGGATACTATGAAGTGTATATGAATACTGTTTGTTAGGCTGCTTTAGTAAAAAAGCATTTCAAATTCTGACACAATAGAATTGTAATTAGTCAAGTTTTCAAAATTAAAAGGAGATTGAGACAGATGGGACAAAACCATCCTCTGGTGTTTGCTAAAGGCGGAGGATGCACAAATCCTACTTACTCCATACTCCCTAGGTTTGTCATGTCCTTGCTTGGTGAACTAAAAACCTCTGCCTCAGTTTCAGCGTACTTGCATATTTGTTTCATGCCAAAATCAAAAATTCATAGGATTTACTGGAAATTTGCATTTAAAAATCATTTTACCTTGCTTCGTGTTAATTTCTCACAGTGAATGGATGTGGAAAGGCCATAGAAAAAAGCCTGCAGCTTTGTAACACATCCCTTTTGCCCTTCATTCAGTTCAGTCAGCCACGTCACCTGCACATTTTGTGCGTGAAGAGGCCATGTCTAAACCAGAGCAGAATATTAGTCGTTTTGCCTGATTTTTTCTGATCATTTAATTGCTACTGACGTGTTAAACAGATGTCTTACTGCATTTAAACCAAAGGCTTCAAGGTTTCTTCAATCATGCAGCTTAATTTAGGGAAGAAACCCGCTCAACCCTGCTCCTGAGGTAAAATTTGCTTCACTGATAGGAAATGTATGTGTTTTGTGACAGTAATTCCATGTGCATTAAAGAGAAGTTAAGACATAATAAAAACCAACCCATGCTTGGTAGAAACATGCAGACTGGCAGAACGTTACTAGGCCAGTCACAGGAGTTTAATGGCAGTCAACAAAAAAAGAAGGCTCCATTATGCAGTAGAATCTTACTGTAATTAAGCTGCACATGATGAAAGCCAAGCCCTGCAAAGCAGTAGCATGCCCTGAGTGATGGATTTCACTTCACTGGCTATTGATGAATGAATGTGTTTGGAAGCAGAACATTACTGAAGCGTTGTAGGAACTTGCAGGACATGACTGTGTGAACACAAAGTGAGATTTGCTGCTGGGTCTGCTCTGCATCTTACTGCTCCCATTTGCTGGTCTTGCTCTTATGTTATACGTTGTCATTAAGAAAGAAAAATATCTGGGAGAGCATTAGCTCTGAGATTCCTTTAATTACAGCCTGCAGATAGTAGCATAATAAAGTCATCAAGTAGGCTATCGGTAAAACCAGCTAGAGTAACCTTGTCAAAAACAAGGATAAGCCACTTAAAAACCATGTAGATAAGAAGTCTAGGTTTTATACTTTCAGTGACCAGAAGATTCCAGAAGCTTAGTTTTCAAGCAAAAATAGAAACAAGAGAAGTTCAACTTAAATACAAAGAGTTTTACATATTTACATAGAAAATGTAACGGGGGGGGAGGAGGCACTTTCTAGTTTCCCTAAGAAACTCACTATTACACTTGGTCCATTCTCCCAGCTGCTGTCATGGACCTACCCGTCCTGCCAAAACCCTTTTTCTACTTTGGGCAATATATTCCATTAGCAAATCTCAGTCTGGAGACAGACTGGAAAGTTCCACAAGGTCCCAGTGCTGTTTAGATGTTGGAGAAATGTGCCTTCAGATAAGATATGAGATTGCACAGCCTACCAGCTGTTACGAAATCAGCAGGATAAAACCATGTGTTATTAGAACTAACATTAGTACGAGAGCCAGGGGGATTTCATGGACATATTAAGCTGATTTAGGCTGAAGAGATTTGGTTCAAAGAAAAAAATCTAATATTTCATAAAGGAAGTATTCAGTGGAGTACTAACATGCCCATGACAATTACTTTGCCCTGAATAATCAGCTGATAGGTGATGCGGATGTGCTGCCTCCAGTTTCACTGCAGGATGAGTCACTAGCCGAGATAAAGAGCAGAGCCCCAGCAATACTGCTGAAAGCTGTAACATGCTCAAAGTGTGCCTACTCCAGTGATACAGCAAGAATGATACCCTCCTCCCTGGCTGGATTTTCAGTGTACTCAATCTTCTCCCGTGTAGTCCCATGTTTTCTCTCTGAAAAGCCAAACGAGCTACTCAGTAAAAAATGCTATAAAATCTTTATTTCATGCCTTTGTCTATCATTTTCAGACATGTTTATGGCATTTCACATCAGCTCTTCTATGGGAAAACCTTTAGAAGACAGTGCGTTTGTATAGACATGTAAATAATGCATAGGCATAATTATAAAACAATGAGAGAGATGAGTGACTTAAATTGCAATGCACAGCAGGTAAAAAACACACACTGTGGAGAGAAGTCCCGCTGAAAAGCTGACTCTCTAAAAACCTCATCCATTTAATTACAAGCTATGGATATTGCACACATCTCAGAGAAACACATTAGCAAGAGTGATGAGAAGGGGAGACTGACTCCCCGCCAGTCTTCACAAAGGTCCTGTCCCATTTTGACCTGCTCTTTACTCCTCTCTTCCAGGCCTGTGTGAGGGTGTGTGTACAACACGAGGTTACACAGAGATGGGGACTTATACTTCCTAACTGCGGCACAGCACAAGAAACTATTGATGGGTTCCCACACCTTGAGCGTATGGTCAGGGAGGGCTGAGAGATGCTGAAATAGGGAAGAGGATGAACAACTGCCCTCACTGACCTAGAGACAGCAGAGACAGCTCCATCATGCCAAATGGCCCAAGTACAGAGCATTTCTCCAGTAACTGTATTTGAAGGCATGATAATATTTTCACTCTGTCTTTATGGCCCTCCTGTTTGAACTCTAATGTGACTGCTCCATGAAACAAACTGATTTTAACATGGGTGGTCTAAAGAACGTATAGAATTATTATCCAAGACTGAAGTGATGATGGCAGGCTCTGCTGCATTGGAGATTTGTAGAATTAAAGCTACACTTAACACAGGTTGGGAAGTTTGGGCAGTCAGAAATTTCCTTCATAGAATCCCAGACTGGTTTATGTTGAAGGGACCTTAAAGCTCATCCAGTTCCAATCCCCTGCCACAGAAGGGACACCTTCCACTGGAGCAGGTTGCTCCAAGCCCCTGTGTCCAACCTGGCCTTGAACACTGCCAGGGATGGGGCAGCCACAGCTTCTCTGGGCACCCTGTGCCAGCGCCTCAGCAGCCTCGTCTTAATGTCTAAGCCAAATCTACCCCCTTCCCATTTAAAGCCATTATTCCTTATTTCATCATCTGATATTACTCCCAGGGGAGAAAAACTCAGGGGAGTTACTGACACTCAGACTGCTCAGTATTGTCAATATGCAAAAATATGACCAAATAACTCAGATGTATGGGACAGTGGGAGATATTTGAATACATTTAAGTGTTTCAAAAAATCCCACCCAAGTTTCCTGAAGTGTAGAAGAGAAACAAAATGCAAACCAACCTCGAAGCCCCAAACCATGCAACCGAAAAAGTAACTCTGCACACTTTCTCCTTCTTCCTTACCAGATTCTGAGGACAAAATATACAGCAAAGAGGAAATACAGCCTAGGAAACAGTGATACAAGCTGAAAGGGGGGAAGTTCAGGTTAGATATAAGGAAGAAGCTCTTCCTGGTGAGGGTGGTAAGGCCCTGGCACAGGTGCCCAGAGAAGTTGTGAATGCTCCATCCCTGGCAGTGTTCAAGATCAGGTTGGACATAGCCTTGGGTGACATGGTTTAGTGTGAGGTGTCCCTGCCCATGGCAGGGGGGTTGGAACTGGATGATCTTAAGGTCCTTTCCAACAAACCATTCTGGGATTCTATGACATTGTATTAATCAGCATTTTGAAATAAGGAATCATTGTCTTTACCAAAGGGGCTAAAAAAAGAAAGTCTATTTTAAGGTCACATCCAAGCACGGAGAGAGGAGTGGGCAATACAAATGTACTTTATTTACATCCTGCAACTTTTGTCTTGTAAGTAGACATTTAAATACAACAGCCCATGCCAGATATAATTTCCCCTTGAAGTAGACCTGCAAACTGAGGAGCTGAAAGGGACTCAGGTAAGCATTTAAATGTGGTGGGATTCTGGTTGGTTGGTTTAGTTTGGGGGACTTTTCGGGTGGTTTTCATAAACCTGATCATCACAGAACAAAACATAGCAGTTCCCAGTAGCCCAAAAGTAAATTTGCTTTTGGAAGTCATTCATTACAAATGGAACAGATTTCGGGGCTCCTAAGGATAGTTACTAAGTAGTTATATTTTTTAAATCAGCCTTCATTTCAATCTTTAGCTACTGATTGTCACTTACAGATGGATACTATCTCTTGCTGGTGTCATAATATAAGGCAACGAACTAGTGAAGATTCCTCTCTTACATGGAAACAAAACCTAAAAATGGAATTTAAATGCAAGCATAGCGTATTCAAGGCTGAAGCCCAGCAAAGCACTTGAACACACACATATATTCTCAATTAACTCAATGAGACTATGCCTGTGTCTTAAGCGGTCTGCTGGATCGTGGCCATCTACAAAACTGTTTCTGCCCCGAGGATTGCTCAGAAAGTCTCTATAGTTATCATGTCTCCGCTCTCTAAATATTTCATTTCCATTAAAGCCTATTCAGTATGTACCAATTTCACTCCCAACCTATTCTGTAACAGTTTGCCTCTCCAGAAGCATGCAACATGTAAAGTTTATTTAAAATGAAACAAATGAAGGGGGAAATACACTAAAACATGTGGTCAGCTGGTGTGCCTCAGCAAAGGCGTGTGGAGCCATGAGCCAGTCACTGTCCTTCACTACTGCAAATCCAGCACCGAAGGAAAACCTGCCCAAGGAAAGTTACCCATTAAAACATGGCCTGGGGGAGAACAGGAACAACTTCAGAAGATGTAAATATCGACAAACCAACGCAGTGTTATCCCTTATTTCTCTAGGAAAGTGAGAGAAGAAAGCATGAGGAATTCAGAATATCATCCCCATCTCCTTTATAGACAGAGCAGGAGGTGCTCTCATCACAGCGAGCTGGGCAATGTCGAGTTTGGAGCACTTTGTGGAGAAGCCATAAATAGCTGGGGGGGGATGGCAAGCCAGGCAAGGACAGACAGACACTGAAGTCTGGTTAGTCAATACAGAGCAGAGAAGGTGGGAAACACCTCCATATTTTCTGAAGTTGGACAACCTCACTGTTACTGCCCTGATCCCTGAATAAAGCAGGGAGCAGAGGCTGACAGGGGACTCGCCTCAGGCCCCCTCACCTGCCAGTGCAACCCTTCGCCTAGGTCCAGTTCTGCCCAGTACGGCCCGATACATCAGACAAATTGGGCAGAGGCTGATTCGTTCCGAAGTGCTGTTCTATTGGTGAAGGGGCTCTGGAGAAGAGATTGCTACCTGAAATTACAGCAAGTGTGGGGAGGTGGGGGTGCCCAGGTGACAAAAGCTTGTAAAATGACACTTAGGCCTTGCTTCAAACTCCTTTCTCAAATAGGCATAAGGGAGCCCAACATTAACCTGTAACAAGGACAGCTATTTGTATGATGGTAGATTAAAGGGCAGGCTGGTAAATCCCATAAGCAGGCTCAGCCATTAGCTGGAATTGTTTTGAGACGTTATGAAGTACTTGAGACAAATACGTACATACGAGGCATGAAGAAACTGAGGTCTCTGTTGAGCTTGTAAAATACATACTCACAAGCACTTCAGAGTGTTTACACCACGTGCTGCGTTTGAAAGTAGTTCAGTTTACTCTCAGCAAACAGACTGTATGAATGATCCCTGTGAGTGAAAGTCCTCAAAACACTTTGTTTCTGGGGGGAGAAGGGAAAAAAACTTGGGAACTGTGATAAAGGTCCTCCTCTGTCCTTCCCTCACAGCTCTACACCATCAATTTATGACATGGAAAAGAATTCTGGAGGGTTTGCCATAGGGACGCAACAAATGTCATTGCCTTTGCTTTCTAAAAGTCTCTTAAACTTGAGAACTGTGAAGTGATGTCAAGCTACCAGACAGAATGTTTTTCAGTTAGTCTCAGTAAACCCATCGATTTCTTAGTGAAAAGCAAAGAAAGATTGATCTTGAGTAGTTCTTCAGTTGCACAACAGGAGAACAGCTTAGCGAGGGAAAGCAGTGCAGGCCGGATGGTAAAAGAGAAACTTAGAAAACCTGCTAAGTTCCAAGGGCAGCATTAATAATAGATTCATACTTTTGTAATTGCATAACAAACCTGCCCAAATCACTCAGGGCTGCGAGTATTAATTAAGCAATATGGTATTCCTGGGAGGAGAAACTGATACCCATTTCACTGAGGCACCAAGAGCTTAAAGCATGACTGCACTCTGGGTTTTCATTTTGCTGTCTTCCTGGTAGTCTGGGAAATTGGACTTTAATAACCTCTAATGGCTTTGCATGGACTCCTTCAAAACTGATAGAGACAGTAATTTTAAAGCAGCGTACTACAAATTCAGTGGGTTATTGATGTGATAACACAGCTAAACTTAACCATTTGCTTCCAACCTAATGGGTCAAATTCAGTTTATTTTGATTTCTCCCAAGATTCTGAACTGCCATAACACAGCAAGATTCTGTAGTTCTTATTAAATAAGAGGATACGGTGAAAGTACTTTGGGTGGGAACAGACTCACATTTGTGTGTCAGGTGACATACAGAAGGCACAAATTGACACAAAACATACATACAAGGAAGCTGTAAATTACAAAGCTATTGGATTCAAGGAGAGAGAGGGGGCTGAGAGAGTTAATCAGCTTCCATCACCCATCACCCTGCTCCCATCCTCTGCTCTCACTCCCTCCTCCTGTTATCATCAGTTAGCGTAGTGCAACGCAGCAAATGGCACAGTTTGGTTGGGATCTCATCCTCTGTACAACTTCTCCTGCAAATCCTACTTCTTTAGTCCAGCATTAGTTTAATCTGTTCAAGCATGCATGCATACTAAACTCAAACCACTCTCCCTCAGGCCTGTATACATAGCTTACCACTCAGTTGTGTTACTGCAAAAGACCTTCATCTGTTCTTTGTATTTAGGATCTTCCCCATTTATCATTTACTCTTCAAGTTCTGCGTCCTAATTCCCCAGATACTGTGAAATGTGAACAGCCCTAGTTCCATACTGATGGTCACCTCTGCCTCCAGTTGCTCTGTGCAGACTCCTCCTTCAGATCCTCTCTCTTTCTTCAGCCATTTGCTAGGTTAGTCTTTGTTAAGCACATCCTCTCATTTTGTTTAGTATTTTTGTCACCCTTTCTTCCATTGTTAATATTGAGTTTCTTCAGTCCTAATTTTTGGAACAATTAATATCTACTCATCTGACTTCCTTCCCTTCACATCAAAATACATGGCTTCTTTTCCCTATCCTTTCAACATTAGTAGTGTACAACTTTATTCACAACATCCAGTATCTCAGTCTCTGGTACAACCTGTACCAGAAAGGGTGCATTCTGAAGCAAAGGAACCAACACACCATCAGACTTTGCACCCATGCTCCCAATCCCTAGAGAAAACAAAGGCTATGTCAGAATGTGCCACGTGCTTGTTGATTTTCCATTCACCCTGCTATCACCTTCCATGACCAAAGTAGTCCTTTTTCCTTCTTAAACCTGGCACCCGTATCCCACAACACCAATTGCCCCAAAGCACTCTGCTCATCTAGCTTCTTTGCAGACATGGCACTTGACAAAGCTTCCTTCCACCTCTGTGCTGGTAAGCATAAACTTCACAGTGTTACACCACTTACCTTGTACAGCTTTCCCAATATTACCATACAGAAGCTCTACTCCACATATGGCTTTTGTGCCAGTAAATTATTTACTGTCTCCCACTTTCACCAACAATGCTCCAAGCAAGTGGGTGTATAAAGAGGAGCTTCAGTGCCTTGACCATAGATCTGCCTTGCAGTCAAATTAAATAGGTCCAAACCTGAAGAGAAACTAGCACTTTCTTAATCTTCTTTCAGTTTTCAACCATTCCCCTAAGCTTATTCCCACAACACCTCTAAAACACAGTTTTGGAAGTGGTTTTCATACAAAGCACATGAACAGAAATCGAAAGGACTTAAAAATTAACTTGAAAAGTCTGCATCGAAATAAGCCTGACAAACTTTTGTTCTCCACACCTGAGAAGTCCTTCTCACCATTCACAGGCCCTGTAAAGGCTGGGGTTCAAAACTTGACCACAGAACTCTCATTTTTTTTCAGTGCTATTTTTAAACTCAATTCCTTTACCATACATATTATGCTTTGCTATGTAGGGAAGCATAATTATGGTTATGTCTCTCAATATGCTATTTCCAACCAAGACTTGCTATGCCATAACTGCATTCTGTGTGCGGATAATCACATTAAGCTTTATGAAAGCTCTCAGCTTATTAAAAGCCCCTGCCTGGAAATGATCCCAGCTCCAACCTGGAGAGGAGGGCTTGTGCTAGGTCCACACGGAGCTGCTGAAGGCAGGCTCAGGCCCTCATCACTGCAGAGTGGGAAGGGAGAAGCAAGACACCACTGAAATACAGTGGTGCCATGCAATGCCTGGGGCTAGGGGTGTCCTGCAGTGGCCTTAGATGAGAACGGGATTGTGTCGCTGATCTTCTGTATTCCTTAAATGAGCCAACACCCTAAGGAATAGTTTTCCAGTTACCTCCTGGAGTCCTAATACAAGGTCCCAACCAGCAAGGCACTGCTGTCACCAGGCTTGGCAGGCAAAAAGCCTGGTCACACAGGGGTACTTCAGTAAACTCCAGCTAAAGCCACAACTTAAACCCTCCCCACAGTCATATCAAGGGACCGAGGAAGGACGTAAAGAGACTCTGGGTCCCTAGGAGCTAGAGTTACCTCAGCAGTGAACACACCAGGCAGGAAGGTCAGCAGCACAGCTGCAGCCCACAGCACTGTACATACGTGGAGGGGACAATGGTCACCGGCTTAAGCAGCTTGCAGAGGCATCAGAAAACCCTGTGTTATAACTTCACATGAAGTTTTTAAATGCTAGCACTTTCACATTGTCAACAAGTCTGAATCAATGGGAAATCATTCTAGTCAGAAAATGTAGTGCTCTAATCCTGTATTCTGATTTACACAGGCAGATAAACATACCAGGACAGGATCCCAGTGAAGACAACAGCATTTTGTGGGAAGTCATGTGGGGCAGAGTACAGAGCTGGATCCATAGCTTCTCTCTATAAAGGGGGGAAAAAAAGGGGGTGGGAGGTTAAAGAAAAGAAAATACAGGGGAAGGGTAAAAACATTCTGAGCCTTAATAAAATAACACAATGAGAAGGCTGAAAGGTATTTATTCATACTGCAATATTCACTGTTTCGTTCTTGCAAGTACTGGTGTTAGTCTCCCAGCTATCGGAAAGCAATTTTGCTCAGGGCAAGAATGATTTTTGTTGCTTGGTTACCCTACTTTTTATTCTAAAAGAGAAAACCCATTGCATTGTTGCATAAGCAGCAGTGTTACATCCACCCTGGGAAAAACATGATACAAACCTGCCTGACTGATAGAGGGGCTCGGGAAACAGATTTACACGAAGAGCACAGAGTCTGTGTCGATTTATTCCTTTGCACACAGCTTTGCTCCAGATGGTCTGGAAAATGCTCTAGATGTAAATGCTACAGCAGAATATGCTAGCAATAGAGAAGACTGTGGAACCTCAGAAAATTCTTTGGTCTCTCCTGCAAACATAAGATAGTTTAACATAACATAGTCTAAAATGCAGCATTATCCTATCCCAAATGCCCCCTGCACATCAGGAGTAAACTTTCTTTTCTTGCTGCCTATTAGAATAAAACAACAAAATCAACTCAGTGAGGAAGTGTTATGAACAAAACAAGTCTTCCTTGCTTTGTCTTTTCTGGTTAGACAAACCACTCATTGCAAGTTAAATGGCTGCTTATTTATCAGTGTAGAAGCTCCATACACAAAACGACATATAAAACTTGGTTTGTATCTTTACCATTAAATGCAGGGAATTAAATACACATGCTCTTCTCTTCCCTCAAAGCTCAAGGATCAGTGAAGGGATTTGGAAGCTCGGTGTTCTTCCCGCCAGGTATCAGTATAGCTCTAGATAACACAAAGCCTGTTATGCAATGCTATTATAACATAACCTCATTCACTTCTTCACTTTTACCTTCAGCATCATCTCTGAACTTCCTGACTTGGAAGAAGAAACAAAGAGTTAAACAATACCAAGAAAGGTTGTTCTGGTATATCCAACATAGCCATGAC
The DNA here is from genome assembly GCA_028858755.1 of Ara ararauna. Classification (NCBI taxonomy): domain Eukaryota; kingdom Metazoa; phylum Chordata; class Aves; order Psittaciformes; family Psittacidae; genus Ara; species Ara ararauna. Next base: position 2,849,732 of record CM054385.1, read on the forward strand.
AGAGTAAAAGAAATGAATGAAAATGGCTTCCTTCATGTAAGTGGAATCTTTGGATTTTAATAGCATGAAGGGAAGAGAATTCTGATTGATCATGAGACCATGACAGTCCCCGCCTTGGAGATACTGCATATTCAAAGTTCAATCTATGTGCAGCCTGAATAGTGGCATAAAATGCAAGGGAGTATCAGGTTCCAGTAGATATAGTTTGCTTCCAAAGTCTGAGAAGTTAATTGCTGAGAAGTTAATAATCACAGGAGATGCTTTTACTTATAGCTTGAAAAAGTAAAATGTAACATCACAGTGAAGTAAAATCCTGATTAATTCCAGGACTGATGACAAGTGAAACACGTGAAGACAAACGCCACATTTTTCAATCCTATTCTTCTCTAAAATTGACTTAATGACTTCTTCAGATCACTTATGAAATCTTCAAAAATGACCATCTTCTCAGCGAAATACCACAGCAGTCTGGAGAGCCAGAGCCAGCACATCAAGCGCAGCCCCTAGCTTGCATTAAAGGTCTGTTACAGTGTTGAACATACGATGTTTAAAACCCAGTTTACTGTAGAACAGACCAAAAACATCCTTTCTAAAACAGAGTAGGTTTTCTGTCTTGAAATATTATGGGACAGCAGGTAAAGTGAAAGTCCAGACAGAGGAAGGCTCAGAGCAACAGAAAGCATTCAAGAACTGCCAAGTGAAGACTGTCGGTACAACTTTATGACAATATTGTCTTTTTTGTTACCCAAGTAGGACACTTCTAAAACAACACACCAGGAATGATGAACTAGATGATGAAATGGTTTTACCAACTATTCTACAGGAAATATCTAACTCGGAAGATGTCAAGTTATCACAAGTGAAAATTTTGCTAGGAATCTTACGTCTTGGCTTTGGCATCCTGTTTGCTGAAGGGGGCACATTATTTACCAGATTTCCCTTTTACTGCTTTACAACCTGCTCTGTATTTATTGAGTGCATATTTTACTTCACTGCATTGAATATGGTGTCATTAAGGCAAATGGGATTTGTGTTTGGTAGAGGAGCAAAGCAAGAAACGGGCGTCTTAGTGCTAGCAGTGAAAGGACTGCAAATCCAAGAGCAGTTTAGTGCTTTTGATTTCAACAGATGAGCTCTCTACATGTGACTTCTAATTTTAACCTATTATAAGGTTAGATGAACCTCAAACCCACACTTATCTACCTAACTATAAAGAAAAGCTGCAAGTACTGTAAATTAATGCTGCACAGTATCAGTATTATCACAGGCTCATCACACAAAACTCACCCCTGGTCGATCTATATTTTAAGAAGCGATTACAATTTAGTTTCTAGGAAGAAAACCAGGTGTTCAATCTGGCTGATCCTGCAAGCCGTTTATGTTTGGCTTCCTGGGATGAAACCCAAGCCCAGCATAGTGAAGAAGGCAAGGCAGTTAAGATATCTGAATATTTACTCTTAGTTCTTATTGCGTGTTTGTCAGACAGGAAGCAGATACTCTCAAAAGGAACTGTGTACATGCTGTTCTGGCATTCTCTTGAAGGCTAATAATGCTACTTTCATGTTCTGTAAGCCAGAAGCAACTTGACTTTAGTAAATGTTGCAGGAAGCAAAAAGCTGACTTCTGCTATTCCTTGTTCCCTTGTAGGCATGTTCTGTGACCACCGCTCATTAACCATTCCATATGTGCCTCAGTCTAGCATTGCACTTGAAGAATTGCAGCTTCCATCTACTGGTTTGAACATTTCTTACATTCATTAGTAAAAGATGACCCAGCGGAATATTGTTTCCTATGGAATTAGAAAGACTGAGTACCAGGCTTTAAGGAGAAGAGAAAGTCCCTACGGATAACAACCATTTAACAGTAGTATGTTGTGCAGGTATACTTGCTCTCAGCAGGGAAAAGCACTAAAATATGGGGAATCTAACCAGTGAAATAAAGAGTAATAGCTATTCATAATGTTCATACCATGGTAGCTGGTAGCTTGTACTCTGTAGGTGAAACAACAACATAAGTTATGTCCAAAAGTTATTAACCTATGGTTACAATAGCCGTGTGTGAAACTTCCTCTGCCATGTGCTACCACATTCGTTTCTTCACAGTGTTTATCACCCCATTGCCCTGGGGCTCTTACCTGGGTCAGATCATATTGCAACAGTACGTCTCTAAAGATAAAGATAAAGGTTTCACCAACAGATCAGTGCTGGGAGAGGAACAGCACTTTATCACTACAAGAAACTCTGAACAATGATAGAGGCAGAGTTTGAGTAAGATGCAGAATAATCTTTAAATATTGCCATCAGTGCTACAAAGATAGATGATAGGTTCTAGTTTATCTATTACCCGTGACCTTTCTGTCATCAAAGCAAATATATCCCCTCATTTTTCTCTTCTACTTTCAATAGTTCAGTCAGGAGGGCAGTAAAATGTACTTAAACACCCTCCCTTACCTGTATGAAATAGCATGACTAACTCTGTTATGAAGTTTATTTCCTCTCTCATTGTCTGTCCACAACCATGTCACCCGTGCTACAGCATACTTTAAACTGGTGTCTGATAATGCTGTTATGTGCTTTTGCCAGTCAAGAAAACATGGAAAAGTTGCACTTCATACTTGGAGTAGAAGATAACAAGGTTTGCAATAATCCTGTTACTGGAATTCTTTCTGCTCTCAAAGTGAGAGATTTAAATGATCATAAAAAAAATAGCAATATGTAAAGAGTGTATCCTGACTGGGAAGTTTTACTTGCCATAGGCTGATCTTGCTGGTCAGACAGCTGAGATGGAATTCATTCTGAAAAGCAGAGGGCAAGTGTTTCAGACTGATTAGCGCAAGTATTCCGTCTTTTCTGTCTTCAGTTCCTCATACCTGTTGCTGACAATCTTATGGAGAATGCTATGTATTTGATTAAGTACATTAAAGCCGTCCCTTTCATTTTCCCAAATAATTTCAGAGTATGTCTGTAAAACCTAGGTTTTTCCTCATCATTAAGTAAAAAATCAAAGACTTGATAAGCAGAAGATACATCAGTTGATAAAAACGTTTCACATGATGAAAATTAGCAAGACACAAGTGACTCAGTCACACTAGGGTTGAAAACAGCACCGTGTGGGTAATCTCAGAACACCTATTGTGCAGAAGAGGGCTAAACTACACTGCTAGGAAAACCTGAAAGCAAGGCAAGAGAGAGACATGTATTTCTTGCAGAAATACTTCTGGATTTAGTTTATTTTAAGAAGCTCTGCTCAAAGTGAACCCACATAAAACATACATCAGAATGAGCAGATTTAGATTAGCTATCAACAGATGTCTCCAAGACAAACAGCCAGAGAACTCCTCCAGAATGTCTCTGGACTCCTGTAACTCGTGGTTGAACAATAATGAAGCCCGAATTAACACAGCATGCTGCCTGCTCTCCCTAGCACTGCAAGCCTAGAAGCATTTACAACTTGAAACCATTGTTCAGTTACAGCAAAGAAAAGAGTCTCCAGGTCAGTATGGATACACCTGCTCCTAAGGGCAACTGCAAAAGGACAGGCTACAGCTCCAGTCTCAAGACCTGCCAGCTGAATAAACAAGTCTTTTAAAATGGATTGCTTGTATTGTATGGACTGGCTTCAGCTGGCACTGAATCTTCTATGGTGGGTGTAGTCCAAAACATAAAGTTAGGTCCTGACTTTCAATCAGGTGATGAAGAGGTAGAGAATGGAGTCAGTATTTCCCTTGACAAATGAAAGCAAAGCATAAGCAGCAAATGAGTTTTCCAAGGGCACAGTCATTATTCAACGGACATGCAGGATTCCAGACAGTCTTCAATAACAAGATTTCCTTTCCTCTCTAAGAAATTACCAGTTAAATCTATTTCAATTTTTAACTGATGGGGAAAGTTCTCTTAACCTGATCCATAACCACAAATGCCTTAACTGCAGAAACTGTCTGCTACTGATTCACAAGGAATTAGTACATTATTAAAATTAAAGGTTACAGTAGCTTCCAAACTCTTCCTAAACTTACAGATTTTTGCGGACAAGGCTTTTAGCTGAAATACAGTATCTACACTGTAAAACTTAGGCTTGCATTTGCTTTTTCCTTGAAACCAAAGCGGACAAACAGCACCAAGATTGCATGCTTGCCACCATCACCACCATAGAGAAGCCTGAGCCTCCCCCTGGGCTGCTGAGGTCTGGCTATGCTTGGCTGGAGTTCTCCATGCATTGGGATGCAGGCATAGTACAGATCTTGCAGGAATAAGCTGCAAAGAGCTGTCTAAAAGAGAGAGGACCTGCCTAAGTGTCAATCGCTTTCAGCTTTATCTTCTCTGCATTACACAGGTTCCATAAGCACCATTTTCAGTAATACCTTCAAAATTGCCCTTGAAAACGCAATATATTAATGCTTAGATAAATTACTTGAGGGAATTCAGTGATCCTAAAAGCTTATGCTAATACAGACCAATTCTAATTTTTACATGAGTCAGTGTGGCCTCCCCAACGGGGGCAAAACTGCAATAAAAAGGTGAGGGCGTTGCACTGCTTTTAATCAGAGTTTTTCTGTGAGGCTTGATCTGCTAACAAACATCTCATCACATAGGAAACATTGAAAAGAATCAACGTATGCAAAGGGAAAGGGAAAGAACATATTCCCTGGTCTGCCTGAGGAGTCAAGTCTTGGATAAAATGTAAGTGGGAGCAGGCTGCTTGACAATTACTTGTCCACATTTCCATATCCTCAATGAGCTTTCATAAAATGAGGGTGAAAAAGCAAATATCTTTCCTTCTTTCCTTCTCAAGTATTTACATAATACTCATTGACTTGCCTGTGGCTATTTGTATCCAAGAGCCTTAAATACTTATCATTAGACATACACCAGGAGTATGCAATGATCTTGATAAAAATTGGACTGTACAATTCTGTTTCTCAGTTTTCTTAGTTCTCCAGTTTCAGTCCATTCATACTGATAAGATCCATACCCTACACAAGCTTCCGTCTCCCTGTCAGGCTTTCCTGTTAGAAAGCACCTATTTACTTTTTAGTATAGTTATTTCAATTGTATGAATCAGGTCATCCTATCAGGACAAGCTATGACAAACAGTTTTTTAGTTACAAAACAGAACCACTTATAGCTGGTTACAAAATCCCATGATGCAACTAAAAGCATATGTGGAGGTGAATCTAAACAGCTAACACACTTTTAACCAAAACCAGCTCTGAACAGTAGTTAAGTCCACTTTAAGAACAAGAAGGTGGAGCTTACTAAGAAGGAAGGTTGCTGATGTTTTATATTCTTTCTCCTCAACAATTCCCTGATACCATGGTCACTTCCCAGAACTTTGGCATGAAGTAAGATACAAGAACACTCAGAGACAGATTCAGTTCTTAAAGAAGGCATCAGGGAACCACCACTGCTCATTTTACGCTGAGCTGTTTCACAAGGGAATCTCAAAGTGCAATCCTGGAATTTGGTCTGGATCTTTGATTGCAAAGCTGAAACAGTTTTTAACTGCCCTGTTTGAGCACAGTTCTAGCGATGAGTGCCACAGAACAGATGGCTAGATAGGGGAAGGCAGCAAACTCTGCTTGTGTTTAATCTTATAACTATTATCCTCCTCATCTGCCCATGATATTTTGGGGTTTTGTCTAAGGAACTGAGTGATGAGAGTTTGATCCATAATGAGAGCCAATACACATGGCAAGGGCTACCGCAGCTCAGATTTCCTGACAAGAAATACACAGGTACATGCAGACCCAATACACTGCATCAATAGTGCACCTGGTATGTCAAATAATAAAAGCACAATGATAAGAAAGCAACTGCAGCACAAGTTGTGACAAGGTGCACTGCACACAGAGCACAGCCAGCGCCTCCTGCATACGTGGAGCTGATTGCAGCCGCGCTATTCTGCCTGCCTGTGGGAAGGATTGTCACTGACAGTCCTGAGGCACCTGAACTACTTAATAGTGTTGTTTCCACAGCCCAGTGTCCAGCAGCCAGGAAAATGCAGTCACCTGCATAATGACTTTGCCCGTAAGACAAGGATTTGTACTGGAAATTCAGGCTTCAGGGGGGCACAGTTACAGCGCTCCACAAAAGGAGAAACCAGTGGGGAGGAGCTGCATGACAGAAGTAAGAGGCGGCAGAAGATGGACAGAGAACAGATAAAAACATACATTTATATTCCTTCTATTTCAGAGAAGCCGCTCAATCTTTAACGAACAGGGGTTTTGGTTTGAGAATAAAAGGGCATCCGATGCAAGTCAGTGCACATCTGAATTAGTTTGGGGTTTTTTGTCCAGTGGCAAGTTCTGAATCTTGTAGAGCTCTATCTGTAGCTGTATCTCTGGTCATTTAGTTAAAAAAAAAGGGAAAAAGTCAGCCTTAAATTTCTCTTAGACTTTCCTAATGAAACCATGTAGCAGCCTTCAAACAGATTTATAGAGTACGTCCAAAGACTTAGTAATACAAATTCAGGAATGAATGTTTTACTGAAGATAAATACACACTCGGGAAAAATCAATTCTGTTTACCTTCTTCAAAGGAAGAGATGCAACAGAACCACCAGTTATGGGTAAAAACCAAAGAAGGCACTACAAGCAAGACAGAAACTAATGATTGTTTTATACTAAAGGGCAGAAAAACGTCCTCCCCCCAAAAAAACCCAAACAAACCAAACACATAACCAAAACCTTAGTAACAGCTAAACCAAATCTTAGCTTCCAGCTTCTTTAGCTTCTTAGTTTCTTTATCTTATTATAAGGCCTGCTACAACAAGCCAAGTAACAGAAAATTTCTAGGGCAAGCTAACCCCACCACCTCGGAGCATGCTATTCTCAGAGGTGGAAGCACTATACACTTGCCATCGAGATATATCAAGCTATGTTAGCAGTGCCACTGGTGCAGGACACGTTGCTCCCAGCTTCGGGGTGCTCCTTCCCATTCACCAAGCCTATACTTGCTTTTCTCATGGTGATGAAAAACGTTCAATATTCCCTCTTAACCACAATGTTCTCTCTAATTCAGCTCTACAGTCACTTCAGGTTTGATTTTTAAGTTTGGGGTTTTTTTTAAAGCAATTACCATATCTGGAATGCTGCAGAAACTATGCCTGGGACCAAGACAGACCTCAGTCTTTCATTTCATGCTGTTTTCCTTCAAAGCAGTCACCAGTAGAGTTGCCTTCTTCAGGTTTTCTGTTGAAAAGAACAGATTGCCCTTCCATAACAGTCCTGTATAGCTTCTAACGGGAAATAGTCAAGCTTGTAGCTAGTTAAGCTTTTAGATTAGACCATCTCTTTCAACCTCTGATAAAACACGAGCAAATCCAATGTCGCCATGGGCCAGTAAGCTGGAATCAAACTCTAGTGACATTGCTGGCATTCAAACAAAAGAAGAAAACCTGGACTTTCAAACAACTAAAAGATTGATTTCCATACAGTGGTAGCAATGTAAAGAATCCGGGTGCTTGAACAGCTTTTTTGGGGAAGGATCGTCAGGTAGGACCAAAGAGATGCTTACTTGAACCTGCAGGAAGAGCAGGTTAGCCAGAGGCTTGGTGCTTCTTCTAACTAAAAGCTCTTCATGGTCCAAAATAATACACAAGCTCACTACTTTGTACTTCCTGCCTATTTTCCCAAGGGATCCTGTTACTATGAAGCCAGCATTAGTTAACTGTGTTTTCATCTGTAAGCTTCTCTTAATAGATACGAGTACTGAATTTGTTTTATCTTTTGGTAAGAGCTTAAAGCCCAGAGCAGAGCTCCAGTGAAAAAGCTGAGGAAACACCCCAGAAGAAAGCCTCAGTCTGTGGGGTTCCGATGGCACTCCGTGTTTTCGGAATGTTATGCCATCAGCCACATTCTGATTCACATTACATTGCTAGCTTCCTTCCCACGTTGCACGCCGCTTGAAGAGGTGGTGATCTGTAAGAACAAAGCCTAGTAAAAACAATATGTAAGACCCTTTCAGTTACAGCAGTTATAAGTGCCTCCCATTTATAAATCACATTTCTGCTGCCTATAACTGGCAAATCCAGCCGGGATTGCTTGTTTAGAGGCTATTGATCCAAATCTGTGTTTCAGTGAAAAAGCAAAATTAAATTGAACTTAAAAATGCTTCCGATTGTGACTGTGCATCACCACTGCACTCCACAAAGGGCGGTTTGGGGCTTTTTTATTGACTGGAATGGGCAGTCCTACATTGCAGCTGCTGCCCAGAACAGCATAGGTTACCGTCCCATGAGTTCCTTCTTGCCTTTGAGATCCACAATTTATTAAACTTCCTCACAATACTGTTATTGTAACAGATATTTCTACTGCATAGTATCTCATGTATTTGGAGAACAATGAAATCAGGGATTATGCATTAAATTGAACCCTGTGATAGGTTTTTTCTGTTACCAGTGAGCAGCAGCAATTGTAATTGATCGTAAATAAAAGTCTTTGCAGAAAAATGCCCCACCTCCAAGGCTGCTGTCACTTAAAGGTATTGTAAGAGGAACACCAAGGGGTCCCTTCCACTCCGATTCTGTGAGTGACCGGTAAAGAATTTCTTTGGAGAATATTAATATATTTCCTTTCCATATAAAAGTCTGTGACTAAACTGGAAAATGAATCTTGTTTCACATAGAAAGCTCATTCACATGTCAAACTAGCCCATAGAGAAGGATTCTGATTCTTTGCTCATCCAAAAATACCACCATTACTAGAAAACATGAGAAATCCTTCATTGTTTACCCTGCCTCAAGATAAGAAGTAAACTGTGATATTTTTATGTCAAGATTCTCTCATTAAAACATTCCTACCCTCCACCAGATAGTTATGAAATAGATTGTTCTCTAAGGTCTTGTGCAGGGAAGGTGGGAGTGGGATCCAGCTCACAAGCTATCATAAATTTCATCATCCCTCCTTCTGGAAAACAGTCATTTAAGTGGGCTGTTTCTCCTTTAATTAGAATGTAAAGGGCAGAATTGAGAAACTGTGGCATATTTATCACTCCATATGCCAGTGTTAGAGATACTCAAGCATTTTAAAAGATAAATGTGTCATAAGAGTTTAGATTAAGCTAAACAAATATTTTCATCCTGTTTTAAATCAAAACCGCTCTGATCATGAAAAGGTGTTTTTCTCTCTGTTGCTTTTCACCAGCATTTACTGCAACCATTGTGTTTTAAAGTCATTTTAGCCTGGGTTTTTTTCCTACCCATCAAAAGTCAGTTGTGTCTTAACAATACTCCTGTGATTCTATTTCATTGTTTTAATTAATGGCCTGTATGATTCTCCACTTTTCTCATGCTTTTAGCAGTCTGTCCAGGCAGTCTTTGAAGCTCTCAATGTTTTCCAGCAACTGGTCTCTTACGGCAGGCTTAAGATCCTCTTCAAAACCACTTTTACAATTTCAAAATGATGTCTGTTTAGACATAGGTGATATCACTTTTTTTAGCATAGGAAGAGGAAATTTAATAGTCTCTGTTTACTGAACAGCTCTGACTCATCCTGTTCAAGCTGTCTGTGCTCTCACTGAGATAGAGGCATTCGGGAGGGGAGGAGTGTGTGAAAAAGCAAGAGAAAGCAAATGTGACTGTGTCGTTAGAGACTGTATTCCAAATTATACACAACAGGGAACTGAATTAAGATCTTAAATCCCCAGTGTTAAGCGCTCTATTTTGCATGTTCAAAGAGCAAAACCATGTGCTGACATCCTAATTGGTACTTTATAAAGGAAATATGCAGAGGAGAAACAGCATCGCTTGGATAGGAAGCTAAATACTTGTTCTGCATCTTCTCACAGGCGTGTCTCCAAGCAGTGTGTTTATGGTTTAAAATATGGCATACAGAAATGCTAGCTAGTTATAGAACACTTTTGGATTGCTTCAAGTTTTGACTGAAATTCGTTGATTATATCTAGCAGGTAAAAATTGAAATATATGCTTGATTCTATTGCTCTAAATAGCCTTCAAGCCAAATACATCATTGCCTGTGTATATCCTTCACAAAAGTCAGAACATCAATATAGGAATGTGGCTAGAAGTGACTTGGAATACTTTCTTTCAGAAGTGTGGCTGGTCCCCTTCAGAAACACAACAGGAATTGCAAAACTTGACTGCTATAAGCAATTCTGTAACACTCCCACAAACAGCTCAGCCCTGCATACAGCACTGGCTCAGCCTCCAGAACAAACTTCTGAGCGTCAATCACCCAGCTTGTCAGATGGAAGTGAAAATAGTGTTTCTATCCCATCTCACCCAGTTCACTGCTGTAGACTGCCATTTAGCTTTCCTTTCAGTACTGCAGAAGATGGATGGATAGAAGATGATTCAGATCACAGAACAGACAAATGCTGATAAGTGCACTAGGAAGAAAATCTTTGATATTTCATTGCAGACAAAGCATTAACTTGGTGAAGCCAGGTTAGTGGCCTAGGCTCCAAGTAACAATATTCCTAATTTTGGAAGCACCAAGTCATTAAGTAGGATTTCAAATTACAAATCCCTTTTTGTTTTTTCACTAACTTTAGGCCACAAAGAAATTACGGCTAATGAATTAATATTAGCACTGCAATTAAATCACCCTCTGATTTCTAATTGCTGTGCTAAGGATGTCTGGAGAAGGCCATACGGCCTTGTGAGTTACAGTGTTGATCCAGCACTTCCCAAAAACACCCTCTGGGAATACTTTGGACTTTTTCATTCAGATTTGGAGGAATACTGTAACATGGCACAACACTCTGTTTCTCCCATGCTACTCATGGGAATGGTGGAGTAGCAGAGGCTGTATTTCTGACTCCAGTTCAGCCTTTTGCCTAGATATCTTAGGACTGTAGCTAAACTGTGATCTCTGCCTGCACTCAAGCTGGTGGAAGCTGTGAAATTGCAGTTTGTGTAGTGCCAAGCCCGAGATGAAATCTCCAAAAGCAGGCCAACAATGGTCTTGTCTTCTGCAAGCCCAGAGGCAGTAGCATAACCATGGGAGAAATGCCCTTTAAGATTTACGTGGTGAATATGTGCCTTAAAAAGGCTTTATTTACATCTGGGCCAGCAGCAGTGTCCTGTAGTCATTCTAAGAGACCAGGGGAGAACCAGCCTTTTAGAAAGTGTCCCGCCTGAAATGCATGTTTGTTTCCCTTCATTCGAGGGGGCGGAAATTTCAGGTTTTGGGTTAAGATCAAGGCCAAACTGCTGCACTAATTTGTCATAATGTGGATCTATCTCTTTGCCATCTAAGATGCCCATATACTTTGCTAAAAGGAGTATATCAGAGTACATTAGCTCTGACTCAGCATGGTGGTAGACATTGTCCCAGCTCCTGCTCAAGGTGCTAGCAGTGTAAAGGGAAATCTTTGATTATGAGTTCCAGAAGGACAAAGAGCGGTAATAACTTGGCAAAAGAAGCTTGTTTGGAAGCACTGTTTAACAGTTTTCCTCAGCTCTCTTGCTGCTATTCGCGGTCCCACTCCCTGTGGGAATAGACTAATGAGCCTCCAGACAGGACGCCTAAATAATGCAAGTGTAAGAAGTTCCCCTGAAGTGACTAGGGGAATGTTGGCTTAGTTCTGCATCTCCCTTTTTTGCAAGAGCCATGTCTGATAACAATCCCTACCTTCAGAGTTGTAACAAAATCTCCATCTCTCATAACTACATTTTCTCTCTAAGAAGCTGCAGTATTGCTCAAAACCTGTTCCATCTTATTAGTACTAAGCAATAAATAGGTACATAAGAGATCAGCGAATGTAGAAAGATCATTTTAATCTGCATGAGGTTCCTCTGCTGTACCATGTTAGTGAAAAGAAACTCTTCCAGAAGTAACATAATGAAATTGTCAGTACCGATCTGTTTTAAATCCTGCTATACTGGCTGCACCAAGCTCTTGATTCTTGCCATTATGCACATATCCTCTTCTACCCAAAATGTATTTAGTTGTAGGAAAATAAGTACTGTGGGGCTGCTGGGAAAACCCTTGATCTTCAGCCATCAAATGACAAACAAAAGCTTTCCAAATATTTGTGTAAGTACACAATTACATATGAATGCATCCACTGTCCGAATGAAACAGCAGGTTTTTAAAGTGCTCTGCAAAGGAGACTGGTTTTGAAATTATAGATCCAGCACCTTATTAGACCCATTTAGTTGTTCACAGAGCACCAGAAAGACCTGGAGTTATTTTCGTCCTTCTCTTGGTGAGTCACTGCTTGTGACAGCGAGACATTGTGCAGACTTAGTGTTTTCATGAAGATTAAGTAGTCTTATGAAATGCAGTTAGAATAAATTTGTACTTGTCAATTTGCAATTACATTCAGAACAAACTTTACGTTCACAGCAAAATTACAGTCTAGAAAGAGAGAAATACAGTCTGCCAGGTGATATCTGTCCAGTTCATTTCCCTGTAGGACGAGGCAGAGGTGCAGAAGACAGCATTCCTTTCCGATTTCAGCAGCAATCAATTTATGCCCTGAAGTAAAAAATGGTAGCATGCAGACAAGCACTAGGGCTGTCTCCAAGCCCACAGGGTTATCTGGCTCATATGGCTACTGAATGAGATGCACCTCACTGGCTCCATTGAGGAGAATTTCTGACTAATCCAGTAAGCCAGCAAGTGAGGTCTAAGCAGGGAGAGTTCTGCGAAGAGCAAAACAAACTCCTGTCTACTGTTCGTCAGTTTAGAAGACTTGAGGTTTGGGTATAACCTACAGAATGCACTGCGCAGGAGAGGACAAACACGCGGTTCACCCAGGCCTCCACCCTTAGATTTCTTAAAAGCCTTAGCCTAGATATTGAAGATTGATTTATTTTTGCTATGTGATGGTATTGTACTTCAGTCAACTCTTAGCATTCATCTTACCTAATTTTCTTTGCAAGGCATAGCATAGACATTTAGGGTCAGTATGAAGTACCACTACTACTATTGCTACTTCCTCTACTTTTTGACTTGATTCTGTCTACCACTTGGGCAAAAACCCCACACCAATTTCTTTAGACTTTCTTTTAAGGACAAGTTCCCACCAGAAAGCTCCAGCTTGGCTGTTCTGCAGTGTGCTGGATGTTTATACAGGACACACTGCTATAAGATTGCCAGCGCTGACAGCCGTGCCTCTAGCACAGATTAGATGTACGGGCACAAGATGGTACTTCCTCAGCTCCCTAAAATAGGTGACCCAATCTAAAAGCAGCACTCAAAACACTGCTTTGTCTGATAGCGTTCACCATACAGAAATAAAGAGTACTCGTTACTATGCCCAGCACATTCTGTTTTAAGGTGAACTATTTAACTACCCAATTTCCTCAGGAGTTCTGCACTACATATTAATTTTACAGTGAAATGCACAGGCATGCAGTAAAATGCATTGACAATGTTCAAAGAAAGTTTGAATTAGACATGGTCAGGAATTTGCAAACCAAATTTATTAGTCTGATGGCTGTGACAATGGACAACAGTGTGAAAAACGCTGCTTTCAGTCCTTGTTCTATCAGTCTCCCATATTCCTAGGTAAAAGCCCAGCCAATGGCCGGGTCCGGCCAGCTTCTTACTGCATTTCATCCTGTGCAAATAGTCACGATTCAGAAAGATTTTCTGAGCATGAATTTCAGGTACTTCGAATCTTGTCAGCAGAAATACTTACACAGAACTATACGGTTCCGAAAGCAACAGCTGTATGAAAACCTCTCTCAAAACTAGACAAGATATCAGCTGTAATGGCACTCACTCATTCATTATAATGGGAGACCACTGTTTCTGGTGAGAACACAGGTCTTAATACAGATGCAATAAATAGCCTGAAATATTTTCTTACTCTCTCAAAAGTGTTTTTAAAAGTCTCAGCATTTTCCCAATGAAAACCAGGGATTTCTTCATCCAAAATTTGGTAAAAAGTGTGTTTCTGCGACCAACTTTTAATAAACCCAATTTGCACTGATGCACATGCAAGATTTTTGTTTGCTCATACTCATATGTGGTAAGCAGACTATTACAACTGCCAAAGGCCACAGACAACATTAAACAAGAATGACAAATACTCCTGAACTGCTTATGTGATCGGATTTGCTTAAATATGAATTATCTTCAATTGTAAAGCCTCAAAAATCGTTGGATCTAATCCAAGTTCATTCCCACCCAGATATTCCAACCACGTTTGATGGGTCTAGAAAGAGGCAAGAAAGAGATTAGTCTCTTATTTCCTTCAGAAAAAGCCAAGGCAAACAGTCCTTCATTTTCTTCATTATCTTGCAGTAGTTTGCAGTCTATTCTGATGTTCCCCAAAGAAGCTGTAATATTTACCTAGAGCTTGTACCAAGTATGCAAAACACTATCTGTTAAATTGTTTACTAACAGAAACTTACACTGTGCTCATCATAGTGGATATGAACGTACAACTGAGTGTTTGAAGTGCCGCTATACTCTATTCCACCACCTTAAGATTCAAATTTACTAGGTACAGTCCTTATGGTCTTTCTCCTTGGATCTTATAGAGTGGCCAGAGTTCTGCTTGAATTTCTACAGCTTTGGGTTTTGTTTCACTCCAGTTATAAGCAGTTGAATATCACCTGCATACCAAAATGCTTAGTGATCTGTGTAGTCTGCACTACAGGTTTACAAACCTGGATAGGAATGCACAAAACAAAACTCCTACTGAAAACAGGAGTGCAAGTTACTTGAAACATTTCAAGAGAACATTCTGTTTTCTATTGTGCCTCACAGTACTCTTGCCACAGTTTACTTGGAAAAATAATGAAAGCATTGCACAATGGAAAATATATTTGCTCTAGCATGCAAGACATGTTTAATGCTTTTACTGTCTGACACATCAAATGAGAGATATTAACTACGTGCCAAGCATCAGCAGAAAGAAAGCACAAGTGACAAACATAGAAAAGGAGGATGGAAAAAGCACTGGGGTTTCAAGGATGTGGTTGTGCGTTTTCAGACACAATGCTGCTTTGATGAATTTATTAAGCCAAGAACTCTATTCATGCTAACAAGTTCTTCAGGACATTTCCCTTTGCTTAATCCTGTATAAGGCAACTCGTCTTTGACCAAAGCTTTCAGTGCCATACCATGCAAAATAAAGCACTGCTTATAGGCCAATTATCTTCACATCAAGAATTAGAGAATGCATTCTCTAAAGAAAGAGTATTTTACTGCAACACCTTGTTTGGAGTTACACAGAGGTAAGCAAAATTGTTCGTTCCACTGCCCTTCACACCTGGGGCAAACAAAAGCCAAGTGTTGGGGACATTGCCCAACATTCAAATTTGGAAACAGAAGAGCTACTTCTTGTTCAAGGTCACGTATTAAGGATAGTTTTACAAACCAAGCTCCAATAGTTATTCGGAATTCGGCGCATCATAGAATCATAGAATAGTTAGGGCTGGAAAGGACCTTAAGATCCTGCAGTTCCAACCCACCTGCCAGGGGTGCAATTATTTGCAGCGTATCTATAGAATCCCTTCCTGTTACCTTTCACATCCCTAGCCAAGTTTAATTCTAACTGGGCCTTAGCTTTCCTAACCTGGTCCCTAGCTTCCTGGACAACATCTCTGTATTATTCCCAGGCCGCCTGTCCTTGCTTCCGCCTTTTATAAGCCTCTTTTTCCCCTCAAAGTTTCCTCAGCAGCTCCTTATGCATCCAAGGATCAT
Source organism: Ara ararauna (assembly GCA_028858755.1). Lineage (NCBI taxonomy): Eukaryota > Metazoa > Chordata > Aves > Psittaciformes > Psittacidae > Ara > Ara ararauna. Next base: position 2,865,357 of record CM054385.1, read on the forward strand.
CCTGCTGTATATGTCATAATTCCTAGCAAGTAACAATAGCTACAGGAAAACTGCTTTCTCCCAAAAAAACCCATGCCCCTGCCTTATATAAAACCCATTTACCCACTCTTAAAAGAAATACTTTCAAGTGATGTGTGAACACATTCACCAATAATATAACAATCATGCCTCTGTTACAGAATTTAGTACTGTCTGAAGCTTATACACAGAAACTGAAGAGAAAACAAACTTCTGATTTCTGATGTATGGAAGTGTTTGTTCTGTTTAGAGGAACTTAGATGCTGTTAACTGAAATTAATATTGTAGGTAAGTTATTCATAGTAAATTTGAAGTTTTCCAACCCAAGTGATGTTCTAACATAACCCTGAGATGTATCATGTCTGAAAGGGGCCTACAAGGATGCTGGAGAGGGACTCTTCATCAGGGACTGTAGTGACAGAACAAGGGGTGATGGGTTTAAACTGAAACAGGGGAAGTTCAGGTTGGAGATAAGGAAGAAGTTCTTTACTGTGAGGGTGATGAGGCACAGGCACAGGTTGCCCAGAGAAGTGGTAAATGCTCCATCCCTGGCAGTGTTCAAGGCCAGGCTGAACAGAGCCCTTGGACAGAGCAACATGACATAGTGAGAGGCATCCCTGGCCATGGCAGGGGGTTGGAACAGGATGATCTTAAGTTCCTTTGCCACCCAAACCATTCTGTGATTATATGATATGTGTTTCTACTTGTTAAAAAAAATTAGGCTTTGCAGTTTGGCTTTGTGCTTAGGCTTCTTTCTGGAAATTTCTAGGGGAGACAAAGACGTCTATCTCTATATGCTGGGTATGATACCAAGATGAATTAACAGAAAGCACTCTTCACAGATTTCTTTAAAAAGAAATCAGTGTTACCTGTTAAAAACAAGATTAAAATACAATAAAAGAATGAAAATTTCACTTTCAATAGAAAACTTGCCTTCATTTTCACATTCTAAGGAAAAAAAAAGAGAGAAAACCGGAGCTTCTGGATTACCCAGCAGGGGACAGATTATTCCCACCCATAAATTAAAACATCAAAGTGGCACTGCAATTTTTAAATTGCATTTAAAAAAAAATAAAATTCACATTAACAGTGCTTTAAAGTAGGGAGCACTAATTTTATTCCTAAAGTACTAAATGAGCTTAAACAAATTCTATTATAACGCAGAAGCTTGTCCAGGCAGGGAAAGCAAAGCATACAAGGTAAAGGAAGTCAAATGGAGATAGAAGAAGCTGCACTATAACAAATAGGATTTATACTTCTATTACCCGAAGTGCTCTACCCTCACCACTCATAAGTGGTAAGGAGAATCCAAATAGTCTGTTTTAGCATTAACTCATGTTATTCAGCTACTGCAGGCAATCAGAAACTATGGTCTTTGTAAATGCTGTGCAGAAGCAAAGAATTTAACTCATGGACCACATTGAAAGCAGTCATGAACACATCAAACTGAGGAATTCTTCTGTATGACTCAAGACTATTAGAGAATCATGCACAGGCTCAGGGGCAGGGAGGAGAGAGGGGAAGGGACGAGGGAAGAGATTTTTCGCAAGTTACACTCATTTATAATTTTCCTTTAAAAGTCCTAAACAAAAAATGATCTATACATGCATTTGCAAACATCAGCAACTTTTAAGATGAAGGCTGTTACAGAGAGAAATGAAACCCTAAACCGATTTGGAATTCTCTTCTCCTAGAGAAAGCAAAATAAGCTCCTTGGTGTCCTGAAACAGGAAGACTTTGTTTTCCTCTCCCATCTGTACAGCTTTCCTAGCTCTCTAACACAGTCATAGGTATTGCTTGCCTGAGGGCTGTCTGGCACTTGTCTGCTGATGGGAGCAGTGACATTCAGAGCTTGCCCTCTGCCAGGCCATAGAGCTGACTCAGCCTAGCTTGCCTTTAGGGAACTCCAAGAGCCATTCTGGAAAGATGTGGCATCATGGGGGAGGAAGGCATGAGAATGAGCAAGTCACAAAACATTCTTCCTTTAATAAGTAGTGCGCTGTTAATGCAGTTCACGTCCACCATCAAATTATATCTCTGTTAGTACTGAATTTAGGATTTCCTCAACACATAAGAAGGAAAAGCAGATTATATATGTTATACCATATGTAAGTATCAAACTGGAGATTAACAAATGCTAAAACCATTGTCTTCCCTCAGGTTTTGAAAGGTTAACCATACGTTCTATTTCTCATCCTGGACATACTGTATTTCTAAAGTAGTTCATACAGCTTTCAACACAAACTATAATTTTGTCAAGTGTGAGTGGTGCTGCAGCATTTATATTAAGCTTTAGAAATGGCACTGACACAAGCCCAGCATTTAGAGATGCCTGTGTTTCCACTTCTGTTTGAAGTACTGGCTTGCACTATTTTCCACAGAGCCCTTCCAACCCTTTGGCTTTTGGCTTCCTCAGGTTCACCCCATTGTAGAACAACAAAGATGCACCTGAGAGAGACTGAGATTTTCCTTGCATGTTCCGTTGAATGAAACTAACAGATATACAACTTTGTTCACCAGAAAAGCCTTCTACTTGCAAGCATTCCGAGTTCATCTCACAACAAGGAGTAGTAAAAAAACCCAAACCAACCCACAACCAACCAAGCAGTCTTCTTTAAATTCTCTACAAAAAGCCTCTTGCCAACCCCCCTCTATTTGAATATCTGGTTCATGCTGTAACCTCGTGAAGTCAGACACACTGCTTCTGTAACCTCAGCTGCTTGGCACACTCATCAGTGAGCTCAGACAAGCCTTGGGATTCCAGAAACTTTTGCCAAGAAACAAGGAAGGGCACCTCAACAAAGGGCATTCTAATGCCAAACAGGAGCTATGTCCTCTTACTGCTGACGTACAGCTGTCTCAGAACCCATACTCTTCATATCCATCCATTCACTTTTTTTTTTTTAAGCTTACCTCTTGCTTTTAACTTGTTTGTTTTTAAGGATTCAGTATAATCTATATAACATGGAAGCTCTTCCAGACTGCACATGTTGCTATAGGAACAGATTATTTCACTTACACAGCTCTCAAGTGGTCAAATCGAGTAAATGAAGAAAACAACTGCAAAACTGAACTGATTACTCTTTTCAAGTTCATTTTGAGCATACCAAATTAGGAGAAATGAATCAGCAAGACGTGGCGACTGAAGGCAAAAATCAGATCTGAAGACAACTTCAATGGGCATCTTCAATAGTATCTTGATATTGAAATCTGATTGCTGCTCAGCATGTTATTTCTGAATTTATTTCTTACTAGAAAATAATCTTACAGGACAGGACTATATTTTGCACTTCTTGAAGAAAATATCACAGTATTTCAGTGACATTAGGCAATACGTACGCATGAGAAGGAATAGCCTGTTCTCATGTCAGTCAGGCTCGGTAAAGTGAAATGAATGCATATCTGTCAGGCAGGCAGCGATGAGTTGCAGTGCAGCACAGCGGCACAAACCCCATGGTTGGCCCCTAGTGAACTCCAGGCCGTGAAGCTGCCACCTCCACATGGGTTATACATATCAATGAAGAATATGTTCTTAGGCAGTAAAGAAAAGTCATAAGGAAGTTCCACAATATCCTTTTGAATACAGGAAATGATGAGATCTAGAACATCAGATTCTGAATCTGAACAGTTTGTTGGATTTTCTCTATTTTTTTAAAAACAAAAGGTAGAACTGTTTGTGCAAAGGTAACCTGAGAGAATACATATTTCTCACAACTTTTTAGTGCTCAGGATATTTGATCACCATCAATTTCCTGTCAAAATTAAGTGAGGAAAAGGAACTTCGTTAGGAGAACCATTTCAATTATTAAATCGTGCTGTAATAAGGGTTACGTAGACTGATGAGAAGGAAAAAGGCCAAAACCAGTGTTTCTGCTGAGTATTCTTTGGGTATTCATAATGTGTGATACTGTTCAAATGTCTCAAATACAGTATTGATACTGGGGGAGGATGGGGAGTTTGCTGTCATTATTCCATAGCCAGAAAATTACAACAATCTGGAATTCCACAAAAAACTTCAATATCTACAAGCAAATAACTTGGAATTTTCTGATACTATTGATTATAGACATTATTTCAGGGATAAAATCCATAAAGTCAGGATTAAACCTGTAACTGAAAGCCACCCAGAAATAAAATGGCTATGTTTTTATAACATAGCACACAATCATATATTTCAAATATATTTCCAAAGAGTTTGTTATCAATGGTATCTAGAGAATCCTGTGGTATTTTTGGCTAAAAGAACTTTGGATCTGAGAACTTTTTCAGAGTGCAGGTGTTGTTCTTATCCTCATCAGCAGGTTACCAGAAGTCGTATGTAAAACAGCTTCCAATGAACATTTACTAGCCTGATTCCTGACAGCCACCCTGAGTGAAGGCAGGAGAAACCACACAAATTGTCCACCTACACTCCATATCTTACCCTTCCAAAAGGGTCCACAGCTACTAGAAAGAAGAGTGTAATATTTTCTTCAGACTAAAGAGAAGATGGAGAAAAGCCAGTAATTGTTTTCATGCACAGAACTGCAGGTGACTGTTTCTTTTGCTTTCCTTATTAGCCAAGTGACCAGTGAGAATGGGGCCAACAGGTGGAGTAGTGATGCTTCATCCAAGGGAATGCCAGGCTCACCTGTATGGATTTTTCTGGGTTGCCTTGTGCAGTGCAGAAGGCCATCAAGGAAACTGGAGCAGCTCAAGATGAACATGGCCAAAATCTCCAGTGCAAGATGTGGGAGGTGAGGCTGGATTTATCAGAGCTTGTAGAAAATGGAAATATAAAATATGGAGAGTTAGATTCTTGAGAAGAAACTGAAGTTTGCAATAAGCTAGAGAGATGGAGGGTGGGCAATGGTACACTGAAGGACAAGGATGAGAAGGGGGGGTTGGGAAGCCAAAGGAGGGTACTGAAGTAAAACACTAAGACCCTTATGTAATGAAAACTACCCCCAGAAAGATATGTACATGAACAATGTTGGACATTTGATTGAAGTAAAGGTGAACATTCTTCCCTGAGTAAATTTTTGACAGGAACTGTGTGTATGTCTGTCTGAATCCAAAACCAGCTTTTGCCACCTGCAGGATAAACAAGACTTGAATAAAAAGGGAATCTGACTGCATTTTCAATTCTAGTTATGCTGCAGATGCTCAAGTTGTTCTGCAGCACTTTGACTAATTCATTTTCATGAGTCCAGTATAAGACAAGTATTCTTTCTTGCACATTGTTTTATTATTCTTCATCCTAGAGCTGCATTAAGAGTCTGACTCAATCTGACTCAATGATTCTCACATTTTAGTCAATTTCTAGCAGGTTAGATTTTAACTGGGTGTCCACGGGGTATGTCACAGGCAGGAAAAAGTTTGCTTTGCACAACCAGAGGCAGTGTAAATGCTTGAGCTCTCACACCCCTTGGCAGGTCTTCCTGTTGCAGGCAGGATAAACTCTTGGCTACATGGAACTGATGGGACGGACCTGCTCAGATGAGCCCAAAAGGAGCCATGCTATAGGCCAGCAGAGATTTCCACAATACATTAAGAGTCTTCTGCTGAAGGCAACCTAATATACTTTCCTCTATTTGTCCTGTGCAAACATTACTTGGTATTTTGTGGTTGTTTTTCTCCCAGTTCTGCCTGTAAGTGAAAAAGAATTGTTTGCTTCATGATTCATTTTTGTCTGAGAATCTCTGCACATATCATCATGTAAGAAAAGCACTTGGAGCCAAGCTGCAAAGTATCCTGTACTGCCAATGTGCTTTAAGTATTTGGTTACTTCAGCTGCATACTATTTTTCAAACCCCCAAAATGAAATCTTTGCAAATCACAGAGCGCTTTAAAATCCAGCCCTAGAGAGTCATAAGTATCAGATTATTGCTACTAGTAAGGAAAACAGTATTTTTCATTTGTTTTTTACAGCTCCTAAAGTCAACAGGAACACTTGACATTGATTCCAGCTCTGGAATGGTGAAGTCTTAAAGAAGTGAGATCTGAGCCAAGTTAATTGCCTTGAATTCTTTACAAACCTGGCTTAAAGTGGGTGAACTACTCAGTCAATACAGTATTTTGGGAGGCTGTGCATTTTATTCTGAAAACATGAGGTTTAGGTGATGACATTTCAATTCTTTTGGAAGGCATCAGAGAAACAGATCTGAAAATTAAACCTCCTACATGACTGGAGAACAGAAACAGAATGCACAAAGTAGCAGTACAAACTTCTGTACTTCTATCCACTATCTGCAGATATGTCCACCTTGAAAACTACATCCCAACATGGCTTATTATCAGATTAATTATTCAGACTTATAGTAAATGTAAAAAATAGCACATTTCATAGGAATGCTTTTTCTGTAGGTATATGCAAACATCAAGTATTAATTACTATCTGTACAGGTCTTGCATAGCCAAGCTTGGTCACCTTCCATGTAAAACGTATTCCAGTCACTGGACAAACAGTAACAGTGTCAGTCCCCTTTAATGATCCAGTACACACATGTACAGGATTCTCCCTGTTCTACTTTTTAAGTTCAGGGTACCTGTAAAGATGAAAGGTGTCTTTTATTCAGCTATCACAGGAATCACTCTCCTTAGTAATCAAGGCTGTCAAAAAGGGCTACCCTATAGACCTGTCGGCAGCATGCTGAAATGGAAACCTCAAAAGCAGACCCCCTAAGCAGACTGAAATAAGTGAAATGTAGAGACAGGAATCTAATCCTGACCAAACCTTTAAATCTGCTCTCCAAAATCCAAGAAGACTAGCAGAATATCAAGTCTGGGCATACATTGGTTATATAATCATACTTAAGGAAAAACAAGCAAGTTAACAGCAACTTCCCATGGGTCGAACTCAAAGTATCAAAGGTTTTGGCCCATGTATGCGTTGAATAATTATGTCATACAACATTAATGAACCTCCATACAGTTGAATTCTGTGATAAAGAGTTAGCAGAACTGCACATCCTTTCCGAAAGGCTACAGAAACAGCCTTAGTTTCCTGAAACACCCATATACATCTGAATTCTGGCATCAGAGCGCAGAGTGACCCTTTCAAGAACTGCCATCACATATGTTTTTAGCTTTACAGGAGCTGACCTTCATCATTAGGAGATGAGACTGTTTCCAACAGGGAAGCCAAATACATGCATTATTTTACTAAGGAGCACTTGTTATTCTCGCTACAAAGACAAGAGAAACAGCTAGCCCAGAAACCAGCTGAATTTTAACTGTGTTTTAAGACATCGCTAATTAGAACCTAAGAAAAGCACTAAAAATACCCAGACATGAGCCTGACATCTCCCTGACTCGATGCGGGTACCTTCTGCGCCAAGTTATGAGCAGTGACTAACACAACCGCTTTCAGTGCCTGTTTTTCCATGAACAATGTCATGTACAAAAATTATTTCTTCCCTAAATAAGATGGGTAACTAAGACCAGTAGATTTTTCCCTGCCCCCTCCTGAAAACAAAGGAGTGCTGGGTCATCCAGGAATTCAATGGCCAGAGCAAACGTACAAAACTTCATATATCCATAAAGCAGTAGATTTAAGTTGCTGGGAAAACACCTTTTCTGAGCTGAATTCCAGGACCATCAACTGTAAGTGATTTTTTCTTCTTAAACAAAAGCTTTCTTGCATTTCTAGGCTTCTGGTCATGGTTTGTGGTTTAGCTCTGACAGAACACCAAACGAAAAAAGCAATAGCTTGAGAAGTAAATAAGAAGTACAGAAAATGCAGAAAGAATGGATCTTTTTGCTCTGTGCATCATACAACACTTGAATATTCACTGTTACTGCAGGTTAAACTGAAATATGATGTTATCACTTAGGAGGCTTTACTGGTCACAGGATTCATATGCCTGTATTATTCAATTAGTCTTCAGTTTTCTCTGGCTCTACAACTACTTACGCCCACAGACAGTACCTAAAAATCTCCATTTAGAGAAAATTCTGGAGGAATCGAACCACAGGCAAACCATCCCTTTTCATTTCTGACAAAGTGAGATTTGGTAGAACAGGTTACGGCCCTATTTTTCCAATTTTTATCAACACACAAGAGGGAATCAAGACAATTTTCAGACACTCAAATACATAGTTAAAACAAAGATAAATTAGAAAGAATTAATCACAAGTTACTGGGCAAACTAAAGCAAAGAAAGGTACCAGCCCAGCAGGAAAAGGTGCCTAATCTTGTGAAAAAAATTTGCTTCCAAATCTACGTCTTGTTTAAGCTGACAAGAGAAGTTGTAGAAAAGAACTGAACAAGGATAGATAATATAAAGTGTATGTAAGACAAAAATCCAGGTAATACAGTGTATGCCTTTTAAAAGTTATCACTTTAATAACTGTGTATATAAGTAAACATTAGTTATGTTACAGAAAAGGCATTTCACGTGCACTTGAACAGACCAAGGTGATGTGCATACTGATCCTTCAGTTTTCAAAGTGCTGATTCACTGATGGTTACTTACTAATCCTAAACATCAGGACAGTAGAGCATCATGCAAATGGTGCTCAAACTCAAGTTCCCAACTTCAAATGCTTTTGCTTTAGAGTTAAGAAAAAATTGCAAAACCACTTCAAGTGCCTTTAAAAACCTTTTAATTGGTTTTGAAATTAATTGCTTATCCACAGTTTGCTTCTTTCCATTTTTCCTGTGTAGTTCTCAGCTTTCAGAACACAAGATTTTTGCAAAATAAACAGGTGTTTAAGAATTAGAAGTAAGGAAAACTTCCCTGACAGCAGACTGCTCATGTTTCTGTGCCTCCGTCTCTACAGCAAAGCCACAGGGCAGCTTGCAAGGCCAGGGCACAATAAGCTCATCTGGATTTTTGCAGCAGTTTTGAACCTTTAAGCAAAGAGAAACACTTTTTTAAGAGAAATTAAAATTCAACTGCTTCTCTTTTCTACTTGTCTGATCATGAGTGCACTGAAGTCTGAAGTGGCTTGGAGAACATAGTGTCTTAAAGATTTCCTAACTACAGAGGAGATCTAGCTTATAGAATCATAGAATAGTTAGGGTTGGAAAGGACCTTAAGATCATCCAATTCCAACCCACCTGCCAGGGGCAGGGACACCTCCCACTAAACCATGCCACCCAAGGCTATGTCCAACCTGGCCTTGAACACCGCCAGCAATGGAGCATTCACAACTTCCCTGGGCAACCCATGCCAGTGCCTCACCACCTTTACAGTAAAGAATTTCTTCCTCATATCCAATTTAAACTTCCCCTGCTTAAGTTTGAACCCATTACCCCTTGTCCTGTCACTACAGTCCTTAATGAAGAATCCCTCCCCAGCATCCCTATAGGCCCCCTCCAGATACTGGAAGGCTGCTATGAGGTCTCCACGCAGCCTTCTCTTCTCCAGGCCGAACAGCCCCAACTTTCTCATCCTATCTTCATATGGGAGGTGCTCCAGTCCCCTGATCATCCTCGTGGCGCTCCTCTGGACTTGTTCCAACAGTTCCATGTCCCTTTTATGTTGAGGACACCAGAACTGCACACAATACTCCAAGTGAGGTCTCACAAGAGCAGAGTAGAGGGGCAGGATCACCTCCCTCGACCTGCTGGTCACGCTTCTTTTGATGCAGCCCAGGATGCGGTTGGCTTTCTGGGCTGCGAGCGCACACTGCCGGCTCATGTTCATTTTCTCATCGACCAACACCCCCAAGTCCTTCTCCGCAGGGCTGCTCTGAATCTCTTCTCTCTTATAATTGCTGCTCTGCAAAGTAGTTTAAACCCCCTGAGATTCCACTAAATAAAGAAAACAAAGCCTTATCAATTAGATGCAGAATAAGAGAGTAAATATGACCACTACTCAGGCTGAACTGCCTTTGTGGACTGGAGACCTTTCAGATAGATCTACCTAGGCACTTGAAGAAGCAGCATTTATGATGAAAGAAATGAAACATTAACCCTACCGAACTGAGTAGCTACGTGAAAATGCCCTTTGAATATATTTCATTTCCACTACAGATATCAAAGGCCATGTGAAATGCACAAAAGTATGGTAGTTTCTAAATCTATATACAAACCATCAAGAAATACATTCTGGTTTTGGCATTATTGCCATGGCATTATCAACTATAGTCGATATGAAAAGCCCCAATTCTCACAGAATATTAATTGCATTGATTGTATCTCTGACTATAGTCGATTCCAAATACCTCAGTTTAGGTAACGGAAGAAGAGCCAGGATCCAGTGATAACAATAGAACACAATTGAATATTTTCGTAAACAAGGAACTACAATGACAGTCTGCCCTTTCATCTATGGAATGAGATTGTTTATAACAACGTTGAGCCTCCACTTGGATTAGAGCCTAGAAAGGCTAAAGAACATAAACTAAGACTTTTTTTGGGGAAAAAAAAAATCCTCCTGATTGAGATCAATGTTTTTATGAAAATGAAGTAAGTTGTCTTAAAATGACATTTTGAGGACGTGGTCATTAACTGTGTGCCAGTCATCTTCTAGGTCAACACTCCTCTTTCTTTACCCCATTTTGCAATCCGGTCACCTGTCTCTCCTCCCTCTCTTGCTTCAGGACCTTTCTCAGTCAGGTAAAGGGAAGCAGCAGTACAAACTACTTTTTTAGTTACAAAAATGCAAACAGCATTGTAGGAGAAACTCTTTGTGCTTTCACACAGCCCACATAAGCATTAGCTTAAAATATCACTGTAATGTGTATTTCAGTGTCACTTGCTGTTTATTCTGCTTAATGATCCTTTTTTTCTCTGTGTTTGTGCACAGAAATTCAATACTGCTTTAGAAATAGATGATGATGAGAATATGCAGTTTAGTGGCTGCAGTTGTTAGGCTAATAAACAATGTCCTGTTTTGAATCTATAACTGCCTTGCTTATGAACAGATACAAAGATATTAGTAATAATTTAGGCAGATAAATACACCTGAATTAAAGCTGTTGTACAATAACATTCCTCCAACACACAACCACAAGCAAACTACAAGATCTCACTCACTTTCACAAACTACTTCGTAATGAAATGCTGCTAAGCTGTAGTTAACAAAAATCAAATGAAATACACAGAAATGCTAAAGGAGCTCTCCAGAATACATGGCGAGCACTCAGAGCCTCAAATCATCACACCCTTAGCTTAACACATTTCATGTGACTTAACTACCATCTACAGATAGCACAGGAAAAAAACCACAGTCCTTAATAAATGATATGGTTAATCAGGCAATTACAATTAAAAATACTTGGAAAATGGAATTAAACTTAAGGGCAATAGAGACCCATCCTATTACAGTCATTGACACTAAAACCATTATGACCACCAAAATTATTTGTGTCTGAAGTTATCTTCAGGTGGTGTTTCATCATTTGTTTCACTACCTTCAATGAACCAAGCCATTAGTGAGTCAGCATCTGGTACTGCTGGAGGTCATCATAGAATGGGCTGGGTTGGAAGGGACTTTAAAGCTCCTCCAGCTCCAACCTCCTGCCACGAGCAGGGACACCTTCCACTAGAGCACATTGCTCCAAGTCCCTGTGTCCAACCTGGCCTTGAGCACTGCCAGGGATGGGGCAGCCACAGCTTCTCTGGGCACCCTGTGCCAGCGCCTCAGCACCCTCCCAGGGAAGAGCTTCTGCCTGAGAGCTCATCTCAGTCTCCCCTCTGGCAGGTTAAAGCCATTCCCCTTGTCCTGTCTCTACAGGCCCTTGTCCAAGCCCCTCTCCAGGTTCCTTGTAGCCCTTTTAGGCACTAGGAGCTGCTCCAAGGTCCCCCTGGAGCCTTCTCCAGGCAGAAGTCCACCTCTCTCAGCCTGTCTCCAGAGCAGAAGTGTTCTGGCCTTCAGAGCATTTTCATGGCTTCCTCTGGACATGCTGCAACAGCTCCATGTCCTTATGTCAGGGCCCACTGAGAATACAGCTAGAGTTCTGCTCTTTTTCCAGAGCCAGGGTTGTTAATAATTCAGGAGCACAGAGCTGAAACAGAATGCATTGAACTGGGGATAACCTCGACTCCTATTTTTTCCATCTTACAAAGGCACAGGGGAGCACCCTAAGTTGTTGCCACTTGATGTCTCCACAGAGGGGAGAAAAAAGCGTGGCTTTGTTTTACCACTCCTATACAAACAGAAAATAGGGTGCAGCTTCCCTAGAAGCTTTCGGGTGGGATAGCAGTTTAAAGCACTCAGTAAGCATGATAACACTAAGGATCACTTCTGCAAAACAGCGGCCCATGGCTCCCACACCATTCCCCGGGCAGTACATGATACTCGGCTTCATCTGGAGGTCAGTTCTCCATAGCTCGGAAGTTGCTGGAGACTAAATGACTGCTTGGCCCTGGCGAAGCAGCCTGCAGTGCACTACCTGCAGGAGCACATCACGATTTTTGTCTCACAATGTTTCACTGCATCCCACAGAATGATTGCTGTTGCCATGTGAAAATCTGTTCTCTCGCGTCGCCAATCTGTCACAAAAATCCCTTCCTGGCTAGAACAAGCAAGCGAATCGAACCGAGGTGAAAAGAAAAGCCTCAAGTTTCAGTATTTAACCAACTTTTATGCTCCTTTTTATCTCTATTAGCTTGACTGCTATTGTTGCCTAGTGAAAAGCCATGCGTTGATTGATTGTAACCGTTGCCTGGTAATAATCTCTCAGCAAGAAAAGGGAAAGCCTTTGCGTGGTGATGACTGAGCTGGTTTCAGCAACAGGTCCAGGGGAGACACCTAGAAATATCCAGCTCTTTCTCTGTTCTTGTTGGAAAATAATCTCTTGGATACAGATGACGTGTTTGTAAATAAGCATAGAGGGTGGGGAAGGGGGGGCTAGCTCCACTAACACACTAACAAATAACACGCATTCCCTAAGCACTTCCAAGTGGCTTCACACCTCAGTCTCTTCAAAACTAAGCAATAAGGCTGGTGTGTCATGTTGTCGTGTCGAGTGCGGTTCCCATCCCCCTTGGTTTGCTCAAAAATCAGTATTTTCGGTCAGAATCCAGAGGGGGCTTTCCAGGAGGTAATTCGGGTCCGATACAGAAAGAGAGGACATCTGGTGGTGTTTAGCTGCCACTGTATACTAACAGCAAGACAATTCGAGTGTGTGTGCAGCGGAACCAGCACCAACTCACATAAGCCATGCCTTAAATAAAACTAATAATAAAAAAAATTATGTAGAACTTAATGTAACTGCAAAAACAGAGAGAAATTTCTAACGACCAATATGAAAGAGTTCCCAATTCCAGCTGCCCCCACTACTACACAGAAATTACTCTATGAAGAGTCACGCCGGTTACACACAAGGGGTAGCTGCTCTATGACCATAAGAGGCTGCCACCTCCAACAGACACATGCTATGGTAAAGTAGGAGATATTCCTCACTACTGAAATACTAGGGGATGCACAGCTGTCAGGTTTGCTGGTAGAATCCCCATGGAAGCAAGAGCAGGGAAAGAACCACATGAGCTTACTCTCGGGAAGCAGTACCACCCCAAGTGAGGTGGGTATCACCGCCCAAACTGCTGTATTTTTGACACTGGGGGGAAGAACTACTGATCTGCACACAAGCGCACAGGGGAGCTGAGCCCAGTTCCAAACTGCCACATCAACTCATGGACTGACAGACCGTAAGTATTCAGCTTTCCATGTTGTTAGTGAAAATTGTTATTTTTAGCTGAAGATGCTGGCATTAGGGTGACTCTGAAGCTACAACACTGAGACTTTCTGTAACGTGATGCTTAGTATATGCTTTGAGTGGCAGAAACCACTTAGACTTCAGACACTGAACAAAGTCAATCTCTGTGAGAGTCCTTCACTCTAAGGAGCTACAGAACATACTGGCAAAGTAGGAACAAGACCTACGCTTGGAGATAAGCTTTCTAGTTATGTGGGGGCCAAAGTATGTGTTTTGTTGCTAGCGGCAAAAACAAACACAGGCTTAAGATCAGACTCCTGTCATGTTCTCTCATGAGAAATATACTGCAATAAGCATTCGAACATACTTGACTGAAAAAGAAGAAATGAAAGCAGAAGACAACCGTGTGACATACAGAATATTGTACCCCTCCTGACATAACTTTAATGCATGGAATCAATCACAGCCAAGATTCTAAGCGTGAAAATCTTATTAAAAAAAACAAATCCCAAGTACTTCTATCTTCTGAACCAGTGCTGTCAAAAGAAGAAGAAATCTCATCATCTCTTGCTTGTACCAGCACAAGCATGTGTGGTAAAGCACACTGGTGACCTGCTTAAAACTCGACTGCTTAGAAAGATTAGTTTTAACCTACATCAGTTCCCCAATCTGTTCTGATATGCAGCCACAAAACCACCTACACTGATACAAGCAGCTAGAAGAAAACTGCTCCCTTCAACAGCAGTGCTAGTTGAAAGTGTAAATGAAACTTAGGACCTTCTGGTGTTGATAGATTTTCTTACTAAAGTTAGCAAAGCAAAAGTTAGACTAAAAAACAGATTAGAGGCCAAGTTCAAAATCAATATGAGACATAAGATAACTTTACATGAACTTTCAGGTAAGCTCTTCAGAGCCTCTCAAAATTTTGTCCCAAATCACAAGCTATTTATTAGTCTCAAAACTAACTGCACTATTGGAAACAAAACCAATTGGAATGTCAGTAATAGATAAAAGAAAAGAACTTCTGATTTCACCTAAAGTACCTTAGAGCCAGCTAAGGAAATAAACCAAAGAACACAGTAGCAGTAAAGTTAGAAAACCAGGCCTTTAAGTTACACCAATAAAATCCACCTTGAAAACCTCGAGAAGAATTTTTGAGCTGGTAACTTAAAGATTGAGATGGACAACTCCACAATACTGCAACAACATTGTTCCCTAGATTTTCTCTAATACACAAATATTGAAGCAAAAGTGCTCCAGATGTCATTCCCCCTTAAGAGTTTGCTTTGTTACCTTAATTTTCAGTATCAGGATACCAGTCTGTTCATTTCAGGCCAGATTTATTTACTTACTAGAATAAGTGCACTCTAGGTCAATACCACCCATTAAAATGTACTTAATGACCTTTTCCTTTTGTTTTGATTTAATTAAATTAAGCTTCCATTAAGAAGATAGAATAAAAGTTACCTATTTTTCAGAGCACAGGATTTAAGACTCCCAAGCAAATAAGTATTGTAAACTCAGTAACTTCTCAGAAGCATGACATCCTTTTACTTAGCTCTGACCAACTTCCTGAAGTTAAGCTCCTGGATACAATTTAAAGGCATGTGAGGATGGGGGGGGGGGAGGGTCTTCCTTATTAACTAATAATTTATAATACTTTATCTCTATTAAACATATTATACCTTCTTTTTACTCATACATTCCTCCAGATGATTCTAATGGTGTCATTGTTGTCCTGTTCTCTTCTGCTCTCTTTAATAAAACCAGTGATGGAGAATTACAGATCTCTTCTTTTCTTGAGTTTGCAGGTAGCTGTAAAGAAGGTAAATAGAGTTTGGAAAATAAACTTCATTAGTGAGTGAGTGTAGATATTTGAAAGCTTTCTTGCTAAGCTTTCTAAGTGGTGATAGAAAGAACTAGTTGAGCAATACCAGCTACCAGCAGCACCTTTCTTTGTCAGCTGCCAAATCAGATTGTTTGCTAACCACAACGTGTTTGCTAACCACAGAACTTGTCATTTATAGCAGCCTGCAGCAAACACAGCCCCACGATTTAAAGGTGACTCTTCTAAGTTTCAACAAATATACTAAAAAAATGGAACATGTAGTAAAATTGTTCACAATGGTGCTTAAGAATGTGTTAAATTAGTGTAACAAGTTAAAAAAAAAAAGAAAGCTATATAAAGCCAATACTTAAATGGGTGAAGTGTTGCACCACAACATTTTAGTCAGGACAAATATCAGCTACTCCCCCCAAAGTATTTCTTTGGCTACTTCCATAAGTTGTGCTTTATAACTAGATCCTCCTCTCAAAAGTAATGCAAAACCTTTGGCTAATCTAAGCAATACAATAGAATTTTGAAAGTGAACTCAAAAAATCTACTGTTCTTTATATTGTGTGCCATGAAGTATTTAAAACACAAATATTAAATATAATTGATACAAAGTCATATATTAATATAATAGAACCCCCAACTGGTTTGTGTTGGAAGAGACCTTAAAGCTCATCCAGTTCCAACCCCCGCCATGGGCAGGGACACCTTCCACTAGAGCAGCTTGCTCCAAGCCGCTGTGCCCAACCTGGCCTTGAGCACTGCCAGGGATGGGGCAGCCACAGCTTCTCTGGGCACCCTGTGCCAGCACCTCAGCACCCTCACAGGGAAGGGCTTCTGCCTAAGAGCTCATCTCAGTCTCCCCTCTGGCAGGTTAAAGCCATTTCCTCTTGTCCTATCACCACATGCCCCTGTAAATATTCCTCTTCGGATTTCTTACAGGTCCCCTTTAGGTATTGGAAGGCTGCTATGAGATCTCCAGCTTCTCTTCTCCAGGCTGAATGTAATTAATAATATAATATTAATACAATAATAATAATAATCAGTGCAAAGACACTACTACACAACACACAATCTTAGTGGAAAACAAATGTCTCCATAGTTGGACCTTTGGGAGCTCAGTATTCAGAACAGTAGAAGTTCAGTTACTTACAATTTTATTTCTAATCAACACATTATTATTTTACACAATTTATTTCTAATATAACACATTCCTTTTAGTATACTGCAGTTTTTCCTCCACAAGTGAGTATTTTGGGTGGAGACTCCAGAAGGAAGGGTCTGGTTCTCTGTGGAATTCGATAAAGAAAAGCTCAGAAGAGCAGAGATTTGATGCAGTTGTATGATGGCACCCACCTCACACAGTTCCATGTTGTTTGCCAACAGTAGCAAGGATTGTTCTCTTGCCTCAGATACTACTTTCCAATACGGCCAGGTTCACACAGAAGCTAATTTATCATATGCTACTTTATCATCACAAAACCAATGGTATTGACGGAGACTGAACTGTGCATATCTGTGTTTTCTGTAATAGACCGTAACAGATCCTTTCCTATGTTGGTTTTAAGCAGACAGTATGAGTCCAGTGATGTCTAAAGAGCTAATTGTGTTTGAAATTAAGCTTGGCAGTGCCTCAGACTGGATGTGGCCTGCCA
Source organism: Ara ararauna (assembly GCA_028858755.1). Taxonomy (NCBI): domain Eukaryota; kingdom Metazoa; phylum Chordata; class Aves; order Psittaciformes; family Psittacidae; genus Ara; species Ara ararauna. The sequence goes on from CM054385.1 coordinate 2,882,454, forward strand.
GAGCAGCATACAGCACAAAGAAATCTATAAAACCAAGGAAGAGAAAATGTGATCTTTGGAAAGACAGATACAGAAAACCATAACATTATGTGGAAACTAACAGTCTTGTGAGCCATTCTTACACATTTATGCTCTCCTTTACTTCAGATAAGTTTATTATGTAGGACTTGTAAATTAAAAGCAAGGCAGGCTCAGCACGAGGAGAGTGTGAGACAATCGTGAGCACAAACGCGATGATAAAAAGCTGTGGGCTGTTTTCAGAGGATGGGCGATGTGTGAAGGAGTACAAAGCTGGTGACAGCTCGTGAGGAAAGCCTCGGTACAAAATACGAGGGGAACAAAAACCCCAATCCACAAAAAAGAGGGACAATGATCGAAGAATGGGCAGAGAACTGCTGCAACCTAAAGAGATCAAACTGGAATATGGATAGCTGGAGGGAAGACTGGAAAGTCAAACCCATTTGCTGAATATCAAGGAAGGACAATGGAACTGTTGGGACAAGTCCAGAGAAGACCACGAGGATGATCAGGGGCTGGAGCACCTCCCATATGAAGATAGGCTGAGAAAGTTGGGGCTGTTCAGCCTGGAGAAGAGAAGGCTGCGTGGAGACCTCATAGCAGCCTTCCAGTATCTGAAGGGGGCCTATAGGGATGCTGGGGAGGGACTCTTCATGAGGGGCTGCAGTGATAGGACAAGGGGAACGGCTTTAACCTGCCAGAGGGGAGATTGAGATGAGCTCTTTGGCAGAAACTCTTCCCTGGGAGGGTGCTGAGGCGCTGGCACAGGGTGCCCAGAGAAGCTGTGGCTGCCCCATCCCTGGCAGTGTTCAAGGGCAGGTTGGACACAGGGGCTTGGAGCAAGCTGCTCTATGGAAGGTGTCCCTGCCCGTGGCAGCGGTTGGAACTGGATGAGCTTTAAGGTCCCTTCCAGCCCAAACCAGGCTGGGATTCTATGGTTCTATGAATACGACTTTGCTTGGCCAGGGCAGCGCAGCCTCTGCAGGAACTCCACCTGAGACGCCCCGGACAGCGCTCCGTGACCCCCGACCGGGCCTGACGGGCGGGAGCTCTGGGACTCAGTGCATCCTGATGGAGTCGTACAGACCAGGTCCTGAGGGATCTCCTACTGCTGGGGGCAGAGTGGCCCTGGTACAAGGCACAGCCTTTGCGCAATTGCTTTGCTAGATGACTTTAGAAAACAGCCCATCTTCATCGCTTGGACTAAAAATACTTCCTGCCTCCAGTGTGGCTCTTGGACACTTCAGCTTTCCTTGCAACGCTTCCCCAGATGGTTTAGCTTTGTCAAATGCAAGTTTTGCTCTTCTCTGCAGCCTGGCCTCCCATCAGTGCTGTGATCCAGACCCCCAAAGTCCCGGGTTCAGGAGGCTCACCCTGCACTTCCCTGTGAGCGTGTTCAGCTGACTGCATAAGGACGTATCATAAGCTCTACCAGTTTGGTACAGCGATAATTTTCCTTAAAAAGTGGCTGTAAGTGTGAATTTAGTCTACTTATTTTTGATGTCCGGTGAAGCTTTAGACAGCAGTTTAATCATTATTATTGCTATTGTACAGCTGCTCTCTGGAGGAGCTTAAACCACCTCAAAAAGGGGAGGCCGCAGGGGCCGGGCCCCGCCGCGCGCCCTCGGGAGCGCTCCGCGGGCGCCGCAGGAGGCCCCCGCGCCGGCCGGCAGGGGGCGCTGTGTGCCGCCCTCTCCCGGTCGCGGCCGCGCTGCGCCGCCGCCTCACGCGGTAGCGGGGGAGCCGCGGCCCGGCGGGAAGGCGGCGCGGGCCGGGCCGGGCGCTGCGCTATGGCGCTGCCGGCGCTGTCGAGCTCGGGGGTGAAGTTCCGGCGGGTCCTGGCGCACTTCCCTCAGGAGCTCAGCCTGGCCTTCGCCTACGGGTCCGGGGTGTTCCGGCAGGCGGGGGACTCGGCCGGGCCCGGCGAGGTGAGCGCGGCGGCCTCCCGCGGGCCGGCCCCGTGGCTGCCTCCGAGCCCCGGGCGTGTGGCGCGGGCAGGCGGGAGGGCACCCGCGGTTCCGTGACCAGCGGGAGGGGCGGCGCGGTGCGTCCCCGGGAGCCCGCTCCGGCCCCGAGGTGGCGCCGGGACCTCCGGGCCCCTCACCGGGGCGGCAGCGCCGGGCCTGCGGAGCGCCCCGCGGTGCGTGCGGCTCGGGGCCCTCCGCCGCTGTGTGTGCCGGCGTGGGCCGCCTCGCTGCGGGTCCGAGCTTGTCCTGGCTGCGGGGCACCGCGTGCGGATAGCCGGCTAGACACGCTGCCGCGCTCAGGGGGCGTTCTTGGCTCTGCCTCAGCGTCTGGGGCCGAGTTGGTTGGAAATAGGGATTTGATTTTCTTACGTGACCTTTTAAAAATCGTTAATCCGCACCATTGCTCGTTGTAGCTTGCCTCTTAAGCAGCTCTCCGCAGACGTGGTTTTAAATGTGTCTGATTTCCTTTCTGAAAAGAGAAAACCAGGGGGTAATAACAATATCAGAGCTCTAACAGCATCTAATCCTCCCACGAAAGAATGTGCTGGGGTAAAGTAGCAAACAGACTGTCTTTTTAGTAGTATTAACGGATGAGCTGTGGTACTGCCTGGCATCAGTAAACCACAGAGAGAGGCAGGACTAATGAGTGTGAAGCAGTGTCACTCTTAAGTATTACCGTTTTGCAGGTATGAGTGGCAAACTTCCATCTGCTCTGTCTGTAGGAGTCTGTGTGGACTGCTTCTTTCAGAAGAGCAGTGCATGTCTTGTACATTACAAGCCTTTGGAGCTTGGATTGTTTTATCGACAAAAGCAAGTGAATGTACCTGAAGTGCGGTTTCTTGCTCACGTGCCTTTACCCACCCACATCTCCCTGTTCACAGCCTTGCGTGTTAGCAGAAGTCCCGTTTGTTGGCAGCCTAAGCTGTTACGGTGAGCTGGGAACTGGGATGATGGAGATCCTGTCACCTGCTCCCTTGTTTTGAAGGGTTGAAGGTTGGTCACTTGACCAGGAGAACAGGCAAATTTTGAGCCATCACTGCTAGGCTGGTTAGAAAACATGTAACTTCATCAGAACTTTAACCTGTATCTGACATTAATGCTTGTAGTTTGGATTTGTTACGTTTTTACTCAGGTGAAGAATAATTAGCTGGAATTTTGATACTATGTGTGTTTTAAATCAATATGGTTGCTTCCTGACACATAAACCCCAACACTTCTCTCCTTATCCGCAGAACAACATGCTGGACTTTGTGTTTGCTGTTGATGATGCTGTGACATGGCATATGATGAACTTAACAAAGAACAAGAGTCATTATTCCTTCCTAAAAGTTTTGGGGCCAAAACAGATAAACAGTGTGCAGAACTACGGAGCAGGGATATACTACAATACGTTAGTGCCATGTAATGGTAGGGTAAGTACAAGTAGTTTGAGTAAGTGAAGTCAATTGTTTCTGTGTGAGGTCTTGAAATGATGAGCTTAAAGCAGATTTCTGTGCAGGAAGTGAATCTTGTAGATTGTAACTGATCCTTAACTCGTATCTACAGCGTTTATGTCTCAAAACCTTAACAAGCAGCATATTAATTAAAAAGCAAACAGAGCAGCTGCTCTTGCACTTTAAAAATGCAAGCAGTGTTTGTAATTTCAAACTAAAGAACTACAGAAAATGAGTTTATATTCCTTTTTACTTGCTGTCTGGCAGCTTTGGTGGTTGTAAAGTGTATTGTGGGGAAATGGGGCCTTAATTTTAGCAGTTGGGCATGTAATATTGCCAAGTGCATTCTTACTGTTTGACATAAAATGCAAGTATTTATCATAGCAAGTTGGAATTTACATCTGTGTTTAATGGTTCAGAGCCTGACCTGTGAAGCTTGGGTAATAACTCTAGGTAAGTAGTACTTGTCCAGCAAGTCCTACTCCTGCATCAATGTGTAGACTGTGTTTGATAAGGAGGAGTGCAGACAGGAGTCAGAGGAGGGATACGCTGCATCTGTCAATCTTGGTGTTGATTCTGAGTGACTTTTGCCATGTGGTAACAAACCATATGTAGGGAAAGCAAGTTATTTTAAGACAGATAGGAAATTAAATGAAGGACAGGCATGGAAAAATGCCATGTGAGCTAATTGAGTATATAGCTAATTGAAGTTTCTCAGAGCATGTGTGGTTGCAATAACGTTGGATATATGTCAGAATTCTTCCTAGAAAGTTGGAGAGTTAGATGAAATAGTCTATTACCTGCTTGCTTTTTGGTTAAAGGCATCTGTATGAGGCAAGAATTTGGGATTTAAACCTTATTTATTTGGTGTAAAAAGGGATTTTAGTTTTAAGAACCTGTTATCTTTGCTATGAAATTCCTTTCTTGGCTCTTTATGCCCTTAATCATACGGTAATGACTTGTCGTGTCACTATCTATGAACCTCTTTTATCCAGAAATTCTGGAGGTGGCTACCTTGGTGTGGTGATAATATTTGGAAACTCACAAATTGGTAACAAACTGTTGAAAGTTCATATTTTTCCAGTTACATAAAATGAACTACAAAATCACAGTTTGTTTTCTAACCTCAAAGAGCAAAAGAGAGAGCTCCCTGCTACACACTGCACCCCCTCCCTCCCAATAGCAGCACACAGAAATGTGTAGGGGTTTTGCTTCTTTTAGGTCTCTGACAAACTATTTCTTGAGAGCTTTCAATATCATAAAGGATACATTTCAGTCTACTGTATATTAAATACGTAGACTTTTATCTTCAGATTAATGTAAGGTCCTGGGGATGCTGATTGACGGCCACTGAACATAAGCCAGCTTGTGCCCCGACACCCAAGAAGGGCATTCTGGCCTGTATCACAAATAGCGTAGCCAGCAGGACCAGGGAAGTGATCGTCCTCCTGTACTCGGCACTGGTGAGGCTGCACCTCGAGTTCAGCTGTGGGCCCCTCTCTACAGGAGAGACATTGAAGTGCTGGAGTGGGTCCAGAGAAGGGCAATGGACCTGGTGAAGGGTCTGGAGCACAGTGTGATGAGGAACAGCTGAGGGAACTGGAGTTGTTCAGTCTGGAGATGAGAAGGCTCAGGGGGAACTTTATCACTCTCTACAACTACCTGAAAGGAGGTTGTAGTGAGGCACTGGTCGCTCTCTTCTCCCAAGTGGCGAGCAATAGGGCAAGAGGTAATGGTGTCAAGCTATGCCAGGGGACGTTTAAGTTGGATATTGGGAACCATATCTTCACGAAGGTGATCAGATATTGGAACAGGCTTTCCAGGGAAGTGGTGGAATCACCATCCCTGGAAGTGCTCAAAAAAATGAGGCCCTCAGTGGCATGGTTTAGTGGTGGACTTGGCAGTCCTGGGGTGCAGGTTGGACTTGATGATCTTGAAGGTCTTTTCCAACCTAATTGATTCTATGATTCTGTGATTCTATGATACTGTGGCTTATTCCAACTATCGTATCATTTGGCTGGTAAAAAAACTGATTGTAACCTTTCCAAACTCTTTTCATAAACAGCTGTATCTTAGTGATCGGATCTGTTTCGTTTCAATGTCTGTCTAGACTAGGTTTCTTTGGGATTTGAAGTCTTTTGATCTAGTGATTGATTCTGGAGTGACTTTATTGTAACTTTGATTCTAGAAAGGATCTGAAAGAGTTTTGTGCATCCGCTTGCTTTTCCCCCCCATAAGTTGGCATGTAAATAGCACTTTTTTATCTCCTGTGTTCATAAAACCATAAAAACAATTTAATGTCGTACATCCAGTTTTTTATTGGAGGTGTGTGTTTCTTAGAATTAGTGATAGTTCCAGTAAGTATCATATAGTGAAAATGGTGCAGGTATATGGTTTTTCAAAAGCCTTTATTTTCCTTTTTTTCCAGATAATAAAGTATGGTGTAATTAGCACTGATACGCTGATTGATGATTTACTCCACTGGAAAACCCTCTATGTGGCTGGACGCCTACAGAAGCCGGTAACTGTCGGTGTGTTCATTTATCTGCCTTGAAATGCAGGAAATCACAGGGCTGGAAAATTATCAGTTGTAGTTTTAACTTTAACTGTTAAGGATCTGTGCATCGGAACTGAACAAATAATCTGCCCTGATTTAGGAGTCTAGGCCTAGAGGGATAATCTCTCAGAAAGGAAGTGAAATATTGTCCTTAATGATATTCTGTATTCTGTGGAAGAAAAGCAAACCCAAAGGTAATCACAGTTTTCTTCCTGTAGTAAATCTCAAATAACTGGACTACATTAACTCAAAGTCCCTTTAATGTTTAATGTCATATTTACCTTTTATAACAAATTATAGGAGTCACCAAAATTTAACCCAAGTAATGGAAATCTTTAAAGAGGAAAGCTGCTTTTCTCTTCAGTTATTGTCTAGTTAATTGCGTGAAAGCGTCTACAACTGATCCAACCATGGGTTAAACATGTTGGGTTTTCTCCTCCATGTTTGTGTCAAAAAATAAGGCCTTTACTTTCATGAGAGCTTGACTCTTTGTGCTTTCAGTAGATGGCAGCAGTGCTAAGCCCTTCTTCAGAGGAGAAGGGGGGAAGGAGAACTGTTCAAGCCCTGGAACAGAAGTTAATTAATGCTTTTAACTAAATATTTGAGGTGAAAGTGTGAATAGATTGTCTCAGCACTACTGGCTTTTCTGTGTCTCTGAAGACCTGTTACAGCATGATACAGGTTAGAACAGCTGTTATCTTTATAAAGCATGAAACTTCATACATTGGGAAAAATAACTGAAGGAAGAATTCTGAATTTCACATTAACAGTGAGTAGTGAATATTTATTTTCAGTGTAATTGCATTTTTCTGCTGCCCTGCTTTATTTTAGGCTTTTTCATCTTCATACATGCAAATTGTGCTTTGGATCTTGTGATTAAGTTCAGTGGGAGTATGTACTTGCATGAGAAGGCAGAATTAGGTATTTTGTTTGGTGGCTAACAAGACAGCAGAGATATATTTGTGCATATTTAGTAGATAAGAGAAGAAATCAGTCCAAATTATTTTTGTAATGCTCAGGGAAGCTTGCCTTCAATAAAGACTACGGGGTCTGAAAGATTACTTGGTGAATGTTTAAACTACTTCTTCCTGTAGGAGCTGTAAAATCACTAACTGGGATTTTGAATGTTACACCGTATTGACCAAAAATGACCAAATAATTTGTTTAGCTCTGTGGTATGGGCGTCAAATGTCTGCTGGTTTTGGCTTTGCAACTGATTTTGATGTTTTGATATATATATGTTGTAAGTGGTAGTGATAGAAAGCTTGCTTTACCTCCTTAAAAATATACAATAAGCCTCTTTTAGAGGGATCACAGGGTTAGGTTTGTTTTCTGACACGCTATAATCTCTGACATACCATTTACCGTTTGTGCCAGTTCTAGGCACAGTTGACTGAAGCCAGATTAATATTGTTTAACAGTTTGTTTGGGAATTTTCTCCTCACTCTCATATAGTGGAGGAAGAGCTCAGTGCCTTTCTGGTGTTCCATTACAAAGCTGTCACTCTGAGTGAAAGCTATCCAAGATATTCTAGCACATGAGCTAAAACATTTGCTCTGGATTGAAAATCTTGGTTTAATTTTCACTGGAGGTTTTGTTTCTGTTATAAACTGGTTGCCTCAACCAAGTAATTTTTCCAGAATGTTTGGCAGAATAGATGGAGTTTGGAATGGCCACTTGGAAATGCTGACTTTTCTTCCCAGGCTTCTTTGTTTGTGTTGAAAGTTTATTGGCTTTTCGTCCTCTATGAAATTTCTAATGCTGATTAGCTAAATTCCCATTTAACTGTACTGAAAAACTGAATAAACTTAGGCTGTAATTTCATCATAGCTGACAGGTTCCCTTGGCAGGGAAGCTGCCTTACCTAAAAAGTAAAATAAATAAGCACAAGTGACATATAATTCCTTTTCAGAGGAAGATTTTAAAGAGCATATGAAGTATTACTGAATCTTTTGTTCAACATAGAGTGTAACAACGACTTTAGTGTAAGCAGCTGTATTGACTGTTGTCCTGGAGCAACTCTGAAGAGAAGGAAGTGTTTAATACATTGAAGTGAGGTGAGCAAGAGAGGAGTATGAATGGTGTATAGAAATATCTTGTATTATTTTAGAGAGGTCGTGGGAGGTTTAGTTTTTTATATCCTAAAATTCCCACGGAGGAGTGGCAGAGCACAGTTTTGTTTACAGAATTTTTCCATTGTCCAAAACTGTAAAAACATCTTTTGAAAGGGAATGGAAAAAATCCTGTTGTGACATTTAGCAGTGTGGATGTGGCTAACTGAAGAACTGGAATAGTGCTTTTAGCATCTTTTATTCTATAATGACATTGGGTTTGTGCGTTTTGTTTGTCTGCGAGTATCTTTGCACACGTCTGCAGTTTCTTGTCTGTGAATTTTGGAGCAGTGAAGGTAGAACATTTCCATCTTTAAACTGCTGGATTGCTTCACTAAAGCAAGTCTGCAGCCTTCCATGAGGAGGAATAGCATCTCTGCTGAGTTTCACCTTTGGAAAAGCCTGTAACTGGGGTGTTTTAAAGATAGTCTGTACCTGGCTGTTATTTCCAGGGCTAGTCTAAGGTGTAAGTAGTGTGAGGGCCTGCTTGGGGTGCCACAGGCTTCTCTGCCTTGTCTTTCCTTAGAGTTTTCTTGTGGCAGCAAGTTAGGAAAGTACATGTAAGTGAATTAGGTGATGAGATTTTAACTATTAGTTTATCCTCTTGACCAGTGTGTCTTGTTTGTTGGGACTTACTTTAGCATGTCTGTATGCATTCAGTAAACTCCTCCCATGGTTTTCAAGGAAATAATATTTACTCAGGGCAAATGAATCTATCCTCTTTTAATGTGTTTGATCATTGTCTTCATTCTAATGCTAAAAACCACAAAATAGGAGAAGTTAGGAAGAGTTCTGAAATGTTTGCTTGCACAGTGACCTGTGTTTTTAAAGTGAAAAACAAAGAAGGGAAAACATCCTTCAGAAATCCACCTGGGGCCAATTCCAGACTGTCATACAGATTTGATGTTAGGCAGCCCCGTGCAGAACGATTGGAACAAGCAGCCTGTGTGCTGTTGCATTCACCATCACATCAAAATGAGATATTGTTCTAGCTTTATCACTCTTCAGATACTTCACCATAATTTAAAAGTATGTTCTGAATACCGTATTGGCCAGCCATGACGTTGCTTTGTCAATGTCCTTTCTGCCAGAGGAGTTTTGTGTAACCATTATGTCTAATTCTCATACTTTCTTCACTGAGTCTGGGTTAGTTGGGGTTTTTTGTGGGTTTTTTGTTGTGTGGTTGGTTTTTTTTGTTTTAGTTTTTCTTCATTAACAAAACATATACATTCATAAAGGAAAATATTTACTTGAAAGGATACCTCAGCTGTTTCAGGTTATATGTGGGGGCAAAGCTTTAAGTAATACTGCAACTAACTTGTGTGTCAATGGGCCTTGGGGGAGAAAAAGCACATTGGATATGTTTGTTCATGAATGCCAGTGGGTTTGCATTTTAAGATATTCTAGAGTAAACAAATGTTAAGCTGCCCTTTATAAGCAAGACAGTATTGCTCAACCAGAGCATTGAAAGAGACAGGAACTCACAACAGGGAGGTATTCCTTGGGAGAGTTGTTTCAGAAAGAGCACAATTAGCCATCTTGTAAACCAGGCTGACTTCATCTGTCTAATGTTCTATAATAATGTGTTTCTATATTCAGTTCTTACTGAAGACCTGGTTTTTATTTAGGTATATTTCCATATCCCAGGTGACTGGATTCTGTTGTTGGTCTTGGAAGAGTTTGTATGTTTCCTGAATACAAACTTTTCCTTATGGCACATAAAGACTCAACTGCAGTGATCTTTGTATATCTGTGAAGTTTCTACTGAGTTCACATTCTGCTCATGCAAAGTACAAAATAAAGAAATAAAGCTCTGCTGCTTTTGAGAGAACAACTGATGTCTGAGAAACTACTTAAAGCATGCGATAGAAGAGTCCTCTATTAGAAAAAAGAACAGAATAAAGATGAATGGGAAAACTTCCCTCTTTTTCTGCTATTCTTTTTCACTGTGATAGTGGTCTTTTCCTTATTGCATAATCACATATGAATTATTTCTGTTAATACATTCATATTTACTGTTTTGATTTATCTTAAATTTATGATTATGAAGAGGTAAATAGCTCTTTAGGGATTTGTTAGTGGCTGTTGCTTATAGCAGCCCTTTGTAAAAACAGCCTTTTGTAGCAGGCTGCTGAACTGTTAAGAAGACGTTCATCTCTTTCCCACTGTGTAAACACAAGGGGACACTATTATTTATTGTACCAAAATAACAGGATCTAATCTTAAATAAATTCCTGACTTATTTTCATGATGGATTGAATAACATTTCTAGGCCCATCTTCAGTAGCACTTCCCTGAAGTCTTGCTTCCAATGACTCTGCTTTTTCAGGTGAAAATCCTGACACAGAATGAGAACAGCAAGCTACAAGCTGCTCTTGTGAGCAATCTGAAGAGTGCAGTCACAGCAGCCTTTCTCATGTTACCAGAAAGCTTCTCAGAAGAAGACCTCTATATGCAGATTGCAGGACTCTCCTATACTGGTTAGTATACGGTGTCTGATGTCACTGAAGAGAAAAGCTGTAGTTGGAGCTGTCGTAACACAGTAGGAATTCGAATACATAGTGAGTCATCTGCTCTCTTGCTTTGAGCCTACAGTATTGCGTGCTTCAACAACTGTGTTTTAATGCTGTGTTTCATACCAGCTTGGTAAGACTAATTGTGCTGATTCATAGAACACAGGTATAGGTGTATAAGCAAAACCTTATACCTGCTTGATTTATGAACAGCTAAGTATGGGTGATGGAAAAGGGTGGAAAATAATTTTTTTTAATGTTTCAAAACCTTGGGAAAAATGTCTTTCCACTCTCGGTGTAATGCTAATTCATCTGATAGTCTGACACATACTTTGTTATCTCTTACTTCCTGAATGTGCTGTGTTTAAGGTTCTTTAGTAAACTTAAGCAGGGAACTTCAGGTTCGATATGAGGAAGAAGTTCTTTACTGTGAGTGTGGTGAGGCACTGGAATGGGTTGCCCAGGGAAGTTGTGAATGCTCCATCCTTGGCAGCGTTCAGGGCCAGGTTGGACAGAGCCTTGGGTGACATGGTTTAGTGTGAGATGTCCCTGCCTATGATGTTAACATCCTTTCCGACCAAAACCATTCTGTCATTCTATGATCCAGATTATGATCCTTCAATGACCATTTAACACTCACCTCCTCATTCGTATTTGTTCACTTTTTTTTTTGCTGTAAGAGAATTCTCTCATTTCGTTATGAGATCAGTCTGAATTTCTAAGGGGAAAAAAAAGTAAGAAATTACTCCCAGCGACTCTCCAATACAACACTTGATTGTGCTGACAGTGGGCTGGCTAAAGGTTGCTAACTGGGGATGTTTGGAACAGGGCTGCATACCTGCCTGCCTGAAACCTGCCCAGGAATGTCATTAGATTCTTGGTGAGCACTGCTGACCAAAATACCCTTTTTTTCATATATCCTACCAAAACCATGGGAGATCAGTTACCATGCTGTAAGCTGAAATAGCTCTGCTGTGTGAACAAAGCTAAAGCAGTAATTCCCAGTTGGGAATGTTCAACAGAAAGACTGTTGGTAACTTGGGGTTTTTTGCTGTTGTTTTGGTTAGGTCTTTCAGAGGCTGTACTAGTAGGCAAAACTGATTTTATGGGTTACCTTAATCTGTCTCCTTGGAAACTGCTGAAGAGAGTTGTTCATGCTTTAGTTTGGAAAATGTTTATCCTTTTATTTTTGTGCGTGTTTTTTGAGAGCAGTGAGTCAGTACTGCTTCTATGGGAAGTGTTTGTTTTGTGGCTTGGCATAAATTGAAATAAACTCAGTGATGTAGCAAGTTGCCACCTTGCAACAACATTTATCTCCTGCATGTGGCAAGTGGGAAAATGACTTGATTCAGGGTTTTGTTTGTTCATATGTGCTGCACGGAGCCTCTAACTCCTGGTTGGTAACCCTGGAAGCTACCAGAGTAGCACCCAATGGAGGTAGATGAATGCTCTATCACAGATTGTCTTTTCACTTACTCTCTTTGAAACTTTTCAGTCATTTATCATAAAAGAAAGTGTAAAGGTCAGTAAGTGGTGTTAAAAGGAGTTGCTTTTTTGAAACTAACAACCAAATAGTAGGGTGAAAAGTTGATGAGTAAGAAGAAAAGATGATGCTGTGATCTTTCCATGACACCATTAGCTGTAGTCCAGGTACTGCTCTTGAAGGGCGGAGGCAATGCATACTACTTTCTTTTAATATTGGAAAATAGGAGGTTATTTGTTTCTGGATACAAAGACTTGGGGCTGGTCACTTTGTATATTAACCTGCTGAAACTGATGCGTGGTTCAGATACAATTACTACCTCTTTCAAGGCTGAACTTGACAGGTGGATTTTATTTTGTTGACCAAGGGGTAATGTGGACACATGGGTTGATGATGGTACAGCATACAAGAGGGCACATAACAATTTTGAGTCTTATTTTCTATGCCTGAAGGTATTTGAATAGTATTTTTTGGCTGTTAGAAGGTGAACCTTGTAGTGGATTATATAGGCATAGGTAGAATTGGAGAATAAAGTTTTAGACAACAGCTTTTTACTGTTTGTTTCTCTTACATTCTTTTTGAGTTTCCATTTTTTCCTAATGAATTAACTGTTTCTCTTTTCTTGACTAGGTGATTTCAGAATGATAGTAGGAGAAGACAGATCAAAAGTGCAGAACATAGTGGAACCTAATGTTCCCCATTTTCAGAAGCTGTACAGTAACATACTACAGGACTGCCCTCAAGTGGTATACAAGCATCATCTGGGAAGGCTAGAGGCAAGTGTTCTTCAAAACGTTTTTAAAACAAGCAAGTGGAAGTGCTTTATCACATTGACAGAAGGCAGGAATTCTATTGTACACTAAGGAGAGCCGTTGTAGTCCCTGTACTTGCTATTTGTTATGTTTCTGTTTAGTTAATTCTGCAACCAGAAGACTTGCCTTAAATAGCAGTCTCTGCATATATAGTAACTACTGTTCATTTTGTTTGAGTATGGGCATAGGACTAGAGCCCTAGCAAGGGAATGAGGGAAGATCATTTTAAAACGTGTGCTCTAATGACTACCATATGCAAACACCAGTCTAGGAAGTGCAGAATAAACATATGGGTTGTGTTAAAAAGATCAGACTGTAACTTAGAGGTGCAACTTCTTAGAGCTGCAATCAAAAACTGCATCTGACAAAAAAACCCTACAGCGCTAGCTATGAAGATCAGTTGACTAAACCCAGATGAAATTCTGGCATGATCTTTAAGTACCCATACTAAACCATTTTTTCCCTAGCTTTTGGGAAACAGGCCTCCAAAATTACCGGTATCTTGAATTCTGCCTTTCTGGCATAATGTGTGTGATTGCAATTACGGGAGAGATGCTACATTCAGGGGTTCAACAGCAGTTTTTCCTCTTGCAGTATTCATGTCTGTGTGTGGATATTCAAGTGTGATATGCATTTCAACATGAAGTTACAGATAGCATGGGTTGTCTCATGGACATGGTATCTCTTTATCCTCAAGTTACCTTGGTCATTATCTCCCAGGTGTCTCCTTTTAGGATGTGTCTTTGTTAGAAACTGAAGTTCAGATAGAAGCAAGCCTGAGTACAGTAAACAATTTCACTGCAGTGCTTTAGAGTGCAGCGTAGGCGAATCTATTATATGCTATACTGCAGCTGTCTCCACGTTTTCTTATCAATGTGCTTTTGAACAGTTCAGTGGAAGAAGTATTTAAATGACTCTTGAAAAGAGTCAGTAATGCTTTGTCGAAGGAAATAGCTAGTTAGATTAATACTCCCTGTTCTGTTACCTTTAAACAAATCCTGGTAGCATACTACTGATAAGTTGTTGAATAATAAATCTGGCCATAATTCCATAGTAGTCATCGAAGCTGTTGATTAAATGCCATCATTTTACTGTTGATTTTGAGCAAAGTGCTTTAATACGTTATTCCTCACACCTTGGTTTATTGTTGGCCATTATCCCCAGTCTGAATAGGATAACTGCTATCAGAAGTGCTGTTTAATACAGAACAGAAACCTCTTCTCTAAGTACACATTCTCAGAGTTACAGAGAGAATTCTTTCTTAAAAGATAGATTCCTCAGAAACAATTGAAGGCAGACACTAGCTCTTACAGTTCTGGTTCAGGCGTGGATTCCTCCCACATAATGTTAAGAGCCTGCTCATTGTCGGCTCCCTCTGTAGTCAGTGGGTGATTCATCTGGATATCATTTTCTCTTCGTTGACTAAAGGGAGTGTATAGGACAGCTAGACTCCTGTCTGATGTCTCCATGAACTGTCTAAAACATTGTGTGGGAGGAATTGAGCACTTCATGTTTTCCTCCAGTTTTGGAGAGAGCTGCTCCATTATGCATTTTGCCGTATTTGTGCTTACCTTGTGTATAAACATGTACAGGCCTGCATGCTGGTGTCTTTGTGTTCGAAACAGGGTCACTGTATTTCTGTCTTAGATTGGAAAATGTGGAATGAATGTTTCCTTCACGTTATAAAAACCAGATGTGGTTTGAGTTTAAAGCAGAGAAAATGTTTTTCAAGCTAAACTTGAAGTGTGTGTGTGCAGTTTGATTATATTCAGGCAGAAGAAGCTGAGCTAAGTGGTCTTTTGGGAGCTTTGTTTTTCTCATTGTAGTGTACTTATATTTCCAAAGGAAACTGGATAGAGCAGAAATGATACAGTTTCCATGAAAAGTTGCTTTCAAAGGCAGCAAGATCATATGTGTACTTTAGTCTTCCCTGGATAAAAACTAACATCTTTGCAGTGAGTTAACTTTTCAGGTTCAGGATTGGGATACTGCATTTCCCAGTGCTTGGGAAGTTTTCATTAGCATTGTTGGTGACTCCTAAAAGTGAAATGATATTTATCAGAGGTCAGAGATAGTCAAAAGACTTTTCTAGCTTCTTTGAGAAAGTGAATTTGCTTTATTAACACTGGATGTTTTTACTGCCTTATTTTTTCATAATGTTCAGATAGATAAAAGTCCAGAAGGTCAATTTGCACAGCTGATGTCTTTGCCAAGGACTCTGCAACAAAAGATAACTTCTCTGGTAGACCCTCCTGGAAAAAACAGAGATGTGGAAGAAATTCTATTGCAAGTTGCCCATGACCCTGACTGTGGATTTGTGGTGCATCAAGGTAGATCTAGATCAGTGCCTGTAATCTCCTTTAAGACATGACAGATTTACAGATCTATTATATATTTTCTTCTGAAATAGTAGCAAATAGCATTCCTACTGATGCAGAAAGGTATGTTTGGTTTAGTCCTGAAAGAAGTAGTCTTTGGGTATTAGTGCAGCTTCCTTAGAGCATGACAAGCATCCAACCCTGTTTGGGATGTTTACGTCTTTAGAATTTTATTGGCTGGCAAAACTTCATCTAAATACTAAGCTATATATATCCTACCAGTCGTATGTTGCAATGCTACATTAATTTTCTGGTTTGCTGACATTCCTCTTCCCAGTCATCATAGTCAGCCCAGCTCTGGCGGAGAGTTCAACCTTTGAAGAAAAAGATTGAGGTGTTTCTCATCATCACAATCTCTCTGAGGCAAGATTATGCTGTACAAGCAAGTTAAAGCTGAAGCTGCAAACATTAGTGTTTTATTATACTGAGTTAAAAATGGAAGCATTCAGTACCTGCAGAGTCCTTTACATCCTTAAAGAACTTGACACATCTAAGTTCCAGGGGGACAATTTTGCAGGCTCCTTGGGCACAGGAAAAACTCCCTGGCTGCTGGAGAACCACTTGACACTAGCCAACTCCTGAGGGAGCTCCTGTGCGTTGCGGTGCTCCGCTGAGAGTATAGGATGAATTGCACCTTGACATCAAGGCGTCCACCTTCTCTCATGCTAGTCTATGGCAGCTTCTGTGCTGCTATGGCTGGACTGCAGCAGTAACGTGATGATAGCTGAACCTGGGAGCAGCAGTTGCAGTGTTGTGAGCTGCAGATAGTTTTAGAGCTCTGAGTTGTTCATCCTGAGAGAACTCTCCTTGCAGCTGTGTTTTGGTGGGGTATTGCAGGCATGGCTGTGACCATATCCATGCGATCTGTACTCCTAAGGGAAAAAATCAAAACCCCTCTTTGACTTTTATGTCCAAAAGATTTTCCTAATTCAAGAATCTAGATAAAAGACAGGACAAGCCATTTGGTAATCCTACAAGGCGCAAAGTTGATGACTCAAGCTGAATTGCATTGTCCCTAGGTATTTTACTAGCTCAACATGATTTGTTTTCTTCCTTTCCCTACCCCCCAAATTATTTTTTGGTGGAATATTGTATCCCTTTTGTTAATGGATTTCCTGAAGCTTTGTTCTTCATTGTAGAAGTAGATTTAAAGGAATTAAAAATAACATTTGAAATTACAGTCTACATTCTGGTTAATGCAGAATAACTTTCAGCTTGGAAGGCTAACTCTGGGCTGCCTGCATTTTTACATTTCTAAGTGTGTAGTAATGTACAGTTTTTGTCATAGTTTTGTTCTGCACATGGCAATCTGCTTTACAGATGTGTTAGAATAGATAAAACCTAATTCTTTTCAAAAAAGCTTTGATGTTTTATATACTATTCCATTAATACTTAAGAACTGCTGGACAACGAGAGCTGAATGTGCCACAGTGCAAAGTGCTAAACCAGCCTTATCTCTGGAGCTGATAACTGAAACCAGCCAGACAAACACTGCACAATACAGGCATCTCTGCTTGATCAGAGAAGTGCAGAATGCCAATTTCACACTGAAGTAAACAATGAGTACAATTGGTTCTGCTGTAGAAAGTCAGTATACCAGCAGTTAGATGAAACAATTCTGGATGCTTTGTGACTAATCATTTTGGTAGAGAAATAGTGGGAACACTAAATAAATTAATCTGATTAATTCCTACAGGTTATCTGGTTTACTATTGGTTTAGGGCTTTTTCTGTATGTTATACTTAAAAAAGCTTAAAGAATATTTTCAATTAGTATGACAAAGCAGAACAGAAACTTTCTCAGTTTAAGTGTATGCTTTCCTTTCAGGCTGGATTTATTGTATAACTGGAAAAATGTTTTAACTTCATTTGTGTATGTTGGAGGAGAAAAAAATCCCCACAAGACTATGAAGATGGGTAACATCTGTGTGCTTTTCTATCTGCAGGCATTTCAAGAATTGTGAGATCTTCCAGCGTAGTGCAGAGTGCTAAAACCATACTAACAGCTGGTAAGAACAAGTGTGATTTCCATCAACATAGGCCTTCTGATTTCACAGAGTAAAAATCATAAGGCCCCAAGACTGTCTGGCTGCAAGAGTTTAGAGAATAACCTTTTTGGGTGTCTAATTGAAAGCCCCTGGAAAATAGAGGAAAAGTTTAAAGCAGAAACCTTATAGAACTATTGAGAAATCGTAATATGCCAAAAGGAATTGCAGTCTATATGACCCTTAAACAAAACCGTCCAAAAACCCCAAAGTAGCAAAAAAACCAACTTCTGACTTCAGTTTCGTTTTATATGTGGGCCAGATTTGGCTGATGTGCACTACTTCTGCTCTGTTTGTATTGAAAAATGGAAACAAAATACTTCATAATTCACTCTGTCTTTCTATGTGGGAGTGGATCCCTAAATGATCAGCACATGGTATCAGTGTGTTATGTAGTTTAGAAGATTATGTCATCATAAAATAAAGGAGGGGATGAGTTTTGAGGGAGAGAACTTTGATAGGATCTGATGTTTTTGTCAGGCTTGGAAGACAGGTCTGTATTTGAAGACCTCAGGTATTCAAGTACCAGAGATATTTGAATACTATACTTGGTGAACATTCGCTATTACTGTAACTCTCATACCTCACAATTAATCACTTCAGAAAAAAGACATTATAAAGTCAATGAGAGAGAAGGTTAGAAGGGAAAGAAGACTTGTTTGTGTAGAAACTAGGAAAAGGGAAACCAGGGATGCTTTCCAGCTATCCAGGTCTTCTGAACTAAATGAAAGTTACTGCCAGTTGCATAGCTGGAGCTTCATCATTTTTTCTGAGTTCTGGAATATATCTAATTTTAAGGGGACCTAATTTTTACATTTTAAAAAGCTGAAAGCACTGCAGCTCCGTTTGAAAGAAAGACTTGAGACCTAAGCCTTCATTTTCTTAAAGCTCTCATCAGGAGCTAGTCTGAATCCCTGCAAAGTGAAAACTCCTTGCATGAAGCTACTCAAATAATTTCCTGAACTCATTCATACTTATTCCTAATTCTTCCACAAAAGCAATTATATACAAATGATGCCGTTACTGGTTTTAAAAGCAGCTGTATAGTTTCCTACTGAACAATCCTTAAACCAGACTTCTACAGCTGCTGTTCCCCTCCCTTTTAGTATTAAAGTTGTTTGCTCCGTGTTATACTTCCTACCTCCTTGTAAAGAAACACAAATTGCAGTATTTAGGACTGTTAATAGTCTGCTGAGTAAAATAAGCAGGAACAATTGTACTTTTTATGTGATTCTGTTAATAGTCTAGCTCTGCATTAAAACTTTGGTAGCTGGAGGAGACTAAGGACTTAACTCCACCTGAGAAAACAAGTATTAGTTTTATATGAGTTAGGCATATTGTAGGTATTAGTTTCTAATTGTAAGGTTTCCAGCCAAACAGCTGACATCTTTCATCTAGGATTTGTTGTCAAAATTACCAGCTAGTGGTCAAGACTTCTTGTATCATAACATGCCTCTTGTAGAAATGCCAGCTTGTAACCTATCTGTTTATAAATCCATGGTAGGTAGATTTTGTAGAATGAAATAACTGGAGGGGGGGGTCAAAGACAGAGATATCATAGACTCTCAGAATGGTTTGTGTTGGAAGGGACCTTAAGGTTCATCCGGTTCCAGCCCCCTGCCATGGACATGGACACCTTCCAATAGACTGGGTTGCTCGAAGCCCTGTCCAACCTGACCCTGAACACTGCCAGAGATGGGGCAGCCACAGCTTCTCTGGGCACCCCATGCAAGCGCCTCAGCACCCTCACAGGGAAGAATTGTTATCCTGTTGAATTTGGTGCTTGTGGAAGTCAGCAGTCTGACTGACCCTGTAGCGAAGCAGGTTGTGTGTAACTGCAAGAGTATGAATAAAACCACATAAGCTTTGTCAGATTCTTTATGCTTCCCTCTCTCTGTTCTGATAAACAGAAAATCACCTCTGAGGATTGTTAGCTCCTTTTGTGTGTCACAGAGTAAATCACATCCTATATCATTACTAGGACTTTGGGGGGCTCAAATGCATCTTTTAGTAGGACTTGTAATTTTCTGTTTTGTGCCTCTGAAAGTAGGTATTTGTGAAATACCTTTTCTTGCTTTAAAAGTCTTAACTGCTTTTTGGTTCACATGTAGTGGTGCTTTTTTGTTTTCCCTTTAAAACCAACTCCAGTTGTCCTCTAACCAGCCAGCTTCATAGAGTAACACTTACAGTCTAAACCTGTGTCTTTTCTACTAGTGCCTTTTCTGCAGTTTGATGCTGGTAGAGCAAAGTGATTGTGATCCTTTGCCTCAACTACGAGCCAAATTTGAGCAAGGATGCTTGGGAGAGGTGTTCTCTTACTTTTAGCATAGTTTAGCTTTGTTTATTTTAACTGTGTTTATGTACTTCTGCAAGTATCTGGTCAAAACCATTAGCAGCAGAATTCAGGATTGAGCTTTTGGGGTTACTCACAGATGATGTGCTGAGGGAAATCAGATTTGGAAAAGGACCATTTCTGGCATTTCCTAAGCTTTGGATGTTGTTTAATGAATGCAGAGCTCGCCTGTAGGGATCACCTTCCTGGGCCAGCCTGGCTGGAGAAAGGGAGTCCTGCAGCTTCAGATGGACCAGGAGTGTATGTGACATATGCACTGCTCCCAGGGTGAGCGTTGCCTCCCCTGCTAGTGCAGGAACAGCCCTGCTTCCCGACAGGCCTGTGTGTAAGCCTCGCTAGAGCTTCCCCTGCTTCACTTGCTGGAGGTGGGTGGAGGCACAGAAATAGTGCTTTTGTAATCAAAATCCCTACACTGTAGTGCACATCAAGGAAGAAATGGAATTTAACTGACCAGGCAAGTGACCTCAGCG
Source organism: Ara ararauna (assembly GCA_028858755.1). NCBI lineage: Eukaryota > Metazoa > Chordata > Aves > Psittaciformes > Psittacidae > Ara > Ara ararauna. Next base: position 2,902,593 of record CM054385.1, read on the forward strand.
TTTATCAGGTGTGTGCTGGTGTGATCATCCCTGGGATGGAGGAGGGATGGGTTTCCATGGAGTTAGGGCTTGCTAGAAGCTTTTTTCATGTTGTTTGTGGGGATTTTTTTACTGTTTTTCTCCAAACATTTCTGATTGAGTTTATGTTAAACCTCACTGTATCTTCTGGTGATGTTTTCTTCCAATCTCAGTTTCCTAATGTAAAGCTTGGTCACTAGAGGGCAGGCATTAATGCTGAGCGCCTCGCTTTGCCATTTCCTGGGGCTCTGATCAGCTCCTATTCGTATAGATACACATGTACACAGACAAAACGTTGTGGTTCCTACACTGAAAGTATTTGATTGACTCATGTAAGGAGTGTGTTTCGTAGGAAAGTGTTGAATTTTAAATGTAATCCCTAAGGATGTTGCATTCCTGTCTTCGTTCTTTAACCAACTCTTGTCTAATGTTCGGTTCCCCGAAGACTTATTTTCACACTTTCTAATAGAGACTTTAGGAAAAGTATTATGGTCCTGTCCTTCTGTGCTGCTGTAAGGAATAGTTGCTAAAATAAGAGAATTATGAAAGATATTCATGAAATCAGTGGCTCCACTAAATAAGCTCTATTTTTTTCATGCTATTCCTAGTAACTGTACAAATGCTTTTGTCCTGTGTCTGCTTTCAAAAGAATTAGTTCTTATTGCATGGCTGTCATTCTTTTTGAAATGTAGTGGGGGACACAAAATGATTCCCATGGCTGTTTGTTTTATCAGCCACGAGAAGTGCAATGCCTACTCTCTGGCTGTAGCATGATGGTCCAATGTACAGCCTGTTAGTAAATTAAATGGGGAGTACTCATTGCTGAGGTGGCATGCTGTGTATTAACATCACTGGCAAGGAGCACAAGCAAAATAAAGAATTTCAACCCAGTTAGGAGAGTTTTTTTCATCTTTCTCTGCCAGTGTGGTTTTAGAGTTGAGCTCAAGCTCTGTGTTTTTGTTTGTTGTTAAATGCCCTATTTAGTTTTTGAAAGTGTGCCTATGCATCTCTTCAAGTCTGTGGTGGGATTGCTGCTCTGTTTCCCATTAGGGATGGCACCATCACTTGATTTATTTTCCCACATAGCCAGAGTCTGCCTGGTCTTTGGGAACTAACTCTGGAGTTGTTATGTTTAGCTGCTCTGAAGGAGACGTTGAACTTCTTTAGCTTAGGTGTCTTCTTTCTGTCTTCCTAGAGGAGTGCTGCAGCCTCAAAAATTACTTATAAATAAGATACTATGAATTAAGCATCGGTTGAAGCAATTGTTCAGGATGCTAAGTTAAAACAAATGCTTGTAGCTGCTCTGAATAACACTTTTTTACTTAGAATTGGGATGTTAATATACTGTGTCTTTAAGGAATCTTTTTTAACTATAAGGAGCAGTTTTACATAACAAATATTCTGTAGATTTGTGATAGCTGCTGTCTTCATCATCTGTCAGAGCAGGTACTGCATACCATTGCACTGTGAATGTTTAAGAGGTTTGCATGTGCACGAAACACTGACAGCATGTAACTCTTTGCCTCCACATGGCAGTTCTTCAGCAGTATATGCATTAGTTTTTCTTTTCAAAAGGAAATATAGAATATCACAGCCAGGCATGTCTAGTGGGAAACTGTGGGGGGCTTATAGCCAAATTAATGTCTTACAACACTGACACTTCCAAAAAACCGAACATGGATCATTAAGTAAAACCAGATACAACTGCTGTTTACTCTGAAATGCTGTGGTCTTGATTCCATGTGCATTAGGTCTTTGTTCTGTAGCATATAGTGGAAAAATCTAAAGGGGAGGTGGAACCACCAAGTCACAGATTCATAGCTGAAGTAGAAAGACATTTTCATGTGGTCAAACTGCTTCAGATGCTGAGACTGCGCCATAATTGCAACCATTAACTTTTACTACAGATGTGACTCATCGCCCCGAGGGCTGCTTTAAGAAACCAGCTGTATGTATAAACCTGTATTTTGCTTTGTAGCCTGATGTGCTAGGGCAGAAATGTAAGCATTTATTACATAAGGCTCTGGTGGGTGGAGCTGAGGCGACTGCTCCCTGCAGGGGGAAAATATGGAGGAGAAAAACCTCTTTATGTGGAGCTGCTGCAAGAGGCAGGGTAAGTTGGCAAGCTGATAGAACAAGCTGACTTGCAGGCTGCAGTGCCAGCACTGTTAATTACAGTCCTGCAGGGCTGTATCAGCTGTCTCACTGTTGATTTGCCCCATGCTATACTGCGCTTCCAGTACACTGGCTTCGTTGGAACAGCAGAACATTGGTTCTGGCAGAGCAACTCCAGCATGTGAGGCGCTGTATCCTGCAAGGATAGTACCTAAGAGAACTGGATAGTAATTTCCGAAGCTGTACACTTACATAGTTTTAACTTTGGAGATTGGAACCACTTTTCTCATATACGGGCTCTGCCTGAGCTCAGTCTGGCCTTTTTCTGCAACTGGAATTCTTGCACCGTGTGCAATTTTAATGCAGATATATGAGGTGCTTCAAAATGTACATGATTATTTACTTGTTAGTTGAGATGCTATAAAGAAAAGTCCATTGTGAGTTCATTAGTGTGCTTGCTTTTAGCAAAAACCTATTAAATATAGGAAAGTTTGAGCTTACATATGGGATGCACATGTTGAAACGTATATGTACAGATGATTCCTTATAAAAAGTACAGTTGAGTACATTGCAATTAGAGATGGAAGTGCAGAACTGATTATGTACAGCATATTTGTTGTGATAGGCTTTTTGCTATCCATCATGTTCCTTCAGAAATGGAGCATGCACTTCTTATTGCTGCATACTCATTTGACATCTTGTGACTCTAGACTGCTGATGCTGAATGCATCTTTCACTTAAAATATTTAGCGTTAAATTGATTACTTTCTAAGGTCTTTCCAAAATCAAATATTATCATACCCTTTCCCCTTCCCTCCCAATAAAATGTCCAGTGCAGCAGATGGCTAAACATGGGTTGAAGTTACTTGTTTGTTCAGAAGATCTTCCCTTGTGTTCTGTGGTGTTAGACTGTGATCTGTGGCTAAATCACTTTTCTGCACTTTTAGCAAGTTTTGTCAGGCAAACAGTGTTCTATTAAGTATAAGAAAGATTGCAGTAAGTATAATAAAGCATACTTCTTAGTCTGTGCATGTAAGTGTCAAAATGAAAGCTGTTTGTGCAGCATTCAGAACTTGCCTTTTCGGTTTTGTATCTGGAAGGGTGTGATTAGACTGTTGTAATCTGAAATGTCACTCTGGGTTTTTGTTCTGGGGTGATTTTTTTCATCAAAAAAGTCTGGAAGGAGGAAAACTGTGGTGGGGGGCTAGGGCAGGCCCAGGCATTCCCTGAGTGAAGGCATGAAGTTAGAACTCAGGCTCGAAGATGTTAAAGTGTATCCATGAGCAATGAGGCACCGAAGGTATCCGAGTGGGAAAGCAGAAGGCATCTGAATGGGAAAGTAACAGGCATCTGGAGGAGCGAGTCAGATAAGAGGAGCAACTAGCTACAAAGACAGAACTTGGCAAAACAGTGGACTTTAGTAATGCGGTAAAGGGCATCCAATAATGTGCCGTTGCTAACTAATATTAACCAATGGCTAAAAAGACACGTGTGTGTAGAAAAGGTATATAAGTAGTGGTTTGTAGCAATAACGCACTTATCTATTTTTTCTTCCTACTAAGTCATCGAAAACACGTGTGTGTGTGTGTGTGTGTGTGATTTTTGGCCGTCTCAACAAACTAGCTGCCCTGGTTAGGATGTCCGAGCCCTGTTGAAATGCCAAGACTAACAGCATTTGAAGTTTCCAAATACTAAATGACTAAACCCAGCAAAAGGCTCCATGTTTTTTACTCTCTGTCTGTAAGAGAAGGCTCATCTCTGGTAGAACTTCAGGCAGTGTTTAAGGGTAGACTATAAAAAATTGGGTAGGAATCGTCCTCAGTCCCTTTCTATCTACAGCTTGTAGAAGCTTGGAGGCAATGACTGCTGCCAAATCCTTCTGTAGCTTTACTGAGCCTTGAGAAATGCCTTCCTTCGTTGTAAGCCTGGTGTAACAGTGTGGTATTCACCAGAGCTCCCTACCTGTGGGCTACTGCAGGGTGGTGCTAGAGCATGGCAGCTATTCTGGCTTCTCATGAGGTTTATTGTAAACAAGTGACAGGCAGGTTAGTTCGAAGCAAAAGCGGTCCAGGCAACATCCATGTGGCAGGGTATTCACACTGGTATCCGTGGTATACTTCTGATACTGGCAGCGTTGCCAAATTACAGTTGTTTGTCATCATCTTGTTATTTTTGGCTCTTTCAGTTCACCTGTGTATATGCCTTATTAAATGGTTTTCCATACCCATCCTCATCTCAATATTATCTAATTTTACCTAGGGCACAGCTGTCATTTTGTTACACAAGTTAGGCAGTTTTGTTCTCTTGCAGATGTGCTGCTATTCTTGGTTACAAAAGGGTAGCTGCCATTAGTTAGGATGAGGCAATAACAAAATCTTCAAGCAGGTTATAATGTACTTCACAACTCATTGAAACAACTTGATTTCCACCTCAACAGTCAGCAGCACATATCCTATGAAAAAAACTTAATGTTTTTTTAACTCACAAGTCTTTGCATAGCAATGCTCTGGGTTGGTACATTTAATCAAGATGAGCATCAGCATGGCGCTTCTCAACTCTGTGTGGAATTGCTCTACAAGAAGGCAGTCAAGTGCCTGATGTATGGCATCAATCAAGGCTGAAATCTGGTTACCAGAAGTTGTCAAAGTAGGATTTGGAAGTATAAACCTTGTTGTGTACCAGCCATGCGGAGTTTGCTTGCGTTGCATGAGAAGACTCTTCTTTTGTCTTGGTTCACCCTTCTCTCTCCTTCCCCTTTATCCCTTCAGTAACATTTTGGCTGCACAGCTTTAGTGTGGCTGTGGTTCTTGATTAGGCCTCTTCTAATCTACAGAATCCGGTGGTGGGCTTCTGTCTTAAGAGCCAAAATGCTTCAACAAGTAGGTGGTTCTCACAGACATGGCCAGCTCATTAACCTGTACACTTAACAGCCTGGATGTCTCTGGATAGTCCTGCTTGGGTGCTGCAGTGGAATACAGTCTGTCAGGTTACCAGGCGAGAGTACAGCCTGACAACCTGTCTAGCAGTAGGTCAGAAAGGGCTTGGAAAGCATCACATACTGGTTTGGTGAGGGTCTGTAGCAGACAGAGGTAGTTTAAAACCCTGCCTATATTTAGCATGTAAGTGTTTTATCATCACCCTCTACATTTGCTATACCTTGGTCATTGTCTGTACAACATGCTTGTATGCACCATCGTCAGGCCTTCAGAATGAACCCACCCTACTTTGCATGCCTCGATGCTATGAAAACTATTTTTCTGTGTCATTATTCAGTGTTATGCATGTGACAAGAAGCTTATTTGCATGTCTGCCTGATGGATTAGGCTGTCATTCTTCGAGGAAATACTTAAGGTAGTAAGAACCTTATTTTTGGCAATCTTATTGCAGTCTTATTACAATCTTGTGTCTCTTTTTTGTGTTCTGTTTTTTAGGGGTAAAGAAATCTGTAACTTACAGTATGAAGAAATTATATAAAATGACAAAGGGATGGTTAAGGAAGACATCTTGAGTCTTGACATACTGTGTATGGGTAAATAAATGGTACTTTCTCACTAAATACTTTGCAGATGTTGCTTTGCCTGTTTGAGAAGATGAAGGTGTATTTAAGAAGTCTGTTCGAGTAATTTACATGCTCAATTTTACTACTGAAAGAGGACTTTTGTTAGTGGGGGAAGGTTCCATGGTGATAGGGCAAAGGAACTGTACTCTGTAAATACTGCAATGAATTTTCCTGTACACTGTAGCTTGGACTTTCAGAAATCAGATTGTACTTATGCATTCCAACCCAAAGCCACTCCTTTTCTATGCATTGCTAGCTTTATTTTCTAAGGTACCCTCAGGCTCTTACAAAATACTCACTGGCCCAGTTTTAGTCCAGCCAGGGACTTGTGGAGCCGGAGTCCATTGAGTTGTAAGTAGATAGGAAACTGTCCTCTTAAACCACATTATTTCTCCATGTACAGGTTTACCATTAGAATTCTTCTGAGGATGTTTAGTGGGTGCTTCTGCAGGGTGGACTTCAGGAGAAGTCAGGGTTTTCTCAGACGTGTGACATGCTGAATCCAAAAACCCTTGACCATGACATTCAGTGTGAGAAAGAGTGTTTGAAATAAGAGGCTTGTCACATATCAGATCCTTTCATAAAAATTGGATGTTCCTTTCATGAGACTGAGAGGACAACTGCCCAGTTCATGGCTAAGCATTGCCAGAAGTGTCCTCATTAGAAGGAAAGTGATATTCTCATTGACCTTCGGGAACTACTTAAGCGGATTAATGAAATGTGTTTGGCACGTGAATGTTGTAATGAAATGTTTGGCAGCAGATTGAGTCCTTTAAAGTTTATGAACAAAAGTACCTATTATTTAATTGATTCCTTATTCTTGTTTTCCTGAAAATACTGTCCACAAAGATAACATTTGTTCTCCCTTGCCTAATTCAATTAGCTAAGCTAAAGAAAATTGGATTTGTACATAACCTGTTATATTAAACATGCCATTAAAGAGTGGACATTTCTGGCAGTATTGATGTGCTGACACAATAGATCTGGTGCATCTCTTGTAAATAGAATATTTCTTGCAACTGAGTTGGGTGGGCTTGTGGATTTTGGACATTTTTCTCAATAAAATAAATGGAGAGAACATTCTACTTGTGAGAGTGTCAATGATAAAAATAATTGAAAGGTAAAAAACGGAAATAAAATGTATCGTTCCTGACCAGCATCTCTTTTATTTGTGGTGTATTCTGTGATCCATAGGGCCATCTCTCAAGCTGCATTTGTTTGAGTGATCTCGCTGTCAAAAGAAAATATTGGAATAAAATTGCCTGCTAATGATTTCCAGGGAGCAGTTCAAAGCCTAAATTTAAGCAAGAAGACAGCAAATATATTACTGTGTGTAACGTGAGTCAGGCTTCCTGCAATCACAGGGGACCTTTTAAATGTCATTTTTTATTTGAGTTTCAAGTGGCAGAATTTGAATCCAGGGTCAGGAAATGTGTCCCTCTTATTCTCATTTTTTTGCTTTCTTGGGAAATACTGTTCCTCTTCAGTAGTAACTTTCTAAGGTCACAGGCAGATTCCTAATATGTTGCATTATCTGTTGATGGTAGATCTAGAATTTGTAAGACAAATGCCTCTTTTCTGATAGTAGGAGGCTGATTATCCTTATTATGATGGCATATTCTGCACAAGAAGTGACTTCAACTAGAGAATGTTGGTATGTACAGCACTAACATTCTCTGTCAGTAAAGAGGCCAAAGTCCCCAACTTGAAAAGTTTCTATTATAAGAAATGGAGCTAGTGAATTTAAGCCACTGCTTAAATTAAATTAAGCTTGGGTTTTGGCTGGATAGTTTAGAAGTCTGTTATACAAAAATGTACCCTATCCACCTTAAAATTAACTACATATGTAGTGAAGACTCGAAATAGCATACAGTTTTTTACATTTCAGCATAACCTCTAGTAAAAAGAAATCTGAAATCAGATGTTGACTTACTTAGGTGTGCTCGGTGGAAAACTCGTAACAACAGAGAATACTGATCCCAGTGGTAGAAACAGACCCCAACAGATACAAATGAGCAGCACAAGGAAAGATTCAGGATGGAGTCATGACCTTCTGAATGAAATAGTTCCCAGGTAAGAAGTGCAGTGCTGGCAGGACTGCCTGCTTGAGTCATCTGACGAGGTAACAGCTTGTATTTTCTGTCCCAAATGAAGTACGTTGTAGGGGAAAATGCATATGGGCAGGAGCATGGACAAAAGACTGATTGGGTTTTTTTAAGACCAATAATTTGGTGTTAGTAAAGTCTCAGTGGGGTCCACTGTATTATTTGGAGCTGTGAAAGTCTTTGGGATACAAGAAAATTTGGAAACTGAAATTGGGAGCGCATCATGTCCCATCTCCTTGTAGGAAACAAGACCATTTCAAAAATAACCCTCTGCATGAACAGTTAGCAGTATGATTTATTTATTCTTAATGTAACTGAATTTTGTATGTTCTGGGCTTTCTTTTGTACTTGTGTTTATTTTCTTTTAAGGCTGTGTGGGAAACGGTCTAAGTGGGCCTGAACTCCATCTAACGGAGGGGATGCTCACTGCTGGTGAGGGTTCATCCACGACAGATTCAGTGAGATCACTCTTAGTGACGCTGTATTTTTCCGCGTGTGTGAAGTCTGGAAAATGAATCCTGTCAGCAGAAAAATGCAGTTGCTTTTTAAAAAATGCCAGTTGCTGCACACTGGATTGTTGGGAATCTGTTCCGTGTTCTGAATACACTTAGCAGACAATGAAGGCTAACAATTGAAATCTTACTCCAAGTTTTGCCTCATTTATCTTCTCTTTATGTCTGTAAATGAAAATGTAACTATTGCATTTTTGTAATTCCCAGAATTCCTCAAGGATGCAGAGTTTCCTAGGTGCTGCATAGAAATGTACAAGCTGAAAGAAGATAGGACATCTGTGGTGCACAGATGGAGCAAAAACTTATCCATAGAGTAAGCAATATGACCAAATGAATTACATTTTTGTGGCAAAACTAGACCCTCTTACCTTTTAAGAAGCTAATTCCCTCCTCCTGTAATAGTGCAGCTAAGTGGAGTTTTACATAATGAGCCTTACTGGGAAAGAACAGCGTTGAACAAAGCCATCCTGACCAACCTGTGCTTTTTATAACAAAAAGGCAAGGATGGGGCTTCTTAAATCTGGTTAAATAACAGCACCACAGGATGTGAAACCACTGGCTCATAAATTATAACCGCTTCAAGCACTGGTTGAGAGAGATCGTGTGTCATAAGATTGCCCAACATCTGCTTGAGAATTCTTACTAACAGAGCATTTAATCACATGCTTGACTTAAAACACATACGTTACTACTGTTACTGAATAGGTCTGTGATTCCTTTTTGAGAGTAATGGCAATATATAGCTTGGGCTTGAATCTACAGAAGTTAAAAGAGAAAATAGAATAGTGTGATGTCTCAGTACAGTTGGGAACTGCTGAGCCCCTCCTGGGATGTGGCTGCAGCGTAAGTGAAGGCTGGATGCTAACAGCTTGTTCCCTTGGGTGGTTCTTACTTGTTACCCTGAAGTTGTGGCTGTTTTCCCCTTTATTCAGAGTACCTGGGAGGTATCTGTGTACCAGAGGTTTAAACAGAATATCCTATGGGGACATCTCACATCCTGAGAGGCTACGTGTTCCTCCTCTGCCGTTCCTCACTGCTAAGTTTGGGGATGAGCTAGTTAAATGTAGAATTTCTTTAAATGATGAAATGCAGTTGTAACTCTAGGGAAGCGTTTAAAAGAACAGCTTTCGTTTCAGAGCCATTAGCAATGTAGTTCATGTTCTGAATATTAAAATAAGACACATTTAGAAGTGGTTTTGGTGTTTCAGAAGGTGCCTGCTACTGAAATGGTTGTTCAGAACATTAGAAGTCAATTACAAGTCAATCTGATGTGTGAGAATGAGTTGGCCTCGGCTCCCATAGTGAAACAGTTGTCTTCATTCTGAACCTTGCAAGCTAAGCAAGGGCATTTGTTCAAGAAATAATGTTCCTGTAGGAAACCCAGGACTGTACTGCTTGCTGTTTAGCAGCTAATTAAACATTTTTATGTGCAGCAGATGCTGCATGGCGTCAAACCCTCCCAGTCTTTAAACTGCCTGTCATGCTGCCCGTGGACCGGTCCTTCCCATTGCAGGTGTTACTGTACAGTTTGTAACCTGAACTGGCCGTGTCTGTCTTGCGTGGCTGAAATACCCATTGCATATCTTGATTTGGCTTTATGAACTTGCTTTGTGTATAGCAATATCATGGGTCATTTCTTGCTGTTTGGAGAGAGTTTTGCAAATCCCAGTTTAATAGTTCCTAGTTTGCTCCATCTGTTGACACGCTGCCAACATTCAAGTCTGCGCAGTAAATCTTTGGTGAGACGTAAGAAAGTCCTTCCTCATCATCCATATAGGCTGAAATCTTAAACTGTGTTCTGTAAATCATTTATCTCTGTGCTTTTTAAAGAGTGGCCTACCTTTCCCCTTGAGGCCATTGGTCTTGAATGTATTTATTTTTCTGGCAGAGCGCCATGAATGAATCATGGCCTGGAGCAGCTTACGTTCTGAACTCCTCTCTATTGTTAACCTAAAATACTTCATGCAGTTGTTACAACGTTTTGCTATGTAAAACTTCTAATAGACTAGAGATTGATTTCAGACTTGTTACTTGCTTTTGAAGTTCCTTGGCACTATGTGGAAATGATTTCTTATGGTCATACAGCTGTAGTCCACTAAAACAACTAGTGATTGTTGCACGGGAAGTTAGTACATGGGAATATGTTACCGACTCTTTGTTGTAATGAGGTGTGTTTGTCCTTTTCACAACAAATAGTCAACTTTAACTTTTCATTCCATTTGTACTTTTCCTGTTTATGCCTTCCTGCTTCATTTCCATACTGCTTTATTGTTTTATTGTTTCTCTTCTTAACTCTGAAGTCTTTCATTCTGTTCTTCAGACATTCCTCTTTCCTGGTTCGGCTGTTCCACCGTGGATATTGTTTCACGCTCCATCCCCTTTTTTCCTGTGTAACAGTGCTTTCAAGAAGGGCAACCAGGCAGATGATTTATTTCTTGATGTCTTAAAAGGGTTCTTTGTAATGAAGAGCCTGGACCCAATCAAACTACTAAGGATTTCCGTAGGTGAGTCAGCAGCATGGGCCTTGCTGGCTCTGAGGGCAACAGTGCCAGTGGAGTATGTAACTCATCTCATACTTCAGAGGGAATAAACCAGATGACACAGGATGAATGGGAAATCAAGGTTTGACTGGATACATAACCACACATTCTGGTTTCCACTTCTCTTTACAGTCTAATCTCAGTATTGTGTCCCTTTATTAACTCTCCTACCATTGTGAGCAGCCCATTCGGCTGCTGCTAAACTTCTGATCTGGGGAGTGCATAAAACTACCACCCAGGATGCTGACTTCCTCTGTCAATGTGTAAGGTGTGTTCCTTATCACTTGCTCATTTCCCCTTTTTCCAAGTATTTGAGCATTGAGTTCCTCCAGATGGCTGCTATGTGACCCTTCAATATCAGCTCCATTGAATGCACCAGACTTTGTTTCAAATGTAGAGGCTGTGTTTCTCACCTGTGCTTCAGTAAGGTTTCTCTTTAGATTTGGTTGACCTTCAGTGTCAGTGAATTTGATGAACAGATGGAGAGCAACAGCTGCAACCTTATCATAAGTGAGGTGCCTCTAGGTTTGGCTGAAAAAGTGCGATCCCTTTCTGTTGGAGAGCTTCCTGATGTTTGCAACAAACACCTTTGCCATATTGGGAAGAGAAGGATGGAGCTAGAGGCCAGTATTGCTGGGTGGCTTAGGGAACCGAACTGTAGAGTCCATGTTCTTTAAACCCATGGAGGTGGTAATGCTAGAGCCTGTTCTGACTTGGGAAACTGTAGAGTAAACATAGCACTTGGTGCCTGTCCAGTCGAGGGGGACCCAAGCAGGGTGGTGACTCATGCCTTTTCCCAGCAATTACTTTAAAAATAGAATTGAAATTGAAATATGCTTTGCAGGTCAGAATGTCAGGTCAGTGTGGGTGATAGTTTTTCATGGGTAAGGTGTTGACAGAGGACAAAGCATTCTTCATTTTCAAATTCACTTCTGCTGGCCACATAGTCTGAATGTGTGGAAAATGAATTTTCTTTGTATTCTCTACTGCAGGAAGAACAGCTGTTACCTTTGTAAAGCTATTTTCAAGTATATTTTTGAGTAAACAGCTGCTCTGTCACTTTCAATACTGTAGTTTCATACAATTTTGTAGTGGTTTATTTACTTGGTTTTCTAGATGAAAATCTACAGTGCAGTTGTTAACTGATCCTGAATTTAATGACTGCTTTAGGGAGTCTCTTACTCTGGCATGTTTTAACCTCTTACTCAAACTTGTTAAATCACACATATCAAGAAGTTGATTAGGTTTTAGTACAGGAACAGGAAGCTTCAGACTACACATCCCAGAACTGGTCATGAAAACTGCCCAAAATTTCAGTTGCATCTTTAGTCTCAGAACTTACATGTCATTTCAACCTTCAGAGTCCAGCCTTCTGCCCAAGCCTTTCCTTAACGGTGGATGGCTGCTTTGACAGTTATGCACATACTGTTTCTGAGAAAATGAAAGTCATGCAGCTGCAGAGACCAATATTCTGACCTGCCTGAAACTTCACGCCAGTGTGATGGCTATAGAGGGCTTTTCCTAGTTTTAAATTGGAGTAGAACTGGATCGTGAGGAGTTGGCAGCCAGAAGGGGCTGTCTTTAAGAAATAACAATAAAAGATAATATAAAAGTTATCATCCTTCTATTGGCTTTTGGTTCCTTCACTTGCCTTGGTTGTACCTGGAGGCCTTCTTTGAAAGACTTCAGCCTAATGTTTAAGATACCTCCCCTACTCAATTAACCAAGCTAAGTAAACAGTTTGGTTAGATATCTCATTTTGGCTTTATTAAACTCATTTGTCTGACTTCTCGTGCATGGAAGCTCTTTAGCTCTATGGTGCACTTGGTGAATTTGAAAGCTTCTGTTCCCACACCATGGGTTACTCTTTTAAATCTCTGCCTCCTGCCAAGGTTTCTCCAAAGCTCCTGTGTTAAAATTAGATGTGCAGCATGGGAAGGGGGCAGTGTTTCTCGGGCTCGTTTGTGGTTTTGGTTTTTTCTTGCAGTGTTGCCATCTTCAAGTTGTCTTGCTCTTAGGCAGCGATGAAATGTCTGACTCACTCCCTGTCCAAGACAACAGTGAGAGCCAAGAAGTTTGTAGCGTCTTAGAATGCTCCAAGCAGTGGTGCGGGAGGGGGAAGAGCTGATAGGAAGCAGCCTGCCAATGTCTGTCTCCTGGTGCTGTCGCAGTGTTTTGGCATTGCAGGCTGGTGCAAGACTGTTTAAATCCAAATGATTTTCACAACAAAATCAAGCCAATCTTTTTTTTGTCTTCTTTTTGTTTCCTCATTGCCTCCCAAGTCTGGTAATGGGGCCTAGAGCCTAAATGATGAGTTTGTGCACACTCTGCACACTGCTCTACTCTGACCCTGCATTTTGTCAAGTAGTTGACTGAGTCAGTAGCAATTTGACAGTTTGCAAGTGAGTTTGTACAGACAGCAGTCGATGATGAAACTACATCACTGTGCTGTAAGTTCTTATGACATTTTAAAATGGGCTATATTTAAAGGTTGTACTTGCATAGATGCTTTTAAAGTAAAGCATCTGCTTTCTTCTGCTTTGCTTTTTATTCAGGATGTGTCTCCTCTGTTCCTCCTCTAGTTTATTTGTGACTAATTTCAGTGGGATTTCAGTGGCATTCTTTTTCCAACATAAAACTGAAATTGTGTTGTTTGTATTAAAAACAATAGAAAACCTCCCAGAACCCCAGACCCTTCTACCCTCCTGATTTCATGACTGAATTGATATGCTGGCTGGCTGATGTTCCACTTGGATTAGCGCAGCTGCCAAAGTGGTGGCGTGGTTCCTGTCCCCTATAAAGGCAGGGACTGCAGCAGTGAGGCTGTGCTGGGGTCACCTGCAGCCTTCTGCAAGCCCTTCTGAAATCACAGGGCACATCTGGAGACCTGCAGAGACGCCAGCTTGTTCTGGTGAGGTAACTGACCTTAGTCTAGAAATTATTAGTCAGTAAGAGCTTGAAGTCCTCAGTAATTCCTAATATCAGACTGTGAGAGCTATAAAGTTGGCACATCATAGAAACAGTATAGTCTCATCCAACAAATGTGGCTAAACTGGATTCTTCCAGTGTGGTTCCCTGATGCATCTTTGAGCTGACAGTTTGGGATATTCAAAAGGGCTTTAGACAGCCTTCTGGTGTCCAGTTCCTTTAAACAGGCACGTTATTCTTGTCCAGCAACCCACTGCTGGTATCTTTGGTTTAGAAGAAATTCTGGTGACCAAATAACCTTTTCTTACAGCCTTGAAATGTATGTAAATTATGTAGCTTACAATGAGTTACGACGGAAACTCTGAAAAGAATTGCACATCTAACCATGAACTGCAACCTGTTCTTGATTTTAAAGATCCCAGTTGCACGAGTTTCTCTTGTTCTACGTGAAAGTTAGGATACAAACCTAGTAGGGTGTGTGCATTTACTGCACAAGAAGATGGGCAGAATCAGGAAAAAAGTGGATAATGAATAGAATACTCTGAATATTTACCTCGATCCATGCATCACTGATTAGACTGACCTTTCTTTTACACTGGGTTTGTTCTTTGGAGTTTTGCCGTGAACCAGTTGTGGTCATTTGATTGGTGTTTAACAAAACTGTAACAAATGAAAGCCAGCGGGTTATGGCCAGAGGGGGCTTTTTATTTGTTACTCTGATGCTCCTTTTATCCTTTTGTTTTTTGCTCAGCTATCTTGTCCGTCTTCATCTTCTGGGAACCTCCATAGGGTGGAATCTTCCTCTTCTCTGGAACAAAGTGAGCAAAAAGTACCTGTGGTTAAATGTTCTGAAAGAACAGAGTTAGTGGTCATATTTCTGTTTGGCTCTGAAAGTATCTCATTGTTTGCTTGAAGATTATGCTGCTGTTATGACCCTGCTCCAACTGAAATTACACTGTCTCTTTTAATCTTCCTTTGGATGATGGGGCAGACAATTATGAAGAGGGCAAGCTTTGTCTTGAAGCAGGTAATAAATAACCATCTCCATCAACTTACAGTTTGGATCAACTTGTCTGTCTGGAATTACTGCAGTTTAACACATTATGGTCTAATGAAATAATAAACTATCTTCAAAAACATGTAAAGTGTCTTTTTAAACCTTATATGCCAGTGATGTGAATTCAGGTGTGTTTTTATATAAGGTAGCTTTGAGGTGCCGTGCAAATGAATCTGGCTTTTTACAGGGAAGAGTTTGAGATTCAGAGTTCAGCAGAATTAACATTGAAGAAAAGATGTTTGCTTGGGAGGCTACGTAATTTTTATGATAAAATGTATTTTGATAGAGGATTTTAAAAGCTGCTGTCATTTGGTGTATATGCAACCTGTTTTGGTAAAAGAAGATGCGGATAGATAGAGATATGAGTTGTAATTGAAGCAATGTCGTTTCATGAAGCCTGTGACAAATAATGGTGTTTTGGGAAAAGTTTTTGCTTTGGGCACAGACTTAATCCCCTGTAAGCGGAGTTCAGTGCGTCTTGGGCTTCTCTTCAGACTTAAGGTAACTTTGTGCATTCCTTTGTGTTGTAACACAAGTATCTGTGTTGCTGTTGCTAGAAGAGCAGAAATGAGGTTGCAGTGAGAAACTGGAAGAACTCTGATATATTCCTTTCTCACATGCGGTGACTGCCAGCTGGCACGTTACTTCCTCAGATGGGCACCTAAAGGACCCATCTCTTTGTAGCTGTACACTTGTCTTGTTGACGGACACAACACATGCCCCCTGCTGCTAGTCTTACAAACTGAAATCACTTGAAAATAGTTCAGCAAAGTACGTGTGAGTCTCTTTCCACGCGGAGATCCATGTCTAGTTGATGCTGAAGTTTTTCACAATAGTGAGGCATATCGCTGCTGTGGCCCATGTGTAGGGAGACGCTTGCCCAAGGCGTGTTTAACCAGCTGTTGTTATAGTGGAAATATTCTTAGTTGGACATGGAGCAGATGTCAGGCTTCATTTCAATAATAATTACAAGATTAATGGATAAGTGGGGTCTGTAGAACTAGGCTATCAGATCACCCTACGGACTGCAACTGCACTTGATAGAATACCTTTTTTTTTCCCTCCTCTGTATTAAAAAGGAAAATAATAATCTTAAAACAAGTTGTGAAACAGTGGTAACTGTTCAAAGAAATGTCTCAAAATATACCCAGAAATGACCTAGCAGCTTTTGTTGCATGTGAAATCTTGGTGTCTTTCTGCGGAGCTGCGCTGACATGTTCTGCAACGTTCAGTGGGCCCAGGGGATGTGGGCTGTCACACAGACTTGGGGTCGGAAATCCTTGCTCGCAGAGCATCCTCCACAGCAGAGAACCAGGAGCCACTGCTGGTGCTGGCACAGAGAGATGTGGTCACTCAGTCCTGGCTCCCTCACACAGTGATTCCTTCTTCTGTTGCCTTGGCTGGACTGCATGGACAATGTCATTTCTCTGTGATGAAAGCATATGGAGCAGAAGTGGCAACTGGAGTCTGGCCCAGGATTTGAGTTGGACCTTTGGTGCTCTGCCTGGGTGCCTGGGCTTGGGATGAAGCGCTTGTGTTCTAGTTCAGGTACAAACCCTCAACTATCTGGGTCAGTTTGTGTTTCAGCAAAGTATGGTTTCGCTGGTATCTGAATCAGCGAAGGGCCTTTGATATCATTCAGTTATAAGGTAAATGCAGAATGAAAAATAAGTTTTAATACCAAGGCAAACCAAAATACAGTTCATCAAACAAGACTGGGTTTGCTTTGCTAATTTGTGAGTTTGCCTTTTGAGCAGCTTGGCTAAGCATTAGCATGTGCTGAGTTCAGCAGCTTCAGCAAGGTTTTCTCATGGTGTGTTAGCTGGTCAGAGTTGTTCTCAAAGGTTTCCAGCATCTGACAGCTTGCACTTTGTTATGTCTTGTGTTAACAAGCGTTCCACCTAACTGCAGTGGAGCGGTCTGTCCGTGCCGGCGGGGTTCCTATGGGAATGCACAGGGTCTGTGTTCCCCGAAAGCTGATGTTCCCTCAGACTCTTCAGCTGTTTAATAAGTATCCTGCTCCAAAACATTGGCTGGGAGCTGCTGTAGCATATCCAAAGGATCAAAAGCTGTTTGACCGCTCCTTTTTCAAGCTCCTCCTTGTCCCAGGAGCTCTATCTCTTTAAACAAAGAAACTCTTCCTACCTCTCCCCTTCCAGCACTTACAAACAGGAGTGGCATGCTTTTTCCTTGAGGATACGCATTAAAAAGGTTCGCAATTAGTTTGCAGCAACTCATTGTCCTGATACATACCAATGCCTACTTCAGATCTTTTCTCAGTGCCTATGGTTTGGTTTTCCATATGTCACAGTATTTTTCTTGTCTGGGCCTTTTTTTTTTTCCCGTTTTCAAGAATTTATTTCAAAAATGTATTTTTACATTATTATTTTGACTACCATCTTTTCAAATATTAGGTCATAAAACTCCTGTTCTGCTTGCTGGTAATGAAAACATTTTCTAGTAGTCTGTGAATACAGTATCAACTCTAAGAAAATAAGAATATGGTACTATTTATAAATGTCATAAATGAAGAGTTTAAGAAATGCATAAAATAATGTTTATGGTTGTTATTAGACTATGTGCCTTCCAGCTTTGTAGCAACTGAAATCTTTCTGTTCCATATACTGTGTGTGTCGAGTCTAAATCTGGATTTCATTTAGTGTTTGGAATGCACTTTTGGCTAGCATTCGACAGCCCTGAGGTCTCATGACCTGTCCTTGCAAGGATGTGAAAATACTTCTGTATCAGTTAATCTTGCATGATTTTCATAGGTTTTGAAGTTGGAACTGGACAGCACAGACCCTCTGTGGAATCCGAACCTATGATGGCCTTATTCCCATTCCCTTCCTGACTGCCTCCCACGCTGCTTAGCTGCACCTCTGGGCAAAGGTGGGAACTCCCTCCGCTATTTCATATGGAAATGGAAGTTTTGGGATCTAAATAAACCTTACTGAGTCTTGGTACATTTTTCCCCTGAGAGAACAGACAGTTGTGCTGCCATTTATATATCTGTGCATTTATTATGGTAGCATATATGCATATATGTTTGTTGCATTGAAAGGAGGAGGAGTTGAATAGGAGAAACACCATGAGCAGAATTCTACTGCAACTCTTTGTATTTTTGATGCCCTGTGCGCTTCTTGGGTTCCACCACAAACCTGCAACCCTACAGAGCTTTGTGGTGGGGCCCTGGCTGGCTTGTCATCCCTCTGAAAGTGGCTCTTTCATATGTGTAAGCTGTCAGATGGTTTAATGTCATGAAATTACTCAGAACAGGCAAAGTATTTTTGCAAGATGTGCTCCTAAAGTGCCGGAGTCGTGAAAATAACAAACACACCCTGAGAATCCCGGGCTGGTTTGGGTTGGAAGAGACCTAGAGGCTTATGCAGCTCCAGCCCCTGCCACGGGCAGGGACACCTTCCATAGAGCAGGTTGCTCCAAGCCCCTGTGTCCAACCCGCCCTTGAGCACTGCCAGGGATGGGGCAGCCACAGCTTCTCTGGGCACCCTGTGCCAGCGCCTCAGCACCCTCACAGGGCAGAGCTCCTGCCTCAGAGCTCATCTCGGTCTCCCCTCAGGCAGGTTAAAGCAGTCACGGCCCAAAGCCAACACCACTCGCTCCATCTTCCCGTCACTCTGCCCGCCGGCAGCCAGCGCGGAGCCCGCCCCGCTCAGCGCCCGGGGCCGCGCCAGCCCCGCCGGGGCGGGCACTGCCGCTGCTCCTCCTCCGGCTGCCGGGCGGGGCCTGGCTGCTGCCGCCCCGCTTCCTGCCCGCCGCCCGCGCCGCGCCGCGCTCTCCCTACCTGCGGGGTCTGATGTCAGCGGCTCATTACCCTAATTATGCTGACCTCATAGCCGGGCCCAGCCAATGGGGCCGCTGCGCTCTCCCCACCTGCTAGGAGGAGGATTCCATCATTCCTGGGATTCCTCCCCGGGCCCGTGCCACGAGCGGCGCCGGGGCTCGCCGCGCCTGCTCCGCCTCGCCGCCGGGGCCCCGGCCCTGGCCCGCCAGTAAACAACCGGCTCTCCGGCCCGCTGCGCTGCGCTGCGCCCCGCTCCGCCCGCGGCACGCTGCCGCAGCTGCTCGCCGTCCGGCCGGGAGCGCCCTGGTGAGTGACCCGCGGCCGCCGGTGGGACGTTGGAGGCGGGAGTGAAGGGGACAGGTGCCCCGCGGGTGCGGCCCCGCTGCCCTCCCCGAGCGGAGCGCGGCCGCCGAGGGGAGCGAGCATCGCCCCGCCGGCGCTGACAGGCGGGACGCGGCGGTATCGCGGCAGGGGCGGCCCCGTCCCGTCCTCCGCGCTGCGGGGCTGCCTCTGGGCCGAGGGCCGCCGTCACCCTGAGGGGGTTACCTCAGAGAGCCCCCTGAGGCCCGGCCGCGCTGTCGGGAGCTCTCCCGCGCTGCCGGCCGGTGCCTCGGCGAGGGACGGCGGTGTCTGGGGCTGCCCAGGTAACGGCGGGAGGCGCGGGGGAAGCACCCCGAGCTCCGCAGCCGCCCGCCGTTGCCTGCGGGCAGCGGGTGACTGCCATCTTAAACCCGCACCTCGGCCTGCGCGGAGCGCGCTGAGCGCCCGCCGGGGCACAGGGTCCTGTGGCGGAACAGCCCAGCGCCGGCCCCAGGGCACTGCTGAGGCGGTTGCGCCCGGTGTGTCCCCTCTGTAGGGACCGCTTAATGCGCTCCGGAGCAGCGCGGCGCCCGTCTGCTCGGTCACGCTGGCTTTATGGCTCCCAGCTGCAGTCGGTAGCAATTAATTGTCCGAGCCGAACTTACTGCACATGGCAGCGGGGCACCGCTGTCCTGAGAGGGGTTTAACCGCCGTCCCCATGACGCCTGACAAACCGTGCAGCTACTTACCGCTTTACTCCGTTGGTGCGTGGGGGTTATCAGAGCTAATGGGCGTTTTTAAGTTAAACCGCAGAGGAGGCTGGTTGACCCGGGTCTGCAGGCTTCCTCCTGCTCGTCCTTTGATTAGGTTTTCCCCAGCTGTGCAGTTGGGAGTTGTTAGAAGAGCGGCTCTGGGGAGGGGAACACAGTGGAGGTGGTAACAACTGGGCGATATTCTCCTTGCAGCGATGTTAGTAACGCTTAGATGCAGAACGGCATGAAATCCAGCAGCAGTCTGCCTCTGCCGCCTTAATGATGCATAAACTTTTTATTCTAAGGCTCTTCTACGAGTTTCTTGGCCTTTATTTGCGTTTTCCTCTCTGTGGACTTGTGATGGTACTCCTAATGTAAAGTGTGTTTTGCTTAAATGCCCTACAACTCTCTTTGATGCCCCAGTTATAATCTTGATATTCGGGATCCGGCTGCGAGGCCTTTGGGGCGCAGTTACAAGAGCTGCTTTCAGTCACAAATAAAGCAGCTCTGGCCCGTTAGACCGCTGGAGGAATTCGGGTGTGCCCGCGCTGTGCGTGTGCATTGGGTTTTGAAGCGAACTGCTGGGCTGAAACAGTTGTTGGATCCCCAGCATCCCGGAGGCACGCTGTGGGGAATGGGGATGGCGTTTGGGCGCCCTGTTTCTGAGCCTGCCTTATCTCAATGAGATGAATGCTGCCGACTGGCTTTAACACCCACCATAGAGTAGGGGTTAGGCCACTGCGAAGTGGTGCTGGAAGGGGTGGATCAAATAGTGGAGTAAGTATAAAATACATCCAGTAGCTAAACCAGCTCAGAAAATCACTGACACAGGCCTTTGGGGCATGTTAACTGAAAAGCACGTTCACGTTATAAAGCATAAGGAGGTGTTTCTTTAAATATGTGTAGCTTTGATAACTAATGCAGTTTGGAGCCACTGAGAAGGCAAATTGCTTTCAGTTACATTTGACAGCTTTCTATAATAAGAGGTAGTTTCAGTTCAGTTCTGTTTTCTATGGTTAAATGTTTCATAATATGTTTGCAGCAGAATGTGTAACAGAGGATGGACTGAGCAATCTTGTAGATACAAGATGTGGTCAGGTTAGACTTCTCCACCTTCCATTTCTTATGATTGTTAGCATCTAATTCGAATTCCACTACTAATAGCATTCTTTTTAGAACGTTACTTTGGTGAGGAGGATTTACGCAACAAGCAAACAAAAAACACAAGGTAAAATGCCAAAGCTTTGCTTTAAGCTTTTAATTCTCTGTGTGATAAGTTAAACTGGGAAGCTGTTTCTGCTTGAACACTTGCCTGTTCAAACACATACTCCAGATGCAAAACAAGCATGGGAAAAAAAAACCCAAACCCAACCACCAAAGTACTGAATAAATACATTACAAAGGAACACCCCCCCCCCCCCCCCCCCCCCCAAAGGGGTGTTCTGAGGATTCCTTTGGTGGAGTAGCATGAATTCACTCTGAAGACTGGGAGTTTAAACGCAGAAGGATGATCTGTGCTACATGCCAGTCACACTTAAGGTTAACATTTCACATGGGTATCTCCACAGGGTTTATGTATCTGCAGGAGGAAGCTCTGATTTCAGCGCGGTTGAAGGAATTTAAACGTGTTGTGGCTATTGAGGACACATCGAATACAACGTGCTTATTGTTAGTCTCATTCACAGCACAAACATGCGTTACTCTCTCCTGTTGTAAAAAATAAAAGATGTTGACCTAGTTTGCATCAAGCTTCTGCTTTATCTTCCTTTACTCTGTAGACTTATTGATTGTGCTGATAAATTGTGTCTGGATTTCCTCTTCAGTTTAGCTTTCTTCTACTTCAGTCAGCTGGAGACTATTTCTCTAGGTGCTTCTGGTTCTGAACTGGACAGGGAAGTACTGTGCCCGTATCTTCCTGGATGTGAGCTGCTTTTGACCTGTTTGACACTGATCTTCAGTTAATCTTGTTTTCCCAATCCTTTTTTTTATCTACACTTCACTTAAGTCCTCACTCTTGATTGTTTCTCGAGTGTCTTGTAGTTCCTGTCTCACTTTCCCATTGTCATAATGGGCTTTGTTTATTAATCCACTTCTTCTCCCTCCAACCTTATCTGCAATTTCACCAGACATAGGTATTCAAGTACCAGACTTCTCTACATCATTGAGGTGTTCAGCCTTTCTCTCTCCTTGGCATCACATAGATGTCTATCTCTAGTTCACAGTTGCCAAGCTTGAGAGAGCTCTTACTAGTGTCTGCTTTCAGATGGTTCTTATTAATGTGTTAGCAGTGGCTGTGGGCCATGCTGCTATCTGTCAATCAGACCTGTAATCCAAGCATCTTTATGACTCTGACCTCTTTTTAGATCTTCATGTCCAAATGACATATAAATTCTTCTGATTTTTCTTATCTGCACAGCATGTCTTTCATACAGGTCTTTTGTTCTCATTGCCCAACTTTTTCCTTGTTTCTGTCATCTAACTTGTTATTTCAGTTACTAGTTACCATCTGTTACACAAACCCCATCATATCTCCATCATAGAGATTGCTGCTGCAAACAGAATCTTTGAGGTTATGTCAAATTTTATCTGTCCCTTTGCTATTCCCCCTTTCCTTTGTTAATCAAATAGAAAGATCTTCTCTTTATTTCAAATCTTCCCTGACATACCCCACTGTGAATAATAACTTTGTGGGAGTAAATAAACACCTTGTTGTTCAGTCTGCAGTTAGTCTCTGGTGCTGTTTCTCTACTGCCTGTTTAGTGAAGCTTCAGACAAGCAACTTGAGGCGTTCTGCCCACATGCTTTCCCTGATGCTTGGAAGGTGCTGTACAACCCATGAAGTCACTTAACTGTTAATTTTAAATAGATTTCATTTCTCTATAGTCTTAAAAAAAATATAATGTTACCTGGCATTTGTAGAGCTGAGAGTACTCCATATGTGCATGGAATGTGCAAAAGATTGAAAAGGAGAGGGAGAGCAATGTGCTGTTTCATTCCACTAATGGGCGTTAATGTTCTTCAAATGTTGCCTAAAAAACCCGCAATTTTTAGTATTTTTTAGTTATTTTTAATGTATTTTAGTTTTTATCAGTGTTTAGTAACTTACTTGTCTCTCAGATGTTGTGTCTCTGTGATTTGATGTTCCATGTCTTTGCTGTGTTTTCAGAATGTTTCTTCACTGCAGTGTAGGTGAGGTGACAGATTAGGGGGATGTTGAGTGGAAGCAGTAACTGATGAATAAAAGGATTAAGATGTTAAGCTAATACTTGAAATTACAGTGGATACCAATATCTTGAATGCTTGTAGAAGTACTTTTGGTTTGTGTCTGTAGCAGTTAAGATTTTGTAACAAGTGGAGAAACTTATGAAACTGTTCCCACAGTGCTCAAGTCGGAGCTATCCAGAGGAGATTCAGTTTGTGTCCTTGTTCTTTGCTAGTCACTTGTTTTCCCTTTTGAGTGTAGAGCAATATAATACTTGCACATAGGCTGGAGAGCTGGGTTTTCACCCAGTTAAGGATGCGAACGAAATCCAGCTTAGATCCAGGTTGGTTTCTGCTGTACAGGCAGGTTTCTGCATCTCACAGAGAATTCGCTGCCTTTCATCACAAGTCTGGTTTTGGGGTTTTTTTCTTGTCAGAGCCCTGGAAATTGAGCTGTTCTTTCATTTCTGAAGCATGAGGCCTTCTGAGGGTGACCAGGCTGTTCTCTGAAGGCTGCCATGGAGTAGCTGTAGCAGTCGCTGTCCTTGCTGAGATGGAATTAGGGTTTGAAGCTGTGAACTAAGAAAAGATTCCTCCTCTCTCATTCTCATAGGCAACCTTCATTTCTTTCCTGAACTGCTATCCCTGGCTTGTGAATTTAGAGAGAAAGATATTTCATATTATTTGGAAAATAATCTAGAAGTTGATAGCTCCTTGAAGGTGATTTTCATAACTGAAAATGTGTTCAGCATGTTTAAAAGTCACAGTACATATGGTATGGCCCCCTGGAATTTGCAGCTCTCTTGATGAACAGCGTGGCTTCAAGGAAGCTCTTGAATGAACACAGCATTCTTCACAAGACCTGAACTGTTAGGGAATTACTTCTGCAGCTCTCTCATGATGTGATCTTTAACAATATGCAAAGCTACAAAACTCTGTTAAGGCCAGTTTTAGTGAAGTTGTTTTTAAAGTGTCTTAATTTCCTGAACAGAATTAAGACTTGGTTCCTGTTTCCTTCTCTCAGTGTGGACTTCTGTCACTAGCTAATTCTCTTACTAGGAGCATGTTCCAGAAAGGGATTGGGCATCTGCTACTCCCATTATTTGAAAAGTACTGGAAATCTTAAAGCAGCAATTTATTTTCAATGAGACATATTACTATCCTTCATATTGTTCTTTCTCAAGAGGGTTTTTCTAAAGAGCTGTATATTGCTGCCTTTGAAAGTTAGGACAGAGCTGGCTATTACTAAATCATGAGTTAGCCTTTGGTTTGGCATAGCTGCACCATCTGATCATACATCTGATCTGATCAGACATATTCTAATCATTTTTCCAACAGAATTTTCACTCTAATGGGGGAATCTGTGTGAAAGGTTGGTAATCGACAGCCTGGCGAGAAATAAAGTGCTGCTATTTTAGAATCCACAAAAACAAAACACAGGAAAGAAACCAGTCATCAAGGTTGAAGGGATCAAAGTGGAAGTGGAAGGCTTCTTTAGTGAATGCTCTCTTCCAAATCTGTGCTTTGGTTTGGAGCATCAAACATTGTATAAAGAAATGTTTAATGAAGACAGACTTGGTAAAGTAAGAATCTAAGATCTTGTTTCCTAAAACCTCTTGCCCTCATGTACTGCCTTTAAATGAAAGAGTTAACTGATTTTATGAGTTGGGTTAAAACACTGTTCTTGAGCAAAAGCTGATTCTGACAGGGAGGGAGATGCATGTTTTAATCTTCAAGTGCTATGCTTGGTTATTTTAAGTACATCTCTTCCACTTACACAGTTCTGGGCAAACAAGACTGGATTTATTTTTTAATTGAAAATAGAGGTTTTAAATTTTAAAAACACTTTCAAAATGCTTTCTGTTATGCTGCAAAAGCTTTTGATTAGTTTTCAAGTCTTTGACATTATTTAGGCTGAGGGAGGGAAGAGAGGGAGGTTTATTATTTATAGCGCTAAGTCGAGGAAATTGCTTCCCAAACATATGCTTGTTGTTATGTCCATATACATGTGTTTGAGATTTGGTGGTTGCCACTACCTTATTTTTTTAAGCTCATACTGTAAAGTCAGTTCCAGTAAGCAGTTCTTCTGTCAGACCAGCATGCTAGTTTTGCAGGGGGAAAACCCAACAAAACTCCTAACAGTCTGTCCTGGGCTCAGCAGCTGCAGTCCTTTTTCTCCTTCTTAGTAGCTGGTGCAGTGCTAGTGTTATCAGCGTTGTTCCCAGGCTGAAAGTCAAAACCACAGAAATGGGGTTCATTTTCATGGATGGGAATTATGTGTTGTAAGCAAAGAGAAACATGGAAAAGCTCTGAGGTGTGATTGTGATTATACAAGTTAGTTTTCTGTTTGTGTTGTTACAGATACACACACCCCGTGTTTGACTGTATGTTCATGAATAAGAAAATGTCTTAATAGCTTATAAGCTTTGGATGATTCTACTTTGGCTTAGGAAAGTATGGAGTGCAAGTCCATTGAATACTATGGATCTAAAGCAGCCTTACGCTCATGTAGGCAGTCAGGCCAGCTGTCATCTTCACTTCTGATGAGTTGCATCTTTGGATATTGTCTCAAGTAGCTATTACTGGCATGTGGGAGGGAAAATTGCCTATAGCGTATAGTACATAATCCTTCTGCAACCAAATAAGCAGTGATCACCAGCTTCAGTCAAATACTTGAGAATTTGGCCTTCTGGATTGTTTTGGAAGAGTAGGTGATGGGAAAGCTAATTCCAGTGTTCCTTGTTTTCAGCAATTACTTAGTTTTAACAAATCATGTGGTAGTATAACATGAAAAAAGCAGCAGAAACCTGCATTTTTGATTCTTTCTGCTGTTCTCTTGTTCATGACTACTTCCTTCTGTGTGTGTGTGTGTGCTATGAAGAAGTGGCATACTACCTAGGATGTTGTTTTGTGGTAAGGACTCAGTGAGTTTACTCTTTGAAACTTTGGCTCTGAATTTTCCAGGATCCAGAGAGGAATGGAGACTCCATTGGATGTTTTGTCGAGAGCAGCATCTCTAGTACATGCTGATGATGAGAAACGTAAGTCTGAATTTAGTTCTCTGCTTTGTTGAATCCAGATACTCTATGTTTATACTGTATATCAGCCTAGATGCTGTCTTCATCCATCTGAATCTAAGACATGTAGAAAAATGTCTTCAGAAGCCCTTCAAAGGTTGTCTTCATCGGGTGCAAAACCAGTACATGGCAATTAAATTGGTTAGTACAAGAGAGAGAATCATTCCTGTGTTTGGAAAATGTACTTAATGACTCATATATATAAAGGTGCTCTCTTTTCTCAGTTGCATTTGCTTTGTTAGTGAGCAAAAGATTATAATGGAACTGGTGTTGCACTGGAAATGGTTTGAGAACTTATGCTCCTTAATAATGTCTGGTAGACCTGTTCTTGTTTAAGAGCACATAACTGGGTGGGCATGAGTGTGTTGCAAAGATTCCTTTTCAGCTCATAAAAACTAAGAGGTGGACTATTATCAGTAATGAGCACTTCATTTTCCTTTCACAGCCAGCAAAAGGTGAGTACAAGATTTCAATATAGCAAATTATGTCAGCTCCAGCTACAGAGAATGGTGATGCCAATCACTGCTTTTAACATTCACAATAGATGTTTAAGATGGGTTAACTAATGTTAGAATAGTGTTTTCAGGTCTGACAAGTTGCAGTACTACTTTGTAGATCAGATTGTTCCCTGCATGTTTAGTAATAAACATCTTTGGTCATTTTTTGTCCACGTAGTGTAAGCACTCAAGAAGTGTGTGTATCTTGGATATCAACATGTATAGATGCTAACAGGAAAAAGGCTAGTTTGGATTTCAGACTGCTTTTGTGTGTAGCTTCTATGCATAAAAACACCTTTTAAGATGAATTCAGCTTTTCTTTTGGTCTTTGTTCCTTTATTCTGTATGTAGTTTTTGAAAAGCAATAGCCTCAAATGTTGAGTAGAAACTGATTTACTGCTGTTGCTATTGAACCTTCTAAAATAACTGCCAAGTAAACACACACGGCGTATTTGGGCAAGTCCCAGAATTTATGTGTATGTTCAAATAACCAAGGTAATAGTAGTGCACTCTTCCAGGGGTTTGTAAAATGAAGGTTTCATTTCATGGCTCTTTGCTTTATAATGGGTACTGGGTTTGGTGTTCTTTCGTGTTCACCTCACTATGGGATGCGTACCACAGTTTTACAGATCCCACTGTAATAGGATGACTTGGTTGTCTGCTAGTTACTTACTATTACTAGCAAAATGCACAACGGGTGAAGTCCTTGAGGAACTTCTCTGGCCCGGAGGGTTTCTCTTATAAGCTAACATGTATTTGTAGAAAAGGCAAAAGTTTAACTTACTTTCTTTTCAATACATTTTCTTAATGCATTTTGAATATGTATTCTCCATTTTCTTAGCTTAGATGCATTGTTTCTGGTTAACTTGCCTAAGACTCTAGTTTGAATTCTACAGGGTAGGAATGTTGGGCTGTATTGAGACAATCCAGAGGAAGTCTGAGTCAGTGCAACTTGCATGTGAGGAAGCTGATCTGTATCTGATTCTAATTTATGTTCCTTTAGTCTTACCACTTAAGCTTAATTAGATTTATGCCACTCTGCAGCTTCTAACTGATGCTGTCTCTGAGTTTGTCCTTTTGTTGTGCATATTGCACACCAAGAATGCTGGAGTACAAAAAGCTGCTAAAAGGAAGAAATGAGACTGGTCACTGAACTTAACACTTCTTCTGTGTCAGCTTTTGTGGAAACAGCACCAGCCAGACCTCGCTCTGTGTTACAAAGTGGATACCAGCATTATGAAGTTACTCTTAATCTGGAATTTAGCAATTACCCTTGAGCCTTCCAGTAAGGTGCCTGGCTTGCTGCTTCTGGAATTCTGTGGTCCTGTCTGTGTTTCTGTGTCCCCTGATGCGACAGGATAAAGATATTTCCTCGTGGAGTTCACTGCTTACTTACTGTCCAAGCTTGATCTTCTGTTTCAGTGGAATGGAAGCATATAGTAGTGTAATTATTAGCCAGTCATCTTAAGGGCTTGTCACTAATCGCTTACTTGTCAAGTAAGGGGAAAGGGTTGAAGAAGTCTGTGCTGTTTAGTTAGTTCAGTGCCAGACTAGGTAATGTGCAACTATTTTATCTGTAAGTAAAACCACAGTATAAGCTGGTAGTGTTTAAGTACAGACAAAGAATTACTGAAAGTACAGTTTTACTTCCCATAATTGTGTTGAACAGCAAATGTTTAAGCATGAAGGAGAATTATAGTTTTGTATTTCTCTCACATGAAAATAAGGGGTTTAGGAACTGGTCTTCCAGTTATAAAGTGTTATAAGAGCATAATTGTGTTATTGAGAAAATAGTGAAGGAAAATGCTTAACAAGGAGTTGCACTTGCAGAAGTTGAAAACAGTGTGTACACAGCCTGTGCTGATTTTATAGTAACACTTTACTTACACTTCCCTCCAATATACAACTCCAGTTTAAGAGTATGGGAACGAATGAGAGAAACATGTTTCTCACTCTCTCGGAGTAATATAGTGAAAAGTCTGCTTTTGGCAAACGGAAGAAAATGTACTTCCACAAGGAAATGAAAGGTTTGGAAACAGCTAATAAATGGCACAGTAAAGTCCTAGGTGATAGTTTTGCATTCGCATGCATTGTACCAAAGCCATACCTGTTGAGTCTTGATTTATGTTTTAAAAAACTGATACAGGACTTAAAAAGGTGATCTTTGATCAAGCCATGCTTCTTACACATGTACCATCGGTTACATGCGTCATCCTTGTGGGAATGGAAGCCTGCAATTACTATTCCACACTTTTTTGCCTGTGAACACTTATTATTTGGCAGCAGTTTCTTTTATGTGGTTTAGTTTAATCCACTTCAAATAATTAAGCAAGACCATACAGTTGATATTTCTAGTACAGAAGAATTATTGTGCTTTAAAACCCATGCCCTAATCCCCTTTGTAATAAAATCCTCATGTAGACAAGCACTACAAATCAGGTTTTATTGTACTTCTTTCGTATCAATCAGTTCAGTGAGGGAGTGAGTCTGTCCTGGCTACCACCTCATAATTAATAAGTATGCAATGATTAGATGTTTTGGATAGCTGATCCTAAAAGCATGTCGCTTTAAGGCTGTGTTAAGAATAACTGATGAGTTTTTAACACTCTCATAGAGGATGATGACTCTGTAACCTGATTGTCTTTAAATACAAAACAATCAATATTTATAATAGACTTAGACTTGGGTGTTGCTGTTTCTGTTAAAGATGCTAATGATGAAATATTTCTAGCATCACCAGGACTTTTCACCTGCACGACTGTTTGTTTTGTAAATCTATAGCAAATCATGGGCAATGAGTTTAAGGTAGGTTTTAATATCAATGTTTGCAGAAGTTTAAATAGCTTCCATCCTACTGTGTGAACACTTAAATCAGCTCTGAAACCATTTAAGATACTGAAGGCGTTTTGACTGACTGAAAGTGAGGAATTGCACGGAACTTGCTGTGTGAATGCAGTCAGTACAAAGACAGTCTCAACGATCAGTTTCATTTGAGGTGTTGGGGGTTTCTTGGGACTGTGTTTTTGTCGTTGTTGGGGCCCCTCTCCCAGTTTCTGCTTCAGAAGTGACAGAGCAGTATCATGTCACAGTCCTTGTTCAGTTTTCTACTCACAAGTTCACCCTATCCCAGGTACAACTGGGAGGAATAACATGTTTACAGTAACAGTATTTTGATTGAATGCTCTTCTTCAGTGCTTTCAAAGTCTGGGGATTCTTTATCAGGGGTTGTCAACTCTTGGATGTCTCTTACCAACCAGCCCAGTGCAGCTTTTCATTTAGAGCATGACTCTTCTTCAGGAGACTTTTCCCTTACTGTGTTGAGTGGAGGGTAAGAAGTAGTTTGTCATTATCTCCCCACATGGAAATAAGTGGACTTGCATGTGGATGTTTGTTTCTTCTTCTATGGCAAATCAAAATACTGGGTTTTTTTTTTTCTACTAGGTTAGTGATTGGATGAATATGTCTGTTGGTTCAGAAAAGACACAGGTATTTGATACAGACAAATACTTAGGCCTTGAGAATGAGGAGTACGGTTTGAGTCTGCTGCTCTGCAACTCAATTTCATAAACTGAATTCTTTAATTGCAGAAATCAATGTGCCATTAAGTAATTGAATGGCTTCTATGAATTAGCAACTGCGCTTGTGGTCGGACCTTATCCCTGTGTCTAGCAAACAAAAAACTTCAGTTTTCTGGAGGAAAAAAGTCATTTCTAATCGGCAGTATCAGCAAAAATCTACATTTGTAATCCCTCAACAGCTATGGGAGGTGTTGAAAGCAGGTTTGTCAGTCATTCACATAGTTTTCGATCAGTGGGAGGGAAGAGGAGGAGTCCTGTTAGTTTTGGAGTGGAATATCTGGCATAAATAATTGTGTATTTTTTTCTTGAAAGGGGGAAAAGTCTGGAAGTGTGATGTTTCAGTTTAGTAATAACGTGGTAGAAAAACATATGTGGTTCAATCACTGAGATGCAGCCTGAAGCATCTGTTGTTGCTGTGTGAATACCAAAAGCTTTAAACAATAAAACTGAGAGTAATAACATGCCTAGTGTTCTACTTTTCAATGTATCAGCCACACAGATCGGAAAATATGACCATCTGCTCAGGTTAAAATATCCGTTAATCTGGTTTTTAGTAAAATACCTGAAAGGTTGAATTCCTGACCCTCTGCTTTTTGTATTACTTAGTATTTCACAGGGAAGCTTCCTGTAAATGGTGTCAGGGCCGTTCCCTCATTTTCAGGGTTTTCTTGACACGCGGAGTATTCAATAAGATAACTGGTTGGTTGGGTTGGGTTGTTTCTTAATAAATAAATTATTCTTACCTCCAGAAAGCTTTGCCCTTTTTCTCTCAAAGCTTATGGTGGCAAAGAAGTAAAGAATGAGTAGAGTTATGTTTTCAGCTTGTTAAATAGGCTGGAAAATGGGGCAATTGTCTGCTTGGCGCCTAGATGTATTTCAGTGGCAGTAGAGCACCATTAGCATGAACAGTGGAGGGATGGTAATGCCTTCAGGAACAAAAGCGTCCAAACATTTTAAACCCCCAAATCTGCAAGAGGTTCAGCTGCCTACAGTTTGTAAACATGTTGTAGCATCCTTCGGCATACCAGATGTTTCTACCCAAGCTGCGCTCGCTCAGGAAACAGGCTACTCAGAGCTCCTGAGCAATGTCAGCTGCACAATGTGGCTTTTCTTTCTAAATCCTTCTTAGCTAATTGGTGCTAAAATGCTTGCAGTGATTGGTGGCATTACCTCCAAGGAAATGATGCTTACAGAACCACTCTGTAAATGCCGTTTGGCAAATGGGGGGCAAAGAGTCTTCTTCCCAGAATGGGATTTGTCATCGGATACCAAGGTTGCAGCTGACCAAATACCATACTGTTAGGCGTGATAGCACATACACTACCACATGGAACTTCACAATGCACATGCTTCTCAATGGTTGGGGTCTCCAAAGTGCTATGCTTGGTGCTTTGTGCTCAACTTGCCTACTTTGCAATAATAGATATTCGTTACATCCTGGATTTTGAAACAATGCAGGGAAATTATTCAGTCGTGAGGCTTTGTCTGTCAAGTTTTCTGGTAGTGACTGAAACTCCATAAATGAACTGTTTTCTACAGGTAGGCAGAATATACTGCTTGTGAAAATCTGGCCGTTCTTCATGTGGTTCATCTTCTTTGGCTTTTTTCATTATAAAAAAATAGTTCATTAATTAGGAGTACTGCAGGGTGCTTTCCCAGGGTGTTCTTTCCACATCTTTAGGAGCGCAGAGAATCAGGACCAGCTTGGTAATGTCAGCGTCGTGCATGAAAAACTAGTGTTTGTATGGGGCAGGATTAGTAATAGGAAAGGAGTTAAATCCAAAGTCTTTCTGAATGTTTTGATATACTTACTAGTGCTTATTTGCCTTTCCTTCTTTAGTTGTTTTTGTAGGTACTTATTCCAACACTTTATCCATGCGCTTTACAACTTCCGTCTTGCCTCTGTAGCACAGTATGTTAAAACAGTGTTAATGTGGTCAAGTCAATTGTTTCAGCAGCAGTGCAGTGTTAAAATCGAGGTGGCCCTGAACAGTCTTTACTCCTTTTTCAGATATACAGTCTTTAGTGAAATGATCACGGAATATTTACAGGTCTGTTGTTAACAGAAATAGGCAAGTTCTCAGTTAATAAGCATATGTTTGGTATTTTCCTTTGCTGGGAAACCCAGACCTTTCTTTTGGTATGCCATTCAAATCTGGACCTGGAGGAGGAGGGATCTGAACAGGAGTTTTCAAGTCCAAGATGAGTGTCCTGGTTAATGGTATATCAAATAAAAGGAGGATACAGTCAATTATCACACTCTGTTTTACTAACTCATGCCTCTTGTTCTGCTTCAGAAAAAAACAAAAGGCAAGGAAGAAAAGCAGCGCTGCTCTGTTTCAGGCTGAAGAGAACATATTTCTCCCCCAGGAAGCAAACATCGAAGTTACTTGCTCGTGACTTTTTTTTTCCCCCTCTTTTGCTGCTGAACCAGAAATCAGTTTCTTGTGTTAGCATAATTCTGGCTGCAGATCTGCTGTGCAGCTATAAACAATGTCGCTACAGAAACTTCTGTCATCCATAAGCTTAAAAGGAGAAATGCTTCTTATTTAGCAAATAGAACAGCGAAGAGTGATTTATTACTTTCCTCTGACTTTTTCCCCTTCTGTTCTGATTTTAAACTTAATGACATATTCATTGAAAGGTCCCCAAAACACTACACAGCATTACAAGAGTATTTCTGTCCGTCCACTGCAACAGTATTGTATGAGGTTATAATACTTTCAAAACACTGGAATTAAGTTTGCTTTAGATACATATTTGTTGCTTTGTGAAAGAGAGAAATTATAAACAGTAGTTGGACAGAAATAGCCTTTTGTGTTCTTTCAAACAGAATAATTTCAGTACATGCACTAGGCTTACTTTAACTGAAACTTTAACTGTAAACTGCTTTTATTTGCTGGGTCGGGCCCATGCTGTCTGTTTGGTTCATGTGAAAACATCTGTGTGTTACAGTTGCAACCTTCTTGCTATAAATCTTTGGCCTTTAGTGGCTTTCTTTAGAGCCAGCTCCATCTATCCTTCTTTCCACTTTTTGTATCTTAATCTTGCTTAGCTGTTTTAATAGATCATATTTTCCAGCGCTACTGGTACGATTTCAAAGTTGACTTTTTCTTTTCTAAAGACCTTGTCTTTTAATTAACCATTATTTAATGAAAAGATGTGGCAGATATGGAAGGTTCACAAAGAGTGTATTCTAATCCCTGCTTTGTAATGATTTCTTGGTTTCCTCTTTTTTCTCAGATTAGTTATGTGTCGGTCTTGAGAAGGTAGTTTAAAATGTATTCTGGAGGTATGTTACTGAGAGTAGTATTTTGGCTTGAGGTGTGCTTGATTGCACTTCCTTAAGCCAATGCTTAAATACAAACATATGAAGGAAAACACATACCTGTATTCATAAAAAAAGACAAGATTAAATAGAGCAAGAAGGATTTGTTGTTTATTGTAACCCGCGAACAGCTTTTCGAGGATTCCTATTTGTCTGTGTACAAGTGTGGCAGTGAAATATGCCTTGTGTTCAGCCTGAGATCGTGGAAACAGGGATGATCACACTCAGGGGCAACTCCAGCTGTTTCTGAAGGAGAATTGCTGCAAATGCAGACAAACGAGTGCATATTGATCAATGGTTTATAACAGGTTTAATGCCGGGGAGGACTGGGGAGATGTGTGCTCCTGGGTGTCCCTCACCACCAGAAGGATGTGCCAGCATCCCAAGTGAACCCAGCTGAGCTGCTGCTAACCCCATGGCCGGGCGGCCACGGGTGCTGTGCGTGTTGGAGGTCACACGCATGTCAGTATTCTTTACGTGATTGCTCACATGAGGTGTGCATGTGTGAGAGCTGCATTCATTCATAATCCCTTCAACAATTGCTTTGTGCCCTGCAGAATGTGAAAATAAGCACTGGTACTTGTGACAAGCATATGAGAGTCTTTCCCAGAATTAGCCCTCCCTGTTCTCTGCGGTCTTTCCCTTCGTTTTCTTTCTACCTGCCATTGTGGAGGCAGCGCTGTGTGGGTATTTTTCTATTCCTTGTGTATGCAGGTAGTAGATCACAGGCTGAAAATGAAGGTGCAATTTATTGTTGGAATGAAGTTACATGGGCTAACAAATGTTCGATGTAGAGCAGTGTCCTTATACTGTTGGTGTTTGTATGGCCCTAAGGAAATCCACGTAGTGTCATTTGTGAAGTAACTGAGATTGATGTCAAGAATTTAAGGTGAAATTAATTGTATCAGTGTAATAAGATAGGTAAAATATTTAATGCTTTAATATTTTTTCAATGTTTCTTTTGCATTTAGCTGAAACAGTGAGAAATAATTTGAAGGTGCTTGGTTTCTCTTGGGAAGGTGTTCCTAGAGCAGTGAGATAGAGGTCTTGTGTCATCAGCTTTAATCAACACATAGTAAATTTGGTAGTTGGGGGTTTGAAGGTACATTGCTAACAGGAAATGAAAGTTGTGCTGGGAAATGTAGTAAAGTGGGCCGAAGGGATGATGAGGCTGTCCTGTGTTAGAACATCCTTGGCACATGTAGCACAATTTCTTTGCAGTGGCGTGAGTTGTTGTAGCCTATACTTCATAAGAATTTAGGTGTATACATATTTATAAGGCATAATATCCAGGTCAGTCTGAAGTAGCTGTACGAGTAGAAAACTGGAAAAGCATAGGGAATTCTCTAGGGAATTAAGATGGAGGTTAGGGGGTAGGAAGAAAGGAATTGATGACCTAAAAGGTCCTTTAAGAGCTGCAATATTGTTTCTTAGTCTACTGCAATCGTATTTTAGCTGATAGCTGTGTTTTTCAGACTGTAGGGTTTGGTTTTGTTACTATGAAATAGGTATTGAGTCTGTTACAATTTAAATCATTGCAACAGTCTCTGACTTCGATGGTACAATGTTAGACAAATGTGAGGAATAGAATTAACACAGTGCAGCATGGTGACGGTTCAGTTTCTGCTGAATTTGAGATGTAGACTCCGATTTCCTTGCCTTAGAGATGGCCAGACTATAAACAGCTTTGGTAGCTCACTGTGTTTAAGAATCATCCCTGTTCTTGAAGCTGTTTTCCACTCTGCATGTAGTGCACATGCAACTGCAATGTCAAGCTTCATTCCAAACTTAGCTTACAACTGCGCAGAGAACCTGTAAAGTATCATCCTTGTAACAAGAATTGGCCAAGCGGCCACGGGCTTTAGGCTAAACTTCAAACAAGTGTTAGTCACCGTTTGCGTGACAGATCCATGTGTTTCTTCATGGAAAGATGTTTCGGGGGAAAGCAGTGAGTGGGCTGTGCCTCCTGCTCTCCCAGGAATCCCTGCCTTGCACAAAGATTGGCTCAGGCTTTTTGCCACGTGTGGGTCAGAGATGCCTGCCCCTCAGAAATGATACCGAGGTGTTTCCTGCTTTTTATTCTCTGAGGCCAGGTCAGCCCTTCTGCCGCAGGTGTTGCTTTTTCCCTGACTCCTTCCCACCATGCACGCTGAGGAAAGTGAGATTCTCCTAAACTGCAACAGAATCCGATTTCATTTAATATTTAAATCAGAATTTCTTTATTCAAGCAGTCAGACACTGGTGTCATACCTCCTCCCAGTTTGTTCTCAGTTTTAGGATGTGTGCTGATGTTATATCAGTTTTACCTGGAAGCCAGTACAAACCCAAACTTTGTGGAGCTGGTGCAGACCCTGATGATGACAAAGTTGTGTCAGTTCAGAGTTTACTCCTGTGGCTAGCAATCAGTTGTGGCTGCATCAATATGCAACCATTTGAATTGATTCAGTAGGGTTTCCTGCACTTGAATCAAATCACAGCATGAATAAACTTTTACACTGGAATCTTAGAGGGGTATACATGTGAAGAGAGCTTCATGTCTCTGTTACGTTTTGTATGTGCTTGTTTTGTTTGGGAGGCCTCGCTGTCATCTACTGCCACCCCAGGCTCGGAGCTGTTTACCTGGAATGACTGTCTTGCGGAGTCTATGGTAAACTGCATTGCACAAGTTCTTGCACAGGCATCCAAAGATGCACAGTTTATTTTGGATGTTTGCTGTACAACACCATTAACTGAGTTGTATCACTTTTAACGGTAATTCTTTTCCCTCAAAACTTTGCAAATGATTTGATGTATAATAATCTCTGACAGTGCTCAAATAGTGTTCCTGATACTTAATTCCAAGCCAACTACTGTACAGGCTGGTGCGGCTAATGGATTTCCTTGAGATTGTCTTCACTGCACAGGCATTCCTGACTCATATTCCGTCTTCAAGCAAGCAGAGGAAACCCAAATCAAGCAGGCTTTAACCTCAGTTGGTTACTCTGTCTGGGAGTACTTAGCACAACTCCTGTAATACAGAAACCTGTTGCTCAAGCATTGTTCTCTAATGTGATGGCTATTGCTTGTGTTAGTCTAACTGAAGAGAAGTTTCGATCAGCATGGACAGTTTTACCAACTCTGCTGAAGCCGTAAGAGCTTTGAGTGTTCCATATTTAAGTACATGGAAAACCTCAGCAGAAAGTGGTGTATAAAAATGAATCTATTGCTGCTTATCAGTAAATAAGAGTGATTTGAGAATAGTGACCACAGTGGAAGTAGAGTGTAACTACTAGTTTGTGAAAGTTGTGCTAAGCCTTGTAATTCATGTCCCATAGGTACACATCTGTGTTCAGAGAACAATGGAGCAATGTCGAGAAGGTATATAGCTTGTGAGAGATGGATTTCTCTGGGCACAAATTTGAATAGAAATAAAAATCAGACCCCAGGTTTGTCAGGGAATAATGTGTTAGTCTTGTTTTATACCGACAGCTCAGTTGGTCTGTTTTGTAGTATCGATGACATGAATTTACTTGTGTATCTGCTGTGGTCTGACAAAATATCAACCACTTCCTGGCTTTTTTGTTGGGAGGATTATTCATTTAGGAAGACTGACAGCATCCTGTTTCTATTCTTCGGGATACCCCGAGAAGGTACTTTTCCCTGAGGAAGTGATGCGTACACATGGAGAGCTATGTTGGTATGGATATCTGATGCAAGACTGATGGTACGTTTCCCTTTGTAGCTGAATGCTGTTGATAAGTCTGTAAGGTGAACATTGATCATGGGATCATCTGTACTGCAGATTTTGTACCGAGCCTGCAGTCTCGCCCGTGCTTATTCCCATGAGCTGTATTGTGACATTCTACTTAATGTGATGTATGTGGATATGGAGGCTCATCGTTACTGGCTTGCTTGGGTTTGATCCTGGCAGAGGTGGACATAGCCCAATTTAAATGCAAAGAAAATGTGAAAGGATGCCTTTCAGAGACCAAAGTCAGAATAGTGCTTTCTCTGGTTAGTGAAGAACTAGATAGTGCTCACCAAGATGTGTAAAGGTTCACAAGCAGAATACAAGAGTGTCAGGAGATACACAATTCAAGCAGCTTCCCAAGGGCTGTCCACAGCAGGGGTTACTCGATGCAATGCTAGGCTTGCAGATCAGGACTTACAGGCAAGAATGAGTTGCCTTCACTTGCTTTTATGAATCTAGTTGACTTTGCAGAGGGTAAATGCATGCTGCGCTCACTTGTCAGGAGATCACATCTCCCTTGTGGTCCCCGGAAGAATCTGAACTGCAACAGTACTTTTTCTGGGTATTTCTAACACTCTGAAATTTCTTTTTCTCAACTTAATTCTGTCTTGATCACAGAAGGAGCAGGGATACAGCTCTGTGGCTTTTTCACAGAATCCCAGCCTGGTTTGGGTTGGAAGGGACCTTAAAGCTCACCCAGTTCCAACCCCTGCCATGGGCACGGACACCTTCCACTAGAGCAGCTTGCTCCAACCCCTGTGTCCCACCTGGCCTTGAACACTGCCAGGGATGGGGCAACCACAGCTTCTCTGGGCACCCTGTCCCAGCGCCTCTGCACCCTCACAGGGAAGAGCTTCTGCCTGAGAGCTCATCTCAGTCTCCCCTCTGGCAGGTTAAAGCCATTCCCCTTGGCCTGTCCCTACAGGCCCTTGTCCAAAGCCCCTGTCCGGGTTCCTTGTAGCCCCTTTTGGTTTGTTTCTTAATGACTGAATTAATTTCTTTCCCCTCTTGTAAGTAATGTATAGTGAAGGCATTCCCTCCTTGGAACAAGAATCTGGCACAGTGTCATCCAAAGCTAGAGAGAATGACTTGCAGAATGAACACAGTCCAGAGTAAGGAAAAAGAAGTAGGGATTCTGCAAGAAACGTGTAACACCAAGATTCTTTTAATGCCGGTTCCCCACTGGCTGCCTTGTGACTTCTTAAATACATTGTCAGTAAATTAACAGGTCAGACAGGTTCTGCCTGAAAAGAATATACAGACCACAGATTCTTTTCTTTTTAATTACTAGAGTGGATGAAAGCAAGGTGTGGTCTTTGGCCCAGCACGGAGTCAGGAACTGACTAGCTTCTGTGCCTTCAGGTGAATCTCATCTTCCTGCCTTCATTTCTCCAGCTGCGATATAGGTGTGATACTTGCCTCAGGAGGAAACTCAATGTATCTGGGTTTTCAAAGTTCCTTGGAGATAGAAATTCTACCTACATAATATTTCTCTTATGTTGTCTGTATTAGATGGTAGAAAATCAACCTTTCTATTAAACATTTTAAAATGGAAGTACTGATCACAATGGCTTGAGTTCAGTTTAGTTGAATTTCTTCTTCTCTGTGTGGAAAGTAAATGGAAAATGCCCTCTGAGGACCTGCCACAAACACTTCCATGTGGTAATTTCTTCCATTTTGTGTTATGGGTGTCTGAATTTGACTTCAGAGAAAGATGAAGACAGTGAATTTGTCCTGAGACCGGACATATCCAAATGATTGAGTGCATTTGATGAGACATCTAAGAAGAAAACGTATTTTTACAGTCTTTATCCATCTACATTGTTGTTTAGTTTTGTGTTCTGCCAAACCCAAGCATTTTAGCACTTCAAGATTGGCCTTCAAAAGTGTGAGAACTTGGGCTGGAAGTCACTGCTTTCTACTTTTGAGCTTTAGGACTCACTTTGAGGCATAATTTACATGGCTCTTTCCTTATCTGTTAGAATTAAAAGCTTAAAAATATAAATTGTGTGCAATGTCTTCAGACGCCCTTGGGAGAAATGGGGCTTTAAGGAAAACGTTGGTATTGCAAAACATGCAATACTACAGAATTGCAACATAAAGAACGCAGGGGAGAAGAAAGGGCAAGGCTACTGCTAGCCTCTGGTTTTTCCTTATTTCACTCACTCTGCACAGTCTGTTGTTACATTTGGGCATACGAAACTTTAAATACTGTTCTGAGCACATCAGGATTTTGTCGTGTTGACCCGAGCGCTGTTGTATCTCTGCTTCACTTGATTTCTCTTTGGGCAGATGTATGAAATAGTTGGAAATCTTTGTTAGTTGCAGTGCTGTGGGTTTAAATTGTTATTCATCCACATATCTGGTGCTTTGCATTTCATGTGACTGCAAGTGTGGACAGGAGCGTGTGATATCATTGTGGAGGAGAAGGGTTTAGCTGCTCTCTCCAGCTGTAGCGGCGCGCTCTCGCCCTGCCCTAGAGCTGGTTCCGTGAGTGCTGTCAGCTCCTTTGCTGGAGCAGCATCCCAGCCAAGGGAAACGTGTTGTGAGCTGAAGCTGGGGCTGGTTCCGCAGCTCAGCAGCAGGCAGCTGGAGCACAGTTTGTCTCTGTGCAGAGGTCTCTCTTTTGGATTGCTTTTGTTCTTTAGATACAGCTTTGCCACTTAGATGTTTAAATCCACAAGCAAAACGACTGGCAGAGGAAGGACTCGGATAAGCTGCTGGGAAATGGAGACTGTTTCCTGGGGTTTATGCATTTCTCTTTCAATTGCAAATAGTTGTCATGTACTTTGTAGGCTACACCGCGTGCATAGACTTCACAGGGGTTTATTACTTGGTGTGACAAATACATTCTGACCTACAGAAGATGCAGTGAATTGTTTCACTAATCCCCTTCCACTATAGCCTGTAGGATTAATTTTGGTGGCAATATTTGCTTTCCTTTCTTTGCTATGGGATCTTAACATCATTTCATGGGGATTTGATTTATGCACACAGAGACTTAAAAATTGAGAATAATAGTAACTGGGGTTGTTTCTTGTTTTAAACAGCTCTAACACTTCTTGTCCTTATTCCACCGAGTAGCAGTGTCAAAAGCGTATTTTAAAACACTTCTGAGAACATGGAACAATTTAGTAGAGTATCTACTTGAAAAAAGTCTGTGATAAACAAAATAAAGCATTTCCAAACCTAAGGAAAAAGGGGTCATCAATTCTCTTTAAGCTGTGTATTGCTAAGGGTTTCTTTCTTTGGCTGTTTATTTTTAGTTAAGCCAATAGCACGCATGGGAAAATGTATTTGACACCAGCTCTGTTTTAATCAGCTGAGGCAATGATGGTATGGAGAAAAATGAGCCTGTTTTTTAGAAGTCTTTATTAGATACACATGTGTGTACATATACATGGGATGTACCTATCATAGAATAGTTAGGGTTGGAAAGGACCTTAAGATCATCCAGTTCCAACCCCCCTGCCAGGGGCAGGAACACCTCACACTAAACCATGCCACCCAAGGCTCTGTCCAATCCAGCCTTGAACACCGCCAGTGATGGAGCATTCACAGCTTCCCTGGGCAACCCATTCCAGTGCCTCACCACCCTTACAGTAAAGAATTTCTTCCTCATATCCAATCTAAACTTCCCCTGGTTAAGTTTGAACCCGTTACCCCTTATCCTATCACTACAGTCCCTCATGAAGAGTCCCTCCCCTGCATCCCTATAAGCCCCCTTCAGATACTGGAAGGCTGCTCTGAGGTCTCCACGCAGCCTTCTCTTCTCCAGGCTCAACAGCCCCAACTTTCTCAGCCTGTCTTCATATGGGAGGTGCTCCAGTCCCTGATCATCCTCGTATATACCCTGCAACTTCGTTCAGAATGAGCTGCTTTTCTCCAAAACTGAGATAGAAAATAATTGGTTATTTCTTTGTGCCTATTTAAAACCCCATTAACTCTGGTGACCTGCTCTTCCGAAGGAGGGGTTTGAAGTCTGATCTCTGTGTACTTTCTCCTGCCCATGTAAAAGTCTGTTTAATGAGCACCTCGGTGGTGTTGGCCCTGTTCTGGCTCTTTCTGCCTACACTGAACATGCCGCAGGTGAGCGGAGCTGCCCGGCCACAGGTCACAGGGGGAATGGCAGCGTTAGCCTCTGCTCAGGACCTGGCACTGCAGGAGGAGGAGCTGCCTGGCTTGAGCATCTCCAGCACTGACCTCCTGAGATGTGAGAGCAGGGCAGAGAGGGGGAAGCAGGCCCAGGTGAAGCGTCTGAGCGGAGGGCGTGTGTGGGAAGGCAGGAATGGATGTTGGCAGGAGAACACGGCAATTGGGGCTGGTTGGGCAAGAGTCTGGGACAAGTAGGTACTAGTAAAGGAGTACTGGAAATGAACATGGGAGTCCGAGGCTCGGGTGATAGGACCAGCTACAGGAGAGGAGTTTGGCTGGCATCAGAGGTCACACACCAGCCTAAGGGCAATACCGTGGGCTGAGAAGGGGACACCACAGAAAGCTCTCGTGAACATTTTGCCTGTTTGGCAGATAGAAGTAGTTCAGCCAGTACTTGATACCTGTGGGTACTAGTTTTGTGCTGTAATGGGGATAGTGCTGGAGTGGTTCTGTTCTTTTTTGACTTGCCCCGTTAGGGAACTCACGCTGAGATACTGCATTAAAGTTTTGAATTTTGATTTTTGAAGACTCAGCTTCTCTGTCAAGAATCCGTGCTGTAGAGCAGTCCTTACCATAAAGCTACTTTTTACATAAGGCATTAGTCTTGCTCACTGAGAGGGAGCATGCTTACTGAGAGCTGTGTGATATTTGGGTGGTTTAGTTCCAGATTGCTTAGTGTGGAGCCTGATCTTCATTTCTGCCCACTATTCAAACAAAGCTCGACAGGCAGGACTTTTCAGTTCCGTGTACTTTTTTATATGGCACTTATCGCTGAATTGCCACAAAGCTTCGTAAACCTTTAATTAATCTTTACAACACCTCTTTGATATGATTCAATTTAATCATTATTCAGGACCAGAGCCAGTAAATCTTTCTTTATGCAAAGTGAGGTGAGGTCCTGTGGGAATTTAGCCTGCAAGGTAACCAGGTGGGATCATGCAGTGCAACTGTGTATGGGTGGCACGCCAGGGTAACCCCCAGAAAGCTTCTTCCTGGCACTTCTTAACTTGCGGTGGAGTTTTACAACCATTGTGACACTCTTTGAGCATTTGGGTATGTTGAAAAGCATATATAACACTATTTACCCTGAGAAAAGCTAGCTAAGCCTTGCAATGGAAGGAGTAGAACGTCCCCAGCTCAGGGGTTTTGGCTTTATAAATATTATTTTTTTCTTTTAAATTTTTTGTGGGTTTTTTTGGGGTTTTGGGTTTTTTTGTAACCTTTTTGCTACTTCTTTTAAAACAAATCCCAGCTCAGATAAGAACAGCGGCAAACCCCGCATTCAGCCTTGTACTCGCGTGCTCTTTGGGTGCCACGTAGCTCACCACGCAGTTTAGCCCGGGCTGCTCACTCCCGTTGGAGTCGTGCTTCTAGTCCAATTACCAACACCGACATAAACTAAGTTATGATGAATATTAAGGTTGTAAACTGAGAGCCTTTGATTTTTGGGGACAGAGTACCATACTTTCATGCATGGTTTGAATGCCTGTTGGTACATGTTGTGCCTATTTGCCTGTTCATTTCTCATCATTTCAACAGATCAGCAATTCAGACCAATGATGTGACTCCTTGTCTCACTCTCCTGACCCAACCTGAGCAATCATTTTCATATGACAGTTCGATTTCTCTACCTTCTGGAAGCAGGAAGCACAGAATTTTGGCAAGAACATGACTTGTGTCATGTTTGCTCACCCCCTGCAGCTCATGTTTTAATTTTTCCTTGCGTGGGAGCTGGGATCTATTTACGATGGAATTTCCTTTACAATGGAGTGTCTATCAGAAGGAGATACTGGGGCTGTCAGGACCCCTTCCTCTTT
This sequence comes from Ara ararauna, assembly GCA_028858755.1. Classification (NCBI taxonomy): domain Eukaryota; kingdom Metazoa; phylum Chordata; class Aves; order Psittaciformes; family Psittacidae; genus Ara; species Ara ararauna. Next base: position 2,945,664 of record CM054385.1, read on the forward strand.
AGCCACCAGTCCTGTCCCAGAATAATCCCCTTTTTACCCTCTCGGAGTATGTAGACTCCATTATACCTAGGAGGACTCTGCTCTTTTCCAGCACTTTGGAAGAAGATGGTATATTACTGGTCTTGTAGTAACACAGGAAGAAAAGCTCATGCTGTTTCCATTGAAAAGCAGTTTTCATGGAGGATTTTCAGCGGTCTCTAGGTTCGATTTTGGCACTAAAAGTTACTTTTCTGGAAGGAAAAATGTCTTCCCTTGTGTTGTCCTAGAATTGGAAATGGTAACTTTGATCCACTGGGCAAGAGTAGGGTTTCACCTTCCTAGTACTGTCACAGCATTCACTGTCAGTACTTGTCAAGGCTTGAGAGCATGAACTTCTGGAGCTGATGTTTGTGTTTTGGAACAGGGAGGGCTGACCCCTTCTGAAAGGTTTTCCCTCAGACCTGGGTAGAGGGGGGTATTGTTTCCCTGAGACCTGTGACTTTGTACAGGCTTTCTCTGCAGTGAGTAAATACACTCTCTAGTAAAATCAATGCCATTTTCATGTTCCACATGCATGTCACATACTACACACGTGCACACGTATGATGTGTACATATATGCAGTTAAAACAGTTTTTCTTGTACTGCTACTTTCAGCAACACAAGGGCAACACTTTGGTAGCTGAATGTGGTGGTTCTTTTCTCTTGTTCCCTTCTAGTGGATTTAGGGGACAACAGATCCCATCAGCATCTTGGGCAAGGGTGCAGTGCTCTGGGTGGCTGGAGTTTTGTGAGCGCTGCAGTTGGTAATAAGTGAATGTGTGTTTAGGGTGGTGGGGTTTTATAGTGTGGTAAAATAATTTATTAAGGTCAAATACTGTTAAAATCGTAGAGAATAAGACCCTCAGTTGGAAAAGGATAGCGTTAGAACTTGAATGAGATTTCATTTTAACTTAATGAAGTAGTAGGTTGCAAGTTATGAAATTGGGTGCTGTAATAGGTACTTATTAACATTTCCATCCTAACACTGAGGATAAGTAATTACTTTAATGTTTAAAAGCCAAAATTAATTTCTTCTATAACAAAAGCTGTACTTGGTTTTACTGAGTGGTTCTTAGCAAGACAGTGTTGGGATTCATGCTTTTATCTCACATGGTTGTCACCTGTGTGGCCTATGATACTCAGCCTTTATGTAAGCAAGGTCAACTCTGCACACTGAAGTAGGTGTCCATACGTTGACATGGAACTTGAATTAGGTCCTGTGAGTACATCTTGTGCGTCGCCAAGCGAGTTATGAAGGGGAAAACTTTTCAAAGACTTTAGCAATCTTTGAGCTCTTTGCTTTATTTCTAAGCCCTGTAATTAGTGGTTTCTTGAAACTGGATTTGCTCCTTCCCAAAGCTGAGGGGTATGCACAGTAATTCTGAAATCGAGCCTCTAAACATGGTCTGGCTCAGAACTTCTCTAAGTAAGAAGTGTTTTAGATGCTCGAGCGCCAACCAAGCTGACTTGGAATTGGCTTTATTTCTTTAATACGTTCTCGTTTCTTGTTTTTTTTTCCTTCTCATTTCTCATATTGGAAAAATAGAAAATCTTTTCTTTGCCCTGTTAACACAATATTAGGGCACAGCAGAGTTAACAGTTCACTGTGTGCATCCAGAGGCTATGACTGTGTTTGAGACTCTTTGTAGTTTAAGATAAATTACGTTTGTGATTATATCATCAATCCTTCAGAAATTTAAATTAGTATGCAAATAACAAGGAAGATTATCAAGATTTTAATTAGCAAACAACAATTTTTCAACCTAGGTAAACTAGATTTATCGGTTGTATATTCTAGCTGCATCTTTTAAGTGTTCTCAGCCTAACTGAAGAGAACAAAGAGGAAAATGCCCGCAAATTGTGAGCTGCAAAGTGCTACCGAGGAATGAATAATATTCCTGGTAAACCTGATCTTCCCAGCCTGCTGCTCAGTTCACGTAAGCAGGCAAAGAATGCAGTCAAGACAAATCAGGTGCCATTGAACACTGCTCAGTTGTATTCCTTGTAGAACTTGGAAGATACTTGGAAGGATCACCTGGTACATCACCTCCGCTGCCCTGCAGTCCTTAGCGACTGTGGAATAGCGCTTTAGTTTTGACAGCATCAGCAGAACGTGTACTCTGCATGCTCCTGCTCACCATTCATTAAAAGAGTCTTCCATACACTCTGAGCTTTGAAATAACCAGGAGTTACAGCTTTGTGCCGCAGTGAGGGAACAGAGGGTAATCAAAGGACATAGCTCAAGTCCTGGGTCAGCATGATCCAGCTGATGGAAGCAGAGTGTGCTGCTTCCTAAATTGCTGTCTGCTGCTTTCTGAAGACAAGAAGTACCTGCTAGGGCAGCAGCTGCTGCCAGAGCCATCACACACCATCTTCTGGCCTATTTTATAGTTTGACCCAGAGAGCTAAATGTAGTTACTGCCAAAAAACCCTCAACCAACCACCAAACCTAAGTGCAGGTTGCAGTGGTGGCTTGTCTGTGTCCCTGCCTTTGTGCCTGTTTTTATTGTCCTCTTACCCTTGCCTCACTTCCTTCATGTCAAGGGTCTATGGTACAGTAAAAGAGTGCATTTAGGTTTGGAGTAGGAGACAAATAGCTTTCTGGAGGTGATGGAGGGGTACTGGAGAAGAGGGAGAAGGCTCTTGCTGATGAGAGCAGGCTTTAACTAACTGAAAGTTTTTTGAGTTGATAAATATCTTGGAGGTTTTTGATCTGGTTTGAAACGGCCGCTTCGAAATTGCAAAATATTTACAAATAGGTGAGCTGAATTTTGCATTTACGTTCACAAGGTAAACACATTTTTAAAATGTCTTCAAAAAGGTGACTAACACAGAATAAGAACTGCAGGACGGCTAAACATTTAAACAACACATAAAACCATCCAGCCCCCAGTGCAGACAAGCCAGTAGCAGCCACTCCAGGAGGGCTTGCAACTCGAGATAGTTTGGGGCATCACTATGTTTTTTGTTTCCTTGGCGGTTCTGTTCTTATTAGGCCAGCAGGGAGCTGAGAGCAGGATGTCTGCTGGCTTGGGCCTGCAGGCAGTAGAGAGCTTCCTATCTTGAGTGACCCAGTGGCTTATGATGGATGCAGGCAAGTACATATGCACACTCATAAACAGATTTCTTTGCTAGATACGACTGTTTTCTAAGCAGGATTGCCTAAGTTAGGGTATGATAAGAATGAATGAGAATATGCAAATTCTTTTGCTACAACTTAATATCAGGCCTAAGGAAGTCCACTGGTAATAATAAAAACATGTTTTATAATGTCTGGCATATTGTTGAAACCTTTGGCTAGCAGAGGGCTGGTAAAACAAGAAGGAATGCACTGGCTTTCATTCAGAGATGTTCTTCCTGGTAGGGCTTGCTTTTATTGATTTATTTTCTAGGGCTGTGAAAAAGAGAAGGTAGTTCGTGATTAAAGATCTTGAGATGGCTGCTTGTAAGAAACTAGAAATGCACCTCTGAGCATCCTGGGGATTTCATACATTTTAACTGTATTCCTTATCATATCTGAACATATTTAAAAGCAAACGCCCCATCTTGATTAAATGAGACTTTTCCTTTACTTTTTACCTGTGAACTGTATTCTAACTGAAAGAATAAAACCCGAGGTGGTGAGCGTGGCAACTGTGAAGTTGGGTGTGTGGAAAACCAACAGCAGTGTTTTCCCTTCAGGCACATCGCCACCTAGCAGCTGTTAACTACACTTGCTCATGTTTTGGCTGAAGAAAAGTAGTAAAACCTGTAGCTAAGTACTCCTGCTTTATTCCTCCACCTCCTCCTTGTGAGGTATCAGCTAAAAGGCAGTGTATCATAAATACCTCTCTGACCTCACGAGGTGCAACACATATTTCTGTCCATTCAAAAATGGAATTATACTGAGCAGTGCTGGATGCTGTTCTACATCAGAGTGTGTCTCACCTCTATAAAGACTGTTTTGGGCTTTTTTTTTTCTACATTGCAAAATTGGTCACTGTAGAAATAGTTCCTGCTGATGATCAAGGTTGAAATGGCAGTTGTGCCCAAGTGAATGGCTTGAACACTGTTCTTTTATGGTGTTGATTCTCAGCTGGTGTCATGCTGAGAACAGACTGGTTTGGGTTGGAAGGGACCTTAAAGCTCATCCGGTTCCAGCCCCCTGCCACAGGCAGGGACACCTTCCACTGGAGCAGCTTGCTCCAAGCCCCTGTGTCCAGCCTGGCCTTGAACACTGCCAGGGATGGGGCAGCCACAGCTTCTCTGGGCACCCTGTGCCAGCGCCTCAGCACCCTCTCAGGGAAGAGTTTCTACCTAAGGCCTAACCTGAACCTCCCCTGTTGATGGTTTAACCCATTATCCTTTGTCCTATCAAAAATACATATTTAGCCTCCTAGTTCTGACAGTGGTGACTGACCTGTTCTTTAGAACTTCCTTTTGGTTGGTTGGTTGGTTGTTTTTTTCCTCATTTGCTTTCCTTGCCTCGGAATACTTCTGTGATAAGAGATTTGTGTGTGAAGACTGAATTTTCTGTCTGTATTAAAGTGCATTAGAAGACCACTAACAGCTTTAAGAGACTGATCTCATCCGCTTTATAGGATGATGAGAATCAAATCCAAAGTACTTCAGTGGGACCTCGAGAGTGATTCAGGACACGTGTGGATTTTCAGCTACCTCTAGGGGATGCTGTTGTGTTAAAAGTTCAGTGTTTCAAACATTTTGTTCATAGATAGTGGTATTTATCTGCCTTACAGAAGAAAAGTGTGTGCAATCCTGTAAGAAGTATTCTAGCTAATATGAAGCAGAGATACTCCGGCACGGAACTGTTTGCAGCTATCAATATGTAGAGCAGCATGACCATAACAAAGGCCTGGGGTGATGTTAATAGCTGTTTTTTTCCATGTGTATTGCATTTAACCTGCTGATGCATCAATTATTGCTTCCAGTTCAATGAATGGTACCTCACAGTGGTGAAGTGTTTGATGGACAGCAGTCTGAATCACACAGTTGGGAATTCTTTGCTGTCGAGAACAGAGTCCTTTATGGTGACCCATATTTAAGCGAGTATTTAAAGTTAATGTCTGCTGGTTGATGGAGCTATTTTCTTTCAAGGAATGATTTCTTATGAATGGATTTCTGGTTTAGAATGCTTGAGATACATTTACTTGTGTGATTTCTCCCCCTGTTCTTTCACCAAGCATTGCCTTTCAGTATAGATATTTTAATTTAGAAATTCAGTGTTCGGTACCAGTTTATTATTATTTAATCTGAAGCATCTAAGTTCATTACACAACATTTGACAATGTTAATCCCAGTGTGTCCTGCACTGCTGAAAGCCATTCACATATTAAAGTGATCACTACTTTCTAAAAACCTGTAGACCAGTGTCTACTATTCTAATGAGGAAGAGTTAACTTCTTCATTAGTGTCTGCACAGGACTACTGAGTGGTCAGGGAGCTGCAGGCAATCCCCAACCTTGCTTTTCCAGGCAACTTGAGAAATATGTATCTTTGAAAACAGAGGGGAATTCACATTGGACTTTGAACTGTAATGCCCTTCTGTAGGTAACACACTGTGTGCAAGCCCTCTCTTGTAGACCGCTGCTCTAAATAAGTTTAGAATATTCATTTCTTCCTCATCACCTGCATTTTCTGGAGAAAACAGTCAAGTATTTTAAATTGGAAAAATTAAATTCTTAGCTCTTCGTATCCTTCCCAAGCATCCATTAAATGTGCTGTATTAAGTGATTTCAGGGATGCTCTGTATAGTAAAAACTGTACATATCAGAAATACTTTTCCCCAAAAGCTTTGTGATACTTCAGTAAGAAACGTGCCTCTCTTTTGCTAATGTTGTAGGTATAGATTTTTGTTGCAGTTTATATCTTAAAGGTCTTAGGCTTCTCTTGATGCGTTCATGAAATAGCTCGTTTAATCTGAAGCATTAGCATAAAATATCTTTGAGTTTGAGTAGGCACAACATGATCTGCTGTATAAAACTTCTAGTCCCCCTGCTTAAAAATCATAATGTTCTTTATTAAAGACATTTCCCTTCCTACAGAACAGCACACACTCCTTCGGGCTGGAGATGTGTGGTGCAACTTTTGTGGTGACAAATCCTTGTGAGGCAGAAAAGCAACTGCAACCTTTTTATGAGGTACCATCCAAGAAATGTACTGTTAGCGATGAGGACCCGTAAGTTCTTACACCATGTTGAAGTCTCAAAAGATTAATTGCACTTCCAATTAGGAGTGTGCCCTTGTTGCACATAAGCAATCAATAAAAGGCCTTCATCTTGACCCGCATCTTCCCAGCAGCGCGGAATTCCAGCTAGGGGATTTGTTGCCTGCTGTGTTGAATTCAGCTCTGTTGGGCTTTCTCCTGCAACTGAAGCACGTGGGTAGGATGACTTTTTTGTATCTCAGGGGAGGAAAAACCTTATTTGGGTTCTAGGGAATCTTCCCAGGAGATAATTTTTGTGTTCCTCTTTATCAGTGTAAAGTAAGTTATCTGGTCTCACTGAAATACCCAGAGCATTCAAACGGTACTTCTCAATGTCTTGACAAAATGTTGCTCCACAGGTTGCCTCTGTAATGTAACCCAAACTATTCTGTGATTCTATTTGATGATCTTCCCCTTTTCTAACAGAGGGGAGAAATTCTCAGGTGGAAAGGGAAGTTTGTTTCTGGTTCTCAACGGCTCTCTGCTCCTGTGTGTCCTGTTAGAACTCCTCATCCCACAAGGGCAGGATGTGTTCTGAGCCAAGCGGGCAGAGGGAGGCAGGGGGAAGATCAGGACTCCATTAGCTCAGCTTTTTCTTTTCTTTTCTCTGCTGTCTTACACCAAACTTTCCCAGTATTTATTTCTCCTTTTCTATCAACTCAGACTTCAGGTGCTGATCAGCCACAGGAAATGCAAACTGATGCCCATCAAGTGAGCACATGCTTATTACCAGTGCAGGTGTTCTGCCCCCTTATGATAAGCGTTTGTGGCTGAGGTCTGGGCTGCAGAAGGGCAGCCACAACCTGAGGGGAGAGCAACTCCTGCAACAGTCACAGACTGGTTTGGGTTGGAAGGGACCTTAAAGCTCATCCAGTTCCACTGCCACGGGCAGGGACACCTTCCATAGAGCAGCTTGCTCCAAGCCCGTGTCCAACCTGGCCTTGAACAGTGCAGGGATGGGGCAGCCACAGCTTCTCTGGGGACCCTGTGCCAGCGCCTCAGCACCCTCACAGGGAGGAACCCCCATCATCGGTGAGGTTGCAACTGTATCTTCAGCAGTTGTTAGAAGCGCAAGATGTTTAACCGGCTGTAACAACTGCACCGTGCCTGTGTCCTGCCTGACCTGTGGCAGTACGTGTGTGCAGTACATGGCCCCCGCACCTCGTTTCTCCAGCTTTAGTTGCGCTCGTGGCCCCAGAGCTGCTGTTCTGCTCCGACCGTGTAAAACTGTTCTTTTCACTGCCCCAGCACTGTGCTTGCCCGAGGCCGCGCCAGGAAATGAAGTAAACGCGCAGCAGAGCTGAGCTCACCCCGGCGGACGGGCCCCTGCCCGGCGCGGGCCGCCCTCCTCCCCTCAGCCGCCCGGCGCGCTGTGCGCATGCGCGGCGGGGCGCGCGCAGCCCGCGTGTCCGCGCAGGCAGGCAGGCAGCGCGCGGCGGGCCGCGGGCGGGACCGCGCCTTTGTCCTCGGCGTCCTCCCGGGCCTCTCTCCCCGCGCTCCCGCTCCAGCCGCAGCACGTTCCCTATGGAAGCACGCAGACCGTGTTAGTTCCCCGGAGCTCGGCAGGGACCGTGTGTGCGCTGTAACCCCTCCGCGCTCCCCCCTTCACCTCACCCCCAGTGCGGGTCCGCGGGAGGCTGCGCCCCGCGCTGGTACCGCTGGAAGCCGGGCGCGTCCTGGCCGCCCCCTCCCCGAGCCCCGGCGGCAGCGAGCGCGCTGGTCCGTTCTGCCAGCACGATAAATGCTGTTTATGAAGATGGACCTGTTGAACTACCAGTACTTGGACAAGATGAACAACAACATCGGCATTCTGTGCTACGAAGGTAATGGTTCCGCGCTGCGGAGCGCCTTTTGTCGGTGCGGGTCCTGTTCCTAAGCGCGATTTCTGCTCTGGAAAAGGAGTCGCGGTCGGTCGGGGGCACCTCGCGGTGTGTGCTGCTAAAGCTTAGTTTAGAGAAAGGGTTTTAGTTCTTTTTAATTGCCCTTTTTTGGGGGGAAGAGGTTTGTAAAGAGTATTTTTACTGTCAGGTCCTGTTTTCTCGCAGGCACGGTCCGTTCGGCCGGTTTAACGGGCCGCGCTGCTGCCGCGGCAGGCAGGGGGCTTGCGGCAGCGCCTGTAGCTGCACCAGAAGTACTTTGTCAGGCGAGTCCGAGAGTTACCCGGCGTCGGTCCCCGTCACCCTGCCCGCTCTGGGGCCAGAGGCGGTTCCGCGGCGGGTGGGCCCCGGGCACTGCCCGCAGCGGGGCCCCGAGGCCCGGTGTTGGGGCCCGGCTGGGTCCCGCGGGCCGGCCCCGGGGCTGGCGAGGCGCCGGCGGCAGCACAGAGCCGCCCATTGTTCGGCTTCTCCTTCCCCGCACGCCTCGCAGAGCCCCGGCGAGAGGCCGCCCCTCGTCCGCCCCCCCGAGAACCGCCCCACGCTCCTCTCCCCGGGGAAAGAATTACACAACTAGTTGGAAAACGCAGGTTTTCTGCTCTTCCCTGGACTCCGAATATTAACTTATGTTGTCTTCAGCTAAGGTTTGTTCTTGCTCTTGTTAGCATTCACAGCCCTGCTTGGAAGTTAGTTGCTTGAGGTAATGGGGCGAAACTCTTAGTCGAGTGGAGTTTTATCTACGTGCAGTTTGAAGAAGTGGTTATGGCTTGGCTTTGACTGGAAAGAAAGGCACCATTGAGCTAATTCAGCTTGGCAGTAGGGCTGTTTTTGCTGTAGCCACACACAAGCATTGCAGAAATCTTTCTTCTGATTCAGCAGGAACATTTTCCGCGTTCATCTGGAAAATAAACTTGCTGTAGTTGTCAGGGAAGAAACAAGAAGGGCTGTGCATAGGATTGGGGGCTATCTGTTCCCACCCTTCAGAAAGAGCCTAGGCCCGAAGGCAGGGAGCTGAGCCTCCCTTTGGAAAACACCATCTTCTATCATTAAACTAGCATGGCCACATAGCTTTCCTTTGGGAAGTGCAGGGGCTCCCTGTTATCATCTCTGTTCCATTTTTCCTCTTCTTTTCCTTTTCTTTCCTGCACAAAATATGTATATATTTGCTTGAATAAAGCTCTTTTACAGAAGATTGAGCTTGCCCATTAGTACTGAATAATACAGAGCTGCAATTCAATAGAGTTCTATTTCCAAGCTCTTTCTTCTCCTGTGCTTTCTTCATTACAGCAGGAAAACTAGTTAAAAAAGGGGGAGAGGAAGAGGAAAAACAACTTTCAGGATCCTTTATCTTTTTCATGGCTCTCTGCAGTAACCAGTGTTTTCTTTGGAAGCAGCTGACAACTATTGATGTAAACGTTGAAGTTTTGCATAAAATTCTGTTTACATGGTACATATTCCTGAGTGTTTTGTTGACTAAGGCAGAAAAACTGTAGTTTTGGCTCATTAGTTCATTTCATTTTAATTATGCCTGATATTTATGGAAGGTTGTTTCCAGTTGCTTTTTCCCTTACCCTCTTTTCCAATAGTTGTTACTTAACCAGATCTTAGCTTTAATAGCTCAAAGGCAAAAGAACAGCTTAAGGAATACACTCTACTGTAACAGTCTTTGTTTAGCTTGAACATCTGTTGCTATTTTCCTTATTCTGGAAGTTAACATGTTTAACACTAAAATAAACACACACAAAATGAAGAAAAGAAAAGCAAAACTTCAGTGGTGTTTATAGTGAGGTGTTTATATCCCAGTGGTTTAAAAAGTATAAACACCGGCAACATCTGCACTGAACTCGAAGGGTGTTTTGGAGATGCCTACAGATCTTCCATGCCTCTGCCATTGTATTTATTGTTGAAGTGAGTTGAGTCAGCAGTGATGGATCTTGTCTTTTCAAAGACACTGCTGTGGTAGTAACTATCCTGACAACAAAGTGCCCTTTCAAACTCAATTAATTAGGATTTATAGAAGGTCATACTTGAACTACTTATAAATAGATGTCTTCCTGAGAAGTACTTTGCAGATGTAGGGTAAGATACAAATACATTGTATGATGCGAAAATAGGTTTGGAATTTCAGAGGAAAGAATTATGGGCCTATACGCCATGGGAAGTAAATGTAAGAAGTAGGAAAGGTTCTTCCATCGTGTGCGTTTGGCAGCCCTTTGGTTCAACATGGAGTAGAAGAATATAATTTGTGTCCCTTGACAAGCCCTGCTTTTTCTTGCCCAGCAGAGTTGCAGATAGCAACTTGTTATGTGTAAGCTTCAGGTTACCGGGTTAATGCCAGCCCTTGGTGAGTCTTCCTTGACTGGTAGGTGCAAGAAATCTCAGCTGTGCCTTAATCCTGCTCCTAAGTAGCGTCATTCATGATCATGCTCCATTGAGTATGGGAACTTTTATTGACAGAGTGCTGTTTATCTGCTCTATGGACAGAAGAGTGTCCTTTTGTTGAGGTTGGTGGAAATAGTAGATCGAGAAGTTCTCCGTAGCTGTTAAGAAATAATGTCATGTTGCAGATGGAGCTGACTGCCTTGTAATATGGAACCTTAACTGAACTTTGCCTTCAACCTTAATTGAGGTTACCTCAACACTGTGAGATTAGTCTAACCCTGGCACAGGTTGCCTAGAGAGGTTCTAGAATCTCCACCTTTGGAGATGTCCACAACCTGACTGGACATGGCCCTGAGCAACCTGTCCTAGTTGAGCTTGGCTTTGAGCAGGAGGTTTGGACTAGATGATCTCCAGAAGTGTCTTCTAGGCTCAGCACTTCTGTGGTTCTGTAATATGATGGAAAGTTCTTCACACTCGTATAATAAAGAGCCACAGGCAGCAAAAGGATTAGAACCAGAGATGAGGTGAGAGAGCTTTCTGAAAGGGTGTCCAAAACTTTGAATCACAGATTAAATCTATTTCCTTTCCTTAGAGTTTTTTGCTTCATACCAATAGTTGGTGTCCTTTTGAGTGTTTTCTTAATATCGTTACTAGTTTTGAGCTCCTGGTGACGCCCTGTGATAATCTCAAGTCTGATTGATGCTTTTGGAGGAAAATGTTAACAACATGGTGGGTTTTTCACCAAGTTGCATAAAAAAGACTGTTTCAGTTTTGTCTCCCTCTCCAGTGAAAGAAAATTGTAAGTCATTCAAATGAGAATGTTTAGTCTTTGCCAGTGGGAAAATGATGGTTGCATTGGCAATGATCAACTATTTGAAGCAATTTATTGTGAGATACTTAGTGCAGTAAGAAGGGAAAGAAGAAATAATTAGAGAATTGTCGACTTGTCATCTGGATGCTGATTTTTAGCATGAATGCATCTGATATCCTCCTACTAAACATTTGCTGCCAGTTATCAACAATGGCCAGTTTAACAGTAGTGCTTTCATATTGTTGTTTTCTCCCTAATGAGCTCAGAGACATCAGAAAACTCTTGGGAGGCTGCTGCCTCACCAAGGTGCTAAGGCCATGAAGCAGAACCATTCCATACCAGTCTGTAGTCTGGCATTCCCAGTGCTTCGTCTTGAATAACAAGTGCTTGATCTGGGCATGTATTCAGAGGTGGAACATCTGCATCTTGTTTTGCAATGGAAACTCACGTAACTTTAGCTTAATATTCTTTTTCAGAGAGCTTTGTGTGTGAGGTAATGGCAGGAGGGCTCAGTTAAACAAAACAAATCACAGGTAATCCTGCTGTTTGCCTGGTGCTGGGGCAGTCTAGCAAGTTTCGGCTCCTTGTTTCCAATAGAATATGTATGGGAAGGTGCAGCCTCCGAGCAGAAGATCTGTTCCATTTAGTTGTTTGTCTGAGGGAGTGTACAGATGGTTGTATGTTGGAAGGCAGATTTCTGTCTTCCTTCCTCTCGCTCCCATTTTCAAATGCTTTGTGTTATTACTACATTCTCAAGGCCTGAACTGCTGTGCTGGGAAAGGTATAAAGAAATGCAATAAGATGCTAGGCAATCCCCCAGGCCTGTTACGTTACTTGGAGCACACGAAATAGTTATAGAGAGTTCTCTGGACAGAGAAGGCTGGATTTCTTTTTATTTAATGAAGAAAATTGGATCCAGATTGATTGATAGAAACCCCACCCCTTCTTGCTTTCAGGACAGCTTACATTAGTTAGTGGCATATTACATAATTACTTCACTGACTTCCTGTAACAATGGAGCATTAGTTGGCTTCAGCACGGAGCTTGCATAGCTAACTGTCATCTTAGCACACTGCAAGGCATTTTGAATATCTGCCTATCTTCCTCAAAAGCCGGTTGAATGTTTGGTACCGAACGAGGAGCCTGAAGTAGATTCTGTTAACTTCGCTTGCTTTTTAATGAAACATGATGCGTTTTCTTAAGTTCTAAAGAATAGTTGCCACCAGTTTTCTTTGCTGACCTTGTGTTTCACTCTGGGTTTTATAACATCACTTTCTCCTGTTAGCTCCAGAGTTTGGTTTAGTTTCTAAATATACAAATCTACTTTAACACTATTCTTCTATTAAGAATTAGCGGAATAATAAACGGGATAAAAATCTCCTTCATGGTGAATTACGTGTTCTTACTTGTAATGCAGTGTAAAATTTCTGTTCAAAGTCATGTAAATTAAGTTGCACCTACATAATGTTCCCCATTTATAGAACGTTCTGTGGGGTTTGCTTTTTCAGTGTCTTTTATCTACAGGAAGAAACAAAGAGCTCCAACTTCACAGTTGGGCTTTTCTTACTCATTTCCTCTGAGCATGAAGCTGGGAATATCCTCTTTAGTTACTGACATCAAAATTCAGTGTATTTTCCTCATTCATCAAAGGCAAGATAGATTTACGTCATACTTAAGCATTTTTTTCCCCCTGGAGTTCTGTTGCTCTCCTCACCCTTGCTGCTAGTTGAGCATTTGTGCTGAGAGCTCAAACAAGGAAATTAAAACCCCAGATGTAATAGTGGGTTATGCCACAACTTTCAATAGATAAGATAGGCAGCACCAGTGAGGTTTGTAGCGGTAAGTTCAATTCTCTGTTAATGAGCAATTTGGTTAAAGGCTGTAACTTGTTACTCACAAGTCAAATTTGTTACAGTGCCAGGTCTCTTTGGATATAAATCCAGGGATTTTAGGAGACGTTGAAAAAGCTTAAATTGCTCCGGAGTTTGAACAATGCACTGCATTGTATGGAGAACTGTTAGGGGAAAAAATAAAGCTTAAACAACAGTCTTCATTGTGCGCCATCTAAAATTATGAATGAAAAAGTTCATCCATATGTATTTGGCTTGCCTTTTTTTTTAAATATCTGCTTTGCATGAAAATAGTTGTCTATTAATTTCTGCTTGAGGATTAATACAGATGGGCCTTTATATTTGATTTTGGATGAATAGACTGCAGAGTCTTAGCAGGCTGCATGCAGACGGTGTGCCAAGCAATTTAGCAAAGTTGTTTACACGAACAATAATCCAGCAGGACAGAGCCTATAATTTTTCCCTGATAATAGTATGAGATAGTGATGAAGACAAGGTTCTGGAGGAGTGTTTACAAAACTGCTATTATACTTTCTCGGTGTTAAAGAATCAGGAGTGCTTTTGGTTTTAATTTGTTTCTTAAAGCCAGCCAATTTTTCCTTCATCATGCAGTTTGTATCATCTCTGTGAAAATTACTTTACAAATCAGCATGGAACGGTTGCTGGACACACGGAGCCATTGTTCCCTTCTCTTTTGGTGAAAGCCATGTGCTTTGGGGAAGAACTGGCTGCGCGCTGCAGCACTGCTAGAATTTGGTGTGGTAGCCCTGTGCCAAGGCTGGGGGTGCAGTAGCCTATGTGCTGTGAGTGCCACAGTCCACAGTTTTAATTGCTTTTGGTGCTTCATCTAACAGCTTTTTTTTAAGAATGAGCAGGCATTCTCCTGCCTGTCTCCATCAGTCGATGTAATGGCACATGTCGCTTCTGAGGACCAGCAAGTACCTTTGGAGCCTTGGTGGGACGGAAAGAGAGGCCATGGATCATCCAGCACAAGTGCGGTTTCCAGCAGGCAGTTGGGCTCTTAATTAGGTTTATCTCTGTCAACTTGTAAACCTCATGTTACGGGTGGATGGAGTTGAAAGAGTCTTATTCTTAATATTAGTAGTAGTTTGGCACCGATTATAAGGTAAGGCAAGCTTGGAGCGTTTTAGTTGTTAGGACAGAGCTCCAAACAGCTTTTTCTTGTGTAACCTCAGTGAGGGTGAAGTAACAGTGTTCCTAGGATCACCGCAGCATGGGTTCTAGCCAGAGAGTAAGTCATCCAGAAACTTCAGTGAGATAGTTGGTGAGTCTTTATCAAAGATCTTTAGGTGCCTAGTTTTAATAGGAATGTAAGTCCTGACAATCTCAGGTGAACAGCAACAGCAGAATGGGGGACAAGAGTGTGAAAGGAGGGTGGGATGTTTCCTTGCCTCTGTTTCCCAGCGCTGGCTGGTAGCGGAGTTTTTAAAGTAACACTTTTGGTTTTTCTTCACTTTTTAGCTTTATTGTTGCTAGTGTTAGAAACAAGAACTTGTTACACATAGTAGTGCATGGCGCAGCTCACCTTTTCCCTCCAATAATGTAACGAGGCACTGCGCCTCATTGTGTCCTTGAAGGAAATGTTAATCCACACTGGTGTGCATGGATGTAGGGAGATAATATCTGGCATAAAGTGGAATGTTACAACTTTTGGGGCATAGGAAGAGAAAAGAAAATATACCTTCATGAGAAACGTGCCTCTGCTACAAGAGTCTATCTTTCATTGCTTTAAGACATGTTCTTTTCACTCATCATTTCGGAGTGTTCCTTGTCAACTGTGAGACTCAAGCACTGTAGTGTAGAACTTTCCTCCTGTTCTTCCAAACGTTGCTAGCAGGTTCCAGGAATATATTTGCTCTCCCATGAAAAGTTTGGAACCAGTTGCGTTTAAGAATGAGTAGTTTTTCATGGAAACCCTTTGGAGAGGACAGACATGGAAACCACTGAGCATTACACCTCCCTGGTTTGCAAGGCTTAATATTTATCCTTTAGCATGCAGGAATAGGTTGTAGTGAGAAGCGAGAAAGATTTGGTAGATGAGGCTTTCTTTTGGGTTTTTGTTTTTTTTTTTTTCCAGGACAGGAATGTCACTGCTTTATGGGAATATAACTCAATATCGAAATATGTATTAGGTTTTATTTTAACCATAATGGCAATTAACCATAACCCAGCAAGCTTTTGCTTTAAGAGGAGTGAAAACCGAAGCTGTTAAGTGGAACTTTTGGAAAGCTGTTGTCTTTTTGGGAATGAGTATTGACTTGTTTTACAAATGGCATTAGAGATGGTATTGTGACTTACAGTTTTGTTATAGTTCATGTTTAGTATGTCTCACTTCTGAAAGTAAACTCAGATATCTGTAAAATCAGCAGCTTTTGATGCTTTCAGAGCAGAAGTGTTCAGAAAACTATTGTTTCTTGGCTCCAGCGTGCTAAGTTGGTTGGAGTTGTTTTCTCAGTGATGCATTGCTAATTGTAATGAAATGGCCAAATGAAGAAAATAAAAGTTGTCCAGTCATAAGGAAACTATTTCCATGAATCTACATTATCTGGGAAGACCAGTAAATGCCATGTGAGAGCTAGCCAAGTAAAATAAGACTATTTAGTTGTTCTGTTTATGTTTTTTGGAAAGTAATCCATTCTAAAGGAGCTCTAGAAGAAGTACTCTTAGCATACAGAAAAAGAAGTTGACATAACTATGGCACCTCCTTTGTGGTGGTTTTATACAGAACACGTTAAATGAAGAAGGGGTGAGGGAAGTGCTGTGTGATTCATGCAGGACAAGTTTGAACCCAGCCAGTTTCTTGGATTTAGTATAAATATTTATGGCATTGAAGGGGATTTTTTCCTTAATATGCTTCCTTGTGCTCTGGATCTTTTAGATGTCCTTCTCAGACACCTGGTGTGCATTGCTGCTTGTTTAACCCCCACCCTTCACTTTTCATGCTGTGGCATCTCAGAGAGCTGTCGCAGTCGCTCTGTGGTTGCTGTAAATGGAATCTCCTATAGCCGGACGGGAGACTGCTGATGTGCACACTTTTCCTGCTGAATCCTCTAAAACCAGTGGCTGCAGTTACGAGAGGTGAACGCTTTGCTCGTCTTGCTGTAGGCATCATACTTAGCTATTTGCCAAAGGGGTCAGAACCAGGAATTCCAGCATTAGCGCAGTGGTGGTTACAGATTCTTGGCTAGTTTCAAAAAGCTTCCTTATCAACGTTATAAAATCAATCTAACTCAGCTCAACTGCCAACAAAAATTATCTGCCTTTAAAAATCCTTAAAAGTCCTAATTTTTCTGACAGTGACAGCTTTGAGGTACTTGATGCTTGCCTTACAGGCTGGTCTGTGTGGATGTACTGAGGTTTTCTTTGTAGTACAGTAAAGTGAACACTACCCTATTTGTTTTCAAGTGTTTCTCAATGAGTCCATTTAGAAGCAAGTATGGCAACAAACATTTTAATACTCATTGTAACTTAATTATGTGTGTGTATATATATATATATATAAAATTCTCTTTGCAGAATCCTAGTCCTCACAGCCTACCTCCAGTAGTGAATGTTAGAGGGGAAAAAAAGAGCTGGAATGAGTTAAATTCACAGAAATAAGGGATAAAGCAGACAGCAGCATTCAGAGCTCCTCGACTTCAGTAAATTGCTGTAGCTCCTAATCCTCACTGTGCTCTGTTAGTGAATAGAAAGTGTTTTTACCTATTTGTTTTGAGATGTGCAAAAAAGACTGTAATTAATGAGCTTAGCAGATTAAAAACTCTGACACTTGAATTGAGGATACATGACCTAGATGCTCTTTGGTCAGCAGTCATGGAGCTTTTGGACTAGAACCTGTTGTGACTGTAGTTCTGATCTATAGTGGACCTGTTCTAAGTTGAGGCGGTGAAATCTGGTTTTGGTGGAAGTAGTTGAGTCTGTTGAGCTGGTACAGGGAATGAGATCCTACAAAGGGTAGCAGGGTGGAAGAGTTTTAAGTTCCCCTATTTGAGCCGCAGGACCTTTGCAGGTCTGTTCTTTTATATTTGAGGCCTGTTGAGTTGCATAAAAGGAATGTACCCGCTTACACTGGCAGTTAATTTTATATTCTCTTCAGAAGATGAGCTGGGGTAAGAAACTTCAATTAAATAGCAGGCCAGTTGTGGTCATGTCACTCAGGCATGCTGATAACCCGTTTCTGACCTAAAGCAGTGCTTCCAAACCTTTTTAATTAACACAGTATCTCATTGCCCTGAGGCACTGTTTGCTTTCATTCAAAACTTCACAGTGGTATTTAATAGAGTGCCTGCTTAATTATGGAGTGGAACATCTTTAATGTGTGATGGAGGTAGGGATCTGCAGAAATGTTGAGCATGTACATCATTCAAGTAAAATGGGGAAGGATTTAACGGATAGTGAACTGAAGAGTGATATCATAGTAATGTAGTGAGAGATTTAATCGTGTGGAGCTGCTATCCTGTGAGTGGTGGGTCACAGGCATACAACTGACATTCTTTGTTACCTTGGTTTTATCAACCCATCTGCACTTCCCTGTCTGTTCTGTGTCTGGTCAGGAATGAGTTGCTTCCGCGGCTTAGAAATGAACAAACGAGGAACCTGGAGTTAAGTTAATCAAAGGGGAGATTCAGCTGAAGACTAGCTGGTATAGGGGGGAGGAAGACAAGGCCCTCATTAAAGGGCTTTGAAAAGTGGAGTGTACCTTTGGTACTGCTCACCCATTCCAGTCTCGTGACTGTCAAGATAAGTTCAAAAATATGAATTTCTGCTTGTTCCTGCTCTTCCAGGAGTTCTGGAAAACCTGCCCTCAGTGCCCAGAAAACTGGGAGAAAGGCAATCCAGGCAGCATGTCATTTCTTGGGAGCCGACTCAATCCCTCCCTCTAGCTTTCCAGCCTTGTTCCCCTTGGACAGAACATGTATTTTAAGTGACCCTGCAACTTGGCCCCATAAAACACCTCCTTCTTGAGAAATAAACAGTTCAGCTATGACTTAGACAGTGCTTCCATCTATCCCTTAGCACCATGGGCTGCTAGATGCTCCCTTTTATCTCTCTGAATCTGACAACCTCTGGCTATCGCGGTCACTGGATAGGAGTGCTGACTGTTGGAGTGAATAGGAGCATTAACTCAAATCCATTATCTTCAGTCCTCTTGAGGAGGAATTAATAATCTTCTCTGGTACCAAGTTTTCCACAGCTGAATCATCTAGTGGAATGAGGGCTTTCAAGCTCTTGCACTCTGTGGTTACCTGACATTTTTCTGTGGATCTCCTCATCGCCAGTTGTCTTCCCAGGAAAATCACCTACCTCAATTGCACATCATGAACCCTGCACTAAAAACTCCTGTGTCAGAGGCACACAATTAGTTTTCTCTCTTTCCTGAGTGGTGGCATGTACCTGTTTGTTTTGGAAAGATAATCCTTTGGGCAACAGTGGGGATACTTTGATGTACATTTCCTTATACCACCACCCATGCTCCTAGAGGAATTATGTATGGCATCCTTTCCCCTCCGTCTCAGGAGCCACACTGTTCTCTGTGCTCTTCTAGAAGATGAAGCCCTTACAAGTTTTTGGTTATTAAAACACTACATGTGAGCAACATCTGAAGGCTGCTCTCGGGTTGTGTCTCAGAATAATACAAAGCTAGTGGGCTGAAGGATATATATCATCCAACCTTGTGGTGCTTAAGATGAGCTTGAATTCATTCTCTTCTACTGGCTGAGGCACTGGCTGGGTCATATCTCAGCCTACTGCCATCAGTTACAGTAGAACCCTGCACGCAAGGAGTTGGCAAGCTGACACATCCTCCTCATTTTCTATGTAAATAGCATGATCAAAAGACTATCTTGTTTTCATCTGAATGGCTCGTGTAGTTTGCTGTTGGATTCAGAGTGCTTGACTGCACAGTTGCTACTGCTCTCTTGCTTCCCCTCTGTGGAAGGGATTTTGGAGCCCATTTTGAAGGACAAAGGGATGTTGTTCTTTACAATGGATTCTTTGTGGGAGATGGGTTGGAATTGTTCTGATGCTCTGTGGATTAAAGTCTTCAATATTCTGCCCATCTTGGTTGAAGGGGCTCTGTGTTCTTAGATACCGTGAGTCCGTTTCGGACAGGCTGCAGTCAGGTAGCAGAAAACCAAAACTGGGATTGAAGTTTTTCTGGCATTCCTTAGGCCAAATGGCATTTGCTCATTTCACCTCGGTTTAGGAAGAACGTCATGTTGGTGACAAGGAAGGCGACAGCAGCTCCAAGTCATGGGTCCATGTGCATGTGATGATGAAGCCTTGTCTCCAATGCCATCTCCTCCTGCCCTGTGGCCACAGTTTCTGCTGTTTGGCTGCTTGGCCACATGCCATGTGGGGAAGATACCGTAGCTGAGATGCTTTTGCTTGTTACTGTCCTTGGGTTATGTTTCTAACTTCCCATCTTGAGGCTACTTGTGCGCTTCTAATAGGAATCCAGTCAGGGAACACAGCACTAAGCTTTGCAGGGCCTGCACACAGTACAGTGCTCTGAACAGTGACCCTACTTCATTCCAAATCCATTCCAAAGGGAGCCACCCATGTATGTACATCTTTTACTAACATTTTGAATGTATTTGCTTTTGTGTTTGTATTTGAAAAATACAGAACTTACATCCCCACTCTTGAGGGCCTTCTACCTTTCAGGTAGGGAACTTCAGGGAAAAATAAGATGAGAATGAAAGCAACGTTGCTTGAAAGTGCAATATCAGATTTCACAGTTGGTTTAGAAAGCTCATTTGCTTGATGCTCTGTGATTTTCCACATGTAGCATAGGAGAATAATGTGAGAAAAGGTGTTTGGAGCATGTTTATAGCAAAGTACAGTACAAGCTTTCAGTATGTCTAAAAATAGGCTCCAATTTAAGTAAGTGGGGCATTTTTATTACCTCTTCATAGTACCTGTTGCTTCAAACCCTCATGAAAGTAACTGTACAATTCATTGGATTTCATTGTATTATGACCCCATTACAAGCGAACATCTCAGAATCAGTGTTTTAAGCATGTTTGCTGCAGAACATGTTGACTGTGCTCGTCTCCACTAGAGACATTGATTACCCAGAGCAATAGTCTATAGAGTTTAATTTATGTCATAGGGTCATAGCTGTGACATATCAGCCCGGCAGAGCAGAACGTGGTGTTTCAGACCACCTTCTATCTACATTACTGTCCACTGACAGAAACTATCAAAAAAGCCTCAGAGGGAGGGTAGCAAATATTTTCTGTCTACTTAGGAAGAGTTACTTGAATTTGAGCTTTCACAAACTGAATTTCCTATGTGTCTCTTTACCATTGCATGGAAATAGATGGTTGTATCATTGAGTATGTTGAAATATTGCTTAAGCACCCAGTCTAACAAATTTTTGTGCTATGACCTTGCTGTGACTTTGGTTTACTTTTGAAATAGATGGCAGGTCTGCCTGCGAGCTTTGACTGTTTCAGCTAACAGACAGAAAGCCTTTGGTCAGTTTAGCTTTCGTGTAACACAGTAAGCCATTTAGCTGGGTGACAACAGAAAGAGCACCTAGATCTGGAAACCACCATTGTTCTGGAAAGCAGCATCTCCAACCTCTTGACTCAGTCATAGTTCATTCACAGTTCTTTATTGATAGTTTTTTTACATTTTTAATAAACCCACATTATCACACTGATAAAAGTGACTCTTTTTATTTGGGAACTTTTAATATTCCAGAAATTTAAGAGGATGGCATTATAATAGTTTTGCAAATAAATTAAAGGAAGCTGAATTCTGTGTTTAGTATTTAAACTTTGCATGGTGGTAGTTTTAATTACATATCCTGGGATTACTGTCTGTGTTAGTAATTCCTGTAACCACCTCTGTGATGTTTGTTTCCCACTTTCTCAAGTGTGTGTGTCCCAGCAGCATTCCAGTCAGGTTATGAGGTGAAGAGCGTCTTATCTTGAGGCACCAAGACTGGTGGGACTTAACCTCTCTTCATGGGTCTACTCTGCAGGCACCTGCATAGAACATTTAGAGTTCAGCTGCGTGGAGAAGAGAACATGACCTGTCACTGAAGAAACTTAAATGGTTAAGTTTCAGTGTTACTATAAATGGAGTATAGTGTAGAGATACACCAGAACTCCTTCTAGTACTTAACAATGCTGAATATTTTTCCTGACTGGATCATCTGTCTTTTTGCTGCCCAGTAAATAGGAATGCCATGTTTTCTAAGCAGATAGAAGAATGTGAAATTCACGGTTTCCTGCAGAAAATGTAAGTTATGATTCTCCCCTTGTCTTCCTTTTTCTTTTACGCTCTCACTTGGTTTGGGATGCCCTTGTTGGGTCACGCTGTTCTGCACCAAATAAGTCACCTGTAGCCTTCTACGTAGGAAGTACAGTTAGTCTGAGGAGTAAAGCAGTTGTATGTCCCTCAGCTTACTCGGCCAGATTATGTCAGTTCTGAAGTACCTAACACAGTGCTGTCAGTTGATGCTCTTTTGACAGTTCCATTTTTATGTACTGGGATATTGACTGTTGTAGCTTTTACCTGAAGGAGGATTGTACATATCTGAGCACATGCAATTGCAGGACAAGGCCAGCCAGTGAGTGACCATATACATGTCTAGGACACTCCACTCTTCTGCAAGTACTTTAGGTGTGTGTTGCAGGCGGAAGCCCATGTGCCTGGGCAGGGCTGGGTGGCCCAAGTGCAGCGCCATGGTAAGACACATGCTGCTGGTGATATGACACATGCTGGAAATACTAAGCTCTGCTAGACCAAAGAATTTCATTTTAATCCATGCTGCTCTTTTTGTGGCATATCTGCTGCCCTTCTTCTTTCCATGTCATCAGTTTCTGGCCTACTTACCAAGGGGGACTCTTTCAGTTGGTATCTGGGTAGCAGGGTGAAGAGAATTTATTTCAATCATAGTTTGAGTGGTCAGCAGAGACTTTTACTTACTTTTACCAAGGAGTTTGTGGAACTGAAGCAGTTATCCATGTAAGTCAGTGGATGTAAGAGAGAGCATGAATGTGCTATTTTGTGCAGTTACGCTTTTACAATATGATAAGAAAGAATTCAAGATGAGTGTTTCACAGTGCAGTTGAAGGAGTAAATACAGTTACAGTTAGGTTTGCCGTGTTCTGCCTGTCACAATTAGCATTTTCAAGACCTGTTAAGTTGAAATCTGCTTTAAGCTGTGCTGCTCAGCTCTGATTAACAATATGTGATTTTTGGAAGGATCCTCAAGCAAGCTCTGCAAGCGGTATCGCTGTCCCTAAACTCTGGCTCCTTCCTGTGTGCAGGCCTTTGAAAGGAAGAGGAGGAAAAAGTGGGTGGAGGTGATTGAATGCAGAGGTCACTGTTTTATGTTCTTCTTGCCATGTCAAGCATAATGTGTCCCTTGTTGGCAGGCATGGTCAGATGGAGGAGCCAGAGCAGAACAGTCAATTTAATCACTGGATTTTGGGTTTGGCCATGGATTTTCTGGCATCTATGTGTCTGCACAGTGGTAGCCAGAGCTTGGTTCCAGGAGTGAGTGCTTCTCATATATTTTGTAAACGGAGGAGCGCAGGCTTTTGCCAATTTTTCTATATGTGTGTATGTGACTTTTTGGTTTCCTAAATTAGCTTTTTTGTCATCTTACAAGAAAGTTACTAAAATATCTGTCAGAGAAGTGAATCACTAAGCTGGCTGATGAAAGAAATCTATCCATTATAATGAGAAATATTTGCAAGGCCTGATTCGTAGCAGTGTTTTATGATTAGGCTGTTTCCATTAATACTTAATTTTCTGTTGTTCCTCTAGTTTGCTGTTTTATTATGCTCTCCAGGTAGGCTGTTTTATATGCTCTAAAGGAAATACTGTGACTTTGTGTGTGGTGTTTGGTGGACTAATTCCCAGAATTACGTTTTATTTAAGCTCAGATCTTTGATAGAAATAAAGCAATGGTACAAAATGATGGGTTTACATAAGGGACTTTGAGTGGGGGTTGTAGAAATGTTCAGTATCTGCATAAATGTGTGGCTGCTGCTTCTTAGGATACCTTTTATCGTGAACCAGAGATTTATCACTTGGGAGTCTGGATTAATTAATTGTCTTTGGGCAAGTAAGTGAAGTAAATCTGCCTCAAATTACACACTCTTAAGACTGTCTGTAGCCTATTTCATGCAGATTTAATTTCTAGGGAGTTTCCCAATTTCAAGTGTATCAATCCTCTTACAACATAGAGTATGATGTGAAGTAATACTCAAACTAGGCAGCTGACAACTTCTGTGGATTAATTCTCTGGTGCTGTATTATGATTCTTTTGTTTTGATAACTTGTTTTGATGACTTGTTGAATTGAGTAATTTGTGATGACTGCCGTGCTTGGTACTTGATATCTCAAATCATGTGCTTTTTGTGCCTGAATTGGAAATTTTGTGCCATTTATCCCAATTTATGTTGGCTCAGACTGAATTCTGTGTTTGAGATAGTGGAAGAAAACATGCAATAGTTCATAAATTCATTCCAATCTATTTGCAATTTAATCTCCTCATGACTGTTAGCAAATAGGAATAGAAAATAAAAAGAATTTCATTTTATAACGTCGTTTTCACAGATATGCAGCTTTTCAGCATTAATGTTTCACGTGTCATGAGGGTTCAATTTTGATCTTGAACCAATAGAGAAAATGCCCTTGAACATCTTCACATGCTATTGATTCTGGGAATGTCTGGCCCTGAGAACACGAGGCACCTCCTGTTTCTAATGAGCCTGTGTCTGCATGGAGGTATTGGAAAAGTTAATTGAAGGCGCAGTGCACATTAATTAAAGTCTGTTAAACTCTGGTGCCTATGATTTTATTAGCTAATGGAGTGGCCTGAGGTCAGGGTAATTTAATCCAAGACTTTAAAGGTGAGTACCCTGTTGACAGACACCACAACCAAGACAATTTTCTTCAAAGTTTGTAAATGTGTCATGCATTTACTCTTGAGGACAAATCCATTCGTCAGATGTATAATGGAGAAGTAAAATCGGCCAGGGCAGTGCTGGAATTCTCTTTCAGGGAGTTCTAGTTTGATCTGTCTTAAAGTCTGTATCACGTCAGTCTTCATCTGGAAAGATGAAGCCTTTTGTTTCTGGATTGTAATTAACGCTCGGATTTTAGGCACTAATAGTAGCCAGCGGGGAGAGGAAATTGGGAGGGGGAGTAGGATATGGTAGCCTTGTCTTAGTGCAGCCCATACTGAGTTGCTGGGTCAGAGAGGAAGCAAGCTCGCTGCCAAAATGGTGTATATTTTTTTCCCCCCCCAGTCTTTGGTAACTCCTGGAGTTCTCAGACGTATTCTGAGCCTTCTCTGGTGTCTTGCTATCAAATCCCCACTTGTAAAAACATGACTTTTGCTGTTGTGATGTTTGTATTGCGTGAACGTTTCGGGAGGGACGCAGATATTGCTGACTGAACTGCAAAAGAAATGCAAACATTGTGGAAGATCCGCTGTTTACAGAGCACTATCCTGGTGGTATACGGGTCTGAAAAGAGCTGTGCTGGTTTTACAAACATTTAGTTTACACGTGTTAATGTGAATCCCTTTCGCATCAGGAGTGTAGGCTCCTGAGTGGTTAAAATAAAGAACATTCTTGCTGACTGCATGGACTTCTGTCGACTGAGTGCGCTGCTGCAGTACTGCTATATAGGCAGACACTACGTCACGTTGATATCTTTGTTTAGCTTGTCTGTGCTTTATCATGTTGCCTAACAGTTTTAATAGAAAGGAGAGAGAGGAGAAAAAAGAGACGAGTATGAATAGTTGTAAGTAGAAGTATCTGAAAGCAGGAGATCTGGAGTGCCTTACACCAGCTGCACACTGAAACAAAGAGAAGTATTGAGAGAGGCACAATAAATGTGTTTGCTATCTCTGCTTTCCATTGCAGTGCAGACTCAAGCCGTCACAGTAATGAATTTTGAAGCCTGGAGTTTGGACTTGGGGAATTTTATAAAACACAGTTGTTTTATCAGAGCGTTGCCTTGCCAGCTGTATGATGCGAGTCTGGTTACCATGGAGTGTGGTCAGTCGGAGGAGACAAATGGAGTCAGTAAAGCAGCATTCTGTGTGGTAGGCTCTGCTGTGGTTTCGCCCTCTCTGGTTTAAATTCAAGTTCAGTAAGGAGGAAAGTAGTGGGGGAGAGAAGTTGCCTTTTTATTTAAATAAAAAGCAGTTTTAGCCTTAATCAAGCATACAGGCCACATGAAAACTCATGGTGCAGTACAAATACTGTATACAAATGTGCAGTTTATCCCCATAAACAACATGGAGATATTTTTCCTCTTGATCTTGCCCTGTCATCTGGACTCTCTTGTTTGGTATTGTTCTCTGCTTGCCTCGTGTCTGCAGGGCGGGCTGGACAAGATGCTGAACACTGGCCACTTGTATCTTCTCATGAGGAGGTGCTCAGTTCTTGCCTGTCCTGTAAGCGATTGAGGATGAAAGAGCTCTTGCTGCTCCTGCCTGCTCAGCACTGCCATCTGTTTGAAGCTTTGTTAATTAGAGTAATTGTGGCCAAATGGCCCTGCGGTGCTGTGGAAACACTGGACAGTTCTGGTGTGGTTACCTGAAGGCACTGGTATCCCCTGCATAATTACCACCTTTCCATACAATGAGGACAGTGTATTACCAAATACGACAGGCTTTAATTTTGAAGCCATTTCTTTTTCTTTGCTAGATTTCTTTCAAATGGGTTTCTTTAATTCCAACATAAAATAGTGATAGCACTTTTACCAGAGTTTGTACTCAATGTGGGTGATAATACAGAATCATAGAATCCCAGCTTGGAAGGGGCCTCAAGGATCATCTGCTTCAACCTTTCTAAGCACAGCGTGCCCTAGACTACATGGCCCAGCGCCCTGTCCAGCCCAGTCTTAGAAGTGTCCAATGTAGAGGAACCCACCACTCCCTGGGGTGATGATTCCAGTGGCTGGTTTTTCTCTTTGTGAAAAACTTTCCTCTTGTGTCTGGTCAGAATCTTCCCAGAGGAATATCTATAAATGGTGGTGTTACCATACATGGGCTAAATTAAAAATACACATTCACCTTACTATATTCTATATATTTTTAAGGACACACACCCCCTCATTGAGGTAACTGTATAGAATCAGGCTCTCGAGAAAAGGAAAGGGTTTTAACAGTGTCTAGAGTTCTTTTGTCTCCTGTAAACACCAGTGTTAGCTTTCCATGGGTATTTAAATTGCCTGTGTTCACAGGAGGAGTTGCTCAGAAGTCAGTTGGAGTTAAGTGCCTGCATGGAATTTGTAATTCCTCTAATGGAGTTTTGTGTTTGAGTCTTCAGAAGTGATCCGAGGTCCTGCAGAGAGCAGTGTGGTTGCTACACAGGTGGGATGAAGGTATCTCAAACCGCCATTGATCAAAAGTTTTATCTTTTGACATTGGTGTTAACTTATTTTTGTCAAAGATAGACGTGAGAGAGGTTCGTCACTAGAGAGAAACTGGTAACAACGTGGTTTACGTCTGAAGTTCAGAGGATGAACGCTACGTAGGTGGAGGTTTCTCCTGGCAAAATATAAAGGCTGAAGGCAATGTTCAGAGACTTTACTGATACAAAGATTATTTCATGAGAGCTCTTTTTGCTTAAAGCTTCTCCTGTGACAGCGGGGCAGTTGTGGGGCTTCCCATGTAACACTTTGGGTGTTAGGAGCAGGAGAGGGGCTGGATGTCTGTCTCGGAGCATTTGCAGTAGAGCGCAGTTTTTACTATTTAAAGCCGAGATGGAAAGTTCCTATTTAGATTTGGTGCCAGAGTCTTTAATAGAAATCATGAATTGTGGTGTATTATAGGTCGGTGTATATTTGCTGGTTTATATTATGCTGACTAAATTGGCAAAATGCTTATTTTTACTGGTAAACATTCAGGAGGTTTTCTCCTCATTCCTTTTCCAACAAAACACTGTTTGTCATGTGTGGAATTAGGGCAGCATTTTATAAATCATCTGTCGTGGTGATGATGTGAAAATGTGTGGTGGCATACAAAGATTTCCATTGTCAGGTACTGCAGATGGAGTTAACTTGATCCTAATTTTAGTTCTGGAAATTATGGCCATGTAGAAAACAAAATGTGTCTGGCAGTGTAGGAAAAATACAAATTCTAAACTCTAGCAAAAGTGGCGATTTCAGGGAAATTACCAGAACAGGTAACCCTGGTTAATTCGGCTCCTCTCCAACCCCCTTATGAAGACCCAAAAGCGTTGTTTTAACGTCTTTGAAACCCCATGAGGTCTAAATATGACCTGTGGCTGTAAGGATGTGAGTTGCTGTCAAGTCCATAGCTGCTAGTGAAGCAGCACTGTGCTGTAGTGAGCCATTTAATTGAAATGGGAAAAGTCCTGTGTGTTTAGTAACGAGATGGGACTTGTTTATGTGCAAGCTCATTGTGTCCGTCCTGGAATTATTCATACACAGCTCCCGCATGCTGTGAATGGCACTTTCTGGTAAGTGTAGATTTATATACAATTCATAATCTCCTCAGTACTCTACCACCAGTCTGCCTAGTTGAACATTAGCACTCTTATATTGAAATGTTGTCATTCTTATGCTGAAGAATTGTGCTGCTCTGTTCATTGCTCCAAACATAGTTTCGAAGTATAGAGAAGGATGTTTAAGGACAAACTTAAAAATCTACATCAGCAAGTTCCAGTTTTCTCCCTAGTTTTACCTTGCACAGTTATATAGCAAAGAAGCTTCGTTTGGACAGCGTTTCATAAAAGGAATCGTTTGAACGTTTATTCAGTTTTAGATCTTGAATATTTGGCATCAGTGTGATCTGCAGCCCTGGAATTTATAACCGCAACCATAAGAAAAGGAACAAAGCTTATTTCAGTGTGAACAGTCATGCTTTGCGGAATGAGGTAATGAAAGTTCAGTGTTGGAGCTGCAGCTTGTAAAAAGGAATGCTTCTGAATAAAACTGCTGTTGGAAAGCTGCATTAACTCAACCTTTCAGATTATCTGGGGTGAGTTGACCCGTCTCTTATTACCTTTTGTGAACTGTTTATTCCAGCACAAAACACTGGAGTATGGGTTATGATACATTATTTATCTTGCAGCCATATGAAATGTGCCTGTGCAGACCTGACATCTGTTTGGGAAAGTTTTGTGCAAGAATGTTTTCAGAGAGCATGCTGTTTTACCTCTCTTCTCCCTGTTGTGTTCATTCTCACTTGTCTTCTTCCTGCAGGTGAAGCAGCCTTAAGAGGTGAGCCCAGAATGCAGTCCCTTCCAGTGTCCTCCGTTCTAACCAACCATCGAACAGGCCCTCCTCCTATCAGCCCCAACAAGAGAAAGCTCAGCATGGACCAAGGGGACGACGAGCTAGACTGTGAAAATGACCACGTTTCTAAAATGAGTCGAATGTTCAACCCACATCTGTAAGTGTCTGGCTTCTGTTTCCTCTGCTTCACAGAATGTAATGCTATCCATTTCATCTCTGTGTGTGCTAAAATCATACCACATGCAAAACTTTGGGCTAGGTTTTCCCTTTGTTCCAGTCTGTATGGAAGATCTGCACAAAGGCTGGTGTGATTAGGTGGGTCATCTTGTTTTCTTTTGTTTTCCTGCAGCATGAGGTAACAGGAATTAGCTCAGCTTAACTATTTATAGTAAAACGTACGCGATTTCTAAAGTATTGTTCATTTGTTCTGCATAATCTGCTCCTTTCACTTCCCCTGATTCTGAGCTCTGCACTCTCTGCTGGTGGGGGTGGTGAGGCAGGAGGAGGAGAAACAGAAGTGCTTTGCATTTTTTCGAGGCCAGGATTGTGAGCCAGCTGCTCTGTAGTCTGCCTTGACAGCTGGGTAAGCTGCAGTTGTTGCTAAACATTGCTTAAAGGATCATGCCTCAGCTCTGACAGTCAGATGTGGAATTTTTCCTACAGGTAAGGTGTAGATGAGTTAGGTGCATGTGTTGGGTAATCATCAAATGCCGTTCTTGCTCTGTTCTCATTCCTGGGAATGCAAGTCTGGTTGGCATGAAGTGTACAGGCTTAGAGAATTCCTTTCATTCTTGACTGGAGGAAGTGATTGGAGCGGTTCAGCAGTCCAGGGCTGCCTGATAGCTGTGTGCCTTTCCCTGCTGCCTCAGCTCCTGCAGCCTCGGCATTCCTCGCATTCCATGCTGCTGTGGACTGTTGTGTTCAGTCATAAGATGTGGACAGAGGTATTTAGCCTCAAATAAATCACCACAGTGTTAGTCAGAGGCTGGGCCTGTAGTCTGCAGTCTTGGAATTTGTTACAAATCAGGAATCCAGCACTGAAGTAATGCAAAACAATAGAAGCTCACAAGCAGAGGGGAGACTTCTCATTTACAGCATACCTTGTTCTTTCTCCTAAAAGCTTAACTATTTATGGCCTTTCTCTGGAGCTGAGAATGCTGGTGTCGGGAGGAACTGTGTGCTGCATTTCTGTGGCATACATACGTGACAAAGCAATCTATGGCGTTTGTGAATTGGTGTGTTTGAATTGTGGGGAAAGGTGTTATTTTCTTTAAAACCCAATTGCTGGTGACGGAATCAAGCACAGCTGGCAGTTACGTACATTGCACCACTTTATACAGTGGAGGCCATAAAAGTAATGAAGTCTGAACCAGCGGACTCATGTGCTACTAAGGTTCAAACCTAAAAGATAGGGGCAGTTAGTTACTTTATGCGATTCCCTCAGATATGTTTGAAAGCTCTCTGGTCTTTTCCAGTATGGAACCTTTTTACTCAGTATATTCTGTGATTATTTTAAATATGAAATGTGCGTCTTTTCTTCTCTAATAAAAAGCACTGGTTGTCTGCCCAGTGTTCATGTGATGGGACTTCATTGATTTCAGTTAAACCTGCACATGAATCCTGATCTGAAATAGCATATGTGAGGCCATCTTTTTTCTGCTTTATTTTGTAAGTTTGATCTGGCCATACGAAAATACACTTTCAACTGAATATTGCAGAACCTCAGACTTCTGTGATGAAGCTGAAATAAGTGAATATCAGTAGATTTCAGATACAAGGAAAGTTCATGTATGATCTCTGAATTTTACTCCCATTTCTCTGCCACCACCACTAATGAGGTTATTTTTTCAAATGGTTTTCCTGTTTTCCCTCTTTTTCAGATGAGGATGTTCTGGCTTAACAATACAAATGAATTATTCAAACTGTGTGCAGCTGTCCTAAAAATGTGTGTTGGGAATGGGAAGCGTGTTATAGAAGCTTGACTTGTTTATGCTGAAGACAAGGCGGTAGATTTGGGGAAATAAATACTCAATAGAACACAATAACAGCAGCCCCACTGTAGTGACTTAGAGGTTTCGAAGTGTAAGTTTGACAACATTCAGTTTAGAGAACCAACTCCGTAAGAGACGTGGAGATGGCACGATACCTTCGCTGGTAGCAAAGGCATTTTGTGTGATTCGGACTGTAAAGGTGAAGTTTAGAGTCTGCATTTTGAATTTATCAGGACAAAGTCCCTGAAAGCATAGGATGAATGAGTTGGTGCCACACAGAGGGGGCACAGCTGCCCCGGTCAATGTTAGGGCTATGTCTTTGCCATGCAGTGGTGTTTAAATCTATACTCCTGGCTGAATACCTGCAGTTATTCTAAATGTCCAGGTGAGCAGTGCTTTTTCATTTGGAAGACACAAGTTTTTATCATCATGAGCAGCTCCTGTTCAGACATTTGGGTCTGTGATGATGTTCGTAGAATTGTGAAGCAGTTTTATATTAACTGTCCACCAGCACATTGTGGTTGGAACGTCACTGAACAGGGCAGGAACTGTGTGCTGTGGTTCATTGTAAATGGTAGAACCTTTTGTTAGCAATTGGATGTTAACTCTTTGGTACCAGCACCCTAGCATCTCAGTGGGAGTAAAGCCATTTCAGTGCTTTGGAAGTATGATGAGCAACCCAGTGATGTCAGCCTTTAGCTTGGGAATGGAATGCTTAGAGATATGCTCTGCTCAGGTATAATTCCCCAGGGTGTCGTCTTTGATTTGTACTGGGGTATGTTTACTTCTGTCAGGGAAAACACAACTGTTGGCCTACAGTCTCTGGAGCAGAGTGAATCAAATGGCCTGGCAGTTCTTCTGTGTTTGTAAAGTATGTCATGGAATTCCTGTGCAGAGAACAATTTATCAAAGGCTCTGTTTTTTCAGGGGAGATAATTCTCAGCTGTAGGATAATAAAATACCCTTGAGACCTTGTGGATGACTTTTAAAAAGTCAGTATGTGAGACTGCCTGCCTGCCTTACAGCAGCATACAGCTTCTGTGTTTTCATGGCCGTGGAAGTTACACCCATAGCCCCTTACTTGGGAAAACGAATGCTTCCACCCCAACTTAAATCTCAGCTATTGTCATATGAAACTCCTTTATTTGCATTTTACACTTTCTTGTGTGTCCCTCAAATGTTTTACTGAAAATGCACCGGCTACAGTACAATCTTGTTGAAGTAAAATGTGCTTTTTTTAACACGATTTTATTTTCCGGTGCTTTGCGAAGAAGCAGCGAGCGTATTGTAAGCCTCGAGTTGAAACATGCCTTTCTTTTGATGTCTCCTAAAATCGCCTCGATTTACAGAGGAGCGGTTCGGAAGGTGATTTATACGGGCATTGAAGCGCTTTCCGTGCGGGTGTACCGGTACCGAGCGCGGCCGCCGGAGCGCTGTGCCTTTAAGCGAGGGCCGGGGCCGAGCCCTGCGCGGTTCGCGTCCGTCGGCCGGAGGCGTTTTCCCCTCCGCTCCGTGGAGCTGCAGACAAAGGGCTGCGGGCTGACATCAGCCGGTCCCCGGCCGCGCTTGTGCCGTAAGAGCCCTGCCGGGGGCCCCGGCCCCACGGCCCCTGCGTTCCCGGGGAGCAGCGCCGGGCCGGGTGGTGCGGCGGAATGGCACTGGGCTGGTTTAGCTCCTCTGGTTTCGAGTGGGAAGTAGCAAATACGCAGCTCTTAGCTGCTCTTAGGCTAGGGACAGTTACAGCTAATAGCATAGAGCCAGGGACTCTCAGACCGGTTTGGGTTGGAAGGGACCTTAAAGCTCATCCAGTTCCAACCCCTGCCATGGGCAGGGACACCTTCCACTGGAGCACATTGCTCCAAACCCCTGTGTCCAGCCTGGCCTTGAACACCGCCAGGGATGGGGCAGCCACAGCTTCTCTGGGCACCCTGTGCCAGCGCCTCAGCACCCTCACAGGGAAGAGCTTCTGCCTAAGAGCTCATCTCAGTCTCCCCTCTGGCAGGTTAAAGCCTTTCCCCTTGTCCTGTCCCTACAGGCCCTTGTCCAAAGCCAAATAATTTCGCTTTTTCTTATAATAGAAGCGAGGTCTACACATCAGAAAGGTAGTTCAATGTATATCGTGTAAGATGATGCTTAGTTTTGAATATACCTATATATCAGACCTAGACACTCCTGATACACATTCTGGGTTGTGTCTTCACTTTTATTACAGTGAAGAATCTTGGCAAGTCTGATCCATAAAGCTGAGCTTGATTCCTGGAGTTTGGAAGCTGCCATATATCATATGGCTTTTACCATGGCTATTCAATGGAGTTTGCTTGCTTTAATGCCACTGTCATAGAAATTATCCTGATATCCTTTTTAAAAAGTCTGCCCTAAGCTCTATGGAAAGTTATCTGGACTTGAAGACCATGGGGTAATTCTGGTTAGAACAGGCTTCAGGAGGTCATTTCATCCAACTTCCTGTTCAAAGCAGGGTCAACTCTGTCCTCTTCAAGCTTGTAGTAGCTCAAAGCAAGGAATTTTGAGTTAAGATCTGAAGGACTATCTGCCTCCTCCTTCTGTCCACCCATACCCTGGCTGAGATGCCACGTGGAAGTGTCTTGCAGAGCACCAGGTCCCTGCTGTGGTGGAGCCTGGCTCCAGCTCCAGGCAGGACTCAGAAAGGTTAAGAACTGGGTTATAGAGGTAATGTGGCAGTTTTCAGGTAGCTCTTTGCTGTAACTACTGCTTTTTGGGTTCCACGCTCCGTGGGGGATTAAGAAATATGTTTACACTGTCTTTTTATTGTGACAAATTGGAACTGGGAAAAAAAGAAAAAACCAAGACCCCTGACACACAGAGCTCAGAACACCCAAAAGGTCTCTCATTTGCCTGCTTGCGCGCATCTTCACTCAGTTCTCTTGGCACAAATATGCCTTTGAAGTGTTTTAGGATTAACCTGGTGTTTGCAAAGCAGGCCTGGTGAAGCTGAAATACTCCGTTGCCTGTGGAGCTGTTACAGTGTGCCTCCTGTTGATGACTGGGCAAAGGAGCAGGCTTGGAACTGCTTTTCCCCTTTTTTCTTCTTTCCATGTATACATTGCTTGAATGCTGGACCAAATCAGATACGTTTTCTTCTTTATTAATGGAGATCATGCACCACACAAATACTCTTGATTCCAACACATATACATTAAATTGAATGTTCAGAGGCAGGCTTGAAAGAGCAAATGTATCTGAGTTAATATTTAACACCAAGTTTTGCAGAAGTTCTCATCCAAGGGAGAATTTCAGAAAGCACTCAAGTCCCTTTTAGCTCAGGAGGGGGTAGGCAAGCACACGTGAAATGGTTGTTAGGAGCAGTTTCAGGGCTAAAAGCTTATCAGTCCTTTCCCAAAGGACCCTATCTGTCAGAATGTGGGTATATGCTTGAGTACTTGAAAAATCAGGTGTCTCCTCTTGCCAGCAGCAGGGGTTTGTTAGCTAGCTCCACAACATTCAACACCCATCCAAAGTCTGATAGCTAAGCAAGGGAAAAGAACCAGTAACATTTAGAGACACATTCTGGATGTATATCCTAACCATATGGAAACCAGGGTTTAATCTCACTTCTCATTTAACCATTTTCCCAGATGTTTCCTGCAGTTTGACAGATGTACCATTTACTAGAAAGTTGCGCTCTTGAGAATTGGAATGTTATGGACACGGTTGCTATAGACAATGGCTCTGTAAGGATAAGATTTGGAATAAAACATTACATTAATTTCTGGTTGAATAAGTAAGTTTTTTTCCCCAGACTGAAAGCTCTGGCCTGGGCAGTCTCCTTTCATTTTCTCTCATGTTGTAATGCGCTACACAAACACCCAGCTGGCTTTAACTCATTCCTGCAGCATTGCTGAGTGCTGACTCTGGACAAATGGCATTATTTCTCAGTGTTGAAAGGTGAAAAGTATTCCTCAGGCTATTTCTAGCTGTACCTAAGTCAAGTCACCTTTATATTTCATGTAGAGCTCTGCCAGCGCTGGCAGAGCTCAATATGAAACAATAAAGGTGACATTTCCATTGTGCAGCATGGCCACCCTGCAGAAAGCGGGATCTGACTGTCAGTTAACAGGGTTTCACCCCTCGTGTTGTGTGGCTGGAGCACAGAATGCCTGATTGGAAAGACAGAGGGGGGTGGGATGAGTTCGGTTAAGCCATGAGAAAAACCTCCCGAAACATATGGGGAGAAGGCTCGGTGTGCTGCAATTACTGCTCCGCGTAGTCTTTAATGTGCACAGATCGGTGGCATTCTGCGCTCAAGGTTGATTCATATGTTCCTGTAAAAGTCCTGTCCTAAAAGGCCTTGTCTGTTGGAGCTGTTTGTGGGGTGTGTTTTGGAGCTGCTGTTTGAATCATAAGAAATGATGCTTCATGAATCTCTTTTTGATTAGTAACTTTTAGGATTCATAAATCAGGACTTTAAAAAGAGGGGGAATTAAAGCCCCCCAGGCGCTTTTGCTTGTGGTTTGCTTTTCTAACTAAAGTCTCCCTTAAACAAGAATTTGCTCTGAGAGGATACTGTGGATTGCGGCATTCAATGGTTATCTTGGGCACATTAACTCCAAAGTGTCCTTTCAAACCTGCTACTGTTGTGGTTCAGTTTGGTTATCAGCTCTTGAAAGGAACCGTTTTACTGTATTTGTATGAATAGTTGTACAAGATATAATGAAGCTGGTACTGTATTTACAGTGCTTCCAGGGGGTTCGGTAATTCAGATTTTATTAGCAATATTACAAACATTTTCAATACACTTTTAATGAAATCTTTATTTTATAAGACAGCCCATGAAAAGAAATCTCATCAGCTAATGTTGTGTATCTGATGGATAGAGACCAGCATTTGTAAGCTTTCATGATCCAGGCCATTTTCCCCTGGGTGGTTCTTTCTCATAAGAACCATTGAAGCTGGAAAAAAAAGCTCTCTCATCCCATCTCCTGACAATCTGACACAGTTAATTCCAGCACTGTGACCTTGTTTCCAGAGACTGGCTTGTGTTGTTAAAGCTCTTAGTAATAAACGTGCCATTCTCAGGTTGTTGGGATCTTTTACTTCCCACATGATCTATTTGAAGAAAGTGATTCATCAGCTCCTCCAGCATAAGATTCTACTCGATGCAGTCTTTTAGGTGACTGAACTAAATAAACTCCTGTAACCCTCTGAGAACTTGGGGGTCACAGATTGACTGAAGCTGGTACTCCCTGTAACAAAAATAGTTCCATGTCAAGCACTGAGTGAGGAATGAAAGTACTTGTCTAAATAACGTGGAAAATATTGTAAGGAATAATGCAGAAAATTCAGTGAGGAAATGTCACTGCCATTTGTTATTTCCCCTTCCAGTTCTGCACTGTTTCACCATTGAGTTTCACCACCTCCAACTTTTCCCAGAGCCTACAGAACAGCCTGATGTCCCCTGGCGATATTGAGCACGCATGTATGTGGTGAATCTTGTTCCACTAGGACATGCCCTGCTGCTGTCTGGGTTTTGTGTGCAAGCTTTCTCCTGACATTGGCCCATAGTTTTCTCTGTGGGATCAGAAATAGTTCTTACAGTATTTTCCAGTGACTCAGTAGAAAAGGTTTGTTGCATGTGCCAAGTTTGACTTCAAAAGGATGTTAATATGGCTGAATTAAAAAAGCTGCACGTGACCTAGCACACGAATTGGTAGAATGGAGGAGGAAATGTCTGCCGGAGGTGTTTGGGTGGGCGCTGCAGTTGGGTACAAATTAATCATTGTATAGCTGCGTCTGAATCTTTCCAGTAACCCCCCTGACCTCCCAGCTGCCTTCATGGAAGACTCTGCGCCTCCCTTGTACTGTCAGATTTTCCTCCTTGTTACAAACTTCAGGGAAAGTTTGGAGTGTCCCTTTAATCTCATTTTTTGTATCATTAGCTTTTCTGGATGTTTTTCCCCTCCAAGCCACTCAAAGTGCCTTTCATACTTGAAACAGTTCATGCTTCTGCAGGGATACATTTATTTTCCATTCCACTTTTGAGTTGCCATTCTAGATGATGTTCTGTTTGTCTCAATATAAGCAGTAACCTTACTTGCTCTCCAGATGTGGACGTTGGCAGGCTCTGCTCTGTCTCACTGGCTTCATTTGACTTTCTCAGAATAAGACTTTTGTGCCTTCAAGTGCCCAGATATGATGTTGACTTCTGCACGGTTTATCTTTGAGCTACAAATGAAACCTTAGTTCTGGGTCCTAACTGGCAGCCATAGGATTGAGTTTCTGGTGTGTGCTGACACGTCTGAGTTTTATAGTTTTACTGAAACTCTCTCCCAAAAAAGGGGCTCTCTGGAACAGTAGCACCAGCCCCTTCTAAAGGCAGACCACATCCTCTGCTGCAGCTGAAACGCTCCCATCTCCTGTCTTTTGGTTTTCACAGTTGGTAGAAATAGTTTTTCACTTCTGTGTTTTTCTAGCGTGTTGTGCAGGTTTTCCCAAAGGCCACTGTTGCTCCTTTGAGAGTTACGGGTGGGAGGCTGGATCAGGCAGAGCTTCAACATTTGGTTACTTCTGTCTCCTTTCCAAGACGGGTGCTGTTCCTGCTCTTAGACAGTAGGTAGAAGAGGGAGGCCAGTGGCACCGCGTTGCAGGTCAGAGGACCAGAAGGTTTCTTCTCTTTGCCTAATGAAACTGCCAAGAGCCTGAATATTTTTCATCCTCAGTCTTTGAAAACTTAATCAGAGCTGACAGGAGTTGTGCTGAGTTTGGTTCCACCTAGATACAGTTAAAGATGACCCTGAAGGGATGAAATGGGCTTATGTTTACCCTTTAGAAATCAGGGTACATTTTAGGAAACTGTATATAATTACGGCAGTGTCCAGTTGTGCCAGGTCACTTGTTACTGTGGTAATACTGAAATGCTGGAGCTTTCTCTTGTTCTAGCTCCGCTTTTGAGCCATTAGTGATTTTTTCTTTTCCCTAACAGGCTAATTCATATTTCCAGCTGCCTCAGCAGAATCAATGAGATCGCTCAGGGTTTCACATCTTTCCCACATATTTACTATATGTTAAAATTGAGTTATTGCCATCTCAGGTATGGCCTCACATAAAGCCTCTTAAAAATATTCAAGTGCTTTAAAATAAGCCATCAGGTCTACCTCACAAAAGGATTGCTGAACCATAGGGATGAGCAGGCAGTGGAAGTGCAGGGCAGAGAAGGTGGTGGGAGAGCAGAGGTTTGAAGTTGACTTGGAGGGTCTGATTTCCCAGCTAACCTGCAGTCCGTACCTGTTGCAGAGAGGTAACTTTGCCATCGCTTCTGGATTGTACACGTATCTGTTCCAGCAGTGACATAATGCTTCATTTAATTAATCCCAGAGTTTTCCTTAGGGATAGAATGAGTGATTGCCATTATAAAGCAACCCGTGCTACCTTTTAAAACAACCCTGTGAGTGCTGGAGCAGAGACAGCCAAACGTTAAAAAAACCACCCTGTGAGAAAAATAAGTAGGATCCGAGGTTGTGTTAATTGATTTTACTGTACATTAGATTTAGATTTCAGTTTTGTGGCTTTGGCTTTTGACTAAGGTCTTACATCATGCGGTTTCTCTTACATTCTTTCATACTTGAGACTATTAAGCCTTCAGGAAGGGAAGCTCTTCCGTGTCTGAGTGTGTTTGCTTGATGCAGGCAGGCAGCAGTGGGAGGCTCCTTTATGCATTTCACAGCTTAGTAGTAATTTGGTTTGTTTACTGTGTGCAATCTGTCCTCCTGGTTGGTTACATTCACAAGTGACTACCTGGTCCAAGATTTTACCTCTGAAAATCTGGTTTTGGTGAGATAAGTGTAAGAAAGTCTGACCTAGGTTTGTTTATATGTAAGGTTACCCTGTTTCTTGTTAGTTCGTTCTCAGTGGTTTGACTTTGACTTCTCATCTCAAAAGATGTTTCCTTTGGCTGTATCACTGAGCTGGAGGAAAATCTTTGTGAATGGAAAAGTTTCAAGTATTCTTTAAGTGGGGAGGGCAGGGAAGAATAGGTGCAGTTGGTGCACGTGTACTTATGGCTCTGAAGGACCTGGTGTGAATTGCGGTGCTTAGTG
The DNA here is from genome assembly GCA_028858755.1 of Ara ararauna. NCBI lineage: Eukaryota > Metazoa > Chordata > Aves > Psittaciformes > Psittacidae > Ara > Ara ararauna. Next base: position 2,984,133 of record CM054385.1, read on the forward strand.
CTCCAAACCGGGCCTGATGCTCAGGTTTAAAATGTCTAAAGAACAAAAGCTCTTTTCTGGGAAGAGTCAAGTGTCATTATTGGTGGCTGGAGAAGCTTTGAGGCAGTGCTCAGAATCCTGCTCTGGGTGCCTTTGCTGAGCTGTTTCTAGCCCGAGGCAGAAAGTGAAGACTTTGCCACCTGCCTCTTCCCTTGTTAACCACACTTGAAAGGGAGAGAAGTGGAGGATTTGCCAGCTACAGACCTCACTTGAAGAGCGCTTTGTAGCCAGCTGGCTAACAAACTGCTGTTCTGGGCTCCTCCAGAGCCAGTGCAGGAGGCATAGCTGCCTGGAGAAGGGCATTAGTGGGGGATCAGTTGTCAGCTTTATCTGCACATTGGTCTGAACGCTTATCTTCAGTTTGTCCAAAAGATTTCCTGCAGGGGGGAATATGCTGTACAAATAATGCTTAAATCACCGCAGTGGCAAAAAGGGAAGGGGGTTCTTTGTCTTTCTCAGGAAACCTGAGAAATCAGATGGGGCAAAAGTGATTCTTGCGAAGACAAAAATCTCTTGCAAGTTGCCTACTTGAAAGCTGCTTGGGGTGGAGTAAAAGCTGTAAAAGGAAAAGGCTACTCAAAGTAACAGGGAAGTGTATAGCTGGTAAAATGGAATGGAGAAAGGGTTATGTATTCAGGTGGCAGCCATTCAAAGTAGATGTGGTTTGAAGAGTGTATTGGGCTGTTAGGAGGTTGGTTTCTTTCACCTTATGAGTCCTTCAGATAATTGGCTGACACTTAAAGAGCAAACTGCTAATACTTGCAGGTTTTGTTTGGCATTTTGTAGTAATTTGGATTACTTAAATAATCCCGAGTAAGGATTTTTCTCTTTGGATATATATATTTTGAAATATGACCTTCAATTCCTGTTTTGCCACCTCACAGTAGCAGAATCTATGTATACAAGTAGATACTTTTGCAGGAAATGATCCTCATAATGTGGAGAAGATGTTTTATAGTGGTGGGTTATAAATCCTTAAGTAGTCTGTAAGAAAAGCAGCTGTCTTCTTTCAGACCGAAGAGTTTGTGAATAAAGTAAAATATGTTAGAATAGGTACATTCTGAAGATGCTGAAAATACTTAAACTGTATTTGAATTAGGTTACAGAGATGAAAGTTTGCTCTTAAGCAATATTGTGTGCTGTGTATGCTTAAAGAAAACATCTAACATGGTAATTAAAAGCACTGTAAGTGGATACTTGTTCTTTCTGTGAGTGAAACGCACTCCTACAGTACAACCATTCCAAGTTAGAGCTCTGTTTCTGCCAAAGGGAGTGTGAAACGTCTGTGATTTCTTCACTTGGAGGTACAGTAATACTTTTGGCATCTGTTCCTTAAGGATCTGCAGGCTGGAAGTGAGTGCAAGCAGAACTGTCCCCTTCAGTGGGCCTCTTTCTTTCCCTTTTCCTTCAGCAGCTGGCAGAGTGAGCCTGTTCCTGTAGGATGAGTGTGAATTACCGCCACTCTGTGCCAGTGAGCAGAACAGCCACTCAGAGGCTGTACAGCAAAACCAAAATCCTCAGAACAATGCATTTGAGCTACCTTTGAACCGGCTCCTGAGGAGGGCTCAAACATTGCTTTCAATTAACAACAGTATTTAGAACCCCACTGCAGGAGACTTTCAGCTCTCAGTCAGGATGTGTGTGGTTTTGGTATGACATCCATCTGAGCACATGATGCTTGGTAAGTGCTGGAGCTTTGGTTATGATTCACTGGGGAGAGACATGGAAAACAATGTCTGTTTTTCAAATGCTGGAGAAAAGAATTTAAGGTTGGAATGGTGTATAATTTTACTAGGATAAGCCTGCAAGCAGCTTGCCTGCCCCTGTCAGCACGGAAGGAAGGGTGGTAGGCATGGCTGAGGTGACAGTGTCCCACTGCCTGGGCTCGGTGGCTCTCACCACTGTGAATTGAGCGCACTGACATCCTCACCACAGGAGACGGAATCCAGAGTCACACATGCTGTTCCTTAGGGCAGCGTGGAGCTGGGGGATGGGAACGCTGTTTGGACAGCTGGATTTATTTGTAGCGTGTATTTTTAAGTTATTTTTCAAACATGGTCAGAAATCCTTCTTTGTAATTTTCTGCTGTTATGTTTGAGCGAAGAGATGCATCTCTGCCCTTGTTCAGTGCGGGGGGATTTGTTAAGCTAACTGACTTTAGTGAAATAGAATGCTCTTCAAACAGGCAGTTTTGATTGCTCCTTCAGGCAAAGCGTCGAAGATTAAAACAAGAATGGCTTCTCTCAAGTATGGTAATAATAATAATATTAATAATATTGTAGCAAACCTTCAATTTCTAATCTAAAACTGGTTTTGAAGTTGTATTTTAAACTGAAATTATTTAATAACGTGAGACTGCTGACTACTCTATAAATAATTTTCTGCCCAATTGTTCTACGAGTGGAGTCAGATGCCTGTAGGATTTGCTATTTATATTTCAATAGGAGGGACTCAGAAGTGCTGGTGTATTTTCACAAGGGCAGAGCTATCATGTTACTGTTCCACACGGTGCCGTAGCGTTTTCAGCTGGGCTCAGGGAGAATGCAGTCTGATGTGGAATTGAAGCTTCAGGTATTTCTCACTGTTTGCCCAGACTGTGTAGCTGAAGGTAGATGGACCAAGGAGCATTGAGGAGCGGGGTATGAGCAGTTCTCTGCCCGGAAGAGGAGTTGGTCTAATTTGGGCAGAGGGAATTACTCGCCTGCAGAACGGGCTGGGGTGTGGTGCACTGAGATGGCTGAGAGAGCTTCATAACTCTAGGTATCGTTAGGGAAGGTCACTGTGCTGGGCTGTGCTCCCTGGCCTCAGACTGAGCCCATTTCCCATTTCCCTGCTTCCAAAAACCTTTGCAGAAGAGTTTTCTTGGGTTTTTTTTTGTTTTGCTTTGCTTTGGTTCTTTTTCCCAGCAAAAACTCCAAGGTCACCGACACGTAGGGCTGTGGCTGTTGGCGTGAAGTAAGGAGGAGCGAAATAGGTGCTGTTGTGTAAACTGGAGAATGGCTTTTGCTTGGGAATTTCAGGAGGTTTGGTCATGGCCCGTCACTTGGCAGCCCGGCCCCCCCCAGGAAATGCAGCCCTGAGTTGCTGAAATCCCCCGTTCTAAGGAAAAAAACCCAAGCAACTGGTGTGCCTACAGTTTTTGCTCCATTTTACAGGCATTTTTGGGTGGAGAAACCAAGTGTTTTTCCTTTGAAAAAGCAGCTTGTGCTTATTAAACCAAAATATAGTCATTCTGAGAAGGGATTCCTTTTTTCCTTTGAGGCAGTGAGAAGCAGGAATCCACTGGAGCTGTGTGTGGGTTTGCAGCCTCCAAATGGTTATTTAAATTGTAGTAGACCAGATAATATTTAGTTGAACAGTAAGATTTTGGCTTGCAGCCACCAAAGATAACTGCACTGCAGCAAGGAGAGGGAGTCCCCCTCTGCACAGCATTGCCTTTATCACTTGAACAATGATTTTAGCCATGTCTTTTCATGTTGCTGTTTCCCAGGCTATCTAATGGCTGTTGTCCAGGTACAAACCAGCCGGCAAAGGCACACTGTTTGTGAAGTCCATCCTTGCTTCCTCGGGGGTGGTGATGGATGGTGCTGTTGTGCTCAGTGGCTGCCTCAGTGCTGTAACTCTAGATGAGGCTACTGTACTTTAAATATAGAGTCTGTTGTGCTGCCTCAAGTCGCACATTTGCATCAGTCATTAGCTCAGAGCGCTGCAATTCTAAACGTCTTTCTTCTGAATGCTGATACTGCAGAGTAGTCTTGTGAATTGAAATGGGACCAGTGCTGGCAGGAGAGGGAAATGTAGCACTGTGAGAACGTATTTCCTGGTGGTTTGTGTGCTGCTCTTTTGTGTCTGAATCTGGCCTGCAAAGGAGGGTTCGGGAAACACATGATTTTCAGAGAGCCTCTTGAGCACCAGCTGTGAAACTTTAAAGGTTAGATTTTATGGTCAGTTCTGCTAATCAGCAACTACTGATTTGTAATTAGTTAAGAGGGACAAGGGGTGCAGTGGGGGAGACAGAGCTGGGGGATCTGAAGGGTTACATATTGTATTACTCTGTTGACTGTTCCCTCCTAAGCATGTCAGGGGAATTTGGCAGAGAGAATAAGCTGTGTCCTGAAGTCGCTGGTTGCCTGGCATCGTATTAACCCTAACTTCTACCATGCTAATTGAGTTTTGGTTCAGGCAGCAATGGCAGATCTCTGTACAACCAAGTGACTCCTGAGCAAGCTGAGGAAGAGCTGATTAGTTCAGCAAAGGTCCTGTTCCTGAATGCAGCAAAGATCTGGACCCTCACCTCAAGAAAGATTGCAGCTTCTCTAGCTCTAACGCAATAGAGATGACAAAGGTGTGGGAACAGTTTGTACCTGAAGGAAGTATTACATGGGAGAAAAAGGTTGTTGGACCGAGATGGACTCGGGAGGGGTGTGAAGATGATCAGCAGGGAGCCGTGGCTTTGCCTCCCCTACTACAAGAACAGGGTGATAGCAGAGCACATCAGTAGATTTCAGGTTTAAAGGAAACAAAACCAGCCTGTGAAGAAAAGGTACCTAACAAGTGTGTAGTTTAAATGGAGGAATCCATTGCCACAGGGTGCTGTCAAAGTTAATGGTTTATGTGGTCTTCAAAGGCGCTTAAACAAATGCTGTGCAACTCAGTGACCACCCCGACTCCCAGGGCACTCCTGCAGGCTTTTCCCGTAGCATTTTGGTTGGTAAGCTTTGGGGTTCCTCTGCTGGGAGGGCTTTGGCTTCTGTTCCTTTTCGCCTCAGCTGTCAGCCTGCCTTTTTGGTGCTTTCTCTGATGTTGCAATAGGCAGGGGCTTCTTGGAGCTGTAGTTTACTTCAATATTGAATACTCTTCATAGATCATTTCTAGTGCTACAGAAAATGTTTCTCTGTTCCTTTTCTCTCTCTGCCTAATACTCATCAGAGCATTTTTAAAGATTAATATATGCTTAAAAAGTGGGGAAAATACTTTGGATTTTACCCACTTACACATAGGACACTTCCCTCTTGCTTCAAGAACCTTCTGAAGACAGAATCATATGTTGCATAGAAGCAGCTTTCTCCTCCAGTGCTTTCCTATGTGAAAGATGGACTGGGTTTGCCGTGTGGCACTGAGGCACTGGGAGCTGCAGCAGGTGAACCCCTCACGGTGCTGTATGTCTGTGGCTCACTGGTTTGCCTTTCATGTGTGGAAACTGAAATGTCTCATACATAAGCCCCAAATCAGTGTTATTTTAATTGCAGTGAGTGATAGGCTAATGATATGAGGCCATTTACTGAGATTTATTGTTTCGTAGGAGTTTGAAATGATTCTTTTTAAAGAATGGTTTAATTCAGTGATTCTGGGAAAAGTGCAGTTTAGCTTTTCCTTCCTTTTCTGCTGTGAAAATCCTGCTTCCTGCTGTGACTCACTGCATTTTGCTCACAGCCATGGCTTTTGGGGAAAACAGACTTTTCATGGGCTTTTGTAATGCTTAGAGAACATTGCAGTGTCAGGAGACAGAGTGGGATTAATAGTATGTGAAATGAGGAGGTGTCTGATCTTAGCAGAGGTGTTAGTTTAACTCGGTGCATGTAGCTAAGGATCTGAAGGAATTCTAGGCTGAAGAAAACTGTTGGTTGCCAGAGCTTGCAGATGCAAACCGTTGGCTTGATAGAGCAGGGGTACCTCACGGAGGGGTCCTCCACCCCTCCGCACAGGCCCAGCAGAATGCATTGCCTCCTGCCTCTTGAAGGGATTCAGTGTTGTGTATCTCACTGTAGCTTGTAACAATAGTGAGTCCTTTGATCTTGTTTTTCTTTCCTGCCTTAGAAACAAGACTGCCAATGGAGATTTTCGGAAGGAGCACAGAGAGAGGAGTCGCAGCCCCATAGAGAGGGCTGCTGCCCCGACAATGAGCCTTCATGCCAATCACATGTATGCCTCAATCCCAAGCTTGACCATGGATCAACCTCTAGCACTGACCAAAAACAGCATGGATGCAACCCGAACAGTTGGCATCACACCTACACTGACTTCTGTGGAACGGCAGCAGGTACTGGCTTCTAGTTGACAAGAAGCTGTGGGTGGTTGTACGGATGCTTGCTGTAGACACAATGAGGAGTGCGCAGGTGTAAGCAGAACGTATTGTGAGTTACAATAGGTAGGCAATGCTGGTCTACAGGCCAAAAGTGTTTTGAAAATGCACAATGAATGTCCCAGCTCATTGTGTTTGATGTGAATAAATCTCTGGTGTGTCAGTGTACCTGTCACACGGTTCCTGCTTTCTCTGGTGCTCTGCTAGGCTTGGGAATGCTGTTTCCATTGGGAATGCAATGTCTGGTTGAACAGAGCTCCAGCACCTGCTAGGCAGTAACTGGTGCAGTTTGCAGGTAAAGCAGGTATTCACTTGAGCTCTTCTTGGGACTGCTGAAGAAGAGTTGTGAGACAGAAAGGGCATCACAGGGAATTTGTCACTGAATTTTCCAGGTGAAAGAAGCAGGAATGACCTTAGTTGGTTTAGCCAGCCATAAGCATCCATTGTGTTGTTCAGAGCAATGTAGTATTGCTCTTCCACAACGACTTTTCCTAAAGCAAAGCAACTATTTTTGATTATCATTTATTTCCATATGCTGCAGTGTTCTGGTTTCGTTTTGGCTGGTTGTTTGGTTTTTGGCTTGCCATCTTGTATGTTGTGTTTGTTTTTCTTCAGAACTGCTGAAGATGAGCTATCTCTATGCGGGTTAGACAGTAATTGTTTCCTTCTGTCATACTTGCTTTTATCCCAAGTGGAGAGACAAAGCAAGACAACTGATTTGTGATGAGCTGCAGTGTTGAGAAATCAAACTAGCCCAAGCTCTTCCTTCCTGCCTTCCTCCCTCCCCTGCTGTGAAGGCCTGCGAAGGGCAAACGCTTGGAGCAGATGATGTATCAGAGGCTGGCATTTTTCATACACAATGTATGAGAGCTGCTCTTCACCGGAGCTCTATACTTCACATCTGCTGTGTGGGTTTTCACGGTGGTTGCCTCTGTACGCTTGTCTCTTCCATTTTGCTTTGCCAAAAGGCCGTGCTCCGCACTAGCGTAGCTGCTCTCTTGCATCATTTGGCACACAGGTTGCAGAGCTATTGTTCTGAGCAGAACGGCTCCTCTTTGCTCTCAGTGTTGGGTGATGACAGAGGAGGAAGGGCCTCACTGCCACTGACGACACTGGTGCCCTTTGGCAGTGTCCCTGCAGCCAGAGCAGCCACCCCCTCTGACACCAGCCTCGGGGGTGTTTGACTTGGGCCCATTCCTGGTGCCCGTTACCAGCTTCCCCTCTCTTGTTATCTTTGACATTTTGATCTAGGTTACGATCTATTTTCTTGGAAAATGGGATGTTGAGGTTAGACCTTGCTAAGAGCACATTGTGGAAATCGGACAGAGCAAAAAGCGTGTTGGAAAACCCAACAGAAACCCAAGTTTGACAGTTCGGTCTTCTGTTGGGTTTGGATCTGGTTTGGTTTTTACACCTTAATATGTTCAATGGGATTTTCGTCTTATCCTGTTTCTAGTAAAGAGGTGGGGAAAAAATACCTCCATATTTCAGCTGCTGTAGTCACTGTCACCAAATTCTCAGCTTGTCTCAGTGTTCTCATCTAAATCTGTGCTCAGTGCACCTGTACACACACAACTGCACATGCCTTAGCCTGCCTTGCAGATCCTCTGGCACTGGGAGGTGCATCCTTGTTTGCTGCCTGTGTCTCTACTTCCCACCTCTTGCATGTCTAAAATACTTTCCTAAGAAGAGAGCAGCATATATACAGTTCTCAAAACTTGCTTCAGAGATGCACGAAATCTTGGTCCCTACAATGAAAATAAATGCTTCCAGAGAAATCAATTCTTTATTTACTTTTTGTACTTTGCCGCAGTGCAGTAAGATGTGAATGGCATCATTCCTGTTGTGTCCAGACAGTGTTAAACCTTCCCTTCCAAACTCTCACTTTGGCCTTGCTTTTACTCTGTATACTAAAGTCCCACAACACAATGAAAACTCCTTCCTTCCTCATGGACTGTGTGTGGTGGTAGGTAAGGCAGCGATTCTTGTGCGTTTGCTGCACAGGATTTTAAAATGGACAGGAAATTAAAACTGTGTTAATTACAGCAATTCAGTTAATCCTTTGGACACGTACCAGTTAACTTGCATTGGCTGGAGCAAAATGGACTCCTTGCGTCATAAAATACACCAAAGATGCAAAGAAAAAGACTCTAATCCCCTTTATTTCCCACCTGAGAAACTCAGACGTTCCTCCTCCTTAGGTCTTGTTTCAATGCAACATGTACATAGTGAACAACTGTAAGAAGAGTATTTTATGATCACACTGTACAGAGTATCCATTGTGGAATTCAGGTTATGGGTATCTGAAGGGGGCCTATAGGGATGCTGGGGAGGGACTCTTCGTTAGAGACTGTGGTGATAGGACAAGGGGTAACGGGTTCAAACTTAAACAGGGGAAGTTTAGATTGGATATGAGGAAGAAATTCTTTACTGTAAGGGTGGTGAGGCACTGGAATGGGTTGCCCAGGGAAGTTGTGAATGCTCCATCCCTGGTGGTGTTTAAGGCTGGGTTGGACATAGCCTTGGGTGGCATGGTTTAGTGTGAGGTGTCCCTGCCCATGGCAGGGGGGTTGGAACTGGATGATCTTAAGGTCCTTTCCAACCCAAACTATCCTGTGATTCTATGAACACTGGGGAATTTGCATGTGTTGAGAATGAAGACGGGTGATGTATTAAGCAGCACTAGAAAAGCAGATTAATTACAACAGGAAAGTATTTGTGGTCAAGACTCACTCAGGTGCTCTTTAGAATTTAATCTCATAGGTTTATATTTTGTGCCCAAAGTAGGGAGTACAGGATCAGCCAGGCTGGGAAGAGTGAGCTCCTGAAGGGAAAATGGTACCATCAAAACTTGAGTAACACTAAGGAGGCAAATACCTGCAACATGTGTAAAGCCTGGCTCAGTCCTGGGATCATGAGGATCTGGGGCACCAGAATGGAACAAGTGTTTGCTGTGTTGACATTTAGTTCTGCATACGTAATGTTGTCTGTGAAGTTGGAACAGTCACTGTAAAATCACGTCAGTGCTTTTAATGATTTGCTTTTACACTGCACTTTTTCTGTATGGCTGCTTGCCACTTAAATATGTAAGAACCACGATGGAAATGCACTGTAGTGGTTTTTTTAATCAGGCACAAAAACAATAGCCAAGTATTTTGGGGTTTAATACTCTTTACTGAATCGGATGGTTTATGGGTTATTTCACTGCTGGGATTCTCTTCAGTGTCTGCACTCTCGAGTGCTGCGGCAATGAACTGCTCCCGATACGGCTTTGGCTGAGAGCGAGCGACAGTTTCTTTCTTGTCCCCCTCAGAACCGTCCCTCGGTGATCACCTGCGCTTCTGCCAACAACCGCAACTGCAACCTGTCCCACTGCCCCATCGCGCACAGCGGCTGTGCCTCCGCCGTGCCCGCGTACCGGAGACCCGCCAGCAGTAAGTGTGCGCCCCGTGCTGCCCCTTGCACCCTGGGAGATGATGTATTAACAAACAGGGACAAAAGGAGGCGCAACAACAGCCACCTCTCTGCAGGCTTTCTGGCTGCCAATTCGGTGCCACAGGGGAAGTACCAATTCAGAATTAGGGAGAGAGCGGTTCTTTCTTCTTGTTCCGAAAAGCTGCTTGAAACAAACAAACAAACACCCCACACAAACAAGTAAGTCATTATTTATTGTCTAATGGACAGCAGATCCAGCCACGCTCTCATCGGAGGTGCTGCACTCCTTCAGGAGGCAGTAGATTCACCTGCAGTCACAAAAACCTCTTCCTAAAGGTCCAAATACTCTTCTGAAGCAAACGCCCCCCACCTCTGTCTGTGTGGGTAGCACACATCGCTGCGGAGGGCAGCTGCGCACAAGCAGGGAGCGTCAGCTTTCTGCCTCCTGTGCACCAGCAAGACAGAGGTGGGACCCTGGAATTCCACGGTGGGGGTGTGCGTGGTTGTTACTGTTCAAAAAAGGTCCCTGCGTTGTTGAAAACTGGAACTGAAAACTGAAGTGGGACCCTGGAGGAGACGTTTCACCCTCCCAGGAACCACTGGTGTGGAGGACCCGAGGGGACAGAAGTCTGCTAGAAACCTGCTGGTACTCGCGCAGGGAGAGCTCCCTCTTTGAGCCCCAGCTGTATTTACATGGGCTCTACAGCAGTGGTGAACGCTGTCAGAGAATACTTGTCTTGTGTCACTTGAACAGGTCTTGGCGCCAATACTCCCGTGTATTTTGGGATCAGTCAAGCCCCTCTGTGGCACTAAGGGCAGGCGCGTGGATCCTGCCAGCATGAAGGGGTTTTTAAAGATAAATCTCATGTAGACACACAGATAATGTTTCTAAAGCATAAAACTGCAGCTCTCAGTTGAGCCTTAAGAATTAACTACTCTTGTTGCGCAAAACCTGGGTTTTAAGGTCGTTTCTCTTGCAATACTATGACGCTATTTTAATGCTTGCAGTACCTAATGCAGAGGAAGTGAATCAGCTTTCAGACTGGCTCCCAGCACAAAGTATGTAGAGGAAGACGATACCCTGAAATCAGCGTTTGGCACGCTGTAATTTAGAATGAGGTCTCCTCACATCCAACTGGTATCAGCAGGCTTGGGGGCTGATTTTAAAGAACTGCCTCCATCTTTAATTCTATTTAAGCAAGTCTACACACGAGTTCTATGGGATTGTTTGGGAGGGTGTTTCCACAGAACAAGAGCTGCAGTTGTTACTAGCCTGAGGAAGAACTAAAATTGTATATAAAACGCTTAACAGCGGCAGGTTGCAGATATACAAAGATATTTTAACTCCATTTATTACATCTCTTCATGTGAACCCCTTCCATCTACTCCCCCCATTCGCTAACAGCTCCGTACTGATGTAAAGCCTTGCTCTATGCTGAGGAAAACAGGAGAAATGCCAGATCCTGCCCTGAAATAACACACTCTCTGCTCCTTTCCCCGTGCAGCTACCACTGCCTGCGACCCGGTGGTGGAGGAGCACTTCCGCCGAAGCCTTGGCAAGAATTACAAGGAGCCTGAGCCCGTGGCAAACTCTGTGTCCATCACGGGCTCAGTGGATGACCACTTTGCCAAAGCACTTGGGGATACGTGGCTGCAGATCAAAGCTGCGAAGGACGGCGTCTCGAGCAGCCCCGAGTCCGCGTCGCGGCGGGGCCAGGCTTCCCCCTCCTCTCACATGGTCAATCATAATCACTCGCCCTCAGTGGTCTCCTGAGGAGAGGACCGTGACCCTTGTGAATTTGCATGGTTTGACTGAGCTTTGAACAGTGCTTAAGGTAGTGGTGGGGAAGGGAGGTTAGTTTTCAACACACGGTTTTGTGTACTCACTTTTTGTTTGTAAAAGGGTGCCCTTAAAGACAATAGCAGGAACTATTTCATAAAGATTCATCTGATGTAGCATCCTTTTTTCCTGCCTCAATTACCAAAGAAACCTCTGATGCAAATCTGCTGTCCCTTAAGGAAAACTAATGCACGCTAATCCACAAAAGCCATCACACTTAGTTGGTTGACCCAAGTGCTTTTTGCCTGTATTAGCTTCTTGAAACTAGAATTTGTCTGGTTTGCTTACATCGCTTTGGGGTTTTTTGTTTCGTTTTGGTTTTCTTTTTCCCTCTGTGAAGTAACGTTGTATGTATATACTTGAAAAGAACTGTCACGTATGATTTGCACTATTGGAGGAGGACTGAAGTTGCACAGCAACTTTCTGGAAGATGCTAATATTTTGAGGGCAAACTGCTGAAAAAAGGGTTTAAGGATGACATTTCTATCAGTTTGATTTTTTTTTTCTTAAAGCAAAAACAGCTTTGGAAGGGGAAGTCTCATACAGGTTATAGGTCTTTCTCTCTTTAGATTTCAGGTGCTTAGTGCTTGCAACTGGACTGCATAATTTACAGAACACGGGCATTTTTTCCTAAACACTGCAGTTTGCTAGGGTAGAGCTGAGGTTGGAGGGTTCAATAGTGCTTAACGATGCATGTTTTATGAGAAATAGCTGGTATCTATTAATGTATAGACAGTAAGAATCATAATACTTATTAGCTTTTCTTCAGAATTAGTTTATTTTTGTCAGTAACAATCCTAGATATACTTACTGCTGGTACAGTTGTACTCTATGATATTTGTATTTGATATTCACTTTAGTAGCAGCCAGCAAAGAGGACAGCCTCAGGCCAGGCCTTGGACGACGCAGTCAGAGATAGATGGTGCGTGGTACAGGATGCTACAGCTTTGCGCATGACCGAGTCATTGTTCCTGTCTGCTTACCAGGGATTTGCTTCCTAACCCCAAGTCTGGGGAATCCACCTTGAACCAGCTGCAGAAACTGTTACCGTGATGTATCTTGGCTGGACAACAGATTGTTACAGTTTGTGAAATAGGACCTTTAGTTTTCTTAAGCTTATCCATAAGCCTATGCCAAGTTGCAGCATACATTCCTCCAGTAGAGAACTTTATACAGGTATTACTGCATTTATTATCATTTGCTATATTAATAGCTACTAACTAGAAATTAGGCGATAGAGGCAGGCGTAAACCCACAGCTGGGCTAGTAAAGAGCTTTTCTTCTTGTTACATGTAACTGCTCTCCCCCAGACATTCCATCTTCCCAGTACAGTTGCAACTAGGGCTCTGTTTTTATACTGGGTTACCTGAAACGATTGGTTCAGTGTAGACAGCTAGAACTAGCTGGAAGATGAACTACATGTGATGTATTATGGACTACGTTACAGTATTGGGTCCATTGGGGCTTTTACTTCTGTGTTTTGTTTTCCTTTTTAAAGTTAAGCTATTTCATTTGGAAAAGGCGCAGGGTGGAAGGATCAGGAGATTGCTCTGGTTGAGAAGGTGGCTGCTCAATTCTCTTTAACAAATGACCCCCCCCACCTAACCCCCCCAGTTTGACACATTTCACTACCATCCTACTGGGTAGTCAACGCTTCCTTGCTTTGGCATTCAGTACCCTACTCTCTGTAGGAAGATTGTTAAAAGAACACTTTTTTATATAGGTAACTTTAAGACCATCGTTACGCTGTGCGTAAAGAATGTACAGAGAAATTTGTAGGTATTTTTTGAGGAACAATTAATTTGTTAATGATGTGTAGCTATTTAATTTTTCCCTTTCCTTTATTGTAATCATTCTTTTTCTTTTTTGGTTTGTTTGGAGAAAAAAGTTGATCTTTTTTTTTTTTTTTTTTTTGTTGTAGATTTGTCTGTAATACAGTAAAAGTGCAGGAACACAGTTATTCTATGAGAACACTGCATTAGCATTAATAGCCACTAGTTTGTTATTGCTACAGGCTACTGAGCATCGTAACATTAAATACTAATGCTGTAGATGGACTCTGTGGAAAATGTGACTCCTATATTTCTTTGTAAACACAAATAAGATGATGTTTCTAAAGCTAATATTTTCAGTAATAGCTGTTTTACAAGGTTACATTTACTTATCTGAGATAGGTAAATGGATTTGAGGGCAATAAAGGTGTAATGTGCTATGTCCGGTAAAACATGTATTAGACACAGTAATGTCCTGAAAGCCAAAGGGGGGGGGGGAGGTGGAAGCAAACCGAACTGAACTCTCCACCGTGCGCGGTGGTGATTCCCAGGTCACCTACAGCTGCCTTTGGCAGACTCTGTGTTTGTAAATGTGTAAAATAGGGCTCCCGCGGCTGCATCCCGGCGGGAATGGGGCGGGAATGGAGTGGGAATGGGGCGGGAATGGAGTGGGAATGGGGGGGAGGGAGGACAGCCTTTTTTTTTTTTTTTTTTTTTTTTTTTGTACTTCAAAGTAGCCTTAAAGAACAATAAAAGTGCTCTTAAATCACTGCGCATCACCATCTGTGTGCCGGGGACAGGGGGCGGGAGCACGCCCCGGGTCCTGCTGGGGCTGGGGGGCGCAGGGACCAGGGCACCCGCCTCTGCCCGGCCCTGGGATGGAGCACACCTCCTGGTGCGGTTCCTGCACCGCTCATCAGGCACCGGTGTCCTCATCTTGGTTTGTCCCTCTTCAGGCTCCATCCCAAGGACAGGAACTCCTCCCTGCTGAAGGCAGCTGTGTTTCCAGTGTAGAAATCCAGGGGCTCGTGCTTTGGGCCAGCAGCGTTTCCAGAGAGTGTTTTCCATTCATGCATTTGACTGGAAATGGTTCATCCTTAAAACCCAAATCCTTCAAACTGATTACCTGATTTTGAGGAAGTTTGGTGAACCACGCACAAGCCTCCCGAGGAACTTCAACTGGATGTAGCAGAGGAGTCTCTGGAATTAGAGGAGGAGACCCTGAAACCAAGGAGACACAAAGTGACTGTTGTACTGGAAGTGCCTGAATAGTCTGAAAAGCCAGGTAGGGGTAACAGGTTCCAGTGTCACTGGAACAGGTGAGACTGTTCCAGTCAGTGGCTGGGTTTAGGAGGTCCCACTGGGATACATCCATCATGATGAGTTTAACACAGCTGAGACACAGCCCTCTCCCCATGTCCATGGAAAGCAGGTAAGTACATGCTTCAAGAGCCCTTGGGAGGGAGGCCGATGCCACAGAGCCCCCCAGTCTGCTTCCTGATGGGAGCTGGCTTTCTGTTAGGAAAAAGCATCCCTGCACCAACATTTTGGGGCCCACGTGAAGCGGGACCAGCAGCATGGCTGCCTTTCAGGTCAGTAACTTACCCTGCTCTGTTTCCTATGTGATAAAGGTTAAGATACAGACATTTTTCTACCACATAATCTTTCTCATTAGCAGTAATGTTACACAAAGGGTGGCACCATGGCCTAGAGAAACTGGACCCTACACACGTGCTTCACATGATTACTAAGTCCGACACTATTTGTCATGGCTTATCTTCTCCTGTGACCTAAACAAAAGGTAACTTCCCACTGTGCATCCATCACCTCACCCCTACGCATACACAGACGCACATTATTTGTGTTACTTCTGTTCAAAGCAGAAGTTTAGAAACCAGACCTGACATCCCAAATACGCCGGGGATGGAGTTTGCATCTTTCTGCATCGTTCAGCGCGTGACCTCTCCTGGATGCAGTTTCTATGTATTTCAAGCCATTTTAGCTGTGAACGTGAACTTCACACACAAACACAGAGTAGACAGTGATGGCTTGATGCCACAGGTGCGTACAACTGTGTGTAGCACACTGGCAGTGCTGCTGTCTGGGTACTTGCTAAATCTGTACCAACAAGAGGTGTGTGGAGCACCAACAGTGCTGCTGGTACCTGACCATATAGAACCTTCCCAGGGCATTTTGCTCACTCTGTGGGGTTGTTTCGGACTTCCTTGCACAACATTTATCCCCTTTCCAACCACAACAGCAGGCAGCAGTGAGGGGAGCTCACAAGCGGAAGGTACCACAGCATGCCTGTGCTCAGTAGAGGTGCCCTGGTGTCAGATGGATGTGGAGATTCCTACCGCTGCTGCAGCAAACCCTGAAGGGAACTGCTGCAGCTGCATGTAAGGCAGCTTCACTATGACACAGAGCAGCTGACCTGTTGGACCTTACAACTGGACTGTTCACCACCACTTGAAGGTGTAACCAGCAACACCAGAGATGGAGCTGTCTTGCACCAGCAGGATGTCCTGCTCCACAGGCTATGCTGGGGCCTGAGGGAACAAACCCCGTCCTCCCGGGTGGCCAAACCAGCCCATGGTGACTGCAGCACTGTCCCAAAGGCCTTTGTGCAGCAGCAGCGCTGGGAGCCCACGACCCATCCATGAGGGCTGCAGGAAGGGAGCCAAGCCCCACACCACTGTGTTGCGTTGCTCAAGGGGATACCCTGGCACCACACAGCAGGAGTAGTTCAGGCGCAGTTTGCGTCAGGGCTGTACTCACCGGCGCTGGCACTGTCCCTGGTGCAGGGCCGATCCACCACTATCTTTACATCCTTCTTGAGGAACAGTGAAATAAGAAAGCAGTCTGCATCCTCCTGACACAGGAGCTTCCCCTTCCTCTGGCGTGGGTACAGCTCCAAGTACACTAACACGGTGTCTCCAGCTCTTCCCCCAGCAGACAGTGGTGAAGCGCACTTTATCCTGAAGGGCCAACAACAGAAAATACACCAATTCAGTAACTCAAACATACCTATTTACTCATTTTTAAAGCTCTCTTTCAATGGGAACATGCTGCACCTATGGAGCAGCTCTCTCAAGTGCACTTCCTGCGTAGAAGAGCCAGAATAGGTCATTTGCTTGGATTTGAACTGCAGTTACTTATAGCTCCACAGCAGCTCTTCAAAGCTCTCCCATTTCCCCTTGGTGCTCTCCTGTCACAGCACACAAGGCAGCAGCCCTCTGCAGCTCCGGTCGGTGCAAGGGAGTGCTCCGTCCCAGGGCTTTCCTAGGGCTGTTCCACCCAAGAGAGGTGCTGGGAGGCTCCCGCAGGCACTGCTCCTCACCACGGGCCACATCCAATTCACTGCGGGGCTTTTCCTCCCCAGCAGGGCACACACCTTGAAAGGGAGCAGCAGCCCCGGGTGGATCTCACTCACCTCTGACCGATGGCAAAGGCAGGAGTGAAACCATGCAGGTACGAGGCCTTCCCACTGCTGCTCAGCCTTCAGTCTTCAAACCTCTGTGGCTATAGCAAAGTCCAAGCCTAATCCTGCCCAAATGCTGACCCAGGGAGACACTGCTGCTCAGCAGTCCTTGCTGTGGAGAAGGTAAGGGGAGAGGAAGCCACTTCATCTGTGAGCTAAAGCCACAGACACCGGTTCTATCTCCAGCTCTCTAGTTTCTCATTTTCCCTGGGGCATTTAATAGTTCACAGCAAGCTCATGCATCTCAGGAACACCCTCAGCACAGGCTGAAAGAAGCTGCAGGAGGAGACCAAGCCCAGCGTCGAAGTCGATGCAAAGCCAGCGGTTAAAGTGCAAGACAAGGAACTAAATGTTAGACCGAATTAAAACCCCAAGGACGAATCCGGCCCTGGACACAGAGCAGGGAGCAGGAGCAGCCTGCGGCTGCGGGGAGGTGTCTGTGCAGCGCTGCAGCTTCTCCCTCAGAACCACAGTTACAAAAGCCTTCAGTCTGCCCTCAGCCAGCTCTGATCGGGAGATGCTCATGCTCAGCGTGTGCCCACGGTCACTCTGGACCAACTGGCGAGGCCGGCACCAGGTTTGGATTTTAACTGCAGGGAAGTGCTCAATTCTGTCAAACCTGAGCACCCACGGAGAACCAGGCAGAGGGGAAGGGACGTGCTGAGAGCAGAGCCCATCATGCCCATGGGACCCCTCTGCAGGCCCTTGGCCACAGGCAGAGCCCTCGGCTCTTTGCTGACACCCCTGGCATTCATCTGCCTCACCCAGAGGGTTTTCCCTCTTCTTGGAGCTTCCACACCAGTGAACACGGACTTACTCTGCCCCAGGACAGAGAGGGACTGCAAAATGCCAGGCTCTTCCCAGGATGAGCTCCTCCTATGTGGCTCCTGCTTCTGGTGCTAGAAGTGGACCATGTCATGCTGGAGGCAGCCCCCAAACTCACCTGACAACAGAATCCACAAGGAACATCAAATAGGAAACCCTCATGTTTTCCTTTGTGACCCAACCATCACAGGACCCCAATCCCTCAGACCACCATGTGCTATAGGGGTTCTATAGCTGCCAGCTGCTGTATCACTTAAGCATTTCTACCCATTGGCCTGGGCTTAGTCTTAATGGACACTCAGTGACATGCATCAAGATTCTAAGAGTTGGAAAAAGCAGAAATCCTTTCTCTATAGCTTCTAAATAATGACAAAGCAGTTGCTGACTCCCAGTAAGAACCCACCTCACGACATTCACATCAGGCTGCCTCAGCTCGCAGGCTGACCACTGCTCACTCTGATGTTACATTTCATTTTGCTGAGCAGCAGCTTTCTTACGTGCCAAGGAGAACATCTGTCTTCTCTCCATCACAAAGACATGAAGGCAGCTGCCAACATGAAGCTGTGTCAGCCCCATGTCTGCTGCATTTAATAGTCAGAAAGCTGCTTATCTAAAAACTGTTTACTCAGTTCTCAGCCTAAACCCAGCCTTCCACCCAGAAATGTTGGGTTGCTTTGTCTGGTTTTTCCGAGGGGGAAGTGGGGATGACAATAACGGAAAGAACTAACGATGCTGAAGAGATGAACGCGAGGGCCCTGCCCTTCCTTTGCCATTCCTTTTCCTTTTCCCTTTCTTTTTCCTTCCAAGTCACAAGTTCTTGGGCTTCTGTGAAGGCTACAGAAATCCTCAGACTTCTTGAGAAGAAAAGGCGCGTTTTCAAGCCGTACCACAGGTAAGGCAGCATTTGCTGTGCGGTTCACAGCAGCAGCAACGTCCCTTTCCCTTACCTCCACTGCATTTATAAAGCCCTGTACTTAACCTGGTGTTACTTTCATTCATCAAACGTTTTCTCGCGGCAGTCACAGTTACTGACACTGTGTGGCTGCTGCAGCCTCTTGGTCTGTGACACAAACACACTGCTGTGAAAACCAACCCAAAGGAGCAGAGCAGCAGAGAGCTGAGGTCTCACCTCTGATCCTCCTGATGTGCAGCAGCAGCCATGGACATAGCCGCCTCCACACCGCAGCTCCTGCCCTGCAGAACACGCGCTTCCCCCGACCTCTTTGCAGCACCAACAACCTGCTCTCGAAAGGAATTACAACGAGGACGTGATTCCAACGGGCAAGAAACGAGCCCAGGGGAGAACCTCCTCCCCAGCCTGGCCCCTGCCAATGGAAGCACTGGGAAAAACAGACACAGATACCAAACTGATGATGAGTGTTCTTCCCTGTGAGGGTGCTGAGGCCCTGGCACAGGGTGCCCAGAGAAGCTGTGCCCCATCCCTGGCAGTGTTCAAGGCCAGGTTGGATGGGGCTTGGAGCAGCCTCCAATGAAAGGTGTTTTGAACCACTCCTGTCATTTCATGCATTCGCTAACTTAGCCTTCAGCTTCCCCATTCCCAATGGAATGGCATTAGCTCAACTGCTGAGTCTTCAGGTGGGGAAATGAAGAATACAAGTCCTGCAAAGCAGCACCCACAGAACATGGTGGGACGCAGGGCTCTTGTTTTAGAGATTTTCATGGCAAGAGCAGATTTCCTCACAACAAAAAAATAATGCTTTTGTTATGGCCAGGCTTACAAATGTAGCCTGTAATGTGAGTCAGGCTATGACCTTTCAGGATGATGCAAGATCAGCAGCACTGAATCAAACGCTGACACTTCAGTGATGAATCCCACAACTAAAACAATTTCTGCTTGGAAATGCAGGAGAGAGGAGTGTGGGATCTCCTCCTGCTCTGCCTTGCTACAGCTGAACTCTGGGTGCAGTTCGGTCCTACCAGTTCTCACAGGAAATGTGAAAAGGCCTGGGCAAAGGCAGAGGATTAAAGTCAGTAGCAGCAGATCTACCAATAACACATCATTAAAGAAAGAGAGGCGAATGAAGGCAGGAGGAAATATTCTCCTACTTATATGAAAAGCCTGTTCCCTGTACAGTTGTCCCCGACAGATCCCATCTTCCCTCCCCTCTGTCCTCCTGTGACACCCTCCCGGATGCATTTTCCCCTAAGAGAAGTGTTGATTTTACCAGCGCAGCCAACCCAGCTCACACATCAATCCCTGCCCTCCTCTCTCTGGATCTGCTGCTGGCCCCTTCCCTCCACCCGCACCAGATGTACCAAGCTGAGGTACAGCACCAGAGCCTCTTCACACCACTGTGGCTGCTGAAGCTGTAGTACCCCGGCACAAAGTGCCTTGGGGCTGCCATAAAACCAGAGTAACTTGCCAGACTGCAACAGTGACATCTGCCCAAGGCTCCAAAAGCTGCAACTGAGCAGAGCGTTCCTTGAGCTGACTTCTTCTAAAGTATAAAATAAGTCCTTCCCTTGAGCCATTAATGGCAATGAAATCTATACTCAGAATGCAGATCTCCAGAGCTCAACAGAAAACCATGAGTGCATCCAATTTGATTTGCTGCCCAGAATGTAACATCTAACGCTGCTATACTGACACATAAAGCATCATAGCTGCCAACTATGTGCTCTTGCTACTAGAGAATCAACAGCACTTGGACTCGGGGACTTCTTTACACTACTCCATAGCCATTCAAAACTGCTTTTTCTGCCTCTATAATACTAAAGAAAGGATCCAGACGTTGCTTTTGTATTACTTGCACAAATCTCAACTGCTTTTCTGGCTGCTTGTCCTCCACAGATACCAAGACTTACCAAACAGAACACGAGTCAAAGTGCTGCAGGGTCAAGGAAGCCTTCTTGCCATGCAGGTATTTTGCCTATGACTTAGGTGAACAATGGTAAGGTGGTAAGGCAGTAGCAGCAGTACCTCACCACAACCCTGTTCTGTATTCCCACACTCCCTGAAATCATGAGAAAATATTCCACTTGAATTTTTCAGAAGCCAAATTAAAATCAGGCTATTATAAATAATTACATTTGGAAATACTTCTGTTCTTGAGCCCTTCAGCTTCACATTTCCAAGTTTTTCTACGCAGCCACAAAACAGATGTGCTCATTTGTAAATTAAAGAAAAAATACACCGGATTCTTGGGAACTGAAGGGACACAAAACAAAACCCCCGGTGTTGGGAGACCAGCAACAACATTCTGAGAGTTGAGAAAGCTGTAACCTACCCAACTGCTCAGAATGAAGAACAGAAAAGAGTCTCTCCTCAGGAAGCCTCCACTGCTGAGCTCTGCAGCCCTGATGCGGGAATCAGCTACACCTCAAACCAAAACACTTCAAGAACTTCCACATAGGATGGTGTTTCAGTCTGCTTAAGCAAGTGTATGGGTCTAACTCCTCTGTAGGTGCACATTAAGAACGTTCGTCTCCTTCCTGAGAAAAGCTGGGTGACAAAACAGAAGTAGCAATTTCTGCAACAGAGAAAGAGAGAAGTGGAAAGTGCCTGGCTGTCCTCTGCTCCCTTAATAATACAGTATCTGGCTGTCCTCTGCTCCCTTAATGATACAGTGTCTGGCTATCCTCTGCTCCCTTAATAATAAAGTGTCTGGCTATCCTCTGCTCCTTTAATAAGCTCTGGAACCTTACAGATTGAGCAACCCAAGAGGAAGCCCCAACACAGAAGAAAATTGATGCTAAACCTCAGGAGAACTTCCCATAGATGGACAGGCCCTGACCAGTGGAAGGGCCAAGACCTGTTGATATGCATGGAAACAAAACGAAGCTCTTAGGAGGAATGTAAGTTATTCCATGACAGTGATAATACCTCTGACAGGAAAGCTCCCAAACTGGAGCACCCTTGATACACTGCTCCTAAAGCCTGCAATAGGAAGGCCAACCTCTTGATAGCTGTGTGTCCTGGCTCTCTTCCATGTTCCTCTGCTTCTGGCACTTCTGCTTTTCTTCTGCCCCTTCATACCTCTCCCATCTGGAATGGAAACAGGGGAAGAAAATACTAGCATGGCAGGACAGAAGAATTATTGGAGCTTCATTACAACAGAGATTTGGGGCAGTGATTTCACAGGATGTCTGTTCGTTTGCTCTTCTCTCATCACTGAAGTTTTAAACTCTCCACAAAAAAGAAGTACAACTGCAGAAAACAGCCAATGATTAAACTGTGAAAGTCCAGTAAACCACACAAATATCACTAACACCACTCCAGAGTCCAACAAACTACAGGTCCTGGCAACTTATTTACACCTTGTACTTGGCTCATGACCAGTTCTCTGCATTTCACTCAGGAAATGGACAAGGAAAGGGCTTTTTCTCCTCTGGAGAACTTTTCCATCTCTATGGTGAGATTTAATCAGAAATGCTTGGTAGTTAAGAAAAGTAACAAAAACCCCAAGTCCAATTCTTGCTTCTTGCTTCTTCATTCTTCTGTTCCAATACTGAAGACAATGCACACCTTCCTCCTGCAAATGAATCCAAGCCTTTCGTTCTAGGGGACAGAAACGTGAAATGGCAGCTCAGGCCTTGGAGAACACAACCGATATTTTTTCTAGCCACTCAGACTGGATTGCCATATTGCTACCCTGATTTCCAGCGGTGCCAACAACCCAGGCTGAGAGGGGACCCGAGTCCCTTTCGGAGCAGCATGCAGGCGCTGTGAAACAAATAGCGAAGTGCCTCCCCATCAGACTGGTAACAACCAACACAAGCCTCAAAACCAGAAACTCATCTTCAGAAGTGCACTCGACTAACTTCTTCCTTTTCCATGTTTCTTTTCCATGAGAATAACAAAGCTCTTTTATCCTGGTATCATATTATCCAGCACATCACAGAACAGAATCACAGAACAGTCAGAGTTGGAAAGGACCTTAAGATTAAGATCATCTCCATACAAGAAAGAGCAGAACTGAAACAGCAAGCATTTAAAAGTTAACATTTATTTAATCCTCTTCCACACAAATAAAGTTTTTAGAATACATGCTTTAGATAAGATTCTTTTTTTCTTTTAGAATTCCAAAACCCAGCTTAAGACATCATCAGTTTGGTTTACAGCATCCAAAGTTGGCCATCCAAAAATCAAGGCAAATGAATTTCACTTCTGTCCAAGCTGATTAAAAGGTATTAAAAGACAATGCTAGAGATGAGATACACCTGTACGATCTCTGTATGTGTCCTATGCCACTCTACCTGACTCAGCCAAGGTTGGTCTTGCTGTACTATGCGCTTACTCAGCAAAAGAGACTCCACCAAAGCCTGCTTAGACAGAGGATGGGAGGTGCAGATCATGGGACTTTCTTTGGCCTCACTGGACCTCTGTGGTACAGCCCATGTGTTCTGCCTCAATCCATCTTCCCATGTCTATGAGTGCTACGTAGAGGACAAAGCTGCTTTAAATAAGCAGTGTTTTCAAAATTAATACTAATTCATTGCATTAGCCTCCAATCTGTGAGAGCTGTAACATAACATTTTAGCCTAGAAATTTCTGAAGCCGCAATCACTGACTACTACAGCAACAAAATCACTAAAAAAAAGTAATCTGGTCATACTCTGAAACAATGTTCTGCTGCACGTCCCTGCGGCACAAATGTCAGCCCCCCTCCTGATACTCAAGTGACATTTAAACCACATTCTTTTCCAGTATCTCAGATCAACAGGTATGTTGTTATTCTCTGTTCCTACCTGATTTTCAAGCATTGGATATCTTGAGGTTGTCTACCAGAATCTCTTAATCACATTTGCAAATACTAACAACAGGAAGCTAAATAAAGTAACAGACACTATAACTGCTGGAAGTGAAATCAGAGTATCTGCAGCAACAGGGGAATGTTGCACACACATTAGTTGACTTGCTCCCAGTTTCTCCCAGGCAAACCAGAGTGTGGTTACAAAGAAGCCTGTGTCGAGTTGGTAGTGCTCAGCACTAGTGAAACTCCAATGAAATGCAGTTAGTTAAGTAATGGAAACGTCTTACCCAGGATTGCTGAGAGCATCGGGACACAGAGTGTCAGGCTGTGGGTGAAAATGATCTAGGTCTGTACTGCACTATCAGATGCTGCCCTGCAGGGCTCAGGGGCAGATCAGGTATAGCTCACTCGTTCCTACCTGCACGCAAGCGACATACATGAGTAAACTTTGAATTAGTTAAATAGTTTAATTAGTGGAAAATTGTCTTTAGGTTTGTGTGACCCAGTAACTATCTCAAAGCATTCCCAACTCAGTACCAGCAACAACCACACAACTACGGCTCCAACAGCCACTGTAAGAGTCTGAGTAAGAATTTTTCCAACAGAAGCATGCACGACCCCAGCACAAAGGTAAGTAGAAAAGGAAAGAACCAAAGGAAGCTGAAAAGCAACCTTAACTGGAAGACAGACCATTACTGATACCACCTCCCGGAATACATGGACCTCGAGTTTTCCTTTCAAGCAGAGCTTCAATGGCACTGCCTGCTGAGTGAGAACCCTAAAATCCAAGCACAACCAAAAGACATATCTAAAACCTCAGCTGCACTAATTTCTATAGTTCTAAAACTGCTCCTATTTAAACAAAAGGGCAGCATTCCTCTGCTCATGACAGTACTGCATCAGTGTAATACTCTGATAGCCTGTCTGTGAACACTATGAATAAATGACCTGGACAGACACCCAACTTGTCGCATTCCGCTGATGGCAAGAATTCCTGAGCAGGAATTAGCAGCAGTTTAACAGCCAGCTCCTACAGTGACATCACTGAGGGGTGTCCATGGAAGAAAGGCAGCTGCAGCCACTGCTTGCCCCCACTCCTGTGCCTCCCTGCCGCAACCCCTGCTCCTGCTGCCTTTTGAGGCACTGCAGAGGAGCCAACTTCAGTCTGACTCCTCCTCTTTCGCCCCTGTATTTATACAGCATTATCATTGAAAAGTATCAGTTGCAGGAAACACTGAAATCTACCAAGGACCTGCTGTGGTGCAAATACACACTATTGAGAGCAGCGAAGGAGATCCATTAAAGCTGCCAAGTAGCAGGAAAACACATTTCTTCTCTTTGTATTACTTCCAAAATAATAATGGAAAATTATGCTCAGACCTTTTCCTTCCCCCATGATGTCCCACCTCCTTCCTCCAGACCAGGAGTGAATTAAGAATCCTTTCTAACAACAGAACCTCTACAAAGGCCTAATTACAATTGTTTCATTCATAAATAGCTTGTGTAGAAATGTGGATCTCCTGCTTTAAGTAAACATCAGCATCAGTGATTTCAGTGATCTGAAGGGATAAAACACACACAGTGTAGTTACTCA
This sequence comes from Ara ararauna, assembly GCA_028858755.1. NCBI lineage: Eukaryota > Metazoa > Chordata > Aves > Psittaciformes > Psittacidae > Ara > Ara ararauna. Next base: position 3,008,915 of record CM054385.1, read on the forward strand.
CAATGGCCAGGCTGCCATAGGTCATTAAACCCCCTCAGCCCCCTCCCCCTCATGAAAAAACAAAGCTGCAAGTACTAAAAGGAAAGCCAACAGCCCCTGTTTAGGAAACAGCAATTCAAACACCCGGTGATGTCATTTCATTTCTGTGCTGCCTGAGTCACAGGTTCCTGAGGAAGTGGGAACACCTACAGCATTACTGGATAAAAGAATGGAAGTTTGGAAAAGTTTGGGAGCGTGAAATGAAAATAAAGACACTTACAGACAAAGCAAAACCTCCCAGCAAAATCATACCTACATGATAGAGTTCCTTGCCTCTTACACCAATCTGAAAGAAGATAAATTAACGTGCGTGTCCATCAGCGTCTCTCCCTTACAGGGAGGCACTGAGCACTTGGGGTGGGAAGCAGATATTCATGGGGAGAGAAAAACACAGGGGGAAGGGACACCACTTTACTAGCTGTCAAAAACTGGAGCTCAAAGGCCTGGAACCTCCACAGCCCTGGCCTTTCTCCCCAGCCTACTGACACGACGTGGAAACAATCCGAGCAGTGTTTCTTCGCGCAGCTTTAGCCCATACTGGTTTTGATTTAGATTGTAAAACCATTGCAGAAATGAGATGCCAGCTTGCATTTCCAGTGCAGCAGCTCCTGCAGCACTGCCTTGCAGGAGGCATCCACTGCAAGTTCGGTGAAGGGGGCACACATTAGACCGAAAGGGAAATTGAGGGAAACACTATTGACCTCTTCCGTGTGAAGGAAACCAGACTAATGCCCTTCCTTTGTTAGTTACGCAGTGCACAGTAGTATTTCACTAACAAATCAAACAATGAATCATTCTGCTGAGATCTTGCAAAAATCAAATGTCCTGGTGCCAAAAAGCAAGCTGAAGTTACACACAAGCCTCAATTTTTGGATACTCAAGAACTACTGAAGCAGCAATCCACAGCCAAAGAATGTAAGAACAGAAAGTGACTGTATGGGAAAGAAGTTACAAAGAGCAATTTGAAAAAGCCTGTGCTTTTGATTTGCAGCAGCACAACACTGTGCATGCTGCTGTCTTGTCCTGTTAGCTTACTAAAACATTTTGTTAAGAAGCAATTCGAAATTTTCAGCATTTTAAATAAAACGCACATGTGCATATGACCTTCAGTTCCAGAGGCAAAGTCCATTGTACTTTATGTCAATGCCCTACATAAACACCTATTCAAAGATCAAGAGGAAACAGGCATTTAGACAGCTACAGCAGATGGAAAGACGGTGTGTACTCCATGTCAGTCAGGAAACATAACACTTGTTTTTAGGACTCTTGATTGTCCCTTTTTACCCCCAAGTCCAAGGCAGCATTGGCAAGGAGCCACAATGGCAAGGGAGCCCTGGCCTGATTAAACAGAAAGAAACCATGCTATTTTATTTGCAAAGTTCCAACAAACAGCCGATGGGTTCCGAAAATCTCTTCAGACTGTCCTAAAAAATTCCACCAGACTTGAAAAAAATGCTGTGGTGAAGTTGCAACAGGCAGATAATATTGTCAGTTATTGAGGGCAACAACTGGAACTTGAAATTACATGTGGCTGGAGTACTCACCTGCACCTTATCCTGGGTGAGATCGCCTGAACTGGGAAATTAGGTGAAAATACTGCTGCCCTAAGATACAGAATACATTAAGGTACTTAACATTATTGCTACTCAAGCTTAATGCTATTAATTCTTTTGGGAGTAGGTTCAGTTTCCCTCCCACAGTGCCAGTTTCCTTGGCCAGGTTAATATAATCCTCAAGTGACTCACTCCAAAGACTTCACTACAACCTGAACGAAATCCCAATGACTGGCTGGTGGAAGAACAGGAGTTGCTGAGTCTCAGCTACTGTACTTACGAGAAAAGTGGCTACAAATTAGCACAAGCCACAGCCTATTTTGGTTAACTTTAGACAACAACAATAGCCAAGAATACCTCAACAGAACAATGGGCCAGAGCGCAGACCAGTTTCTTTGACCCAGGATAACTGAGAATGAAAACCATAGATATTTTTTGCCAAGTACATAAATCCAATTTCCAGACATTTTTTGATGGGGGAACTAAATATAAAGCACGGAGTCCTCTGTTCTGTCCCATCTGTCAATCACTGCTCACTAAGAAGAGCCACTGTTATCAGCAGGAGTGAACAGAAGGGTATCAATAAAATGAGAAAACACTATCAACAAATTGTTAGGTTTTTTTACTGCAAAACCTGTCAAGTGCTGCACAGACAAGAAAATTAACTGGTTTAGAAATTATTACACTGGATAGCTGAGGTGGCAATAGAGAGGGTATATTAACTGCAACCTATATATATATATATATGTATAACCTGTGCGGGGCCCCAGTATTTTTAACCACTGTTAGGGTTCTGGAGAAGGTCCAGGCAGCTGCAAAAGGGAAAGAGAGCTGGAGCTGACATGGGATAGGTAGGCAGGGGTTTCTAAGTTAGGAATTTACACACTACTGTGACAGACCCAAGTCCTTCTAATGTGGTATTTCTGTCTTTAAAAACAGTGAGTCCAGGTGCTCTAAAAGACAGAAGGTGCACAAGACTCTCACGATGGGAAGTTTCATTTTGGCAGGATATGCATGAGCACAACATCTGCACTGGAAATTAAAAAAAGAAAAGAAAAAAGGAAGAAAAGGAATTAATAAAGCCATGTCAAAAGATTCAGGAAAGAAAAAATGTTAACAGGCTCAGGACATCTTCCAGACTATATTTCTTAGGAAGTCTGCTACAGTTTACCATATTACAAATACTTCTTTAATGGCTCTCTTTGGAGTACAAATGCTCACTTGCTTCTAAGGAAAGTATTACATTAGTATTAAAAAAATTGGGAAAAGTAGCAAGGAAAAATGCCCATCTAGCTGCTCATGATCTCTTCAGCTTTTGTGCACTCTTAATGCAAAGCCCCAGCACAGCCAACCCCAGATCCATGGGGTCTGCAGCACAGGAATGGCTATTTGCACTGCTGGCCTCTCACAGCTGGCACAGTGACAGGGAAGGCTGGCTATGTGTTAGCTTGCAACATGTTTATTTTTCACAGGAATGTTAGCTATCCTTCCTATTCCCATACGAACAGAGAGCCAGAATTCTCCTCGAGCTCTTAAGATATGATTTTACTCTGAAAAGAAAGTATATAAATATATCCTCATGGCTTCTGTCATGGCTCTTAATGATTCTGTAAGGCATAGTTGTTGATCAACGGCAGGAAAGCTAGCATCAGAAACTTAGTGATCTTTTCACACATTACTGGCATTAATGAGAATCCGACATACCAAAGTCTATTCTCAGTCACATCTCAGCAATTTCACTGCTGTTATGATTTGGCTTGAAAAAGAGGAAGAAAACTCAAAGGAAAGTTGGGAGCTGGGTGAACTCTTCATGGCCCAACACTGTCCCACAGTATGCAATGATGAAGCAGCTAGTGGTGGACTCGGCAGCGCTGGGTTAATCTTAAGGATCTTTTCCTACCTAAATGATTCTATGATTCTATTAGCAATTCCAATTAGACTAGTTGACATTCATTTAGATGGAATTTGTTCAGTAAGAGGGAGAAACAAGTGCTATGATATGATTTTTGTACATGCACAGCGTAAAGTTCAGAAATACATAAACCCCATTTCAGCAAGACTTTTCTATAAGAGCACAGGTGAGAAATTAAAAGAAAATGCTTACGTATAAAAAAAGTACTCAATTTTGCTAATACTCCTCTTGCACGTATTTAAGATGAGAAGCCAAATCTTATATAAAGAAACAGAATTAGAAAGAACTTTATATGGGAAGTGAAATAAGAATATCAAAGATGACAAAAAAGGAAATTTTAGCTTATGTCACAGGACACAATACCAAAGCCACACAGAACACAGGGAAAGGAAAAATATTTTTCCTGGCTCAAGCATAATGATTTTAAGGGCTGGAGCAATCATTACAGTTCCCTTTGATGTGCCAAACTAACTATTCTGCCGTTGACCTCAACTGAAGCACCATCTCCCTTTAGGTCTTGGGACTCATCAGCTTCCCAGGAATATAGATCCTACAGTTCCATTCCTCAGTGATTTTCTCAGCCAATCTGTCTCGGCCATCCACGTGCAATTTCATGGATGTAAATGTAATTTTCAATTTGTGCCCTTTCTCCCTTATAAAGCCCAGCATTGCAGGCTTAAGACTCAAACTAGCCCCATGCTCCATGGAATAGTCACCTACTGGCTATGATTCTGCTGGCTTTAATGGCACTAAGACAGTTTACACAATACAAAGGGCATGCCCTAAGTGAAATTTAATCCCAACCGACAGTCCATGACGCTAGGGAAGAAGACTCCACAGCAGACTGTGAAAGCATGGATGAGAGCAAGTGAGGGCTTTAAATAAGAAAACTCTCACACAGAATCTGAAGTTCTTCACTCTCTTGACTGTAGTACTATTTCATAACAAATTGTGGACCTCCGCTAGCAGACACAGTGAAGGGAGGGATGACATGAAGAAATATTCTAGTTAGTAGAAGTGTGAAAGCAAAGCAGAGGCTCTCATTCCATGAGTTTCTGTAACACTGAGCACAGAAATGATGTCAACAGCTCTCTGGTAAGATCTGCGATCTTCTAAGATTATTAAATGCCCTCAGATGTGACATGCAGGTGTTACAGTTGCCTTCTGTGACCTACAGTCCCACCCACATAGCCATACAATGCCATTACACTTCTGCTGGATAATTGAGGAAGATGAGCAGGTTCCTCTGAGGCTGTTCATTTCCCTCTTCCAACAGATTAGGTTTATTTGGGTTCTACAATGGCAGTTGGAGTTTGGGCTCTTCACTGATGCCTAGGACATGGCAGCACAAATCAAATTTAAGTCCTTCCTATGTCATGAAGAAAAGTAAAGATTAGCTTCTCACATTAAGCAGCAACAACTGGAGCTGCAGACTGTGCTGATATTCTGCCATTAGTGCACACAAGCCAGTAAATAAATGTTTTTATCCGTTAATAGTATTTGAATGTGCATTCCTTCATTTCAATGGATTCTCATGATTTCTCACTCAGTAAATGCCTAGAAATTGCGTAAAAGCAAAGTCAGAACAATTCTGGTCCACAAGGAGAAAGAAAACAACGTTATAGTTAGACAACGGAAGTTATTCCAAGTCCAACTGAAGTGTTTCTGAGCATCAGAGACATCTGGGAAGCATATGTACAGGAAACCGCTCAGCCTGAGAGAGTTGTGTTACTGAAATTACAGAGGTAAGGAAACATTACATTAACCCTGAGTTTTGAACCTTTCAATCTTGTATCCTTGTGCAGTCAGATACTTTCAACGTAAAGCTACAGTGTGACTTCAACATGACAAGCTATTTAAGAAATTATTCATGTTCATCAGTTTTCAGAAAGATGTCTTGATTTTAAGTTTTAGATAACCAGAAACTGCAAAGAGATTTTCATACGCCACGGCCAGCAGCTCCAAGAGATAAAAATACACATCATTCCCTTTGAATTACCCGGTACTGATTCATGATTCCTGCTGGACTATGGCATGGCTAACAAAATGGAAGTCATTTGAACTCATAACTAATTATGTACATTAACAAACTGCTTTTGAATGGCCATGGCACATCATCAATCTTATTGTTCACTGCCTGACCACCAAATGAACAGTTCCCTTTGCTTATTAATCTTTCAAAAAATATATTTCATTAATATATATTTTTATATTACAATGAAATTAGTTAAACACGACATTCCCTTAAGGCTTCTTAAGAAATCACATAAATAGAATGAATATGACAGTTAAAATAAATATAAACAATAGCTATTTTAGATACTTGATGCAAACCTCAGCATGTTTCAATAAATCTTCTTTCACGACTGGAACATGGGAGTTGCAGATATCCTTGGTTTTAGGCGAATGTGACCAGACAGAACTTCTTCTGACATGGCAAAAGAGAGAAGCTGTGACATTACCTCCACCAAATATTCAGAGTTTATGCTAAAGAAGGTACTAAAAATAATTGGACTGACCAACTAATTTTCATAGCATACACAGGAAATAAAGACTGCTTGGCAGATACAGTAGTTTGCATTTTTTCTGAGTGAGTTAGCCCAGAAACCCCACAACAGAAAGCTATAAAAGCGATTTCAAATACTCTTTAAAACATATTCCAAGACAAAACCCAGTAGATTCACTTTCAATTTTGTCATAATGCATTTGGGTATTTCACAAATCCTTTTTTCTCACGTTATCTTTTCAACGCAAGGATTCTCAAAGTAGTTTGTGCTCAGCCATAACCCCTGAAGCCACTCCTGACACTGCAAAAACTGAAAAACTTCAAATCCAACCCAAAAGATCAGAATTGCTCTTTTGTAACACCTGTGAAGTGCTGAACAGCGGCATCCAAGAACAGCAAAGTCAGAGAACCAATTTCTTATTTCAGTTAAGCATTTCTCTATGAGTTTTGACTGAATCAATGATGCAATCCCCAAAGCAATTTTTGCTATGTAACTGAGCCTTCTCTCTAAACTTCAGGGGAGCCTGATGGCGGTACCAATGTATTTTGGTCTTTCCTGTGTGAAAATAAGTCAAACCACATTGTTTCCATAGCATGAAATTATGAGATCTCTACAGAGAATGACACCTCCATTGACAAAGGCAAGAACAATCAGTTACACTATAAATATGTACTTTGAAACAGCAAGCAATGTCATACAGGCCTTGGGTGTAGGTTCTTACCTATTCCTCTCCTTAAAGATGCAGTTTAACTCCAAATAGCAGACTATTCTTAACAATAAATTCCAACTAAAAGGGCACAAATCCGGGAAAGATGAAAAAAGACATTGAGACATGCTGCTTGGACATGTCCATTGAGAAGCAAAAACTAAAAACTGGGACAAGCAGAACACCAAAATTTGCTTAAGCAGCATATTTTATATGCAAGCCATATTTAGAAGCTAAAAAGAAAAAAAAGAGACAAAAAAAACAACAATGAGGTTTAAACACAACCACATTGCTTTAGTTAATTACATAATAAAACTGTGGAGACTTAGATCCATAACAGACTGCTTTGAAGGTGAAGGAATTAATGCCAAAGTATGGATTCTATTTGTTTGTATCTGTAGCCGTCAGAATGGTTAAGCAATCGTTAACTTGTCAAGTAACAGATAAAAGGCAGGCTCCAGTCCAAAGCTGGTCATCTTCCACTTTATTCAGCTGATTCTCAGACTGTTTCATCATCACTCATATCCCAGATCTGCAACAAAAAAGGAACTGTCATTTTTGTTTCTGGAGTTTAAATATGCTATTAATATCCTTTTAGAAAATTAGTATTACTATTTAAAAGGAAGAATGAATAACATTTTGTGGACTGTTGACTAGCACCAGTGGAGCTTTAGATAAAACTCAGTATTTTTTTGTTAACAACCTACACACCATTCATCTGGGGGTGTTTTTTAACATACACTTCAGCATTTGTTCCTGAAGTGTCAGGAATTGCATCAGTCCTTCGTCCCTCTGGGGAATGACATCGAGTTCATTTGTTCCAGAACATAATTTGTGTGTTGGCATGGAATGGCCTACTAGGTTATCCTCTCATTTCACATCCTGACCACTAAAATATATCCAGAGAAATACAGAATGTGAATGGTTATTTCAACTGTAAATGCTTCTGGGCAAAAAGCAGTATTTTATATGTCTCGGACATTGGAGGAGCATTCACACTTGCACTGGTTAGACAAATAAACACAAACAACCCTGTTTCTAGCAGGCAGCAAGGACTATTGACCTATAGCTTTAACAAACCCCTTCCAGACAACATGTATTTCTGGAATTCGAAAACATTCCGGAAAAAAGCTCCTCAAATCCAACCTGGGAGCACATCTCAAATAAAACATGTCTGTGCAGTCCTACAAACTGCGTAAAACAAAACAGGGTTACGTTTTCCCAGTTCCTAGAAGCGTTGCAAAATGGTGTAAATCCTCATGGAAAATACTGAAGGAACAGTTTGTTTACAAAAGGGAAAAAAAGTTTTCATCCTGCCCTAGATGAGCAGCTTGGGGCTTGCCAAGGCAAACAAGTCCAGCTCACCAGTCAGGGTCAAGGATGTGGAAAAGAAATACAAACCCCCAAATCTTTAAATAGAGTTTATGGTATGATTCAAGCTGCAAAAAGCAAGAAATCAGACGTTGAGGCCAACAATCCCTCTTTGTCCAGCCCACTCCCACTGTTGAAAACAAAGCCCATAGTTTGTAGCGCTTACAAACACACCTCTGGCAAAACAGCACAAGAAATACCTTTAAAAATACACCATGAGGTGATTCAAAGGCAAAACCGAAAAGAGCCAACCAGCAGCCCTGGAAGCGTCTCCTTCATCCACTGAACAGACACACCAGGAGCACACCCAGCTCCTCTGCGCTGTGCTTTCCCACCCACTGTCCTGACCTGAGCAGTACGGGTGAGGAGGCAAGTACACTGTACACCCTCCCTTCTGCTGTTTGCTCTTGATAGAGAGAGGCTGTGAGCATGTCCGTTACATCAGCAAGTCTGCGTGAGGAAAGCACTTCCAGCCAGGAACCGGCTGGCTGCTCCAGAATTCCCAGAGTGCTCAGAGAGCCCTTTTGCCTTATGCGTTTAAGGGGCAGTGCTGGCATCACCCTAACGGCTCACACAACACAAACTGCAGCTCCCACGGCACTGCCATTTCTGTTTACTGAACCTAAGGAGAATAAAGCAGCTCCCTGCATGTGGCCTTGACAGGCAGCCATGGAGGGCCTCAGGGAATGCAGAGATTCCCAGCCTGCGCCCACAGCACCCTACCAGCAGCACCTACAAGGTGATTCAGGAATTACAGCATTGTTAACAAGGGATGAAAGTGAAGAGAGAGAATGACTATTATATTCTCTAATATCTAAAGCTTAGGTCTTTTTTAGGAGGCTTTTAACATAAAAATACACACAACAAAACTAAAACTGAGGTCCACATGTATTAAGCCACTATGCAAACATCCTGCATTGAGGAGAGTTACTTGTAAATGTTTTAAATGCTATTATTTTATTTCCAGGAGAACAGACAGTTTTATAAGACAGTTTATACTTCATCTAATGATCAGAGCAGTCGCACCCACAGAATCCTAGAATGCTTTGGGCTGGGAGGGACCTTAAAGATGATCCAGTTCCAAACCCCTGCCACGGGACATCTTCCACTAGAGCAGGTTGCTCCAAGCCCTGTCCAACCTGGCCTTGAACACTGCCAGGGATGGGGGACAGCATCGTGTGTCATATCTTACCTAAGGTTTATAAAGAATAAGGCAGTAGTACTTTCATAAAAGTAGAGTGGAGAGGAGAACATGAAACAACAGGAACAATTCAATGCAAAAGCTAACAAGTGCGTGTTAAAGAAAACAAGCTTTATGATATTCTGTAAAAGAAGCTGTGTTAAATGTCAGTATCAACTGCTAAATTATGATACATCATACCCTTACTTCAGAGGAATACACATCTTCACAGAAAAACATTCAAACTACACAGACTACGACTACCCAAATTTTGGATATTACTTCAAAGCAGTGAAACTCTGAAGAGGAGAAATCACGAACTACTGAAAGCCATGAAAGACAGTATCTAAAACGACTGTCACGACAAGAATCTGATATCCAAGCCAAGCTGTGAATTGGGAATTTGTTTTCACTTCTCTCCTGTTCGGTAGCACACCTGGGTGAGGCAAACCTAAATGCAGCTCAGGCAATGACAAGAGCAGTCATAAAACAGGAAGATAAACCAGCTGTAAAAACCAGTCTGGTCTGGACAAACCTTGACAGTTTATCTGCAAATACACGCTTCTTTGTAGAGGTTCTTAAATTCCAGATACAAATTATGTCTACTCAGCGTAAGAGAGGAATTCCCACACTTGTTTTCTTGAAATTACAACTATTATTTTCTTACACAATAGGAAGAATAGGGAGAAAAGCCCTGTGTGTTAACAAGTTCCCACTGATTGATTTTGCACAGTTCCATACGGCACATTCAAGAAACCCTACTGAACAGGGAGTTTTTGCATTTCCTTCATACAACAATAAGACCTGGTACCTGAAATTTAACTTCCATGGTAATGGTTCCAAAACTGTGTTCACCTCCTGAAACTGGTAGCGCTTTGCATCTTAGAACTAACATACGTAATTCAAACAGATAACTACCGTTTTATCTTCCAAACAAACTTGCAATGTATCCAATATATCCTTAGGGGGTTCTTAGAAGTTTCTTGACAGCTGGATCTAACAAGGTTTGCCTCAAAAAGGGCAACCTCATTAAGAGAGACAAAACAAACAAACAACCCCCACAGATACTATTTTCTACACAAAACTGAGATAAATTTACATACACAGGTACCAAAACACTCCACTTAGAAAAACCTGGAACAGTTTTGTTATGCAAACCACAGTATTCACTATGTTATAAATGCTCCAAATATGGTGAAAAGTAAGCAAAGAGTAAAATTCCACAGGCAGAGGAAAGGGCTGAAAATGAGACATTACATACCCGAAATGGCACAGCTGAGTATCCCATGAGAATACATGGTTTCCTGATCAATTCAGGCTTATCACAGAATCCCAGACTGGTTTGTGTTGGAAGGGACCTTAAAGCTCATCCAGTTCCAACCCCTGCCATAGGCAGGGACACCTTCCACTAGAGCAGCTTTCTCCAAGCCCCATCCAACCTGGCCTTGAACACTGCCAGGGATGGGGCAGCCACATTATTATGTATTTATTGTTAGGAAATATCACATCTTAGTCTGATTAAGAAATGGACACTTAGGAAATCTAAACAAGAGAAAAAAAGAATACATTCAAGCATATGTTTAAAGTGACCAAATTACATTATAGCTATAAAATGTAAGCTTTTTGATGGTTATTAGCTTAAACATGTCTTTGTCCTGTGCTCTACCACTGAGACAACGCATCAGAACTTTGGCAACCTAAATACAAAATGTGTGTGTCTAAATATACTTGTACTAGAAATGAACTGGACATAGGAGGCTGCACTAATACACTTTGTGTGACTTCAGACTTCTGTATTTCAGTATTCTTCTTGGTCCACTGGCTGTACCTTTCAGGAATGGCAATAGAAAAGAAACTGTAACTTGAAATTCATTAAATACCTGCAAGTTCTAACATGCAATGTTTTCAGTGTTCATGGTGTAGACTGAGAGATAATTACAAAGTTCAGCACCCTCCTTTCATCTCGGGTACTTGATGCACAGTAAGCACTACCCTTCATCTTACTGAAACCAAAACACTTCATGCATTTTGCGTATGCAACAATTCTTTCCCCATCCCCCTTTCCCACAGGAATAAAAAAAGCCATAAATGAGCAACCAACAGAACACTATTCTACACTAACAAGAGCACATAACTTTGTTCACAATTTATATCTAGATGCATGTCAGAGCCTGCATAGCGCACTCTACGGTGAAGTATTTTCTTTGCTCTCTAAGAAACCAAGGTGATGCACTTCAGCAAGGATCCAATTCTTGCTCCCAGTGGCTGGAGCTCATCATACAGTGATTGCAGTGGTTCCCCCCAGCAATTCCTTTCAGAAGCAGCTGCTAACTGTATGTAATTGAACTTTAGCTAAAGTCAGTTTTGAACATAATCTAAAGACTTAACTATCAGATACTTCTTACCTGGCAGAGAAGTCACAAACTTAAACTCAAACAAATAGAAATTAACCTTAAAAAAATAATTAAAGCCAAGGATTACAACACCTGCATCTCTTTCTTCAAGCTGCTTTAAATCATAGGTAGAGAAAACCATGGATAATTTTTCCAGATCCCTGTACACAATAGTCTTACCCTAGCTAGTTGGCATGGCTGATGAATTCCTGGCATCCCTAGGACCTCCAACAAGTTCATTTTTAGTGTTCTTGCCTTCACAGCCTTTCCGGTCTGAATGGTTTACTATATTACAATAAAATCCATCAACTCGGTCCTTTTTTTCCAGTGATGGTGTCCCTTACTAATGATTGTTTTCCCTTTATAGTCTTTCCAAAACTGTACTTCCAGCCCATAACCACAGCCTAAAAGGTTACGGTCATGATGCATTCTCATTTTGATCTCAACCAACAGCAACCACTATTCTTAGAGTTCTTGTATGCCATTCTCCTGAATAAATATATAATACTCCTTGTGAATGGCCCCACTTTTCATACAAAATGCAAGCATTACCCCTCTCAAAATCACGCTGCTGATTTCGATCTTGCCGACTGTAATATAACTAAGAATCCTGCCAAGACCTTTTAGGACATCTCTTCTTCCTTCCTCTGATGTCCTCCATTTTATCAAGCTGTAGGTGTCCTGAACTTGATTTTCTGTCCCTTTACTGCTCACTCAACTCTTGTATACTCTTTACAGCACCTAGTGTTCTAGGAGCTTGGGACAGAGCGATCACAGTCTTTTCTGAAGATATCTTCTTCCAAGATGGGCTTTACACTTTCTTTGTCCTACCTACAGTTGACCTGTTACCGCACCAGTTGGTCAACACGCAAAGTCAGCTTAGCTGGCTCACACACCTGAAACCAGACCATTTTCTATTCCAAATACTTTAAAAGATATACTTACGAACAAAACAGAAAAAAAAAAAAAACAACCAATCAAGTAAACAGTACAGAAAATGTTCGCTTACGTTATAAACTTAGTAGTTAGAAAGCCTTTTTAATATCCGCTAGTAAGAAGTTCCAAACAAATCTACAAATAGTAGCACTGGAAAGTAATTTGTCCATTCTGGGTTTATAGCATTTTCCTAGGTATTTGTCAGAATATTACATGAAAACATTCAAAAAAGGGTTGGTTTTTTGTGGGCTGTTTTTTTTTCCACAACTAAGTTAACGAAACAATACAATAAAAGAAACAAAGAAAATGCACACTAGGGTTTTTTTTGGTATAAGAATGCCTCCAACACATTTCCTTCCATTGTTTCTTGTTTTACGAGGGAGGAAAAAAAAAAAGCAGAGAAGCAAGCAAACACAAAACCAATTTCTCGCCCCCTCTCAAGGGGGTTGGAGCTGAAAAGGCCACTTTTAAGGGCACAGCAGTGGAGCTGCTGGCTGACACATACCTAAAGAGGAGAGTTTCTACTATTAAGTCTTTTCCTCAGGCTTTTAAAAACTGAAAACAAACAAGTGTGAAAACAACCACCCCCACCAAGCAGGCCTGATGATTGCCATTATTCTGTTCTGTGTAGGATTTTAAACTTCATTTTGCTACTGCCAAAAGGTGTCTATTTAACAAAAGTGTTTGAATGAAGCCACATTAATGTAAATACTGTCACAGTAATGATTAGATCTGATATAAACCCTTTGACTGAAATGGAAATGAAAACACAGTATATAAATTATACATTCAAATTCTTATATCATCCTCCTCCTTTGATGTGCCCAGAGTTCACGTTAAAAATAAAGATATGTGTAAATCTATATTTATTACATTTCTAAATCCCACAGAAGAATCACAGTGCAGATGCAAATGCACATTTATTTTCGAAGGTTTCATAGCCTTGTACCTGGATCAGGCACCTAAATGGATCTCTCAGAAAAATTAACACCATTTGAGACTATACCATTTCAATCACACAGACCTTGTTTTGCTGTAATGAACAGCTCACCATGTTCCACTACATCTTTTTAATTCACAGGTGATGCAGAACTGCTGTCTAACCTGAACACTAGCTTTGGGGTCACACAGAATCAAACCTTTCGTAGTCACTCATGAAAAAAGAGCACCAGTTGAGCTACATAAGCTATTCAACTGAGAAACAAACAATTCAGAAACAATGAAGAGATTATCAAACATGATACTTAAGGTACACTCAGTGCTCTAATACAGGATCACAGAATCAGCTGGAGGATACCTCTGGAAATCATTTTGTCCAGTCCTTCACTCCAAGCACGACCAACAAGATCAGGTTGCTCAGGGTACTTCTGAGCCTTCACAGCCTAAGAATCCTGCTCCAGTGCTTTACTTTACCTCCAAACACATAAGATTACATCATCTCTTGAAACAAGGATCATCTTTATCAAACTAGCCCTTACCCATCACATCACATAGATAGGCCCATTGCCATTACCATCTCACAGTGCTTCTTTACACATGGGTGACAACAAGACCTACCTGCCAGGACCCCTCTACTACCAATCTTTTCTACAGCTTGAGGATGCTAAGTGATAAAAGTGCAGTTCTGCTCACCTAGTATACCAGGTAACCCTTACACTCAGAAGAAACACAGCCCATAACTAGTTGGTGGTCAGACAGGAGACACACATGTGCGTTCTGACTGCCTGTGTGAAGATCTCAACATCTCACCACTCTTCACAGAGACAGAGGTTTGGGGTGGAAAAAGGAACCAAGACTGATATTTGCAAATCATGTCGTATCAGGAAGGGGGACTGCCAAATGTTACAAAGACCCTTCAGAACTGGAAGAATCTCCCCCAGTTTTTAACACCCCCCCCAACTTCTACAAGTAACAAAAAAAAGGGCACAGAAATCCTTTGAGTTGTACTGCATGATGAAGGTGCAGAGAACATTTTCAAATGAGACAGAATCCCACAACAATCAAAAGTCATGGAAGGTCACCTCACTCAGTCACGTTTCAGCCCTACACCTACAGTATTTTCTTGTTTAATCAACCACATTCCATCTTCACAACGTGTGGCTGGCAAAGACAAACAGAATATACATTATTTGAAATAATGCTGAAATCAGTAATATGGATCCTTTAGAGCTCAATTCCCATTATCAGAAAATAAACCTGGCAGAAAAAACTAACACAGATTTCCCACGTGCAGTTATGTCATCTTACATGCACAACCTTAGTACAAACATATTTCCTCTAGTGCTCTGTCTATAAGTGATAGAAAACTTGAAAAGCAATCAAAATCTTAATTTGTTAACATTTTGCTTTATCCAGTGACCTCACTAATATCATCCTTGCTTCCATGGAGATACATGTGGTGTGTACACAACATTTCTGGTTTGTGGAGGAGGCATCAAGAAGTTATAGGAAAACTTTCTCTTCTCTCCTCTTATGCAGGAAAAATTGCTTTTCATATAGTTAGAAACCAGAATCACTTCTGAGGACACCAGCTGAAGCTAAATGAATAAAGGAAGATGGCTTCCAGTATTAAACACATAAATAATACCGCAATAATCAGATTTCACATTTTATAGTTCAACAGCGTAGAGAAGATAAGTGCATTTGAATTAAAATCTGACATGCAGTTTTCCCCATGACTATTATTAAAATCCATCATCTCATTTCTCCCATTATGTTTAGCAATTAGAACAAAAATAAATATTACCCAGAAACTTGCAAGCCTTGGTATAAAAGCACCACTAGTAAAATATTTAGATACTAAAGGTAGAGATGTTCCAGGAATACGACAGGCAGATCAGGTTTATGGTTTAGTTCTACTGAACCACTGTTGTTTCAAACGGACAGAAAAATGAACATGAAGAAGCGTGAGGTGCCCCAGCAAGCACAGACGTTTCCGAGCACATTGCCCCACTTCTGAAGTATTCCCTATGCCCTTATATCACACAACCTTCTAAATCATAGAGGCAGACTGAAGTTCACTTCAAAACCTATGCAATAACTCGGGAAACAGTTCAGAGACTACATGTCTGACCCAAATGCAGCTGAAAACTCATACAAGGTCAGATTCATATTTCCAACTTTCATCAATAGAGAAACAACTGAACAAACAAGAATCCTCATGATACTGTGCAGAGATTTCATGCTAGGAGGGTCTCGCATGACTCTTGGGATGCCATAACCCTTTTCCAAACTGGTTTTGATTTTCTGACCACATAATTTCAACATCTGCTGGAATAACAGATCTTTTGTGAATACTCATATGTGCCCTAGCTCTCAAATCTCCTTATTTAACTCTCATTTCCCTTTCTTTATCTGCCCTGCTGGACCTGCTTTAACAAACTGGAAACCCACTTCCTCTCCTGTTGCTTTCTTCCTTCCCAGACTCCAGTGGGAAAGCAATGTTTAGCAAACTCCTGATGGGAGGTGAGTCTTACTGCGGCCTGATGGCAAAAAACCATTACAAGATGGCATGATCACGTCCAATGATTTGTTACTTTGAGTGCACAGCACCTTGTTCGCCAATTCAAACTCCAGCCCACTCTGGTTGCACTTCCTGGTGCTCTGGAAAAGGAAAGAAAGAAACACAACGCCGACAATGGCATCTATCTGGTACAACCCCATCTTTTAATTCCAATTCTATCTGGTCTGGCAGAGCTTGGCAAAGTGCTGCTGCAGCATTCCTGCAGCATCACAGTCACACGAAGCCTGCAGCATGCCACGCTAGAGAGCTCTGGAATGCAGAGTACGTTGCAGATGTGCTATAGAGAAGGCTTCCAATTGCTTACAAGCCAAACAGCTTGTTTTGGCTCAGAATGCTCTTTCCCCCCCATGTGGGATTACTTTGATCTTTTTGCCTATTATATGATTGCAATTACACTGAGTTTATGGGATCAACAGGGACCGTGGAAAGAACATGTTAATCCAACTGTGAACGACAGAGTGAGAAGCTACTTTGTAAAGTCTGACTGCTGGGCAGCAAACATAGTCAGTATATTTTCAAAATGGGAATATAAACCAAGGCTGTAAAATGAATGTTTCATAAAATTAATTAATAAACTTTAAACAAGTACCAGATCTGCTGCACTATGGAAACATACTTTCTGTCTTCGTGGCACTAACTTTACACTATCTGAACCATCATTTGCTTTCACTTCCTCACCTCCTCTTCCCCCCCAGAGAACAAACTGGAATATACAATATTAACACTTGGGTGCTTTCAAACAGACAATCCAGCAGGGCCTGCAGGGACATCCTCTCATGCTGTGACTCCAGCAGGTTGCAGGAGCCACGTCCTCGGGCTGCGCTCATCTACTGTGCCAGGAGAAGCAGGGACAAGCAGCAGCTTGGCAACATGAGGTGAGTGACACCTCCTCAGACAATATTCAGAACTGAGGTCACATTCATTTATAAACAATTCAGATCGCATCACACTTCAAAAATTGATTTTCTTTTCAGTAGTGAACGATTCATCTCGCTCAGTTTATAAAGCCCTTGAATTCCTTACAGAATGGATAATAACCAGAAATTAAAAGGAGCCTGTGATAGTGTTCAAGGCCAGGCTGGATGTGGCTTTGAGCAACCTGCTCTAGCGGAAAGTGTCCCTGCCTGTGACAGGGGGGTGGAACTGGATGAGCTTTAAGATCCTCTCCAGCCCAAACCATTCTGTGGTTCTATGGTATAAATATTGCATAGGGGAAAACTGAAGACTTGATATAAACCAAAACACAGGAGGTACTCCATAAATAAATGAAATGTTCATGTATTGTTTGCAACTCCTCTTTTTAAACTGGGAAAAAAAAATACTCTGAGGAGCACTCTCATAATATTAATTTAAATGTTTGGGTCTAAATTTGACAAACATAAGATTGTGCTGAATAACTACATTGTGGGACGCCGGCAGGCAAGTGATTTCATCCAAAATAAACACCTTACAAGTACTATTTTGATCATCTCTTTACTTTGGCAACATATGATTCTGGTGCCTAAACGTGGATCTTGTATTGGGTAAACCAGTATGCTTCTGCAGCTCGCTGACAAGCTGCATTCTGGCTTGCAACTCCATATTTGATCATCTCGTATTCACCCTTTCTGACTTAACACCAAAGTTTTGTTATGGTTTTTTTGGCTTCATGGAATATTCTTACAAAATGCCAGTGCTGCATTTACCTGTGTGCAATGCAGAAGACTTAAAAATAACCAAACCCCAAACAAGCCCCCAGAAAACATGGAACACAAGGTACAGTTTTCCTGGGAGTAGTATTCTTCCAAAGCATCCTCACTGGGAGCTCAGGGAAGTGGTACAATGTTGTGTTTTCTGTAAGGCCAACCTCCCTCTTAGATTAACCTTTTGAGTGTCTGCTACTTTATAATAAAATCCATTTAAAAGCTCCTATGTAATTCTAGTATGTCCCTTCTAGTGTGATAAACAAATGAATTGCTACTCCATAGAAACAGTTCTTTTTCCTCATAAAAATCAAGGTTTGATTTCCTCCACATCAGAGATGGATGTTTTTCCCCATTTTGTTTTAATAGAAAACACTTCCTAAGGAGCTAAATCTGAATCGTACCTAGGTTGTGGTTAAGACACTACAAAAATACCAACACTAGAGAAAATGAGTTTCGAATGACATAAATGACGCCTGGTTTCTTCCTAACTGTGAGCAGGGAAGTGTTAGCTAAGCACCAGTCATGTCTGCCTTTGATATCCTCTCATTTTTTCTCCTCTCAGTAATTCAAACCATCCTGGATATTAAGAGTCTGCCTTTCTTTGAGCTACACATCAAGACTTACTTTTTTTAAACATACTCCTATTTGTCCAGAGGCCCTTGTTAAAGCCCACATCACCTCATGCCTTCAATTCCCCCAGTCTTCTCAATGTTCTGAGACTATGCTCATTAAATTAATCCCATTCAGAGCACAGGTCTACTACTTAGGTCTGTTATTCCAGCTACAAATCTTTCTGTATGTGTGTCTGCTGGCAATACATCTCCCTGTATCACAAACTCTTTAACTGGATGTTATTTCACAGTACAGCTCAAGCCATCTCCTATCTCAAGTCACAGACTGCATGTTATTCTGCCAGTAAGGGAAGCTTCTGTGGTCCACTCCTTTATTTTATCAGGTCCTATGGGGCTTTCTCCCACACTGACCTAGCCACAGGGGATAAATCTGTAATGAGAATCATAAGATAACAAGTTGATAGCTTGTTCTCTGATGTTCCGGAAAGCAGAATATCAGAGAATTAATCACATTCAGGAATCAAAAGAAACAAGTGTCAGGCTTCAGTAAAATTTTGCTGCTGAAGTAGAATTTGTGAATACCCCTTCAAGTTAAAGACAGCAATTTCATTTGGGGGGGAATTAAAACAGAATATTAAAAGCAGGAACTATTTTCCTCATTGCCCTTCTACTCAATATTTCATATAACAGACCATGGTTTAGTTTCCTTGTAAAGAGGAAGCAAAGTTTTCCTTTGTCTTCAAAATCATGAGCTTTTTCTTCAGCTGATGAGACTATATAGTCAACAAAACTATAAAGGCATAGCTAGCCTTTACAAATTATTCCAGATATACATAGCTATAACTGATGGAATAAGCTCATTGAATTGCTGATTTTTATAAATCACTGCCCTATCATGCACTCTTCAAACAAGGCAAGCTTTGAGGAAATAGCAACAATCTTCCTAGTCACATGTATTTCACCTAAATGATGTTCTTTCAAAAAGCAATTCCTTCTTTCTCTAAGACAAAATATCAATTCAATAACTCCCTCCAGTTACTGTATCCAACAGGAAAGTTCAGAAGAAAACCCTTAATGAAAATAATTTTTAAAATTGATTTTGCCCAAATTTAATTTAAACTAGCTCTTACCACTGAAAATAAAGGTTTCTCAAGAAATTCAGGGAGTAAACAGCACGTAAAGTTCAGTGTGTTAGACACTCCCTGTTGTAGGTAATAATCACCTGTGGAATAAGGTAACAGACTCCTCAGAGTAGCACGTACAGAAAGAAGAAAACACAATGGGCACAAGCTGTCACAACAGAAATTCTGCCTGGCCATCAGGAAGAACTGTCAACAACCGTGGTTAAGCACTGGGACAAGCTGCTCATGGGTTCAGCCCTGCACTGAGGAGAAAGCTGGACGGGATGACCTCTGGAGCTCCCTTCCAGTCGCATGTTCTATGACTCTGCAATATAGCAAATAACTGGTAGCTGCGTGTTATAATTCAAGTTGTATCAACATTATTATGCTACTTGGATGACTTGAATTAAATCCTCTAATGGGTTTAGCATCTTAACTGAATCTTACTTACTTCAAAAGCTTGTTGTTGGGATGGGAGGAGGGATTTCTAAGGGAAAGAGAGAGGACAGCACTTCTTTGTCATGTGCTGCTCAGCACGCACCATGGTGAGGCTCCGTTTCCAGACGGAACACCTGGGTCGCAAAGTTTTAATCAAATTCTGTCTAGTTTTTTTAATACAGAACAGATAATCTATACTTTTTACAAATGCATGCTTTAGAATTATTCTGCTGAAAGTCATGGAACTGTTCTCTAGTTCCGACAGATGAAAAGATTAGCTGCCATAGCCTGATGTAGTCATTTCCTGCTAATCTGATCTCTAAATACTGTTGCTCTGAGTGACTTTGGTGATGTAAGGAAGTAGCTCCTCATGGTAACTTTTGTATTCCTTTGTCTTTGTTGTAATACAGCTCAATTAAAATTCCAACAACAGAAGAAGTTCCATACCATTAACCAACAATACTGAGGGATTGAAAAAACAAAACCCAAACCATTAACAATCATATCTCAGATTTGATCTGCATGCTTCCTTTCCTGTGATGGTTCCTCTGAGGAGCATGAGGTACTTTAAACTCAGTAGATTCAGAGCTGTTATTAGTGACTTTTCAGTTCCTTGTCTTGTTTAACAGCAAAAAGTTGCCCCTGACATCAGTCCTCAGTTCCATTTGCATCCTGGGGACATCACTTGAGGACTCCAAGCTTACATTCAAGAGCCAGCACATTAAAGAAACATTCTGAGCAGAGATTCTCAGATCCTTTTTGTGAGTCATGATGACAGGAAAACTGTTGTGGTCAGGAATAAACATCGCTGGGTTTTCTTCCTTTGTTTTCCTATCAAGCAAGGTTTACTTTTTTGGCTACGTTAAGTACTGCTTCCAGGGAATCAGAAAAACTAGAAAAATCCAAAGACTGGAAGTGGCAAAGACTAAGGCGTTCCTTGGAAAGTTAAAGTTCTTGAGAAAGCCCTAAAGTGAAGAGAACATGAACAGCTAAAATATTTTCGTATAAACTGAAAAACTCCTCTACTAGCTGGGAACAAGCTAGAACTTGCATGGGGCCCTGCACACACTGGCAAACATCTTAATTGTTCAGAGCAGACAAAGTCTGTTTAGTCATGTCTGCTGAAGTGGGAAGGATATTACAACACATCTCTGCAGTCTGTTTCCACATAGGTCAATCAGTTCTTGAAGCTTGTTTTTAATGCACTTTCATCCAGGCAGAACAGGAGGTGTATGGACACCTTTACACAGGTTGGCCACACAGCTGGCTAGCAGACAGGTCATCTCTGAATAGGAGCTCCTAAGTGAGCAATCAAAGAAACAATCTGGAGTCCCAGCAGACATGCAGTGCCAACACACATTAATGTCTGGGAGGGATTTTGTAAGAGTCTAAGTATGCCTCAGTGAAATTTCAAAACCAGTTCCAGTGCCCACTGAGGATAACAGTAATGTATTTAAAACAGAAAGGGAACCGCAGCATGGCAAATACAAGAGGCAGCAGCTGAAATTGGTAGATGACTTCAAATCTGTTTCTTCATTTCTCAAAGGACAGGGCAGGCGACACAGGATTCTTTCTAAGATACTCTAGCATGTGTTTTAATCCATGTTCCAAAACAGCCAAAAGCCATTCACCTCCTGAACACGTTGCACGACACAAGAAGGTTTTTAAAACCGCACTGATGTGGATCTCATGCAAACTGACTATGCAAGGAGGTAAGTGTGGTTTTTCGCTCTATCGACAGCCAAACATTGTTTTCCTGCTTTGGCAGCAGTATCTCAGTTTTCAACACATACCTTCTCTTTTACCTATACTGCATTATTGGAAGGCAGACTTTTAAGATGCTTCTATTGCATGGATTATGAAATGACACGTGAAGTGCCAGTTCTGTAAAGAGCAGCTCCATGACCTTTCCAATGTAGGTCAATCTTGCCCCACAAGACTGTGTTAAGGACCAGACAACCAGCTAAATATTAAACAAAACCACATACCAGCTAGCCTACAAATCTTCCTGTGTTTGGATCTGTCTCATCTTGGGTATGGTATGGCTCCCTGAAGCCCAAAGGTATATTGCTTTTATTGAGTATAGGGAAAGGCCAGCTGGGAACCAGGAAGAAATGTTATATTTGCACGGAAATAGGTACTCTTCCCTTCACCTTAATTTTGCATTCTGGAAAATCTTCAGCCTTGCTGATGATAAAGATACACTATCAGGTGGTAGCTTATGTTATTTATATGTATTTTAACAAATTCTGCATTAATAAATACAAATAAATTTAATAAATTGTTTAAACTTACTTTGAACTTCAACTCTTCAGAACAGAAAACCATGTCTAGGCTTACATATCCCATTAAATAACTGAGTAGGATTTGGTTTTCACAAGGAAAAAGCCCTAAAAGATCAGGTTCAACAAAAGAAATTATGTACCTCCTTTGAAGAATCCAAGCTGCAGTCAAGCTCTAATCTGGGGCAGTGATAACTTCCATGACAGAAGTTTAGGAACAAACGTTGTTTGCTTTATTTAGAGCAGCCAATCACAAAGGGATTTATCTCTAGACCAGTACTTTTCCCACACCAAGGAAAACTGAAATTTATCTGGAGACCATGTACGAAGCAGGGCAGGTACCTCACAGTACTTCATTTAGGGGAATTTGTTTTTACAGTATGCCATTGCTGCAAACAGGAAGAAAGAAATCAAACCCCAACAGATCATTCAAAAGGCAGAACAAATTCCAAGTTATTCCAATTACAAGAGTTCAAGCACAAATATTAGAAGTACCATAAAAACTTACAGAAAATTATGCAGTGAGTCAAGGTTTATTAAAAGCCCATGGGGAATGGGATAATTATTGCACTTCTTCCAGCTTGTGAACTGGACTCAAAGAACACTGGATGAGCAGGACAGTGTAGCAGAAGTGATACAGTTATTAGGTGTACAGTTATTCACACACTATGGTATGCTTACATCAACAGAGGTAGTCCTTGTTACTTTGAGGAAACGGTGGTGTCACCTTGATTTACGATCCATACTAAAAAGGCGAATTAGATGCATCTCAAGAAAGGGCAGCACCTAAACTGCAGAAATCAGGCAGCAGGGAGAATGAAGAAAAAACCTATTTAAGTTGTCTGATTACTGGTGATGGCTTTATGAAAAAGAAGTTAAAGGAGACTTATGAGAAGTATTTCATGGAAAATGAGATGAAAAAGGTATTAACTGGAGTTCTAATATCACTACAAACTGGAAGCATTCTGCAGTAAAAGAAAGGTATCAGAATGCTGACAGCAGCGGTGGGTGATGAGAGTTCAAAAGGAGATGGATATAAAGTAAAATTCTTTTTAAGCCAAGCTGGTCACAAGATGCATGGATGGGAAGACATCAAAAAACTTATGGGGACTGACAATATAAAGGACAAAGAGGTGCCAGAAGGAAAGAATTCCTTAAGACAAAACAAAGGTAAAACACCAGGCAAAGCTGACATGGTCTATAGAGGCAGTGTCATATGGGACTGAGGAAAAGAGAAAACCCTGGATGTCAAAAGGTACCAGTGCCACACCAAATTACTCCCTGAGAGAAAGCAGGCTTCAGGATCGAGGTTACATTTGCCTGAAGAATTAGGTTTTCCTTTGGAAGTGTCCAAACAGCGGTCCAGCCCAACTTAAGAAATACAGAGTAAAATGATTTCTGAAGTTTAAGAACCTGATTAAACAATGCAGGTGTCTCCTGATCATAACAAACCACTTTTGGTTTTTAAGGCTGGACGGCAACAAGTTGGTTACCATCAGTGTGGAACTCAGCTGACTAAGTCTGGACAGGCAAACAGTTGTCATTGTGATAAATAACCGCTTCAGAGTTGGTTACTGATGTCATATTCTCAAGGGCTGTACAGTGGGAATTCCAGCCTCCTTCTGAACCTAGTCCTTTAAAATTGCTTTGTCTGTTTTGGCCCTAGGCTGCATATTAGAAATGATAAAAGTAGTTCTTTCATACTCAGAGCAAGACAGTTTGATTGCCAGTGTCAACATGACAAAGCGCTTATGGCTACAGAAGTGGGGGGAGGAAGCAATAATACGAGAGGGGCACGAGAAAAAGCTCTGTAGTTAACACTGGGCAAGTAAGAACAGAACTCTTTGCCCCAGTGAAAGCTCAGACTTATCCCACCATACTTTTTACCTTCTGTACGCTGACTAGACTCAGAATTGTTGCCCCAGCAGTAATTATAAATCAAATTCACTGTAATTATTCTTGCTACACAGAGATGAAAAAATGTCACTGGAAACAGTTCTATGCCTTTGATATACTTTAAATGCTTATTTAATTGGTGCTTCCTTTTTTTCTTCTTTTGCAACAGTGACAAGAAACAATCAACAGGGAAACAAAGAATTTCTGGAGACAAACCCAAAATGCTATGTTTTATGCTGACCTACACACATAACGTAAGGAGATTTTCTTCTCCCACAAAGTTAATGTGAACAAATATTCAGTTTCAGAAGTAGAAGACTGCTTTTTGACAGTATATAAATTTGAATTAGGGACAACAGACACACAACCAAGTCAGACTGTAGTGGCTTACTCTTAGTACTTAAGAATATCCAACTACACCCAAATAAGACTTGTCACATATGTAATTAAAATTATAAGCAAGATGGACACAAGTGTTCCCCAAGAGCCAGAATAGAAAGTCTGAACAGTTCCTTATTTCATCGTGAAGAATTATTCCACTACCCAAGAAGAAATATTTATAGTTGGAAACATAAAGATCAGTAGAGATTGTGTTTCAGGAATCTGCAACATCCAAAGGGATTTCACAACACTCCAATGTCAACTGGAATTTTTGACTGTTTTGACTCATGCTGTCATTCACTTTTTATAAGCAGAAAATGGTCTAACAAATGCAGCCAAAATATCCTCAATTTAGAATTCTATACTTCAGACTCACAGACTGTGTAACTTATGGAACATGGCAAAAATGTTCTGTCACAGTGCAATGCCTGGAATAAAACAGAATGCAAAACCAGTAAGTCAGCTTGTTGAGCCCTTTAAGAAACGACAGAGCATGCTGTAATCTGAAATTTGATTTTAGTACAGTAGGTTTCCACATACTTTATTTATAATTGAAATTGCCAAATAAGAGTTTATTTGGTTCCCTAGTGCTTCTCCTTTTTAGGACCTCTGTGTCTCCACACATCTTGCCCCAAAGCAAATCAGCTGCCTTCACAGCTGAATGAAATTCCCTCCTCTTGCTCAAAGGGAAACAGTTTTTGTTTGTCTGTTTAACCAGAAAGAAACCAGCCATAAAACCCCAGAAACCCTTACCTGTAATCAGGGTCTTCAGATGCTAAGAACATTCTCCCCACAGATATCTATATAGTCTGACTTTGAAATGCATGAAAACAAGCTTGTCTAGCACAGATTATTGAGTCCCTCTCAATTGTCTTTACTAACAGAAGGCCTTCTCCTAAGCATGTAGCAAAACCAGGTAATTGCTGGAGCTAAGTTTTGTTACATGAATAGTTTTCAATAATCCATACCGAGACTTATGGACAAAAAACCCCCATCAAAACTCAAAACAATAACAACAAAACCCAAACACCAATCCCCAGGAATGTTCTTATACCCTGACTACCATTTGCCACAGTAAGACGTTACAACCAGCTAGCAGAAACCCTTTGAGCAGTCTTCATCAGTTCCTCCTAACAGTAAACTGCAGGCTCAGGTTCATGTAACGCCTTAGTGCGAACGCTGGACTGTCTTCAAAAGACACTGTCCTACTCTGCTGCACTACATCAAACATATGATTCTATGATCTGGTAATCAAACAGCTGTCAGCAGAAAGTAAACCCATGAAAACTGGTATTACTTGTAACTCCCTTCAGTGCTCATCGGTATTAAATAACTATGATACCGAAGCACTCCAGGACTCCTGCTGTCATGATGCCGCCATCATTTGCTCAGACACATTCAAGCTAGCCAGAAATCTGTTTCTTGAGCTGATGCTGAGGCCTGTGCCCCACCTTCTGGATGAAATCAGGGCACCCTACAAAGCCTCGCTGCTGGTACCAGCTGTCCTCTTGGCCATAGCCTTTCTGCAGATGGAATATTCTGGCCTATCTGTTGGTACATCTCTGCCTTCAAAGTATTTTGAATACCATATCAACCAATAAAGTTGATATCTACTATCTGCACTTTTTTCTCCAAGCCATGATTATTAAATGGATATTTTTTTACAGATTCCATATACTAACCGAGTTGTAATCAGTAACATGAAGAAGCAAAAATAATGATCTAAATCAGTGCAACTACAAAACCTGGTGTGTGGCTTGGAATAATGCACGGTGTAGCTGCCATCGATTCAGAAGAGAAAGTGAGACACAGAAAGGGATAGCAAATGCAGAGAAATTGGAAGGAGGAAGTTAATAAATAGCTATATTTAGGCAGCTTATCTTCATCTAAAATCTTCCAGAAAATGTATTACAGCCAATAGTCTTCAGAAAAATGAAAAGCAGCCAAAGCTCTCTGGAATATGATGAGCATCCAGTTATCACCAATAAAACAATTTTCATAAAATCATCCATCTCTCTCCATCACATCAAACCATCTCTGAGCTCACATTCCTCATGGAAGCCTGACCATTCTATGGTCTTCATTCAGCCAGCCTAAAGTTTGCAGCTTTTCCTTTGCATGCAGATGTTTTACATTGAAAGATTCTTTTGTTTTTCCAATTATGTTAGTACATCTAATGTATTACCTTCTCTACAAACCTTTCTGTGCTTATTCCTTAGACTGCCAGAGCTACATAACCACAAGCTGACTGCCCACATCACAAACTTGAGACCGAGAATCACCACAATGATTTAAAAAGAGAAGCAAGTGGTAAGTTGGACAATTGGAACACTGAAGGAGTTTACTGGTTACATTCAAGCTAGTAGTACTTGATGGTTGAACAATATGCCTAATGAGGGACATCCTCAACATCAGGCTGCCTTCCCTGAGCAAACTAACACATACACCTTCCATGCCGATTTGAAGGAAGAGGAATCACGTACCCAATTGCCATTTCCCTCAGGTACTTTCTGTGTCTTTCAAACAAGCTATCATGCATGACCCTCCTGTTTAGAAGATAAAATCAGAAAACGTCTTTTGGTGACTAATATCTTAATTCTGCTCTTTGAAGTCGATTGGAATTTTGGCATGTATTTAATGATAAAGGATCAGATCCCAAAGAGTTTGTTCAGCAGTTTTGGAAGAATGCCAGCCCTAATAAAATCAATTGAAACACATTTCAAAACCATGGCCAATCAAAATACTTACTTTCAGCCTCACAGACTCATCTCAGTATTTGGCATATCTTTTCAGCTGAAATGCACAATGATGCTCCTTGGCAGAGGGAATACAGCGCTGCAACATGTTCGACAGGTTTCATTATACAATATTCTTGTTAATGCAAGCACTTGAATCAGGAGCTTGTAAAGACTTAGCAGCACTGAAACACACTTCACATTTTCTTTCTCATCTTCACTAATGGAATAATGTCTTTGATATATGCGGCACATCAAGATCTTAACCCTACTGTTGGAAGAAGTTCATGAACTTACCAAGGTTTTCCCCTTGAGAAAAGAATCCTTTTCAAGATAAGCTGTAATGTTTAGTTTTCAAAAAAAAATTCTATTGCTTCTATGAAGAACAAGGAGCCAAAAACCCCTAACCCAAGGTTGAAGTTATTACCACCACTACTTTCTAAATGTAATAAGTAACAATCAAAGTGGAAAATAAGACTTTTTCCACTGTTGCTTGTTATCATCATGTTCCTACATTTTTATTACAAACCTACTACAATAATTTCCTACTTTCAAAGTTTTTATAATCACATATAGAATTACAAGTTGAGGTGCAAGGATATCTGAAGGCTTCCAGGAAGAAGACAAAAGGCAGCAACCATTCCTCAGCCATACACCACTTGACTCAATTGCAGCCTGCATAGGTGAAGAGGTAACTGAAAGCAGATCCACAGTGCAATCACTTCCTAGCTCTTAGAAGTCTTGCATGAACATGTTTTTAAAAGATTATTAAAAGTCCAGCATTCCTTGTAATCTTGTTTATATCTTGTTAGATAATCGTATATATTCTCCAAAATTTCAATTTCTACAGTCTTTTGGAAGCTCATTGTATCCTATAACATCCATTTCCAGATTCTGCTCTCTCCATTACAGGCACAAAGACCAGCATGTATTCTCTACTCTCAATATTTAATTCATCTTAAAATCTCTTTTCCATTCTGACAAGGCTTTTTATTGGGGGAAAAAAACCAAATTCAATTATTTCCGTAAAATGCAAAAATAGAGAGGTGTAAAATGGTCTGAAAAAACAACAACAACAAAAAAAAATCTCTAGATTGATGGTTAGTAAGAAATCACTGATTAATAACATGCAAGGTTCTGAAAAGTTGCAGAGATAGCTGTGTTAATAAGAAATTCTTAACTTGAAGTAACAACTGTGTGTTTATCCTGTCTACAAATACCTTAACAGCCAGCCACACAGCAAGAATAACCAAATACTCCGTGTGCAGATATCAATGTTAAAATTTCTACAGAATTTTGAAATGTATTTTTGTGTCTACTTCTAACAATGCTAAATAGATTAATATTTTAATTGGGGGGGGTTAATTTGCACATATATTATAAAAAACATATTGCAGTTTTTGTGGAGAGCAAAAGAACTTCTGGGTTTCATTACTGTATCACAATTAAATTACCTAAAGTACATAAGATCTGCAAAGTTTTGGAAACAATAGTGGGTGGTGTTTCCTGGAATAGAGCGATATGTCTTGTGACTGGGAAGGAACACACACTACTCCATTTTAATGTGAAGTCACACAGTTCAATCCACACAGACAGGCAAGAATTAAGGACAGGAAACAGAGGGACATCTTGTCAGGGTAACTGTTCAGAGAATGGAAAAGTTAATTTAGTAGCCCAAGGCAAACAGTTAGAAGTCGCTGAAGTCAATTCTATTTGTTTCTACAAAACACTGCTAGGTTAAGCAAGACCACAGAAAACACAAAAAATGGATTTTAACACTGGTTTTCAGATTTAAGTATTTCAAGAGCACACAACACAACACTGGAACACACTGTGAAAATTAGTTCAGAAAGTTAGGAGCCTTTCACCATTCTACTTGATTCTAAAGAAGTTATGCAACACTTAAATTAATGCACGTGTATGCACTGCATTTAGATATACAAACTGAGTATCAAATACAAGTCTTCCAAGTAAACTGCAAGGAAATTGAAAGCCATTTCATACAGTGCCATAAAAAACTAATGTGCTAGGCCACATTACCCATGCTTTTTTTTTTTTCACTGCTTCATGGGTGATTTAAAAGTACAGCTTAAACAAGTCTTGCCTAGTTTACACCCAATTGTATTTCTTAAAGCTTCATTCCCAGTTAATCTAGAGGGCATTCTAATTCATATTCTACTTCCAGCAGGCATAGCTAGAACCAATTTTCACTTATTCACCTTGTGAGACTCTGAAAGGGAAACTTGGAAATGATCCCAAATCATAAAGCAATTGAATTGACTGCTCAGTACTGCATAACACCATACTAAACTTTCAAATTATGTTGTGCATTAATCCCCTAGAGGGTCAATGTATACTGCCACATTTTCAATCAGTGCACCAATAAGTACTGTTAATTCAAAAGCGCACAGCTTGAAATGTATTGTACAAGATACAGTGCATTAGAACAATCTACTTTCACACCACAAAATTCACAAGTGTGTATAATAAATCACTGAAGTTTTTACTGTAGCTATAGACGTTACATTATGAACTTTTTAGCAGTTTCTCAGCACAGCTTAATACCTGGTTTGAAGTAGATGACTTCCCTTGCACACAATTTGTATGAAAAATTGGTTGCATGTATCACAGTGGAGATTGTGAATTTATGCAACTACTGAGTTCACCAAAATTGCCACTATTCAGTCAAGATACTCTTCTCAGTTTATCTTCAAATCACAAAGGCTGAGTCAGTTTTCAAACGGATCAAGGAAAGCTTGAACCCTGGTACTTTATAGGTAAGTCAAGAGCAAAACTGCCTTTGGCTTCCTTGGAAGACTTTCAACTTATTCAAAACTGGTTTTGTATGTTTATTACTAAACCCAGTCTCAACATCGTTTAGACTTGCTCAACACAGTTACAAGCCACATTGTGTCTCTGGACAAAAAGCAGCAACATGGGAACAAGCTGTCTAAATTCAACAACAATGTGGTCTAGCATAATCATTTTTAAGTCAGATCTTTGCAAAACCTAGGTTTATGGGCCATAGTTATTAACTTACATTGATGACAAGCCTGAACAGAATTGGTTATGGTCAGCTCTGCTTCCACAGACTGCACAGGGCAGTCCTATCATGCCCAAACAGAAGCCTCAGCCTGACAGAGAATCTATTCTATTAATGAGCAAATGCAAGAATTAAAACCATTTTTGGTCTTTTCCTAGCAGTGGAAGCCACGAGGAGGAGCATGAATTACTCCTCCAAATACAAAGATATTGGAACAATGTTGTCCAGCAGGACTTCTGTTAAATTTGGAACAGCAATTATTTTCCCAAACTGCATGTCCTGACAAAACAGAAAGAGCAGCTTTGCTACAGGGGAAACAGCAGGTCTGTCGGGCCAGAGAAAGCTCTCATAATTATCAAGCTGAAGTTTAGCAAAAAGTGACCTTTTTTTCATGTGTCAACACAGTGCTCAATTTCAGAAGCAGTATTCATGAATAATTGATGTGGATAATAACAGTACTTGTCTCCTAATACCATGTTTAAAGCCAAGCAAGGTGGAAAGTCTCTGAATGCTTAGCGATCTGCACAATTAGCTCTTGTTTTCTACTGCAGGAAACCCATTTACCCTTCCAAGCCATCGACTCCACTCACATCCATGAATAAAAAGGTTTTCTAATGATTTTTATAAAAATGATATTAAAAAAATAATCAAGCAATACAATCAAGAGCAACTCTAATTTCTGCTAACTAAGCAGCATGGCTGAACACTTAAGGTCAATATGAACAGCATAGTTCAAATGTTGTAAGTGACTGAAGCTTTCAGAAGTGAAGGCTTGGCAAGATACAAGACCTGAGCACAATGACAGATTTAAGCACGATACATGTTCTTCCCCAAGAATTATTGTAGATTTGCTTAGAATTATAGAACAAACTAAGTTGGGGCACCTGGAGGTCATTCACTGCAGTGGCCACACCAAGCAAGGTGAGGGAAACCAGGCTCAGGTCTTGCCCAGTTCAGTTTCAAGTATCTCCAAGAATGAAGATCCCACAACCTCTTTCTGTCCCTGGTCCAGTATTTGACCACACTCACGATAAAAGGAAAATAAAACAAACCACACAACCTTTTTCCTTACATCAAAGCAGACTTTCCCATGCTACAACTGTCCTGCCACCACATGCTTCCAGGAACAATCTGGCTCCATTCTTCTGTACCCCTCAGGTACTTCAAGAGGGCAAGAAGATCTTGAAAACTCTGCCCCCCATGTCCCGCTAAGGAACATGCACTGAGATGGAGGCAGGTGACTGATGAAGTATGGCAATATCTGATGTAAAGACAGGCAGATCTGCCAGAGTAGCCAAGAAGAGAAAACTGGCTCTCCTTGGGTCAACCCCAACCAACTCTGCACCTCCTGAGCAGTCATTTGAGGGTGCCTGAGGAAATATGAGGTGCTCTTTTGGGGTCTTATTTATTCAAGTGCTGCAAAACCAGTTTGCACGTAACTGTAAAGGGAACTCATCCCAACTTAAACCTTCTCCTCAGCCTGGACTAAGGTCACTGTCCTCACTCTCAGGAGTTACTCACACCAGACAAGGAACCAGTTACAAGCTCTGCAACTTCTTTTGACGCATCAAGACAGAAATCAAGGCTAAAACCATGAACATCTACCTCTTGCATACAAGCATCTAGTAGCTACTAGGTGTCAGCTGTAATCACTTAAAAACAATCCTACTCCTCAGGATTCTCTGAAAAAGTCTCGCAGTATCCAGACCTCTGTCTGCATTGCTAATTTAAAGGGAAAATCTGGACACCTCACCTCGCTCTTGTTGAGCAGACAACAGTCAAGACTATTGCTTCGCCAAATTACAAATGTTTGTCACTAAAGGCTTTTTCTTCACAACAGCAAAATGGGTTTTGCTCAGCTTCATACAAACCAAGTCTTATCACTTCTAATCAGAGCTGTTTTGCTAAGGGCCCCTTTCCTTTGAGTTAACCTTGATCTTAATTAGAAACCAGGTTTCAATACCTATTCAAAGACGTGACTTCCCTATAAACAATCTCATGACAATACTACAGTAAATGAAACAAAGGACAGGTATAATCTTACTTTTTTGACTAGGAGGAAAAGTTCAGGCAAAACAAACAGTTAAGAGCTTGTTTTATTACTTGAGACTCACAAGTCCAAACAAGCCAAGACATACTCTCAATTTAAGATTATTTTCCTCCAAGCAGGATAAGACTCTCTTTAAAGTCAAACGACACTTGATTCTTTTTGCTCCAAATATTAAAATACCCAACACATTTAAGTGGGAAAATCTCCCAGAAGACAGCTTTGCACACAATAAAGAGCTATTCCCTGATTGCTAAATAGTTTTCTATTTAAGACAAAGAAAACAAAGCAAAAAAGCATAAATACTTCTCAAACTCAGCACTTACTAAACCTTTTCAAACAAAGTTTTACCTCTTCATTTTCAAAACACAAAATACAACAGACCCTTGAGTTTTCACATGCAAATACATTCTAATATGCTAGATTTTGGGCAGCATTTTATACATTTCAGAGGTTTGTATCTGCACACAGTCAGCGAAGTACCTCCACAGTTGCCTGGATGCAAAATAGAAATGACCCCTCCAACAAAGAATTCCACCTTTGTAGCAGATTCTCAAGGACCATCCTGCCACAGCTACAAGTCTAGTTCATAGCTTGGTGGCCAGCTAACTAAAAGCCAAGCCAACCCAGAATGAGCCTTGATGGCATCCCAGCAGTCTAAATGTACACACCCAGAAGGATGCAGTGGAAAGGAAAGCAGGGAGGGAGGGAAGCGTGGATGCAACACCATGGCTGCTCCGGGGACACTAGCCAGATACAGCTCTGAAGATTCCTCATAACTTCACTGCAAGTCTCACAAGTGAGTTTACTTTCCAGTTCCATGTCCATACTTGGTTTATTTTCTTAAATTGCTTTCTGATGACTCTTATGCACCCATGGAAACAAAGACAAGCAAGGGCTACTGTTTTGTTGAAGAGCTGGAAGACATCTGTGAGGGCAAGCCAAATCCCTCCCCTTTTCTCTCTTACTCAAATATTTGATGAATAACAACAACAGCACTCAGAAAATGCTAAGTCTCTTGTATCAACTCAGAGGGCAAGATAACCCGCTTCTTCCAGGTTCGGTTTATTTGCCTAACATTTCTGAAGACTCACAATACGTTGTTTGAACCATGATACAACACTTCACAAACATGAAGCCCTATCAGTTTGGCTGAAGTATTAAAAACAAAACCTCTCTTCAAATAACAGCAGCAAAAAATGTCAGACACAGCCCTACACATTAGCATAGCTTGGGAGCAAAGTGCATACAGAAGCCACTGTCCAAATCTGCACTCAGTGTTATTTCTGTCCCAGAGTTGAAAATATCTGAAGATGAGTATTTTGATACATTTGAATGAAACTTGACTTTTGAACAGAGAAAAACACATGCAAGCCACTTCCAATGCAACTTTTATATTGTGATCTTTTCAATCCCTTCCTTAGCAACAAAACATAAATAAGAAGTTAATGTATTACCTACATCTTCATTGCTTAAGCTGCTTCTTTTCTCTGCTAGTCAGCTAAACGTGACAGAGCTCCACAAGAAGCAGCATCAATTGGTGGCCTAAAGGAGAAGTGGCAATACAGGCGGTCCGTTTGCTGAAGGGGCACTTCTTTTTTAAAGGTTTTCTTCCTCTGCCCATGCAGAGGGGTACGTGAGAACACTGTGAAACCCATCACACTTGGGACGTGGTAACTGATGAAATGTCAAGTGTAAGACTACGTAATTAGGAATCAAACTTTGTAATACTCGCATGCTTGTTTATTAAGTTTGAATTCCTCGTATTTTCCCAAGAGAAATTCCTAAGGATAGCTGGGGGAAGTCTGCTACACAAGCAAGAGCTTTCAGGAATCAAATATGCGAATTTCTGTCAAGATTCAGTCATGTTAATTATGAACTGATTTATAAACCAAAGACGTTCACTGGCATTCGGTAACTTCAAGGAGTTTAACATCTCAGAGAAGATCACTGCATGTGACAGATATTGAGAAATACCCCAGAGGCTTCACTTCTCCAATGAATCCTTCATCTCCAAAACACACAGCAGTACTGTAAAGCATCACAGAAATACTTCAAGTGTAATCTACTCTAACTCCCTTCCCACTTCAACCGACCGAATCATAGAGAGCTGTAGTTTGTAAAGATACCTACAAAATATGGGTATTGTTTTAAACTGTTAAAACCCACAGCCCTTAAAATGGGACAATAACTGCACAGTAATGACACTAACTGTAACTTATGACATAAAAGAGGAATACCACTAAATACTGCTGAATTCTAATTTAAGCATTTAATGTTAACACAAATACCTAAATTAAATACAAATAACAGGAACAGCGAAACCCTGTCTGCACTATGGAAAGAACTGCAGGAATAAAAATTAGCATTTTAAAGTTACAATCATGAAAAGACCATGCCCAAACCCCTGACTTCGTTGTCAATGCACCATGACAGTGAAGCTTAAATGAACATTGTTCAGATAGCCACAGTCCCTTTGTCATCCCTAGTCAGAGAAAAGGCCTGGTGGTGGAAGTCTCTGTGCACAAGACCCTTCAAAACCACACAATATTTGCACAGGAGTGACCTTAACATCATTCAATTAGCAACAAGATCCTGTGCGTCAGTATGAAAAGACTTCTGCTACTTGCTAAAATTATACATTGACATCTACATTTCAGAACTAAAATGAACCAAAATACCCTTTAATTTACCATGATTTTTTGGTTATGTTATTGTCAGAATGTAACTGCCCATGTCAAATCAAGTACATACGCATTTATAATCAGGCACAGAAAACAGAGGAGAGCTGCAATAGATGCTAAATAAGCTCACTGGAAAAATGTGTCTCGTTTTGCTGGACTATAGAAATAAATCGTGAAAGAATGCATGCTCAGCTAAGAATATGCATTACAATGTCAGAAGTTTTCTGTTTTATTACTAGAGCTACCAGAGAGGAAATAAACACCAGCATCCAGTTTTGCCTTTCTTTTCCTTTTGTAAACTAGGCTTTGCTTTGTGACTTTCTTGTGGCTAACTTCCACAAGCACCAGATTCAACAGGGTAACTGTTCTTCCCTGTGAATGGTGGACAGCCCCTGGCACAAGTTGCCCAGAGAAGCTGTGGCCACCCCATCCCTGGCAGTGTTCAAGTAACATACATAGAATCATAGAACCACAGACTGGTTTAGGTTAGAAGGGACCTTACAGTTCATCTAATTCCAAAGCCCCTCGCAACAGATATCCTTGTCATTCTCCAAGATCTTTCTCTTCTTAGAAGGTTGAACCCTAGGGAATATGTATTAAGAAGAGATCCTGGGTTTTTGCTTTTAATCAGTTTGGCTGTATCCCAAGTCTTGTTTCAGAAAGACTAGAATCCCACCCTGTCTTGTACAGAACAATAATGAACTGAAATACAGCACCTGCTCCAGAGAACTTAGCAAAGAGAGATATAGACAAAACTTAGGCAGACCTGAGAAACCAGTGTCACAGTACCAGACATAACCACTGGCCCACTGCCTACACTCTTCTTCGCAAAACTTAATTCACATGCCTTTACTGTATGCTTTAACTACTGCCTTAAACAAAAGGAAACTCCCTCTGTCCTATGCCCCTAATACCTCTTAAAAATACAGCAAAGGGAAGAGGGTTAGGAAAGAGGAGAGAGGAAGTCTGCTCACCATCACTCTAAACACCAACGGTGCACTAAATTCTCAATGTACAAGACTAAAGAAGCTTTGCATGGGTGGGCCATAGTGAACCAAAGCCATAGCAAATATTTATTGAAACAGAAATACCTCTAGCTAGTTTTTCTCACAGCTATAACGGGTAACGCTCTGGTTATTGACTATGCAGCCACATAAGCAATTTTCTTTCTTCAAAAGGAAATCTCTTCTGGGTCATACATGCATGCTCAGTCACTTCATTTGAAAGCCTACTGTGAAGTTACACTGGAGGTCCAGTCCACAAACTTCACATAAGAACCTTTTCTGCTCCCTTCCATAAGGGGGAACTGATAAACATCTGGTCTTTGGAAATGACTTTGCGTTGTTTGGATTTTGGACCAGCAAGCTGCTCTCACACACTGGTATATCAACACATGATGCTAGACTTTTCCAAGAAAAACCTAGTAAAATGAAAATACTTCATTACCATGAACTCTTGTTTCTTAAAAGTTACATAATTACTGTGCAATCTCTTATGAGATCTTATTTATTTTAGTTTTAATTATTTACTTCAATGAAAGGATTATTTCATACAAAAATAATTCTTTTCTTAAAAAGAAAACAAGCCACAGCTCTTTTTTTCCTTTGCTGTATAGATTCTGTTTACCACTTGCCAAACTGTTATTTCACATATATGAAAAGAAAACTGGACGGAATACATATGAAACAAGCTATTGGCAAGGGAAGTGCAAGGGCTTGCCATTGAGAAAATGAAACTCACAGGAAACGTCTTCTACCTTCTCCAAAATCAACAAATGTATTAAAAAAAAAAATCATGAAAAGGAAAAGCTTTGTCTGAAAGGACAAGGGATACTTCAGGTAACTCTGAAGTTCCAAGGTACTTACATTACCCTCGAAAGACTTGCACAGTTCACTTGCCTGATCGCTAGACCACTGGGGTCCACAACACTGAGTGAAGACAGAACATCATGAAGTACTGTTTGCATTCCAGTCTGTATTCCCCACTTGTTTAGCAAGGCTAAAACTCCTGATTACATCACCAACAACTCTGATTAGATTTTGTGGGAAGAGCACTTTAATTCTGCAGCTTTCATTACTTTTTATTCCATCTTGCGTAGTCTGTAGCCTACAACATAATCTATTTCAGCCCATAAGGCACGTTGTATTTCCTTAATATGAGAGAGCAAGAGAAAGAATGTATTAGAAGCAAAGTCCTGACACACTGCAGACTAATAGTTAATTTCAAGACAGGAATTTCTTGCACACACTGTTTGCATGTCTCTAGTTCTCAGCTGTGGTAGAAAATTGCTCTCAGCCAAATACACACCTGTAAAGTTTTAAATGAAATTATTTCATCAAGCAACTTCATCTCACCAAACTTCCACAGATTCAGCTCCCAGAGAAGTTTTCCAGGTGCAGATAGAATCATCAGAATGGTTTGGGTTGGAAAGGACCTTAAGATCATCCAGTTCCATGGGCAGGGACACCTCACACGAGACCATGTCACCCAAGTGTTAGGTGATGGAGTGCACACAAGTCAGGGAATAAAAGTGTTGCAAAGCTGCCACATAACTTCACTGCTCTAAGGAAATCTTTTCCCAAGTTTATTATAGTTATCACATGTATACTTCTAATTATCGATAAGGGACTGCTAAGAACCAGATTCAATCAGCCTCATCAGCAGTTATTTTACGCTATTTCTTGTCCCTAACAGTTCAACCATGCAGCTAAGACAAGTTGACATTTCTGTCAACTCCGCAAGAGGCAAAACACGAAAGTAAATCACCTTCTCCCCCGTCCAAAAAAACCCAAAAACCCTCACTTTAAAAAACACTTCAACCTAGTAATATTTCAAAACCTTACAGGTGAAAAAACAATGGAAGTGCTATTAAACTCCCCGACAAAAACCATACATGAGCAGAACCAAAACCTGGATAGGATCCAAGGATCCCGACTGCTCCTTTTCGATCAGAAATGCACATTCCTTTCTAAACTGAAAACAAAAAAAAAGATGGGAGAAGTTTTACTACAAATGAAACTGCCCTTTTATCTCTGTCACCACCTCAACTTCTGGTTCAAATGTAGTTATTATGCAGAAAGTTGCACTTCCACAATACAGCACAAAACACTGCCAGATCAGAATGTTTAAATGCCTTATTAGCAGAAATTGTTCCCTTTCAACTCTGTTTTCTTAACTCTCTTTCACAGCTTGCAGAAGATCCTAGCAGGTATAAACATGCCCTCTTTTAATTACAGAACTAGATTACTGCTGTAACCGATTCCCAGCCTCAGCAAATTATAATCAAGTACCCATTGTGCATAACAATCATTTAATGGCCCAAAAACCATAATAAAGAGAGCTTTAATGAAGAAAGCTGGAAACCTGCCACAGTTTTATGGCAGCGCACTCCAAAAGAAAGAGTTACAATCTGTATTTAAGATTAAGAGAACCTTTTAATCCAGATGGCCAGAATTAAACAAGGCAGTGGAGGGAATTTTGATCAAAAGCTAGTACAACATGAAAGTACCAAAATTCCCCCAGTAAACCACTGCTAATTATTTCAAACAGAGGTTGCACGTTCACTATGCATTGTGAAGAGCTTTGAGGAAAACGCAACATGAGCATGTTGCTTTCTCTGAGAAAATTCACTTACCCTCTTGCTTTTCTACAGAAGTGCCCAACAGTTGAGCAGCAAGAAATCTATTTGCCAGTGCTGAATTGGGAAAATATCTGGAGAGTTATGGTAGAAATATTTTAAAGGGGTTTGCAAAATGAACTGCAAATTAGTTCAGATCAGTATATGCATAGTTTTAAGATACAGCGAAATAAACTACAGCTGCTGCAACAGAAGTGTGAAAAGGCCCTTGGTTTCAGTACTGTATTACTAATCTAGATTACCTCCAAGTTTCAATTTCCTCTCCCTTAGTTCACTTGGAACTGCTGACATCCTACTTAGTAATAGTAGCTTTCCCTGATGCCTCTCCCAGTCAGCAGGGAGGATGTGAGATCCCCTATTGTGCATAAAGCCCACTATGAAGGGACTGTTTATCATTACAGATGTGTCACTGATGGGTGCCAACAGGCTGCTTACTGTACGGCCCTGACAACTCTGCATCCGCTGAGTCGGAGCAGCATCATCTGAGATCAAGGGTATTTCTAGCCAGTAAATAGGTGGGTATTTCTAAATCTCTAAAACTATAGTTATTCCTTAGCAACTGACACTTAAAAATATTATTTTTAATATAGCAGTAAGAGGCTTTGGTTTTTAATGACCCTCTTTCTGCCCCTGTGAGTTTTATCCAAACACGAGAGCGGAGAAGTACGCAATGAAGATGATCTCACTGCTCCTCTATAATAAAAAATACTATCTTTTGAAAGGTTTTTTATGCTGACAAAATAAAACCTCTGTAAAATTTGTGGATGAAGTAGAAATCACGGACTCTAGTCAAGCTAGAACTCACACAAAACCAGCAATGTTTTACCCTCTTCAAAACACGCAACAAGAACCCATTTTGTACACCTACTTGTTCTTACTCTGAAGCTTACACCCCCACTGCTTTGATCTTATTGCTGAGGCCAAGTCAGTGCTGAACTATGACATAAATCAGTCTGGCACAGTTACAAGTTAGGAACACTCATTCAGACCAAACAACAAGGAATCCTTGTGAGGATCTTTGTAACACTGACAGTGAGCAAATCCCAGTGTCTAGAGAGTAGTGCTGCATTCTGTACCCTTCCTCAGCCCAGGGAGCTCCAGAGCGTGATCTGCTGTATCTGCACAAGCAAGAAGCAATCTGGTTTTTGACAGAGTGACTTTTTGCTCTTGGTTAAGATTTAGTTGGAAGGAGATCACTCTATCTTTGATCTGTATTTCTGCATTTTCTAATTTGCTGACAGCAGGAACCTTTGAAAGTCTGCCAGGCTCCCTTCAATGAAAAAGATCCTACAAAATGTGATCAGTCTAGGGCTCTGTACTGATGTCCGTATTTATGCTTCACACTTCTGTTACACATGTGCCGATACAGAAGGCAGCTTCAGTTATCTCTGTTAACCCAGCTCCTGCTCCCAGCCACAGAACACACCGTACTTGCATGCCCAGCACAGCGCAGCACTGTGACATTTCTGTAGCTCTCAATTCTACTCAACAGATTATAGGTATTGAGAAAAACTTGCTGAGAACAGAAGTGATGTACACTGCTTTGACAGAGGAGTGGAAACTGAGGCTGAAACATCAGCCTGAAAGCCCAGGCAGCAGGTTCATACTGGCTGCAGAACGTTTCAATGTCTGCATGTTACAGTTTTCCCTCTGAGGTCACTCAGGGTGAACTAAGTATTACTGACATGAATCAGCATCAGAAAAGATACTGCAGCAACCAAACACGATCTGAATTAAACGTTGTACGTCTGACGATAAAAGGATCTCCCGGATTATCTGCAGATGGAGCAGTGGAAAGTAAATCTTGTCCAAAAGCAGTAAGGACAGCTTCCTTGGGCATGCAGCATTCACCTGGGGCTATGAACAAACCTATCATGCCGATTCCCCTTTACCTCCAAGTTTTCAAGCAAAACTCTTTTGCAGTATCAGCAACATTTGGGTTTCCGCTGTACCACAAGCTGCTGCTGTCACGTTAATGGTGCACTGGTTTATCGTGCCAGTAAAAGATGAACTATCACTTGCCACAGTTTATACACAGTGCAGAAAAAGCCAGTACTCATTATGATGATTGATTATTCATCAAAACCAGCCCTGAAAGAACAAGAAAACAAAACCAAAATCACACGTGAAATATATTCATGGCAAAAACTAGTTGAGGAAAAAAGATCAAAATTGCCAAAATAATAGCAAAATGCAGAAAGAAGTAGGAAGACAGCAGCTGGCCTATGTAACTGCACTGTTCTGGCTCTTCCTCCAGAGCCATGGAAAACCATGCAGCAATGTCATACTTGGTCCCGCATCTGCACTTGCTAATTGGAACCACATTGCCTCATGCTCCAAAGCTCTACTCTCTCTGCTGCTACAAGAGAATCCTTGGTACAATTAGGTTAAGAATTACAAAATACCATACTGAAATAAACACTGGAGAACAAATTATTATAGAATACTCATAAAAATGGCCCCCAAATCAATGCATTGTTTATTTATGGAATGCTTGCAATTGTTTTTTAAGGGAGTCATAAAAATTCCTCGCACACCAGGAGTCCATTCATGAGGGCAATGAATTTCCAGAGGACCCGATTTTTTATACAACTCAAGAGAAATATTTTTGGATACAAACTAAAAAAACAATTATAATAAAAATGTTCTAAACTAATAGTTTTGTTCCTTAAAATGAGCAAAGACTTGCCTACAATGTAAACAATGAAAATTAGAAAAGCTAAAGAACACAAGTCTGGTAACCTAAATACAATACCCATTGTCTGGACTTCCCTATTTCCTTGAATAACATCTGATTTTCATTTTGGATTAGAACATTCTGCTAAAATTACTAATATACTGGGATTTAACTGAATTAAATTGCAAACTTTTCAAGATGAGCAACCAGCTACGATCTGATCAGCCTTCCATAACGGAGAATTCACATTCTAACTCTGCAAACAATGTAATGTTGATTCCTGACGGAAATAAGTTTTGAGGATCTCAGAGCAAACAGTAGTTCGCATCAGAAAAACCACCACATAAAACTCAGATCAACTGGCAGCTTAGCCAGAGAAAACTTGGCTAGCAATGTGATAGCTCTGTAATTCCAAGAACTTCCAGTATTTCTCTGTGAAGAGATACTCAACTGCCAGAGATAAAAACTACACTTATATGAGAATAATACTGCAAACTTCTCCCCGGTATTTCAGTTGCTTGGCTCTTCTGTTGAGGGTATGAAGGTACAGACAGACCCGAGTTGAACATACAAACAGTCTGGAAGAGAAGGGGCTTCTTCTGTTTGTGTGTGTGGGTGAAAATGTAGATGGGAATCGTCAGGCATATCAACAATGCTCCAGCTTCTAACGAACAACACTGCATGTGACCAAAGAGGCTGACAACACTTTTGGTACAAAAGACTTCATAATGGCAAAACAACAGATTTATCACAGAATCCCAACAAAACCCAACCACTAACAAACTTCAATGAAAAATATAGAAAGCCCGAATAGAAAATCTTGACAGAAAATGTATGGACTAGAACTAGATGGACTGACTTATGTCTGACCTCACTACGTATGAGTGAAGGCAGACATCTATTTTTGACAATGCGTAAAAACATGAAAAAGAAAAAAGACAGAGGTTGCTCTGCATGTAAGGCAGATCTGGTAAGCTATATATACGGTATCGATATGCAGATAGCCTTAATTTTCCTTAGGAATCCATGAAATTACATTAGATCAAATACCAGTCTTGGGCAGGAAGGAGCAAAAATAAGGGAAAAAAAAAGAAAGAAAGATTTTTCTATATAAATTTTTGTGTTTCAAATGTATCTTTGACGTTTAATTGTCAAATCTGGGAAGTAACAGGAATTGGCACAGCTGTGTATTGGAACAGTACTCTAGGCACAAACTGTCCCACGGGTGAAGTTGCTGACAAGGGGCAATGGACTGAAAGAGCATTTCCCCCAAATGACTGTTAAATTACACCTGACACTTAACAGTCAAGAAAAACAGGTATGGACAATTTCTTATTGCTCAATGGAATATAACTATTGGAAGATGCCTGACTGGACAAGAAGAATGGGCAATCAACCAGACAACTACATTGATTTCATAGGTAAAAAAGGATTAAGACAAAGGCACAGTGATTCTGCTGTGCGCATGCAGACAACAGCACACATGCCATTTACACACAGAGTAACCAAAAGAAACAAATGACATATCAATGCAGTACTTGATTCTGATCTTACATACTGGTCTTTGTAAAGACCCAATTTAAGTATCTAAATACAAACCAAAATAAAGGATATAAACCAGGTAATGGCTTCACAGTATTGCTAATGCAATTCAGTGAAGCTGTCTAGTAGTTGTTGAAAATGGAAGTGTTTGCACAGATAAATGCCACATCATCTGATGTACCCAGATTGTTGTGAAAGAAAATCTGTAAATCTGAAGTTGAAAAGACAACTTAAATCATGCAGATGCACACAAATAAAACATGCAGATGATACAAAGCAGACATTCAAAGCTAAGGCAAAGAGGTGTGAATCAGACAGAGACGTTATGGATGACCTCGGACGTGAGAGAGGAAGTTATAGGCTACAGTTACACATACAGTCAACTGCAGATTGGATTGAAGTGAATGAGACAGCAGAATCTCATCACTAAAATGACAGTGATGGTAGAGTCTGGAAAACTATAGCAATACCAGGAAAATGTTAAAAATAGTGGGAATTGAAGGTTTAAACAAAACTACATTGGAATAGGACTGAAGCGTTCTATAGTAAACTGGGAAAACACAGTAGAAGGATGTTTTGAGTACTTAAAAGAAAACATTTGTGGCCCATGAATGAAATAGTTCCATCTCCCAACAACGGAACAGTCATCACAGCAAAAAAGAAACCAGGAAAGTATTGAAGAGAAATGAATAATAATAGTGGTTCACATAGTAACAACATCTGTGACTAAGTCAGCATAAGCACAAGGGAGAGAATAAGAGTTGCTTTCCTCCAAACAGTTTTAAAATACCTTTGGGTGGGATACAGTGGGAAAACTAGCTGAAAGCTTACAAGACAAGATGAATTCCAGCTGTTGCATTGTGTGGACTAACAGATTTTCCCTAATTGCCTATATTAACGTATAATACCGGTAGGAGATCATTTCTGTTCTTCCCTTCTTTCCTCAGACTCTGAAGACACAGAGAACCAATGGGCTGTTAGCAGTTTAAGATTTTGATTCTGGAATGCCCTGTACAGCACGGAACAAGACATTAAAAGCTGATACATTCCAATGCATTTTGGAACACGGGTTTTGCAAGTCAGCAAGTGGCACTTGAGAGCAGACAACGCTTTCCACACCCTCTAACTGGCAAGGCACATGCCCTTCCAACACCAGGCTGGTCGGTGGGTTGGCCTGGTTTTGAGACAGGGCTCACACAGCTCTGCAGGATCCTCCTTTGTGCTTCCCTACCTGCTCACGCCTGATGTGAGGGCAGACACAGGCACTGTGCTGGTGTGCCTCAAACCTCCTGCAGCGCACACGGTATCAGACTGCTGAAATAAACCACTCGTGAGGAGGCTGTGACAAGAACTGCACTTGACTTCTCATTACATAAAAGAAATAGCCCAAATAGCATATTGTTAACAGGAGTTCATACATCACTTTCAAACGCTCTGGCATATGTTAAGCATGTCACCCTAACAAATCATACAGTGTGCACCTGGGTGCTGTTTTACCCTCTCTTTGCTCTATCTACCCAGGGATTCACTCCACAGCCTTAAAAGCTATACTTCAAAAGGTACCAAACAACACAGATGAAAAATTATAGGGCTTAATCTGCAGGGGAATGATTTATTAATGCTGACAGCTTAATTTAGTAATTGGACACTATTTGAAGAGAAAAAAACCCCACCTGATCGTGGAATACTTAGATGAGGAGCCTATTCCAGCTTTTGATGTAGCTTTGTCCCATATTCAAAGTTAAAAAGACTGGGAAAGAACTTTTCCAATTTACTGAAATCCAATCTCATCCTGGATTCCATCCAGGTTTTTACCTCAAAGGCAAAAGCGACTTAGTCATATTTTTACATAACTAAATTCCTGAGTCACATTATAGAGGG
Organism: Ara ararauna; assembly: GCA_028858755.1. Lineage (NCBI taxonomy): Eukaryota > Metazoa > Chordata > Aves > Psittaciformes > Psittacidae > Ara > Ara ararauna. Next base: position 3,053,656 of record CM054385.1, read on the forward strand.
AGAGTCAAATGAAACTCAAAACCAATTTCTGCCATTACATATTTTCTTTTTATAGTATTGCTTGTAAGAAACAAATGCTGTAAGGCTGTTTCAAAACTTAAAAGCCTTTCATCATTGGTTATTGCTCATTTCTCATTCAGATTTATTAACACATTAATACACATAACACTAACTCTGCATCATGGTAACGAGCAAATGGTGACTGCTCAGCTAACTCTAACAGCCTAATAACTAATTAGTAATTAACCAGCTGCTAAAATAATAATGGCTTTGAAACATCTCTGCAGTACTACAGACTCCACAGAATGGAATGGAATGCAGCTGTCTGGAGTAATGGATGTCACAATAGTCTCTGAGCTAGCTTAATGAAACCAGTGTTTCATTGCAGCCAATTTTATACAGCTGAGCTTAACGGAACAATCAAATTGACATGATATGCATTCACTGAACTCTTAATTCACATTAAAAAAAAGACCTTGCAGTACACCCCAGTGCTGTTATCAATTTAGATCTCCTCATCCCTTCTAATCACACTGTGACTAAGTGTTGAGGATGCTGCAGAAAAAAAAGCAAATTCTAAGCCCTCTGTTTCTAAAGCCACATTTCACAACTTCCTCTTTGCCTGAGGCTTTTAATCTCTGTTCTTCTGAACAACTCTATGCCCCTCATAGCCTCAGAACGTCTAAAACTATCTCACTCAGCCTACCCAGCACTTCAACTGCCAACCCTTTGTCCCCAGGACAGCACAGCCCAGATTTCCAATGGCACTTGGTTCTTGCCTTGCTCCAACACACAGGACAAGTGCACTGGCATCATTGTCACTCATCCTTGTGCCTCCTCCTGTCATCTTTGCTGACACCGACTGTTCTCAAAGATCCAGTCCACCAACACCTCCTCCACAAACACAGAAAAAAAAACCCAGAAAAAGAGGCCATTTCCTCTCTCACATGCATACATACAATTCATTTAAGAAATAGGCTTAAATTGCTGTCTGGATCGTGTCAATGCCGATGTATGTCGCTCCAGTTAGAAAGAATATTAGTTCCATTTCTATGTGCACGTTACTTTCTGCAAATTATCTAGCAATTTGGAGACTTAAAGAATACTACAACACAACTCTTCATTCACTCAGTGTCAGATAAATGCTGTCAAAGCTGTTGATTCATTTCATCAACATTTATTGCATTTCATTAATTCTGGATCTAAACATTTTCAACAAAATAATGAAGTTATATATAACTCAAAGCAGCAGCACCTATAAATCCTCCAAGCCTTGTGGCAACTTCTTTAATCCAAAGTAATCATGTTTCTCTGTAAAACAGGTCTTGTGATTTCTGTAATAGCATCTCACTATAGTAACAACAGTCTTAATGCTATAGCTCTCTTGAATGCCTGAGGTATTAATCAGATCCCATATTTAAATATGAAATCAGAGTGCTCTTGATACTCCTCCCGAAACAAACATGCTAACCAGAACCCCTCAATCATTTTAAAGGAAGTGCAATAAAGATTAAGACTATGAAGTCAGTTTTGATACCGGAGTCAAACATCGCAGCTTTCTGGTTATGTTTTACTCCATTACCTCATCCTTTTACACTGGAAAAACCTTTCTAAATAGGCAGTTCATTCTATATGCAGTTTTCTGTGCCACAAGTACTTTCTTTTTGCTTTTAAACCAAAAAGAATAAAGAAAAATCCTATTTTAGAATGGAAGAGAGCAGTTTTGATGCTAGAGCTAGGAACACCGTTCTCCTTTGAAAGCAAAAGACTCAACGACCACAACAGTCATTCTTCAGTTTAGAAATTGCTTTATGAAAACAAAGTTTTCTCTTTTAGAAGTGAGCCTAAATCCTAGCATGGTTTTCCAAAGAGACTGACCATCTTCCAGTACTGTCCTGAAAACTCACGCAGCATCCTCCACCAGCTATTGCTTATAAGGATGTTATCAATGCTACATTATAAAAAGTAAGATTTTTTTTTTCTTTTTTATGACCAACCTTGCTTGAGTTCAAGCTCAGTTGGGGAAGTATCATATTTGAGCTTTATGCCCCAATTTAACTAAAAGCATATTTGACAGCAAGTATTACCTCTTTCTCCCAAATCTCCAATTTCCACTGTACTACAAGAAAGTTCACAGTCAGCTCATTAAACTTCATCAACATGTTTCAGCTCTAACCGAGATTTTACTTTAAGTAATCCAAATATAATCAGCAAGCATAAATCTATATATTAAACACACAATAACCAATATTAAATTACATATTAAATGCATTAAGCAATTTGATCCAAATACTAAACTCCAGATTAAATCCAGAAAGCAGAAATCTCAATAAAGTAGTCCCAACCAACACAAACCCCGTAATTCCAAGAATGGCAGGATTTCAAGTATCTCATTACCCATCTAAAGACATGGGGTTTACAGTCTGGACTCAATTCATAGCTGTCCTCAGTTAATTCACCCCTCTATGGGGAACCAAAGACAGCTGGAGAGGATGCTGACCGTATTGATATCTGCGCGTGCTGTTGTCGCGAATGCAGGCCAGCACAGTTGAACAAACCCACAGAGTGTATGTAATTCAGTATGGAATTCTTTCACAGGAGCTTGCCTGTTCCATTGTGCCATCTGAGAAAATGTGAAGTACTGCTGTGAAAGCAGCAAGAAAGCATACAACCGTGGCTGGTCTTTAGAATACTGCCAGGGCTGTCTATAATGATAACATTAAAATAGACCACCCAGCAGTCATTCACATACGAAAGCTACAACAGATGCTCTTTAATTCTTTATCTGAATGAGCCTCAGTCATTTAGCTTCCATATTTCTTTCTACTATTTCTTGTAGCGAGCCAAACTCATGCAAAGAGCCTTCTTTTGGAGGCTGGAAATAAAATCTTAGTTTGCATTTGTCCCTTCTTTGTCCATTATGTTTTAAAATTCGACTAAGAATTAAAACCAAGCCTCAACTTCATGACTGTCTATCCCTGAAACCACATACAAGATACCAGAATTTATTAGATGTAAGACCACTGCCTGTGGAGAAAGAGACTGATACACTCTACCTGCCAGCTCTGTTCTTTCAAACATGCAAGCACAGTGATCATAGGTACAGAACTACCACTGTTTTGGTATGCACATGTGTGGCACAAGCAGATCCAGAGATTAGTACATATAAATCACTCACCCAGGAAGAAAAAAGTCTACACAATTGCCAACTAAGACAACTAATATGAAATGCATGTTTTTACAAGGGCTAGTCAAAGAAATAGCATTTGTGGGAAGAATGAGTCATAGGAGGGCAGACTTCATATACTACATTTACTCAAAGTGAGAAGACAAAGGGAGTTAAAACTAAGACCATTCTTCTTCTAAAATAACCAAGAAACATTAGCAAAACCAGCTGTGGCACTGTAATGATTTTAAATAGCTTAGTTATGCCTTCAGGTTCTCTTCCAGTAGTAGATTTTGCTTTTTCTTTTTAACTTGCATTGGAGTTTGCTGTTGTTGGCACACTGTCTCAGCAGACACTAGATAAATAAACTTTTCAACAACATAAACTCTTTTAAAACTGTATCTCTTAACCCCTATTCCCTAGAGAGGTTAGAAAGTAATTACTTAATTCTTTACAGGTTTCCTTGTGCATCCCTTCTCTGTTTCTGTGACTTTTCTTTCTACTTTAGTTAAAACAAAATAAATAAGCATCTGTAGCACTTAGCTCCATCTACATCACAGATTGTATCTTTTCCTTAACTACGTATTTCTTGTGTAATCCAGAAAATAGCACCGTGTTTGGCACACTGAACAGCATTCATTCATGTCACATGTTTTTGGGACCTCACTTTGCTATCAAGTTTCCCCTGGTTCCTCCCTCATTGCTAAAGAGATTAAACTTGACCCTCAGTCAAGTAAAGTCAATCAGTAGGCAGGTGTCATGACTATCTCTTCACATGTAGATGTGGGACATGGTTTAGTGGTGGACTTGGCAGTGCCAGATCGACAGTTGGACCTCATGATCTTAAAGGTCTTTTTCAACTTGATTCTGTAATTTCACACTTCAGTTGTACCGCATGAAATTCATTGTCAGCTAGGTTTGATTCAGTGCTATAAAATGACAGAAATTTATTCATGTATAGCAAGGACTTAAATAGAGCCCATATGAGCCCTCCTGCCTTCAGTGACAAAGTGCTAATGACCTGAGAAAGATAAAGACAAAGCTAGTAAGATTTGCTTCATACATATTCTTACTCATGTTTTAGACGGGATTTTCACTTCTTCCTAAGGCTTGCAACCCAACCTAATTTTTAAGAGTACGTTCTTGGATGTCAAGGACCTCTTATCAATGCCATTATTATTTACCCAGTAAACCTGCACTATTTTAAGGCTGCTGTATAACAATTGAAACACTTTGGAAATCACCAGCACTCCTTAGACAAAAGTTTTTCTGTATTTGAAAATAAACTCAGTAACTCACAAGCTGCTCTTGCTTCATGAAGTACCACATGTGAAGTTCAGGTCCAGTGTCCCAGACTCGATACCTAGCGAATGCAACAACTCCTCACTCATTTGGAGCATGGTATTTAATGAATAGAGTGGGCTTTTAAAGGTTTAAAGCTCAAGGAAACAGAAATTCATCCTTAAGCATTTTTTCTCTAAATACCAAAATATTATGTTCTCAAACTTAAAAATTGGGTTTTTATGGGTAACATTTTTATTGTATGCATAATGCTATAGACTATTTTGATGTCTCTTATCAGGTCAGACATCTTTCATTTACAAGAAGATGACTTTCGATCAGTTTGCTCTTACATCAACTAAGGGATGTCATTGCTAAGGAAAAATTATCGCTGAAGTGATAAGATAACCAATCCTCATCTTCTCAGAAACAAATAGGCTCATCTTGGAATCAAATCTGGGTTTTAACTATGGAATTGGTCATAAATTTTTATCACTCCAAAGCTATCAGGTGGCCTTTCCAGGACTCCAGCCAATTCCATAAAAACACAGCAGATTTCAAGCTAGAAGCGAACTTATGAAGTGTTCAAGAAAAAGATGTTGTAAAAAGGGAACTTCAGGAGAACCTGAACTTAAGTAAAGCAAAGGAAATACCAGCACTTTATAGAGATGTTCACTGAAGTGGAAATGCCAGCGAAATAGTCAGAAGCAAACAGAAAGAAAACTCAGGGCAGCAAGAGCTAGGGTGGTGCTAACTTTAAAGGCTTCAAATCTGCCTGGTTTATGAACCTCTGCAAAATTAGTGTCAACTTTAGACAACATTCGCATTACAGTAGCAATATGGATGTAAATCTTTAAACAATCATGCTGGCAAAATTATTCCATACATCAGAAAGAAAGAAATCCTAAGACATTGTGAAAATTGAAGCTGAGAAGTAGTTTACCAATGGTTCTTCATGACAGATTTCCACAAAGAATAGGAACAGGTCCTCACATTGACGTTTTGTTATTAGAATTTGCAATGCTTGCTTGCCCCAATTTTGACTGTGGATTAGCCATCACTGGCATTAAAGAGAAGCTGTGGTAAATCTACATGATTTTTGGACAGTTCTTTGCCTTGTAATCGACTTCATTTTTTACCACTTACTAGTTCCACCTATGTTTACAGGAAAACTAACAAAGCTGGACAAAAAAAGCTACTGCTATTTGTACAGAAAGTCTTGTAGTCAAAATAACACGCTGGCAATAATGAAATACCAGTGTGCTTGGTGTATGTGATAACTGATAGCACAAGCTTTCTTGCACAACTCTAACATGAATGCCTTCAGAGAAGTTTGAGAGGCATTTCCAGGGGAAATACTGATTGCCGGAACAATGCAAACACCGTTAACAGTTGCATACTCTTGCAGACAACATTTAATGGTCTACAGGATGAAGAGAGTACATTAACAACTAGGGGAGGGGTGGGAGATGGAATGTCTTCATACATAATACAGTAACTCAATTAACAGTCAAACATTCAGCAGTTTAGTGAATGCAGAGGCAGACTTGCCTCAAGAAATTCATAGCACCTTTGGGTAAGGCTGCAGCAGTATGTGTTTATTGAAATCTGCATCTGGTAGTAATTTGTCCAGCAGCAGACTTGGTTTCTTTTTTTACTTGCATGATCTACAAGGGCCCACATACTCTGCAACTGTTCACTTGCACCAAGATGTACACTGTATAATTTATGTTCTTCATTATAAAACAAAGTTTATCAGCATGTTTGGCTGTGTTATGTCTAATTCTTCACATGAGAATAATAGAATGCATCTTGAACAGTCTATTCATTCTTCATTGAAACAAAATAGATTGGAATGGGGGAGATTTAATCCCTAAATAATTTCCTTCTCCCTTCTTTACTGGAGATTTTTCCTTTGGAGAAAAAGGAGTCAACAATGGTTTGAAAATTTTTCTAGAAGAGAATTGCTCCTCTCCCCCCAAAAAAAGGAAAAGAGAGAATGCAGGTTATAATCCCAATTTGCCAAATATTGTTTTAGTAATGATACCCCTCATTTGAAACTGGGGCCTAGCCCAAAAGACAGTCAGCAGGGGCTCTTACTAGACAGGTAACAATTATCTATCAAGCGAATGGCTAGTGTTGCAAAGTAGTAGTGCTCTTCTAGACATAGAGACGTCGAAATAGAGCACAAGGAGAGAACAGACCACAAGCCCCCCAAAACTGAGATCCAATTATGAAGAAAGATTTTAGGATCTCAGTGTGTAACTCCCTATGAATTTCAAGGTGTGAGACTCCTCGAAGATCAGGCCAGAATTCGTAGGAAATTAAATGCTCATGACTGCACTGTTTTGAAGGGATACACCACTTCAGTAATCCTGTACCAGTTTTTAGGCACGGTCATTCAGCATTTACCTTAAAACTCGGGATAACTGTTAGACAGAAGGAAGAAAAGCACTTTGCAAACTACCTCCATGCTCAACTTAGCTGATTTTTTTAACTCCTTTGATCACCTTTCTTTAGTTCATACAGGATTACATTTTGCGCCTGGATTAGCAGATTAGTAGAGTGGTTTGACTGAGGGAGCAGCCAAAATGCTTAAGACGGTACTTCCTTACCTACACACAGGGCAGGTGAAATAGAAACCCGGAGAATTACACCAAGACATAATGCAAGCAATTGTGCAGCACTTCTGTCTCAGTGGGTTTCAGTCCATGTGACATCTGGGTCCTCACTGCTTCCTCATTAACTGCTTAGTAAGCGCTGTTAATCAATTCTCTGAACCCTTCACAACCTTCAAATTGCTGAAGCCCTCAGTGCTATAGCAGGGTACCCCCAGACTGGTGAGATGCTTTAGATGTACCAAGTCCCTATTCACTAGATTAGCCACTTCAGTTACAGAAGTCATTTGTAACTTCTTCACCTTGTAATGTCAGATACTGGCAAAAAATTAGGCCTGAATATTGAACCTGTTCAGTCATATTAACACTAATTCATTGTGACGGATCCTGATGAAAAAAAACAGGGGTAAGTCTCCTTCTGTCCCATAGAAGGCAATAGCAAAAAATGTAATTAAGAATACTAAATGTCTTAGAGGCATGATAAGTTTCTAAAGACATCAACAAATCCATGTTTCAGACTCTACAGCTTCAGTACAGCCGTTCACTTAAAAACTCTGCATGCTGTGTTCATCATTAAAACATTCTAAAACCTTAAAGCAAAATTTAATATCATTTACTATCATGGCACAAATCAAAGCATTGCTTTCACCTCGTTTAGATACTGATCTCTTGAGAGCAATTAGAATAAAGAGGAAAACTACTGTACCTTTGCAACTGTACTTAAGGTGCTGGTATTGTTATGACAGGAGATATGAGAAAGCATGGACACTTTGAGCCCTCTTGGCAGAGAATGTCTGCTATTGAGCAGTACTAACCTCCACTCATCAGTACTGTTTGTAAAGACGACAAACACTCCTGAGTTATTACCTACACAAGCCAGCATTCAGAAGTTGCACAGGTATTCAGAAGAACACAGACTAAATATTAGTGTTACAGCAGTTTCATAGCACCTGGAAAGGTGCTATAGTCCTAAGACTGATTCACTTACAGCCATTTGTTGCAGAGCATTTTCCCCTCACATAAAACCTGATTTATTTATTCACAGCAGGACCTTCCATTTTACAGCTACACAAGATTTATTGTGCAATTTTATGTGGAGATAGATTTAAACTCTTATCAATGTCTTGGCACTATGACAGCAATTCACAGTTTAACACAAGAAAAAAAATGACCCGTTGCTCACCCAAATGCCATCATTCCACTTCTTGCAGGGATTTTAGGCTAACATTTTCCCATTTATTTGAAATTTCAAAAAAAAAAAAAAACCCAGCTTGATATCAAAGAAGCTTAAATAAAATATAAATATATACTTATATATTATTTTAATATTTTATATATTATAGAATCATAGAATAATTAGGGTTGGAAAGGACCTTAAGATCATCCAGTTCCAACCCCCCTGCCATGAGCAGGGACATCTCCCACTAAACCATGCCACCCAAGGCTATGTCCAATCCAGCCTTGAACACCGCCAGCGATGGAACATTCACAGCTTCCCTCAGCAACCCATTCCAGTGCCTCACCACCCTTACAGTAAAGAATTTCTTCCTCATACTCAGTCTAAACTTCCCCTGTTTAAGTCTGAACCCGTTACCCCTTGTCTTATCACTACAGTCCCTCCCCAGCATCCCTACAGGACCCCTTCAGATACTGGAAGGATGCTATGAGGTCTCCATGCAGCCTTCTCTTCTCCAGGCTCAACAGCCCCAACTTTCTCAGACTATCTTCATACAGGAGGTGCTCCAGTCCCCTCATCATCCTCATGGCCTCCCCTGCACTTGTTCCAACAGTTCCATGTCCTTTTGATGTTGAGGACACCAGAACTGCACACAGTACTCCAAGGGAGGTCTCACAAGAGCAGAGTAGAGGGGCAGCATCACCTCCTTCGACCTGCTGGTCACGCTCCTTTTGATGCAGCCCAGGATACGGTTGGCTTTCTGGGCTGCGAGCACACACTGAAGCCGGCTCATGTTCATTTTCTCATCAACCAACACCCCCAAGTCCTTCTCCACAGGGCTGCTCTGAATCCCTTCTCTGCCCAACCTGGAGCTGTGCCTGAGATTGCTCCAACCCAGCTGTAGGACCTTGCACTTGGCATGGTTAAACTTCACCAGGTTGGCATCAGCCCACCTCACAAGCATGTCAAGGTCCCTCTGGAAGGCATTCCTTCCCTCCAGCGTATCAACCGAACCACACAGCTTGGTGTCATCAGCAAACTTGCTGAGGGCGCACTTAATCCCACTGTCCATGTCACTGACAAAGATGTTGAACAAGACCGGTCCCAACACCGATCCCTGAGGGACACCACTCGTTCCTGGTCTCCAGATGGACATTGAGCCATTGAGCACAACTCTTTGCATGATGCCATCCAGCCAGTTCTTTATCCACCAAGTGGTCCACCTATCAAATTGATGTCTCTCCAACTTAGAGACAAGGATGTCATATATACATATTTTATATATATTTACACTGAATAGTCATTATTTTCTTTGTCCCGAGTACTCTTGTACATGTGAACTTGAAGAGTTTCATTTCATTTATAAATAACCACATAAGTTTAATGTATCTATCAATTTACACAGCTCATCAGAAGCACCTTTTACAGCCAGCATTTCCAAGTCAAAACTTGCAAGTAAAAGTAATTTATAAAGTTGTTTCCTACTTCTGAGACAAACTCACACAGCATGTTGTGTGTGACAACACAGATTTAATCATTTGAAGAGACATGGGTAGTGTTTCTATTGCTGTCCCCACTTTTCAAATCTCTCTTGGGAGTTCAAACATTAATGAGGGCTGACTGATGCAAATATGTTTGGAACTACAACAGGCCACGCTCTGGTCTTACAGGACTCTCAGCTCAGAAGACTGGCAGGCCCTCATCCTTGAGACCTGCCTTGAAGCATTCCTGTACACGAAGAAATCTTGCCGTTCTGTACAACCCCACTATTAACTGTCCTTCCTCCTTCTTTCCCTTGTCTTCGACTAGAATGACTGCAAAAGGCCCCTCCTGTCCTGAAGGGACAAATACAAATTTAATCAAAACCAAAATGAAACACAGGTATTTGAGCACACAGGCTGATCATGTAAGTCCTGGGAACAGCACTGACAATTATTAGCGATACTAAGTGAAGTCACCAGTAAAGTTATCTGAGGAAAGACAAGGAGATCACGTTATGGTACAAAATATGAGGGTGCTGAGGCGCTGGCACAGGGTGCCCAGAGAAGCTGTGGCTGCCCCATCCCTGCAGTGCTCAAGGCCAGGCTGGACACAGGGGCTTGGAGCAAGCTGCTCTAGTGAAGGGTATCTCTGCCCGTGGCAGGGGATTGGAACTGGATGAACTTTAAGGTCCCTTCCAACACAAACCAGTTTGGGATGCTATGATTCCATGAAAATATGAGGAAACACTTCACAGATATTTCTACGTGCTTCAAAGAGCACCATAAGGTATCAGGAAAAAGACCACTCTTGTGTGTGGTTCAAAGGCTATAAAACTCAGTTTGAACTGTTTTGTGTTGATGTAGCAATTACCTCTCCTTGGCAAAATTTCAAGAGCAGAAATACCACAGATTGAGCTAAGCAGTGCATGAAGGACTGACATACTCAATCTATTTTAGGCATGTAATAGCAAAGCATAATAACCAGAATGCATTGAAATTTGCATACATTTAAGAAACAACCATAACAGAGACTCGTTTTTCATCTGGATCATGTTCAACAATAATTCATTTGCAGAAAAAAATTAGCATTATTTGAGGATCTGGGAAATATTGTTTGATGAGTGAAGGAAAATGATGACACTAATGGATATCATGAGAAAACTCAAAAAGAAAGAAACAACCCAGCTCCTGAAAGAAACCAGATTAATCTCTTAAGCTTTTAGGAAAGAGATTCCAGGGCAGGCCTGAATCTGTCAAAGTGAATTTCTCCTGAAACACACCAGATTAAGAAACGAAGGAAAACAAAAATGCTCAAAGACACAGCAAAGCCTCAAATACTAATTTAGGTCTACCCATCAGTGGTGCCGTTTGCAGGATGTTTTTGTAACATCAAGCAAATTTCAATCCTGCATCCTGCTTGGCCCACTAACAGAAACAAATGCTGGAGTCACAGAATTGACTGTTCTAACATTGCTGAAGTTGGGATTTCCTGTTTTGTTTAGGGGGTTTATTTGGCTATTTTGCGTGTTATTGTTTCAGAATCAAATACGCTGCACAATACCATGCAGAATCAGAAATAAGCAGGTTCTTTTTCATAGCAAAGCACATTGGAAATCCTGAATTTTCTTCCCAATTTGGATAAGCACAAAGTACACTTTTAATACCAGTTGAATATTATACAGCTAAACTCTGTTCCACAAGAAATGGCTGTACAAATGGTCAGGCACAAACTTCAAGAGCAGAATCAGAATAGAAAAGGGTTTTCAATGTTCTCTCTTATTCAAAGAGCTCAAAGGATTTTAGTGGCATGATTTAGGGTTTGCTTTTGTGTTGTTTTAAAAACTAATCCTACCCTTCCATAGGATAGGAATTCTAATCTGCATCATTTGGGATACAGAACACCAGCACAGCAAGGGGATTCTGCAAATACCAAGCAGGGTTAATTCGCTGACCACAAGAACTTGTCATAAACTAGAGATACTTTATAAGAATCATCGAATAGTTAGGGTTGGAAAGGACCTTAAGATCACCCAGTTCCAACCCCCCTGCCATGGGCAGGGACACCTCACACTAAACCATGTCACCCAAGGCTATGTCCAACTCGGCCTTGAACACCACCAGCGATGGAGCATTCACAACTTCTCTGAGCAACCCATTCCAGTGCCTCACCACCCTTACAGTAAAGAATTTCTTCCTCATATCCAATCTAAACATCCCCTGTTTAAGTTTGAAACCATTACCCCTTGTCCTGTCACTACAGTTTCTCATGAAGAGTCCCTCCCCAGCATTCCTATAGGCCCCCTTCAGATACTGGCAGGCTGCTATGAGGTCTCCACGCAGCCTTCTCTTCTCCAGGCTCAACAGCCCCAACTTTCTCAGCCTATCTTCATATGGGAGGTGCTCCAGTCCCCTCATCATCCTCGTGGCCCTCCAAAAGAACTTTAAGCATAAAACTGCTAAAGAGAAATAACATAGACATCATGATCTCCTGACCTTTATAATCCCATTCAGACTCTACAATCACAGTTATCACATTCAGAAACATGAACTCTGGTCTGGATTTGATTATTTTGCAAAATTCTTTATGATCTTCTTAAGATTACAAAAGTTCTGCCACTTCTTGTGTTTTAATCAGGCACAAAACATGCATTAATGCATTTTATGGTTTTCTTTCATCCCAATAAAGCATAAAATACAGTAAAACTTCCTAAAGCATCAAGTAAGTTAGGAATAAGTGAGAAAGTACATTTACACTTGGGTCTTCTTAGGAAAAGAGAGAAATTATATTTATTTCTGAAAATGTCTTGTAAAGAAATTCAATTACACACCCTACAGCAAACTCATGCAAAAATCTCTCTTCACTGTTGTTATTGCTCCTTCTATCAACACCTGACAATAGATGCTTCACTCCCAGTGATTTCAAGAGCACTTACATATGTTCAAATGAGGATAAGTTCAGTTACTTTGCTTAACTGGGCCTGGAAGAACAGTGTCAGTTGTTTCTGAAGAAAAAGCCTGACCATAAGATGAGTATCCTTAAAGAAGTAAGGTTCTTAGAAAATCTTACAAATGGGAATGGCTCTTCCACAACTATGGAATCATCTTGACAATGGGTTTTACTAACGTGTCAGCTTTCACTTCCAGGAGTGTGCCTCATTGGTACAAACCAATCTTTAACGCAGAGTAGTCGAGTGTGTATCAGGAAATCTGTCATTTTAGTCTAGGTTAAATGAAAAGAGCTCTCCAAACCAGCAAAACCCAATACACTCTGCAGGGTTAAGTCCGGCGTACCTGACAAGCAAACCAGTTGGCTTTCGAGATGCACCGTGATATGCATCCATTTCTGGGCAGCCCAGCCAAGTTCTGAACTGGTAGTAAGGCATTCAGTTGTTGTTCCACCTCCAAATCAATGCCTCCAGTTTCTGACTAATAATTCATGAGATCCATAGGCTTTCTCTATTTTAAGCCCAGCTATTAAACTCGAATATACAATGAACAAGTGCCACAGAACCATAGAATTATTTAGGCTGGAAAAGACCTTTAAGATCATCAAGTCCAACTGGTAACCCAGCACTGCCAAGTCCACCACTACCCATGTCCTTGAGAGCCACAACTACAAACATCAGAATTTTTAGTTTCTTGTGGAATACTTGTTTCACCAGCACCAGTAGATACTACCATAAAGTGAAAAAGTTTTAGTTAGGAATAAGGAGACAAAGCTATCTGGAAAATAAGAGTGCAGCTTTTACGTGAGCTTGGCCAGATCCCAAAGTGAACCGTATCCAGTGGAAACAAGGGCTAAGTGCTGACCTGGGAGTTTCCCACAGCTCCTATTGGCCTTCACAGCCATGCATGCCATCAGAGCCTCTTGCTGAAGCTGTACATAAGTATCTAACTGGTATTAAAAAAACCCAAGAATAGAACCTAAATTAAAGCCAGATGTGGAAAAAGCAGATGCCTGAAATTTACTGTCATTTCAAGGTTCAATAGAAGCACTTGCTAATTTTATTATTTACTAAGTAAATTGCCATGCTAAGTAAGTCATGTAGAACATTTGTAATTTCCCGGTGCATCTCATGTTAAAGAAATAGGTGCTGTCTTGACTAAAGCTCTGTAATTGGAATGAAATTTAAACCACAAACTAAATCAGTGTTATGATTCCTTCTCCGGTTGCACACTGAATTATGATTCTATTCTTATCAGTCATTTTAAAAAGCTGAGGTCAAGGATGTCAAGATGGTATTAACACTTAGGTCAACAGCTCAGCACTGGAACAGGAAATTGAACAATGCAAGCAAAAAGGATATTCAGTAAGTGGAAAGTCTTCCATATCTTACTGCAAATTGTATTGCTTTGATCCGGGCAAGCACAAAGCATGCAGAGAGGGAAGGTTTTCATGGAAGCTTCAGGCCATCCAAACCCATTCTATTTAACATAGTCAAGCCTCTCCTTCAGAACATGCATGACTTACCCAGATTCTCTTTAAAGTAACTCAGAAGCTATTTTACAGAATTAGTTTAGTATTTAGCTCATTAAAGCCCTCCTGTACACACTTCATTAAGGCACCTAAGCATTTGTTAGGTGAATTAAAAAAACCAGGAAGGTTAAGTGTGTGATTTAACTTAACATGCAGTATGCTAAAGCATAAGACCAGTATGACAAAACCTCCTGTTCTTCTGACCACCACAAAACATTCTAAGCAAGCATACTATTAAACACTCTCAGTGAATCGACATTTTAGGAGTGATCCCTTTAAAAAAAGAAGATTGAGTAGTTTCAGATCAGTTTTTCCTATCAGGTACTTAATATCACTTATTTCATATACAGAATTGCAATACACTTATGATGCTGCTGTAGCAAATTTAAGGTTGGGTGACATGTAATTTTACAAGCCCATTTTCTTCACAGTGGAGCAACAGCACTGGTCAAATTTTACTAGCTAGGAGGAAAGGAAAATCTTCAGTTATTAGGAGCCATTTTAATGGTCATCAAACCCAACAATCATCCACAAAATCTCTTGGAAGAGTCTGAGTGCAGAAAGGCAAGTAACTTCTCAACAGAACGATCACACGTGGAGCCATAAAAATGGGCCATACCTGTCTTATGAAACCTCTCTCATTACTTTTGTTGCTGTTTTTAGAAATCCAGGAATCAAGAATACCCTAAACCAACCTCAAGAGCACTGATCTTCATTAATCTAATGTCTCCATTTTAGAGAATATATTCTGCCAACAGCAGCTCAAAAGCAGTCAGAAACCTGAAAAACCATTTCACAGTTTCAAAACTCAGCAATATAAATGACACAATCAGCCCTGCAGGAGAAAAATGAGCTCACAAGACAAGAACAATTCAGCAGAAAATATACCAAAAGCACTCTCTTATGCACCTCAAAGTTTTAAAACCTGCCCCAGATCATGCAGAGTGGAGAACAACAAAACCACCTCTTTCAGAGTCAGCAGTGGCAGAACGTAACAAAAGAGTTAGAAAGAGTTCAAAGCCAACTTTAGAAACATCCACATGATACGACTCCACCAAAATTCAATTACAGATGTAGAACAGCACAGACATTTGCAGACAGAGGAGGGATTACACATCACTGCTCAAATACAATGGTAAGACAGATACCTGTTTCATTTTTATGGGACAAGCTCAGTAACACAAGTCTTTAAACAGGGTTATCACCCATGAGAGCAAAACATACCCCAATATCATTCCACATCACAACTTCTGTAAAGTAGAGAAATAAACAGCATTGCTTTCCCCATATAATAATCCATCAGGCAGTATAAAAATAACATTTCCGATTGAATTAAAAAGATTCCCAACTTCCTTACAACACATAACATAGGTTCACTTGGATTATTTAAAAGTGATTCTTCACAACTCAGACATAAGAAGTTAAAGTAATTGAAGAGAATATCTAACCTACGTAGAAACGTGTGTAAAGACTGTGGCTACCTACAGTCAGTACCTGTATATTTGCAATGCTTGCACAGACTGCAGCTTACACTGTCACAAGAATAGCCTAACAGGCAGGAGCTCTCCTGATACACATTCAGAACTGTCAAGCAAACGACTGTTACTTAAAATATTTCTGTAATTCACAAAATGGGACAACAATAAAATGAATAATAAAATAGTGCTGCATATTTCTAACTGGCTGTCAACCTGCATCACATCATCTGTTCTAACAAGAAGAATGATCTCTCACATCCAACAATATTTCTTATTCTATAACATTAAAAGGACACATCTTATCTTTCTGGATGGATTATCCACGTGGCTTGTGTAAATCACCCTGTAAATCATGCACCACTGCTGATGCTACCAGTGATTCATTTAATCACGTGGTTATACAGCTGAGCATAAACCCAAGCGCACTTTACTGCCATCTCTTTATTCTTATTATCCAAATTGCATTTTCTTACCTCAGCTGCCTGTGTCTCCTGGTGTAATAAGGTCAGACCCGTCAAGTCTTCTAAGAAGGAATGTGAAGAATTAAAAACTTTAGCTAGGAAATTAAACCCTTCTCGTTCATACTGGTCAAGGACCTGTGAAAGAAACAAACAGAAAAGGGTTTTAATGTCCTGAATGTGATTCATCATCATCATATTTGCTTACAAAATAAAAGTACAATCTTTCTGAACACTCAGAAAGTTACTTTATATTGAAAACTGGCAAAACTTATGGAGAAAAGAACCACCACTTCTCCCAACTCGATTTCTAAGGTGGAGAGAAGAAGAGGTATGAGGGAAGAGAAGTGAGGTTTAAGATTTTCTGATTTAAACATATTTTAAAGCTTGTAACAAGACAGACAATATGGCAAGTAGAAAAGCTTAGCTGCAAAGTCACGAAAGGAGCATTCGAGTTACACAAAACACAGTAAAAGTCTGTTCCAATGCATCAGTTAAGGGAAAGAACCACACTGGGACAGATTAAAAGTTCTCCGAGAAAGTGTCCAAGTCCAACATCCTCCCAATCTCCAGAGATTCATGGTGCTGAGACCACTGTATCTTAAAGACCTTTTTATTTTCCTACTCTGATTTTCCCTATTTATCTTTTACTGTGAGAATCTTATAGATTAGTACAACAATTGTGAGGAAGGTTTTAACGTATGCTCCTCTCAAACCCCTGACCATGACAAATTTAGTTCATGTAGACATAGCTTAAATGACTATTTCACAGGCTGATTTCATAGAACGGTTTGGGTTGGAAAGCACCTTAAGATCATCCAGTTCCAAACCCTTTGCCATGGGCAGGGATGCCTCACACTAGACCATGTCACCCAAGGCTCTGTCAGAACCATCCTTGCACACTGCCAGGAATGGAGCATCTAACACTTCTTTGGGCAGCCTGTTTCAGTGCCTCACCACCCTCACAGTAAAAAACTTCTTCCTTGTATCTAACCTGAACTTCTCCTGTTTAAGGTTGAACCACTGTCCATTTCGATCAAACACCGCCATTAGATTTCAGTCAAGCGTGAGGGAGATTGAGGAAAGAGAAGATAAATGTCAAAGATGATTCTGCAAGATCTGTGAAAGCGGGTAGCAATAAAGTGGAAGGAACGTATGATAGAACAATGCACTCAGTATTCACCGTTTTCCTCTTTTTGTTCCGAGTTCTACCACCGGCCATTTATACCCTGCTCGGCTACCACCAGGCTCACTAATTTTGCACTACAGGGGGTTTGTGGATTTGTCCAGTGACCCACGCACCTCATCAGAAATTAAAATAGAAAAAAAAGGAAAGAAAAAAAGATTTAAAAACCACACAGGAGGATATCTTTGGGGTTTTCTTCCCGAGATACACACCAAGACAAGTTCATCTGACTGTTCACAATGCAATGTAGAGAACTGGACAACTTCAGCATTCCATTTGAGATAAGTCCTCTGTTCCATTATGTAGGGAAACTGCACTGTGGATACACACATACAATTTAATGACTATACCGCTTGAAAACTCTAATAAAGCAAACAGATGTGCAGAAGTCCCTCACATCTGGCTCCCTCTGAAACACTGCATTCCGACCTCAACTGACAAACCTGGATGACGTTCACAGCCCTGCCTGTATATAATCCTCAAAGCTATGGGCATTAGCAAACGTGTTGCTATTGCTCTCATTTGTGGGAACCACAATACAGAGCTTACAAGATCTCTGGAGTGATTGTAGTTCACAGTACATTGAAACCGTAGCCTTATTCTAAAGTATTACAGCATATCAAAGAAATGCAGGGACAAGAATTTTACTTCTCTTCCCAGAGGTAAAAAGTATGGGATACACAAATGTTATGAAGAGACCAGGGAACAGAGTACAACCTTACTACATAGGAGAAGCCTACCAAATAGTCTTCAAATCTGGTCGATTTTGCTGCTCAACTAACTAAACTCATCTAAATTCCCAGGTATTGCTTCCTCAGCAAGTACACTACTCCAGTGTGCCAGGGTGTTCTGTGTAAACTGCCCTAGTCTATTCCAGAGATATGCTTAACCTTATTCCCTGCCACAGCCAAATGAATCTTTAACGTGCTCGCACAAAAGCACACTGCAGCACCACACTGACATTCATAACATCCAGCATTAGTTGTGAATGAAACACCTGGAAGAACTGTTATTAAATCCAAGTGCCCCTTCCATTGTGATTAGCACAGAAAAGATTAGGAAATCTACCATTAGGTGTCTTAATACTGAAGATTTGTCTTATATTAGCACCTGCAGAAGCTTGAAAAACTTCATCAAAAAGTGTACTTGCTGATTATAATTACTTTCTATAATGGGAATAGCCTGCTGAAGAACCTGCTGGCTAGCTTTACAACAGAAATTCCAGCCAACAATGTACCAGGGAGTCAAAGCATGACCTGACAACATCACTCAGTTTGCTGCCCGAGCAGTGGTGGTACCCTTAAAGAAGGATACACTACCATGAAACCCTTTTAATACAGGCAGCAATTGAAAGAACATTTTGTCACCCTCAGGGACTTAGTTTCCTATTGCAATGATTAAAAGCTTTCAATGAACACCATAAAGGGATAAACACCATTGACTTGCCCACCTAGAACTTTTACTCCACAAATTCAGTAACAACTGCCCTCTGATAAACGTAACATGGCGTGTATTTGTTTGGTACACACTGAATATACCTCACAAAGGAAAAAGAATGCAGCAAAATAAAACTCCTCTCAAATTCCTATGCCAGGAGACCACACAGGAATACTCTGCAGGTCATCAGGAATCAAGCCAGCCTGGACACCAAGCTGGCACAAAACATTGCTAAAGAATGTTTCCAGATTTAAGAAGTGCCCAATTGTTGCTGGGAGGAAAGCAAATTTTCTCCTATTTAATCATGCCCAGCAAAATGTAAAGGCCCATGGTTGGCAGGAGATTGTTTTCAGTTCTTAGTTCTCTTTGCTGCGAACAACATACCTGGCACCAATGGGATCATTCTGAACAGCAGCTTTACAGGAAAAAAACTACTTGAGAGATGTTACAACTTTTCTTATTCTTGAACTCCAATGAGGTACTATCTGACCTCAGGTGTAATAAAAGACCATCACGAACTGTTTCTGGGAGTAAACGTGTCACGGAGCAGCATTCAGCAACATGTCACTATGCAGCAGTTGATTTTCTCAATCAGGAAAAACTGCACAGCAGCAAGAAGATCCAGGAGGATGCAATTCTTCTGTCTAGCAAGGCGAGCTGGAGCAACACAGACTGATGAAGGAACTCATCTTTCTCTCATTTGTGGGTCACTTTCTAGAGCTTAGCAGGGGAATTCCAAAGTAACTTGCCTTCTGTATTTCATGCCTGTGACAAACACTGCCACTGTGACAAACACTCTCTTGCCTGACACATGTAAATCTCCTCTCAGGTTGATGCTATAAGCTCAGTTCCAATCTCCATTTTACAGAGCCAGAGCTACAAGCAATTTTTTGCATGATGGCATTTTAATGGAACAAATGAATCTGTGGATGAGCATTATCACAACAGGGACAAATTAATGTATTGCTAAAGCTCTTCGTGTAAGTGACACACAGTTACCCACTTTATTAGCAATCTTTTTATTCTTGTCTGTTTACTGAAGGAAAATAAAACAAGTCTCATGGTAGAAGGAAAAAAACTAGAGGCTTAGAGTAAAAGAGTTGTTTTGAAACAAGAAACAGATGTGCAGCCTTGGTGTTAGATTCTTTTTAACAGCATTCTGCACAAAGAAGTCTCAATTGCTGGGTAGAAAGACATTCAGAAAAAGACTCTGGCTCCAGGACTGCTTCATAGCATAAAAGTTAATTTCTGGTTAAGTCAATATACAAACCCCCAAACTCCAAATCCTCAGAACCTGGGCACTGATGTGAACTGGCTCACATTTTATGCCTCATTTCTGTCACAGAGTTTTTAATCTTTTCCCAGTACTTCCATTTGAGTTAGTTTTTTGTTTTCCAAGCAGTTAGCATCTGCAGAGCTCCAAACAGTAGTGTTTACTTCCCAGGAAAATAAGGAATTCCTGCTACCAGATTCATTGATTACACTGAAGAAGACATATGGGTATAACCTGCCGCCAGAACAATGCAGCTGCTGTGTTCTATGCTCTTCCCGGCTTTAAACACTTCCCACTCCAAAAAGACAGCTCACTTGCCCTCCCCACCCTAGCTTCCCCCTAAGGGGACAGAACTTCACTAAACATTGCAGAGTCAGAAACTCCACCAAATTCAATATTCTATTCAGGAATTTTACATAGAATCATAGAATAGTTAGGGTTGGAAAGGACCTGAAGATCATCCAGTTCCAACCCCCCTGCCATGGGCAGGGACACCTCCCACTAAACCATGCCTAGATATATTATCGCACACTGCTAACTATCCAGTTATCACAGGCATTGCACAATGAACAGACTACTGTGGATGTCAGCATGTTGGAAAGAGCCATTCCAATTTCAATTTCGAGGAAGACATGCAAAAGTCTTGCCAGTTCAACTCTTCAAGCTCAGTGTATCTGCTATTAAAACAGAAAGTCAAGTGAAAGACTACAATGCTGTGAAGAATCCTTCTAAGTGAGAAGAGAACACGACGAGGCACATGAGCCCCTGGGATCTTAGGTGTAGGCATTTGCATAGGCAGCACTGCCCATGTTCTCAATTTTATTATGAAACCCATAACTCTGGTTATGATGACCATGTGGTCCTAAAAAGTCGTAAAGAAAAGCCTAATAAGGTGATCCTGTAATATACTTATGCAAAAGCATGCAACAAAGCTGAACTTTTCTGAAGAGCACTGATTTCTCAGGGACTCATGACATTGGCACAGAGAAGTCTGGCAGTGCTACCTGAGCACAAAGATGACTTTTAAAGACACTTCATCTTTTGACAACACTCCAGTTATCTAAAATGTGTCTACAAATGGCCATTCAGAATGGTGCATTCAGACAGGATAAAGAACAAGATCATAAAGCGAAGGTGTGAGGCAGGCTGTATTGCAGGGGCATGCTGAAGAAGGCTATTCCGAAAACGCTGCAAGGTTACAAAAGGCAAGTCAAGAAAGGCCTTGTCCGAATTTTTGGCTCATGTCCAAATAATTAAAACACCCTCTGCAGACACAACTGTCTCCATACCTTCCCAAAATCAGCATTAAAATTAAAGCAAATCAGTATATATCCTTCAGTAATCCCAGTACAAAAAGTTGAAAATTCACTTAAGGAACAAAACAGACTGCTGGCTTAATTTAGAGTAGGAATGTAGTGATACAGAGGTGCTTTGTTTGTTGCTATTACTTACACTGATTCTGAGTTGCAATGGACAGAAAATGGATTATTACTTTACTGAAGAAGAGGCACTGAAAGGACTCGACAAGATTTTTTAAGCTTAGGTCTTTCCAGTTTCTTCTTTTGACTAATGAAAAGGAGGAAAGAAGAGTTCTTAGAAACGTAAGAGATGTAAGTTTAAGCATGGTCTTCTCAAGCATGCATCCTGTGCCATTCTGCAGTAACCTTGATGCGCTGTGTGCACAAGTGACCATTTTTCCTGATTTGATAGGCTAACACTACAGACAAACCCAAGAGCTTTACTTTTGCCACTCTTCCATTTCTAAAATATTTCTCCCAACTAATTTTAAACAAAATGACATCTTCCGGTTACAGTCAATACAAGGACTTTCTACTGGATCGTGTACAAGTTTAAGGCATTCCCCACCTCAAAGCATTAGTAAATAGAAGTTAAAGCAAGCGATAAGAGAGAGGGAGAGTAGAAGAAAATAAACATCTCTAGTTTAGATACTGGGAATACAGGAACAAAAGAGTTTCAAGTAGACAACATCATTAGATCATCTGTCCTGACCTCTCCATACATGGGTACATCCTTCAGTCACCTAACAGCCATCTCTTGCTCGCTCCACATTTCACACTGGACAGATATTTACAACTTTATTTATCCCCATTCTGCTTCCTGTCCAAAATTTATGCTGATTAGCTCATCGGCAGTTACAACATTCTTGGCTCCAGTTCATCCTGGCATTAGTCACTCTCTATTGTACAGCAACTGCAGAAAGCCATGCTTTCTTCCCAGTCACATTGGAGGTTACTGACAAGTTGTGGCTGGATCATGTTTGTTACCCATGTGCTGAACGCTCAGTTTTGCCTTGAAGCAGCAGTCAGAAACAGCACCCATTTTCCACAGACAATCCCCAGTGCTGGGAGTGCAACAAGGTCACTTCCCCACTCCCTAAAGGAAATTTGCTCTCACAGAAATGCAGCTGTCTCACACTCAGTACCAGTTTGGCTCTCTCCACAGGCTGATCTACAAAGACTGGAGTGGGCCATCTCTGATGTGTTGACTTCAGCAAGCAAAAAGCCAGTAACGACTGGGTACTGCATAGGAAGTCATTTATCCCATCTTGCCATCAGCTGTTCCCTGCCGTCAGTGCTTCGACAATAAGGCAAGATCTGCCAGACACTAAGCACCCAAACCCATCACTGCCTTCAGCAGAAACTGCAGCTGCTCAATAGTTCCTAAATCCGGATCTCTAGCTCAAAAATCCAGATTTTGTAGACTATTTTAAAGACAGGATTTTATTATGCTACAATACCTATGCAAAACAGCACAGGACGAAAAGCAGCATTTTCCCCCAAACCACATGTATTTAATGGATTTCATCAGTTTCAGTTATTTTACCATCTTTATTTCCTTCTTTTTTTTTTTTTCAAATTTCATAACCAGAAGCAATTCTGCAACCACACAGATATAGGCAACACTGTAAAAATGTGGAAAGACTGAATAAAGGTTAAACTTACACTCCTCAAAAATGCCTACGGGGGCATTTGCAAACAAAAGAACAGTTGCCCAATAAAGCAAGGCCGAAAATTTGTTAAGTTTAATCAAATAAAAAGAGGAATAGATGTAGACAGACTCCTGTCAAGGACTGCAATGAGAAGAATGCAGAAGAGCACACAAGAAAAAACAGCTACAGTTAAAAATAGGAAGGTACTGAAAAAATATCTGAGAAAACATGTAGTAGCCATGAGATTAAAAGCATAATTCAAATCCAAGTAAACTATGTATCACTGAAATACTACAATTTAATATTTTAGCGTGATTCAAATATGAGATTATAATAAAGTAAAATCTATTTGCATAAAGATTAAGGGGAAAAAAATAATGAGACTCCCACATCCTCACCCAATTCCATGAGACAACACAAGACCTGACCATAGAAGAGAGGAATATTGATGGAGTTCTAATTTCTCACTGTTGAATGCTGGCATTCCTTTTTAATGTGTAGAGATAGAATTAGGGCTGAAACTGTGAACTGCACACAGTGCTGCTCTATGTCAATGTGAAGTACTCATTTGCGCTGATGATTCTGACAAACGAGTGTTTTGGACCATATTCTGGCCTGAAAATCTGTATTCATGTGATTGAGACTTTATTTTTCACATTGGTTCAAATTTTTCTTACATATACTCAGACCATTAACCCTCTTCGCATGGAAATGACACGAACAAATACTTTTTCCTCAATTATTGCACTAAAAATGTCAACAAATTAAACAACTCTTTTACTGGTCACTAATATTAAAGAATAGGATAAGTTCCAGCCAGACACATGTGGGCTTTTTTTTTTTTCACTTAAAGTGATTCCTCAGCTGCCAAATACAAAACTCTAAGCATAAAAGGCAGATATGAAGCACACTGTGTCCGTGTGTTCTGTGAGGAATAGACACCGAATCCTTGGAATAGCTGAACAATAAATAAGGGAATAGAAGGGCTCAGGGTGCAAGCATGCAAAAACCTGATGAAAGTAAAAAGAACAATTACAAATTACTCATCTCAACAACTGGCCTTTGGAGTTCCAGAAAGAAACCTCCAGGAAGAGGTTTGAACTGGTTCTACACTCAGCAGCGGTAGGATGAACATCATCGCCACACTATCACTGCACACTGTATGCTCCTACTTTTACCCACTTCAGTATTCACCACTTCTGGTTTTACAAGTCTTATGTGAGTCTGTCAGCAATACTTTAAGTCAGAGCATTTTAGTTTGGGTTTGTTTTTACTGACACAGAACGAATTCCGCAACAGCTTCACAGAGAGAAGACAAAGCAGCATAAAGCTGCCATCAGAAGAAGTAAAAATGGTATTCTAGACAAAGTTAGATATTGACCATGTCAATACTAGAAAACCGTGGTGATGCCATCTCTTTCTTACTGATTGATAGTCTTTTACTAAGCTGTAGTTAAAATTGAAGGAAGAAGAAATACTGAGAAACAAAACCAAAAAACCTCCAAGACCCACAGGATTTAATTTAAATACTACAGAAATACAACCTGTCAGAAACATGAATCACTGTTTTTAACACCAGCAGGTTTCTTCCCCTCAAATCCAGTACTTTACACTTAAAAGTGTGAAAATTCATTTTAGTGATGGTGCAGAAACTATACTATATGTGTCTTCTCACTTTTCCTTTTAGTGCAGATAAAAGCTCTGTTTAGGATGGACTTCACTAACAATTCTTTCTCCCACTTACAACTGCTTAGAATAGCATCTTGCATCCATTTTAAGATCACTGAACAATCACTGGAATTCATTTTTACCTCTTTTAATAACATTTAACTTGGAGATAAGGAAACTAGTCAATACTATGGACCAGTCAGTCATACCAGCTGCTTCTTGGACCGAATTCTGAATTCTCTGCAACACAGCTTGACTCTACTATCTAACATGGTGCGCTGCCACATCAGTGCACATCAACATGCAATTTCATTTAAACATAAGGAAACACTTAAATTCATCAAATGATAGAAATACAGAATAAAAAAAAACATTACTTTTCTTCTCTGAAGGGCAGAAGTGTGTTACTTATTACTAGAAAGGGATTCTTAGTCCAGCAACTTTACTATTCCGAAACCAAAAGTAGTGACAAGAAAACTGCTGACTTTTTAGAGCAAAGGGAAGTGGGAATAAAACAAGTTTCAGAGCATTGCATATCCTCTGTTATTTCTTCTCCTTTCCTCTTTCCCTCTCAAGAAATCTTCTTAAGCATTTAATCAGTGGGGTTCTGTACAGACACCTCCACACCTTCTCCAACACACAAAACTGACTATACTGATGATTCCATAGCCTTTCCTCTCTTCACAAAACAGAGTGATGTTTAAAGTTAATGATACTTTTAAGTTTCCTGGGGTTCTTGATGATATTTGCCCTCCTCTGAGGGAACAGAATTCCATCACAATGGTCACATTACCATGGTCACCATTTCTTAGGGTGTGATGTAGCATTCTTAGTACACACCACAGCTTCCTTCTGTCAGTATCCTTTTACTTAGAATCATAGAATGATTTGCATTGGAAAGGACCTTATGATCGTTCTGTTCCAACCCCCTGCCATGGGCAGGGGGGCAGTGTTCAAGGCCAGGGTGGACAGAGCCCTGGGCACCATGGTCTAGGGTGAGGTGTCCCTGCCCGTGGCAGGGGGTGGAACTGGATGATCCTTAGGTCCTTTCCAACCCAAATCATTCTGTGATCCTATGCTTCTATCTTTCAGGCAGCCAGCAGTAAAACCAGCCTCACCATAACTCATTTTGAAAATATGTTACTTAAATTCTCTCACTGAATTAAAATTTACATCCAGAGAAATCTGCCTGAGACTGACAAAGTTATGGGCAAGATAATGCCACCTTCTGCTCCCCCCAGCTAACAGGGCATTTTTTTCAGAGGAAAACAAAAAGCGATACATTCTGTAAGTCACTTATAAAACAAATATCTCTGCCACCTTAAGAAAAGCATTATATTTAACTCAGTATGCTGAAAATATGCCTCAATATATTAATGATGCAGTCTTTAAGTCTGACTGAATCTATCCAACATTAATACAGAGGCTGCGCTGTACACAGAGGTGTCTAATTTTAACATATGCAAATTCAGGAAATAAGCGAATTTGCAAGTCAATTACATAGACTGAACATTACAGCACAGCTACAGAAATAACTCTTTAAACATTCTTTTACATTTTTGCAGCATTCGTTCCTGAAGGACAAACATTTACCCCATTTCCTCCATCATTTCTCCAAGCTGTGCAAGAGGTCACTTGGTTTAGTACAGGAAAGATTAAGGCTTTCCTCTCACCCCCATGATTTACATATCTCTAACATCAACACATGCTTGAACTGAGAAGTGTATAATGTAAAAAGATTAAAGAATTTCCTTGACAGATCGTGTAATATGCTGTTATTGGGAGAATGCAACCGTGAAAGTCCTTTCTCAACGCAGGTAGGGCAAATATGAAGGGTCTTGCTGGAATTGAAGTTATCCCAACTGAAAGAAGTTACTGGACAGTGCAGGTTACTATAATAACTGATTGGAACTATTTAAAGCAAAAAAGCATGCAAAGTAGTTAGCAGATGAGAACAATAAAAGCACTGTCATGTCTACATGACGATAGATTTCCAAACTGAAATAGTCACGAATAACTTACGCAACACAGGCACTTGGTAAATGCCACAGCAAAAGCGTTTAACGTATTCCTGGGATGTTAAAAAGGGAAAACATCTGCAAGGGTAGGGAAATATCCTGACTGAAAACAGAAACTGTAACATAGTGCCTAGAATGCCATTCCTGATTGTAGTGTCTCCTGCTTTATGAAATGCAATGACACCGAAAAACATCTAAAGTAAGTCATTAGAATTACTCAGTGGCTAAAAACCTACAACTTCAGCAGCTCCATTTTTCAGCATACTGAACAGAAAATTGAAAAAGAACTTGAAAACTGGTAAAGATACTTACAGTGCTTTTTTGTTTTGATAGTGGAGATAATTACACGTCAGAACAAATTTAGTAGGGGAAGCAGAGAAATCTCTTTGAGGCAAATAAACTATCTTCTAGCACGTGGACAATAAATCTGGCCTCTGGAGGAAACACAGTCTGTGAGCAATATGTAGAGACAGAATGGGCAGCTGCATATCTAAGTGGCTTAGCAGCAGTCATCTTTTTCTGACATTAAACTCTCAACCCATGAAGTCCTCTGGTTCATTCCATGACACACAAAGAGGATGGAGAAGCAGTAACAGGAACATTTTCATTACCTTCACTGAAATCTAAACACTGGCAGTTTTGCATTAAGACAGATACATACTTTAACATTCATGTTTTAAGGCTTCAGCCAGTTGCCTACAAGGATCAGGTAGCAGAGGATCAGAACCACTCAGACAGCTTAGTTAACAGATTCTGTAAGGAAAACAGTTACTACAAATACCTATGCTATAGAACTTGGACTCTCCCATCAGAAGAGCTTAGGCTGCTCCTAAGACCCACTACTCAAATGCCAGGGCAGTGCATTGCTGTTTGCTCTAAAAAGGGATACTTTCCATTCTAGCATGTGCTTGTGCAGATTCAGAATAAGACAGAGGGGTAAATCATACAAAGAAAATTAGGCCCAGAACAAAAATAGACTGGTTTCCTACTGCTGCGACCATCCCAAAATTCCTGAACAATTCCCTGCAGGAAGCTTCTCTGGCATGCAGCCTGTTGAGGACAATTCTGGGTAAGGAATAGCTGCCTGCTTGGACGTCTGGGCTCTTCAGCTTCAAAAACAGAGAAATGAAGTCATGACTGTGAGTCAAAATGAAATGGAATCTATTCTCTAAACATGCAGATCATTAGCGGCTTCTCTCAAGTCATCCAGGTGTACTGGATGGCGTAAGAAGGTACAGGATTCTTGTTAAACTCCTAATTCATTATTTTAAGAGTTATAGTGACAAGAAGGAGAACGCTGACGTAAGAAAGGGGAAAATCAATAAGGTACCAGCAAATTCAATCATGTCAGAAAAGCCACTTCTAAGCTAAAAGTTTAGATCTACAGTAAATCTGACACAGATCAGGATGAAATTATGTTAAATCAATGCAGTCAAAATAAAACCAACAGCAGCAACAAAACAACCAACATACAGACTACAATTAAACTGTAATTGGATTTGTCATTTCAAAGTATCAGCATCAGATCTGCAGATAATACAGGGTGACAAACTCTTATGCTAATAGATAGAAAGTTAGCAAAGTAAACAGAGGATGTGTTTCTACTGTAAGGAAATACGTGCGCCGATGAAGCAACCTTTTCAGCACAGAAGTAACTGAATACCCAAACCACATGAAAAGTGATCTCTCTGGGAATAGCACAGCTGCTAAAATCCAAGGCAGTTTTTATTAAATCATCAAGTCTGTTTATGTAAAACAGGGCTTTCTGGAAAATGACCTCCAAGAGGAAATGATTTGCTCACGAAGAACTGATACCTGCATTGCATTTGTCTACACAAACGTATGGTTTTACTGATTTTATTTATCAGTACATCCTTACTAGAGATGATAAAAAGAAAAGCTTATTCTAGCAGTTCAACTTCTCAGGCTCCATCATCAGAAAGTTTTAGTTACTGCTGAGCTTTCAGCTTTTCAAGAGAGTAAATATATGTTTCTAAAAATAACAGCAATTTTAAGTCTAGTGCTTCAACTTTTGAGGAGAAAATGGACATTAATAGTCCTTCAAACCTTGTCAAATGCACCCAGATGGCCCAGAGAAATCAAAGCAATTCTGCAGAAAAAGAAACCGTCAAAGTCCTCAAAGGAACAAATTCTAGTGCCTCAAGAGCTTTTTGCAGCTCTTTGAAAGGACAAGTGCAGTGAAAAGAACTGAAAGAACATCTTGCAGTAAGTCTCAAGGTACATCAAAGTGAACTAAACCAATGGCACTCCCAAGCAGTCCAAATCATGAGTCAAACCCTCTGCATCTTCTCACTGCGTGATCCCAGTCAAAACTTCTTGAACTCTCACTACAGAGAAAATTCGCCAGAAAAAACTTTTCAAAGCCACAGTACAGGAAAACAATCCAAGACTGAAGAGGCCTCACACAGACCCATTAGTGGGCTATGGGTCTCCAAGTCCAAGTCCCCAGTGTTCTGGCAGGACAGCTCAGATCCAGGCAACAGCTGTAAAGCTATTAGGTGACTCAGGACTGTCAACGCTAGTGACAAAATGAAACAGGCTTTTCTATAAAGAAATGTTATGGAAGTAATTTATTTTTCTGAAGTGTTCTTTATGTGCTTCTTTTGTCTCATAAACCAGAAATTTATATAACTTTGTAGATTTGTAATGGTACTAAAAAAGATATATTTATACACTGGACAACAGACATAATTTCTTGGTCAACTAGAAAGGATACTGATTTTGTTCCATCCTACAAAGTACAAGATATTGACTGTATTTATGTGACATACTTGTCAGAAATGTGTTGGTCCTAACCTCTGCTTGGTTTCTTCAGCTGACTAATTATTATGTGGATATAGCATGCTAACAGGTGATGCCAAAGAAATTCGGAAGACAGCTAAAAGAGAAGGGTATGAGGGCAAAAGAACTTCAGCTGAAGTGAGAACACATATTCCAACCCTTAAGGAGGAGAAAACGTCAAATACAAATCAGTCCGCAGCACCCCATGACTGACCTAGAGCAACACCATTCAGTATACATATAAATAAAGTGCAAACTCAGACTTACTTTTGTTGAACAGGCTGTGCACTTATCAAAGGCCAGGCTGACTGGAAGAACATTATCAAACCTTGATAAAAACCCACGGATCTGGAAGATGAAACAAATTAAAATTCTTTTACCACCATAAAAAGCATGTCCAAAATTTGACATGAACTGGAGACATGCTTTCAACAAACAGACGTCTTTCAACAGGGACATCTATAACTGGGGTAATGCTGTTCTGACAGTGACTCCAAATAACACCTGCAGTCAAGTTATACTCAACATATATTGCTGGTTTTCTGGATACAAACAATGGCCCAACCAGCTAAATGCAACGCTATTTAAACATTAATAGAGGCACAGCACCACCTGGAGTTTGACTTTCCTGATTGCAAACTTCAATCAAAATCAAATGCCATGGTGTACAGTTAAACACATGGGTGATTCCTAGGAGAAAGCAGTGAAACTGTGACATCCAACCCTTTCATAAAAGGGTTAGATGTCACAGTATTTGAAAAAGAAAAATGCCTATTTTCAATCATTTGTCTAAGAATATCTAAAAGAGAAGATATTGATAATAGTCACTAAATGTATATGTGAAAACAGAGATAGGCTTGATAGGAGCCATTTTTCAATGAAAAGTTTTCTGATTAAAATACATATTTGATATGGATCATACTGTAAAGCATAGCCCAACCAGAACAGTAATGCAGGTAGAATATTACAGGGGAATAAACCAAACCAGACAGAACTGACTGGACAGTTAACATCCCCAGAGTTCATGTATGTCCTGATGATGAGGTCATTATTTTTCCAGTAGAAACAGTAAACTCTAAAAAGTTACTGGGATTTTTATTAAAAATATTCCTATCTAATGTAATATCTCTAATTGCAGGGTGGGGGGAGCAACTTCTTCACTATCACTTTTGAAGAGAAAGTTCAAATTACAGATCTGTTTTCCATAGGTCTGGAGCACAGTCACCATTTTGAAACAAAGCAAAAGAACAAGACTTAGAGCTGGCTTTTTCTTCCTATTGAGATATGAAAGGTCAAAAAATCTCCCTCAGATATGCTGCAGCAGCTGGCAAAGGTTGGGCCTGGCTGACAACAGCATTAACACTTTAACTGATAATAAATAGATAACTAATAAATAACAGATAACCCGATAGGATAAGGGAGTTCACTTTTTATTGTAACTAAGTAACCTGCCAGTCGTTGTTAAAGTTATCAATGAGTGCCAAAGATGGGAAGAGTCAAGAACCTTCCAGGTGAGCAGGCTGTGAGTGCCAACAAGGACAAGAGCCTCACACTGAGGGTATCTCAACAAGCTACTCAAGAATTGGATATTCCCAACCAATCCTGCAGCTGACAATGCCCACGGTAACAAGGCGAAAAACTTGCAGGGTATGGGAGACACACACCTAAGAAAGAACTGGAGACACTCCAGAATTACTGGAGAGAGAGAAAACCCAGGGGGACCCCAATGCATCCGATGAGCCTTATGTAAACATTAGCTACTACGTGACATTATAAACACAATTAGACTAATTTTATGTCGACCAGAGCCTGTGATTACCTTGATGTTGCAAAGAAAACATATTGGTAGCTTTATCTTTTTCTGAATCGGGATTTATTCTTAGTGCAAAAATAAAAACAACCCCCATGCAACAAAACCAACGGAATATAAAAACATCACAGAGAAACCAATAAATTACTTATTTATACAACGGCGCCATCCAAGTGGAGTCACTCAGCAACACAAAGAAAGAGGCACAGAATACTTTTAATGATAGCATCACAGGAGACAGGATTATAGGGATAAGATCAGCAGGCAGTTTTTTGAAGGCCTGTACCAATGTAACAAATACACCCAAGTCTATCCAGCAATTTGAAAAACTGTATCCTTACCATATTTGTAACTAGAGTTTGGCTTGAGTAGAAGAATAAAGGCTGCTGCATAGCAACAGAAATAGTGAATATTTTGGACAAATGCAATAATTGTGAGCTGGCTGGAGCTCATTTTTGTTTTTTTTCAGTCAGAGGGGATTTGAAAAGTGAGCAAAAGTAACCTGGAGATGCTCATACTGTCAGCTCTGACGGGGGACAGACAAGCTTGAGGCTGCCTTATTCACATACTGCCTGCTCCAAACTAATTCCTGCTAAGTAGGTAGCAGGAATTGTGTGCCCACAGGTAAGAGAGACAACAACAGGAACACAACTACCTTGTGTGATTTATTTATTTCTTTTTTGTATCTATATTTTGTAATAAATATGGAAAGTCAGTCCTTTGGGGAATGGAAGCAGCATACAGTATGTTTCTGTTTAGGAGGCAAAATCTCTGATGTTTGCTATATATCAGTTCCCAGCTTTTAAACGAAAGGATTTACTCTCAAATTATTTACCTGATGAGGAACAAGTCCAAGAGAAGTAGGCGGCTCATTCATTCTATCATCACTGCTGCTGGCCACAGCATAACCACTGCCAAAAATCCAAGAAGGAAAATGAGAACAAGACAACATAGTCAGAATTTCCAGTAAGCTTCAAGACACTTTTTTACAGCTTACAGTTCAGAATCTGGAAAGGAACCTATCTGGAAAGTCTGTTTCATAATAACTAAGATTCAGCACGGGAATATAAAACCCCTTTTCAGACTTAGTCTCGGACACTTGTAACATACTCGTATCCAATTCCTAACTCACCTTTTCTTTCATAGATTTTAAAGACAGAAAACAAGCCTAAATTTCAGGTTGCAGAATTTTAAAGTAATTTCTGACTCATACCCACTTAATTTTAAATTAGATTTCACAATATTAGGATTATCTTGAAGCCCTTCAGAGTGACATGTGGAGTTTGGATAGCTCCTCATTACGCTAAAACACGCTCTTGAGCAAAGGAATGCCAAGACCCACCTACAGGAACACTTTCTTCTTTTGAAACAGTTACAGAGCTTTCCTACTTTTTTTGCGCTCGCAGCCCAGAAAGCCAATTGTATCCTGGGCTGCATCAAAAGGAGCGTGACCAGCAGGTCGAGGGAGGTGATCCTGCCCCTCTACTCTGCTCTTGTGAGACCTCACTTGGAGTATTGTGTGCAGTTCTGGTGTCCTCAACATAAAAAGGACATGGAACTGTTGGAACAAGTCCAGAGGAGGCCATGAGGATGATCAGGGAACTGGAGCACCTCCTGTATGAAGATAGGCTGAGAAAGTTGGGGCTGTTCAGCCTGGAGAAGAGAAGGCTGCATGGAGACCTCATAGCAGCCTTCCAGTATCTGAAGGGGGCCTATAGGGATGCTGGGGAGGGACTCTTCATTAGGGACTGTGGTGATAGGACAAGGGGTAATGGGTTCAAACTTAAACAGGGGAAGTTTAGATTGGATATAAGGAAGAAATTCTTTACTGTGAAGGTGGTGAGGCACTGGAATGGGTTGCCCAGGGAAGTTGTGAATGCTCCATCACTGGCAGTGTTCAAGGCTGGACTGGACATAGCCTTGGCTGGCATGGTTTAGTGTGAGGTGTCCCTGCCCATGGCAGGGGGGTTGGAACTGGATGATTTTAAGGTCCTTTCCAACCCTAACTATTCTATGATTCTATGATACTTTTAAACTTAGAATAAGAGAAAACTGCTGAGTTCCAAGATAAAAACTTAAGATTTGATGAATCAGTCCTCTCAAACCCTGTTAAATTACACTAATACAATAGATACAATGACCTATCCATTACATTAACTTACAGGCAACATTACACCTTACAGAGCTGTTCTACTCAATACGTACTTCCTCCTTCTCCCAAGAGGACTTTATTAGATAGATGTTATTTCTCAGAGAACACCTTCTGAACACCCGTCAGAAATGACTCACCCTTCTGGATGCTGCAATACGGAGACCATTAATTCCACTGCAAGTGCTCCAGCTACCATGGCTAACCCAGGCCGACTGACTGTGCACTGCTGGTCCAGTGTCCGATCCCTGGTGGACTACAAAGACAGACAACTCTAAAGTAAAGAAAAAAGTAACTCAAAAGTAACCAGCCACCCTGCTACACAAAACACCTTTAGTTATGTGCCTTCGATCTTCCGAATAAAAGATGAGCTATTTCTTAATCCTGTGTACATCAACATAAACCAAAGCCTTTCATGAAACACCATTTAAAGGTGATAAGAAAAAAATCAAGTCACAACAAGAGAGATATATAATCACCATTTGCATACGGTTCTACTCACATCCCCTGGTGCCACAACATCATTGCAGAAGTAGCAACCCAGTTTATAGCCAGGGATATTGGAAAAGAGTGATGACCCCAAAAGATCGGCAGAACCAGCAGTGTTGTTGAAACATGCATCACCAGCTTCTGACTGTTTTGGCTTCTTTAGTCCGTGTCTCATAACAACAAATGTGTCAAATCCCAAAGCTGCATTGATGACCAACTGTGCACAAAAAGAGAGAGAACCACAGATTTTAAGTGAGCTAAAATGGGAAGGGAAAAAAGACCTCAAGGTTTTATTCACTGTAAATGTCAAAAAATACCCCACATGCTGTAGATGGGTGAACAACCTCTTAGCTGCCTAGCCACCACCCCGTCCATGAACAACGGATGGGCCAAGAGGTGCAAAATTCCATCTGTCAAGCATATAGAAGAACCAAAACCAGAACAAAAGTCTGTTTCAGAAAGCCACAAACCACTACCTTTTTCTGTGCCTGTCAGGGAAATGTGATACAAACCAACAACTTCCTCTAATTGTTATACAAACCTATGCAGAGTTTACATCTGAAGCAGGGTTCAGATCAACTCACATCCAGTGTCTCAGGGAAATTACTGAAGCTGCTCACATCCATGTGTTCAAATTTGGCCAAATATTCATACAATGATTAATATCATTATTGGAAAAACCTCTTCTGCTTCCAGCTCAGAATTTATTTTCAAGGCGCTGCATATTCTGTATTATTACTTACATGATTCTGTAAGTGCTCAGATATTCTAGGTGGCATTTAAGTACAACTGGCTATCAACAGCAAGTTCTCATGTCATTTGAAACTCTATATGCAGTCTTTTCAGTTCACTGTAATCTGAACTATAACTGATTAAACACTCCTGTGTGACAAAGCAATGAAATCCAAGTCTGTTATCCCAGAAAACCTCTGCTCAGTGAGGAAAGCGATTAATGATTACTTATGGTCTTCATATGCATCTGTTTAGTCACATGGGGAGCAGAAGCAGCTGCAGTGAACAATTACACTGTCATTTTTCCCTTTCTCTGCAGTTTGTGACAAGTGCTTAGAGTAATCTGAAGTTTATGACCATAATATCATAAACCAATACTTAAACTAACACATTTAAATTAAGATTTAAACTTAAACTAAGTTTACAGGCAATGCTTTAAATGCAGGAAAATGCAAAACCAATTACATATTAGTGATGGTCACCAGTAAAACATGAAGGAAGGCATGATAGTGCTTCATATGCAGATAATTTGAATGGAAATTCAAAGCCCAGCAAGTTTGTCATTTGTCATTCTTATAGCCAGGAATTCTTGAAAAGAGGGAATCTGAGGGAAGCTGTCAAGAATTAGCCATGTTGACAAGTAAGCTTGTGAGTTTCATCATCAGTCTTGGCATTTCAAATAATGTCTGGATATTCATTTTCCACCTTGTAGACCACTCTTTCCTCTGTCCTAAAGTAGAACCGCAGAATCATAGAACAGTTTGGGTTGGAAAGGACTGTAAGAGGAAATTTAATTAAGTTCATCTGCACATAAACTTCATGAGAAAGATGAACATACTGGGAATGTATAAGATAAAACTAGTTTGCGAATATCACAAATCTGCATTCTCTCCCCTTTCCACGGTACAACTGTTTTAACAACAAGCAAAAGAAACCATAACTAACTAACAACTATTAGGAAACAACAGTTGTCATAGCTGAAATATCAGAGAAGTCAGGAAATGCAAAGATCTAGTAACAACACTGACCAGCTGTCACATGTAGGTTGTCTTTTACTCTTGTGTTAAGTTCACAGCTTAATAAATTGCTATGGACACCATTACATTTATGTCCCAAAACACAGGATGTGCACTGTGGTTAAGCCAACACGTTAGAAGCTTAATACTTGCATTTTCTGATTTTGTGCTATTTTAACTGAGCAAACATGAAACTCCACAACTCAAGAAATATCAGGATTACTTGAGATGTTTTACTAAAATCTAGATCCTGGTAGCAAGGGAAGTTAAGTGCTCAGGAAAATTTAGTTGGATACTTCAGCGTAAGAATATTGTCAACACTGCGTTCATTTGAAGAAAGATGATGCTTCCAGAATCCTGTGTGATTCACAATGTTCTTTTCACAGGAGAAGTCTGGATGCCACGCTGTCTTCAAGAACAGCATTCACACAGAAGGCAAGGCTCTGTCATTCATATCTAACCCTCAGTAAGATCTGAAGAACAGGGAAAAAAAGCCCCAAAATCTCCCATATGCTTTTATTACTCTCCTGGAAAAGTTTTGTTCATCCTATGCTTTGTTTCTCAATCTGGTTCATATGACCAGGTCTATGTAATGACCACAAAAGATCTTTTAACATTTTGACTACAGAAGCATTTATGTACACAGTCTCCCTGATCTCATACACAGATTATGACCCATAAAGCTTTACACACTTCTTTTAATACAAGAATTCACAATCTTAATTTGATGTACTGCAGCTCCCTCCATTTTTCTTTGTTTGCAACATGAGGATATAACTTCTAAGCTACAGAAACAGCTGAAGCATTCAACACTATCTGGGTGAGAGTCATGGCCAGAGTTTCAATGCGCTGGCTCAGCACAACAGTGTGTTTTCCAATAAGGCAATGAGAAAAAACCAACAGTTAACTTTGAACCAGGAAAGTGTTAGCATATTTTTAAAGTTCAGAATTCACTTTCTCATTTTAGACTTTTAAGATCTAACTTGAAATCATGGTTTCAGATAAGTTTCTACAACTTACACCTCCTATCAGTCAACCATTAATGTCTTTAGACCTCTTAAGTATGATTGTCTTACTATGAAATTATTTCTCTTAATATTACTGTGAAATATGTACCGTTGGAGATGCTCAAAAGGTACTGACTAGATAAGACCCTGGGCAACATGCTGTATGTTGGCCCTATTTTGAACAGGGAACTGGATCGGATCTCCTCCAGAGGTCTCTTGCAACCCGTATCATTCTGTGATACAAAAGTTTCTATTTTCTCTTTTCCAACACTCTCTTTTTGTCATCTACAGAGTCTTTGAGGCTACAGAAAACAAGAAAAAAATTCTGCACAATCACAAAAGATTGGCCAAATATTTAAATATCCCATTAAGCTCTTTTAGGTAGGCACAGCCAGTTGATAAGTACAAGTTAAAACGCATTGACAAGGATATTAGCAAGGTATGGTACAATACCTTCCTCTTGCTGGCTGCAATTACAGCAGGAAGCCATCGACTTTCTCTAGTGTCCATTAGTAGGAAAATAACATCATGAGCATCAATAAGCTCTTCGAGTTTTGCCACATCCTTCCGAGCCTGTGCCATTGTTACTTCAGAAAAATTCACTGGGTGGCCGGGCATAGGGATGCTCATGTTGTAGCCTTCTGAAATCTAGATGCAGACATAAAACATCACATTAAAAAAAGAACCTTGTGACTAAACACAATTATTGTAATGTTCCATACAAAATTTGGGAGTACAGACTAAATTGCTGTTTGGCAGCATCGTATATTTAATCTTTACATCTCTGTATCAGTGCTGTGCATTAAAGCACAGTGCTAAAGTTTCTGAGGAAATATCACTCTCAGCCCTATTTATCCAGAACAGAGCAGCTCAATGCAAACACACTAACTTGGGCCATGAGAGCAGATTAACCATGTTCGGGTGGCTTGGTGCCTGAACTAACAAGCCCAGGCTCTCAGAAGGGCTTATTAGGTCTGGCAAATCCCAAGGAGACAGCTGACTGCTCCTAACCCCAGAGCTTACAAACATCACTACAATTACAAAAGCAAGTATCTTACATATTATCACGATCATGCTATTAAACTTATCTAATACCTTTGTCCTGGACTAATCTATGCAGCCACTTCACGCACAATATAAACTACAGCCTGTTAACATTTCTGATATTGCATATTCATTTAATTACTGTAAGACAGATGCAAAGTATCACACATTCTCCTCTTTGTTTTAAATTCTTTATGAGAACAACAATAGTCTGAAATTATCTTCATGTAATTTGACCCACCATGTGTGAATTTGATTTAGGAGAAAATCACTTATGAGACTTCTTACTCCAGTGCTTGGATGTCTGGAGGCTTGCACTATGCAGATGCTGAAAGAGCTTGCTCCTGTTGCAGAAACATATGCTTCTTCTAACTCTGTATTCGGTCAAGGCATATTGAGCAGAAAATGGCTGAAGAGCCAAATAAGCACATACACAATGCACATACAAACCAATCAACTCGCCCATTTGGAAATACGTTAACACAATCTGTCAGCCATCTGCTTTAAGAGAATGATGGATCCTTCATGTATGTTACAGAGGCATAGGCCTTGCCAAAGTCTCCCTGCTTCCCACTGCGCAGTGAGCAACTAAGAATTTAAATGCCAAAATTTAAAAGCTAGGTGAACCACACATAAAATTACATGGGAAGAGAGGAAAGAATTGATGGAATGTGCTTTTGAATTGACCAATTACATGCACAACTCCTAAATCCAGGTGAGCCAAATAACCAGAAGGGTAAACATCATAAATTAATCCCTGATGATAAACACATACAGCAGCTTGGAGAAATAAATCTGGGTAAGGTCTGCCCTAACCATACCAAAGGATGCATCTTTTTTTTCCCCCCTTTCCTTCCCCCCACCTCCAAGGGGAAAAATGTGAAGCCCACAGTGATCTAGTATGCTGTTAACAAGGCAGCTCCACTGTTTCCCACTGGGGACAGCTCTGTGTCGCCAGCATAGATACTGGGTAATTGCTGGAGGAGGTTTTACCTTCATTGTCATCATCCCCTCCAAAAACTTGTGGCAGAAACACAAAACTTAATCCATGCTGTATTTGAGAAGTGTATTTATGGACAACTTACCAAGCTCCTGTACTGCATACAAGTGCTGACTGACCGGATCAGTATAACTGACACTGTTGGAGACTTTTGTTCCACTTAATAACAAGTAAACAAGTAAGTTGAACACTGTTTGCATGGAAATATGGTAACAAGGTATGTAAAATACTAAAATCTTCCCAGAATTCAGAACAAAACTATCCAGTGTCTGTAGCTGTAGGAATACACACATCTAGTAAAGTTAATGGCTTCAATTTTATTCAAATAACTGTCTCATGAGAAAAAGACACCACTCACTACCAAAAGCAGCTGAGGTACACTTTTACAGCCAGAACCTTCATACTAATAAATGATTTCAGATTACCCAAACCAAAATACTTAGTTATCACCCCATAAAGTATTAGAATCATGTTCTTATTAAAAAGGGACTGTATGTTGACATGTGCAAACTCATAAAAGATGATGCACTTTTCACCACTTGACTGACAGCTGACCAAAGCTGTGCTCGAAACTTCAGTGCTTTTGTTTAAAGCAAACAGACATCAAGATATTGCAGTTTATGGTGCTGCCATCTCTCTCATTTTTATTCACATTTCTACTCACTTTCTGCATTTCTGGTTAAACCATGGCTCACATCACTTTGAAGGTATCTGTGCTCAATGGATTTTAATATACGAATCTGTTCACATTTTTGCCATGGGCAGTAGATGCTGCCATCAGTAAATTGTTCCACTGGAAATAGCTACACAAAGTGCCCACAATGTAGTATAGAACAAAGGATGATAAAATGCTGAATACACTAGAGTTCCCTGGCTGAATACTTCAGGAAACGATTGTGTAAGTGACACAATGAAGTTAAACTCCACAGTAGCTCCACAAATTAGTCTGTGCATTACCTACTTGCAGTGAAAGGCTGTGAAACCATGAATCCTGCTATTTCCAAGTCCTCCCTCCTTTTTTATTGTAAAACGCTAAGCTACAGCTAATGATACTCTTAGAAGTGGAAAGAAACAAATCAAAGCTCCTTGCCAAAGCTTTCCTCCTTGTTTTGTTTGCGATGATGAGGTGGCTGCTCTTCCAACTAGAAAGGATGTAAAATTAAAAACAATAAAGAAGAATTCACATTGAGCAGTCAAGCATTTCAAAGTCAACCAGGAGAAACTGCATATTTGTGTGCACTGAAATCAGAGCAAAGAAATTAGACTGCCAGTGAATTGCACAGAAATGCAAACCCAAATATTCAGGACCACCTTCAGAACCACCATCACTGCTTGGATCCCCAGAGGCTTAAAGGACTGTGAGTTTCCAAACAGCAAGAGACAGCTTTGGCTACTTCTTCAGTACAAGAGAAAGAAGCAGGTTCAAAATGCAAGACAACTGGTCATTTTATTCAAAGGCATTTCCACTGCTGAGTATGGGGTTTGGCAAGGAGCAGCAGCGCAGTTTGCAGTGCAGATACAGCTGCAGTTTGAGAAGTCTAGCAAAGTCAGCTGGGTTATAAGAATTTCCAGTTACAGCAGCTTCGCTGTCCAAATGGTCCCAAAGCACTAAGACTTTACCCAGGCTAATTAGAGACTGTCAGTCCCTGTGCTTGGCCTGCTGCCTTACTCTCACCCTTCTTGCATGCTGTCAGCATGATATTAACTGCTTGAAACAGTTTTTACTGTTAAGCCCCATTAATTGCTGCTAATGCCAAGATGTTCTTTCTCTGTATATTTACTGATGGTCAACCATGAGACCTCTTCTCCATGAGTTACTACAGAAATGAGTTTCACTGAAAATTCTTTTGAAACAGTCTATCATAAGAATACACGGGGTCTGTGCAACAGCTTTCTCCTCATTTGTGCACAAAGCTAAGAAACTAAGTTTAAGTATCACTGAAGGCTGATTAGATGTGACCCACGCATGGCATGAGAAAATAACAGAATGCATAACACTGCCAAGAAAGCAGTAGTAGATGCAGAATATTTGAGGTGTATGGTAAAGGAAAAATTCCTTATACACAGTGTGGGTTGCATGTTGTATATGCTATTACTGCACATGAACATTATGTTTTTTCCTATGTATACCAAATGCCCTAACACTAATTGATACAGGCTCAGTAAACCATTGTTACTGGTACCCCTTCTTACTGGAAACTCTTCTGTAGGTTATATCTAACTACTGTCTTAAGCTTCACCCCAATCTCAAGACTCCAGAGCACAGCCTGGTCTTTTGCTGCCTTGGTTATTTCTAACAGGAAAACCAATTTCTGATCTTTACACATGCAAAACTGTATCATTCAGGATTTCACAAACAGCTTTTATTTCTTTCAATTAAAACTACTCTTTCTTAATAGCCCTGTGTTCATTTTCTCAGGCTCAAAAAGCAAGAAATTATGTGATAAATCCTAGTTAGCATCATATTAGTGCTCTAGGTGATACCACACAGACACTTTCTTTTCTGTACTTGTTCTGCTATTTAGTATTTCTATAGTTAATAATTTCCAAGTGACAGAAACACTACAGGGCAGTAAGGGTAAATACAATTAATGGAACTTGCAGAGAGCCTCTTCTGATTTCTTTGTATATACTTCTGAAAGTGAAATGTTTAGTATTTTTATGTACCAGGGATCATTGATATTCAAATATTCATTGAGTTACTACTTAGTACTAACACTGTTTTAATAAATAATGACAATCATCAGATCAACTGAAGAAAACAGAACAAAAGCAGAGAGCAATCCTTGGGTCAAACTAAACAAACCTGAAATTGTTTAGAAATTATATTCTGTGATGCTGTTCATGACACTGATCATCATCAACAACATAACAATCTATATTCCACTGTTCATAACTCTTACTTACAGAGTTGCACTGTAAGTATACATAACTCATTCTTACTACACCGAGTGGTTAAGATACGTTTCACCAGCTGAGCAACTACAGCTACCAGTTCTAAGCCTCAAGTCCAAAACAAAAGCTATAAACCACTGAATTACTTCTATCACATGTATGCCAAATGAACATAACAGATTTTCTTCATGATAGAGAAATTGCAGTCCAGATCAATTCTTCCCCCAAAGACTGAAATGTAGAGAACTGCAAATATTTACAGAGTTGGGCTTTTTTAATCTACTTTTTTCACCACTGAAAACCAGGTGTGTTTGAACATGTGTACTGACTAATGTTCATATGATGCACAACCCTGGAGTCAAAGAGGACAAAAGCTGCCATTGATGGGTCTTTCATCATAAAGATTCTAAAACAACATCTTGTCTTGTTCCCTTTCAGCTACTTCATTTTGATAGTAAGTTATTACTCCCCAAAAGAAGAGTACTTTGGTCAAAGGCCAACACTTCTCCAGGCTGCTACAAACTACTTCCCTTTTCTGGTAGATTAAGATATTTGCCTCTAATGCGGAACAGAAACTCCAACAAGAATGCAAATATTGAGCGTAAAAGATAAAAGGAAATCTCAACCATACATTTATTACTGCTCTCAAGACCTTCTGCTCCCATAATAGACAACTAATGGGTCTAAACTCACATTTAAGAGCAGAAAGGGAGAACATCGTATTAAAAGCTGCCATTACTGAAAGTTCCTTAGGACATACCAGACAGGGAAAAGTTTACTTCACCATTGGCAAGCTACAAGATTGTTCAGATGATCCTTAATTATATTGCACTGTTACAACATTGTCTCAATAACATCTAATAGTTATCCACTCATAATAACACTTAATTACCAGAACTTGGAGTAGTCATTTAAAGTCACTGGTTCTCCTCCAAGGAAGATGTTAACACATTTTAAGTACTAATCTTACCACTCCTGGGAAGATTTTCTGTAGTCTGTCTGCTGCTGCAAGTGCCTTGGCCTTCCCCCCACTAAGACAATCTTCAAACTCGTACAGTGGTTGTCGTACTGGGTTGGAATAAGAGATCTTTGCATTGTCCACAAATGTAATCTTCCTGACTCCCCAACCCTAAACAAGAAAGTAATTTAAGTGACAATAAGTACAATGGGCTTTTGAGTGTACTTTTGAGTAATGCCTGGAACTCCAGAAGAGTTTTGCCCAATTTTTCTAGAAAGACCAAGCTACAAAAGCTTTTGAATCTACTCAAAGCAGCAAACTTGTTCTTGCACTGAAATAACAGAACAGAAAATTTAGTCTGCATGAATATGTTATTTAACAGTAATCCTTCAAAACCCTATAGAAAAGTAGTAAGCAACTGTGCTGATATTTACAAGTGCTTCACTGTGAATTTGCTCATTAATTTGTTCCAGAATTTCTTGTTCAATCTTTTTAATGTAAAGTTAAAACAGATTACTATTCTGTTAAGGTTCTCTTACTATCTACTATTCTGCTATTAGCAGAGCTTATTTCTATTGGCTACAGATCTCGCCTCTTCCCTGTAATTCATAGTATTAACTAATATGAATTTTGTCTATTTTAATACAACTGAATTCAACTTTTCCTTTATCTTCCATGGCAACTGCTCAAAAAAACCCAAAAAATCATACAGAATTTATGAGAAACAGCAGATTAGTTTTAAGTTAACTCAGGACTTACCATCAAGGTCCTTGCAACACTACAACCTAATGTACCAGCTCCTAGCAGCAGACATTTGGCAGACACAATTTTTTCCAAATCAAGAGTAGGCACCAACCTCCAGCACATCAATTTCAAATTCAGATCCACTGATGATTCTGCTAGCCTGTAACATGAAAAAGAGCAACACACTTCTGAATGTTCTTGTCTTTCTGCTACAAAACAATTACTTCCATTCCAACTCAAGAAATTCAATACTTTTTTTTTTTTAAGGAGAGAAAGAATTCAACAATTCAATATATAGGTAATATGAAAAACCAAAGTCCGAGAAGCACACTTCCACGTAATAATAAGGTATATGTAAAGGAGATGAGGAAAAGGCAGTTTTTATACTGCTTGTTTTTGTGACACATACAGCATGCTCTTGAGAGTCCTACCCATAAAAATGTAGCCATTCTGGCTATCAGCTACACAGGAAAAACATGCAAAGAGAAGATGCTGAAAGTCAATTCCCTGTAAATACACAACTAGTTCCTTGTAAACAACATGTTGGCAGAACACTGCTAATGAACTTTGCTTATAAAAGCTGTGACTATACTGCTTTAAAACGGAAGAGTAAATCACTACTGAAACAAGAGTAGAAAGACAGTAGAAGCTTAAAAACAAACAAACCAACCAACCAGTCTGCAGACATTTGACAAGATGGTTATTAACCAGGAAATTCTGCTAAGAAAACATTCTCTTTCAAAAGCTAGAGCATACAGGAGTGTGCCAGCTGGCTACTC
The DNA here is from genome assembly GCA_028858755.1 of Ara ararauna. Lineage (NCBI taxonomy): Eukaryota > Metazoa > Chordata > Aves > Psittaciformes > Psittacidae > Ara > Ara ararauna. Next base: position 3,097,749 of record CM054385.1, read on the forward strand.
TGGCCTTGGTGTAGAAGTCTACTAAAGCCACATACTTCCTTAGAAATGGGAACATGTTTGTAAGGGCTTCTCACAACTGTAATAATCCAAAATACAAATTTTGGCAACAAAATTGATGCAAGCATGAAAATAAAAACAGCACCTTCGCCAAGATTTCTGTCAAGTTGAGTGATAAGACACAAACCATTTGTCCATAAACTTTCATTTCTTTTTTAAATTATCTGGTTTCTGTATTCAGTTATATCTGTCCTTAACATCAAATACTACACTAATCCCTAAAGAATGTGGGCAATCTTCTCTGGGGAAAATTTAGAAGGAAAATGAGGTAGGAAATCCGTGCTCAACCTAGAGACACGTTTTTATATTCATCAGAACACAGGGTGTTAAAACTCTCAAGTCAGGTCATCACAGTTCTTAGATTCCTAATGGTTTCTTTCCTTTATATATCAAAAAGAAAAATTGCAGTGTGCAGTAAATTGTTTAACAAGGATTTCAGATTGCAATTGCCCAGGTTGGCATATTGCCAACATGTCTCCATGGGAATTAAGAGAAGAGAGTATACACAGAAACAGAGGTCACATTACATTTACTTAAAGAATTAAGAGCCCTCATATGAACCTTCTCTAATGTCTATGAACATACTATGAATTGCCACAACTGCAAGACAAAAATGGCTGACCTTGATAGATGAACTATGTTAACCTAAATCATTAGATCACCATGTTCCTGCAGTCTTTCAAAGTCAGTGAAAGCAGATGAGCCAAGAGGCTGTAGAGCTTAGACTGTTTTCAAGCCATTTCCCATACATTATGTGCACGATGATAAAAATTACTGTCATGTTTCCTGAGCTCTTTCCTGTTACACTCTGACATAGGCTGAACTTTTCTCCATGCTTATTTTGATTAACAATCTGCAGGTTACAGAATTCAATGAAACCCACACGCCTGTAACACTGCGACCTATATCCACTCTGTTTTAAATATAATGCACTTGAAATTTTGAGCTAGAGTCAAAAACCGCAAACATTTCTGCTGCATTCAGAGCACTCTGCTCTATTAAAGCCTTTTTCCCCAATAGGACTATCAAACCAATATACAGTTTATGTGTTCCTGTAGACTATTACCTAACAGAGACAGATAGTCCTTGCATTTCACATTTCAACTTGCTAATGACTTCAACCCAAGTAAGGAAAACTACAGAAATATAAAGAATAACAAACAAACCTTTTTGGATCCATGCATTCACTGAGATTCACCATCCTTGGACCCATCCCTCCCTTTTGGTTTTTCTCCCATCCAACAGCTTTTGGACAATCTAATTTGATATATTTAAAAAAAAGGGTGGGGGAAAGAAGAAAAATGGAAATGTTACTATCACAGGATAAAAAAAAAAAAAGATTTTTTTTTTATTTAATCCTGTTGGGAAAAAATTCCACAAATTCTGAACCTGTAAGTAAATAATCTGTATCTTAACACCTAGTATATGTTACAATACATATTTTGCTGCTATATATCAACTGAAAGCACTGCTTCTTGGATAAGTGCTTTATGCTCAGGTGCCCAGTGTGCTGCTTTTGCCTGTCCAGCTTGCTTCAAACCTTGGACAGAGATGGCACCATTCCTCATTGTCGTGGTTTAAGCCCAGCCAGCAACCCAAAACCACGCAGCCACTTGCTCACTCCCCCCACCTTCCTCCCCCTGCTCCCGACTGGGCTTAAACCATCAAGCCTCTGGATGTTTATTGTCAAACGCGCTGCTATGTTTAAAACTAAGGAAGATCAGCATTCGGAACTTCATAAATTTTGCCAAGTTCAATCATCTTCATGTTCCCTAAGCCCCATCTGTGAATTCAGTATAGAATTATATACCCAAATTCTATACTAATTAAATAATTTGCAAGGATCAGATGTAAAGCATTCAGAACTTCTTGGATGAGACAGAGGAGCTTTGTGATGCTGCCCTGTATCCATAAACAAAGTCTGAGATTATTTTCTAATGTTACAAGTTTATTGCTTTAAAATACATCTGCCTACCTCACTATGGGATTGAACTAACAATTCCATGCTATAGCAGGCTTCTACCATTTTAGACATCTACAGAAAGTTTGCAACACAAATTCACTAGCATTTGCACACAAATTTGACAAGAAAGAAACTACTTGCTAATTGCCTGAGTTTGTGTTTCATATGACACCAGAAGGACTTTTCTTCTTTTGTAAATTAGAAACACAATCGAAGGAGGAAAAAATTACTAGAATGTGGTGGGTTTTTTTTTAAGAATAAGTTATTTCCTTTACAGATACTTAACAGAAATTCAAACCATTTCAAATCCATTTGAAATACCTCAGCATAAGCAATGACTTAGTATCCAATTGTTTTTTCCATCTTCATAGTGATTGAGGAGGGAGAAAAAACAATTGAAAGAATTTGTTTCAAAATGGCTTACCTGGGCCAAGGGCTCTCTCTGGAAGTTTTATTTCAAAGATAATGCTGTGTGTTATGTCTCTCACCCCTTGCATGGTCCTATCTCTGAAGCAGAGCACTTCTAATGACTGGAGAAGGCTGCCCCTACCATTAAAAAAGAAAAAGACAGAAAGAGACACGTGTAACTTCTTCAATAGGAAAGGGACTTCTTTTTCCCTATTTCGCACAGATTCGGTGCAGATTCAGAATAAGTTTTTTTCTGTTAGTACTGGAACACTGCTTTGCTTATCAGGAATTAAGAAAACAATTGCTTAGGATACGAAAATGACTAGTTTGTTGTGAAATAGTTCTAAAGCAATGCCCCTGACTGCCCTCTATCGTTTATACAATGCTGCCAGACAAACAGCATTTAGCAGAATCAAAAGACCTGAAGCACTAGAGCACACATCAGGTGATATGATGTACCCTGCCATGACACAAGCAAGATCCTTCTCATTCTTGATATTGTGCCATTTTTTGAAATGGCTATAAGGGATTGGCAGGGTCTGAAACATTTCCAGGTAAATGCATGGACATCAGGATTAGAAATAATAGGAACTTGTGAATGACAGAAGTAAAAAACAGAATAATATGCAAAATCAGAATCATCAAAGGTAAGTTAAAATGTTGAAAGTTAAATCTCAGGTGGGTAATACCAGTAAAGTACCATGAGGGGAAGCAATGCTAATTTGATGTCAACCATAAGCAATTTTTGTGGGAAAAAAATTAAATAGATACCATTTGTGGGCTGCCAGGATCAGGAAATTTCTCAGTGGCCATCCTGGGTACTGGGATAAGTTGCATGGATCATAAACTCCAACTGTCACCTGCAAATGAAATTGCTCTAAATGAGAATTCATCTATCCATACTGATATTCAGTTCACAGTACAACTTATCTGGCCTTTTTAATATAAAACTGCTGGACAGAGAAGGCCCACACACATCTTTTATGTATTTGCAAATGTTTAATACGTTGTGACACTAGATTTCAGCCAAGCGTTTGCCAGAGCTTTTTCAAACGTTTTTCAAACCATTTGTAAATTAAACATTTTTAGGTCACAAAAAGACATAAAATTCTCATTACCTTTCCCCCTTGGTCCTGGAAGAAACCATCCCATTTTTTCAGTAGAGATATCTCAACCGAATTGTCATGATACTTGATTAAAAAATAAGGCAAGGCTGTAACCCCCTCTTTCTGGCAAAGTTCATCATAGGCTTTCTGAAGTGCTTGAATCTAAAAGCAAAATGCCAACTGTAATCAACAGTTTTAATGATCTTATAAAGAACCACAGAGAGTGTTTTAGCAGTGGACGGAACCAGATGATCTTAAAGGTCTCTTCCAACCCTGACCACATTAGGATTCTGTGATCTGGGAAGTGCAGCTCACTTCGTCTTAGAACGTAGCTGATACAGAAGCTGTAAAGCCCATTATGACCACAATACCTGTGGATCAAAAATTCAGCCACTAAAAGAGCATGTGTCAACGCAAATTTAAACCAGAGCATTATCGCTGCTGCAAACTGATCTACCAACAGAAATTGTACTAAGGTATAAATCTTATTCTGATAACCACAGTAGCTTTGTAAGTAGGTAAATCTGACCCTCTATTATTAGCACAGGGACTGAGACTCACTCAATTTATTATATGTATTTTCAGTGTTTAGTTGAAACTCTCTTCGGCTCATGCCAGGTATTTTTGCACTAATTATTACAACAGAATGAGGGTCTTCTGAGAAGAAGGGAACTAAGTATTTTTCACTGAGAAATCCCAAACTGTTTCTTATTGATTATCATGCCATTAAAAAGACATTCAAGGTTATGCAAAGCAGAAAGGCATATGTGAGCAAACATGTGGCTTTTTTTTTCCCATCCTTTTGCATTGTAGTATGAAAGAAACAGTAAAAATTTGCTAACTTTTCTCCTAGAAAAAAGTAATGTTCCTTATCCACTTCTTTTTCTTGTTCAACCATGTGTTTTATTAACAATCTTGTAATTGCTCATGACTTAGCTCTGCCAGGGGATGCCCTTTAAATAAAGTCTCTTAAAAAGATGAGTTTCAAAACCCATATATTCAATAAGCTGTATATAAAAATGAAAATTTACAAAACCACCTCTTCAAGAATTGGTTTGCCACAGATCAGTACAGCTGAAGGGATATTAAGCTGAGAGATTTTATACAATAATGAAAAAAATAGGTGAATAAAAATACTACATGGAAATAAAAAAAGTGAGGATTTCAAAAGAAATTAAGATTCTCAGGTTAATTCTGTATGTGCTAACAAAAATATTAAGTTTTACAGCCCAGAAAACTTCTTAGTGTAACAGACTCACAACATCTAGTATTTTGAATACCTGATTTAATGGGAATCTGTTACCAAGACACACTGGTTTCTGAACTATATGGATTCCATCAGGGAAGCAGAGAGCAGGGTAGCAAAACCAGTAATAAAAGTGGTACTTTTTTAAATCCTAGGGGAAAAAAAAAAGGGGGGAAAATTAGACAATAAAGACATCAATTAAAGTAAATACTGGTTTTGAATACTGATCATAACACTGATGGTTGATGATGCTAACCATATTAACCACAGTTCTCCACACTTCATATGGCACTGTGTCATGACTTTAGAAAACAATAAAAAAATACTAGAAGACTCCCCCTTCTCTGTTTTTCAGACTTAAACAGATAATGTGCATAAACTACCTCAAGTTCTGTTACCTATAGCATTATTGACTGAAACTTTCAAGTTGTTAAACATGAAACAGTTGTTCCACTTTTACTAATAACTCTAAGCCCATCAGATAATCTTATACATTTGTAGAAAACAATGAGATGGCACCAGCATTTTTTAAATGATTCATCCTAAAATATTTTGTATCTGTACATAAGAATGGCTTTTTAGGGTTTTTTTTAAATGTTTTCAGACATCTTAAGATGTCTGAGAATGATCCTGATAACATCAATATGCTAATAATAACATAGCATTTCAGAAGAACCTACTTCATCATTTCCACTGCAACGCTCTCAGTATGAGACATTATCTTTACTCACTGCGAATGTCAGCAGCAGGAACCTGTTCAAGAGCATAGGGTTTTCCAGAGCAGCTCCAGATTTTATTGATTCCCATATCTGTCGTGATTGTGGGGACAAGAGGGAAGAAAAAGGGCAGAGAAACAAAACAGAAGTAAGATGAGAACAGTCGCTGAAATCTTTAACTCTTTCAGCTACCTTTAAAACACTGAATTGACATTCCTTGTAACACACTCTGATCTTCCCCTAATGGATCTCAGCCACGCTATTATCTATGCTAGAAGGATTCTAAAGGTAAAACACAAACACGAACTCTGCAACACAAAAAAAAAAAAAAAAAAAAACACAGCTAGGGAACAAAAAGAGCATTAGTTCATGAATCAAGCATGGAACATCAACAAAACAAAACCAATCTCATCAGGAACAGTCCCTCATGTATATGCGATACTAGCACTAGCACCTGTAGAACATACTGTGGTATTAATATAGCCTTTTATGGTGTTTTCACCTTTTTCATTCATGTGATCTATAGATACTAGAAATTTGAATAAGGTCCTTAGAAACTCAACCGAAAAATTAAGACTTAGAAGAAGGCAGTACATTTCACCTTGGTGAGACAAAATGTTATTTCATCTAACCAAAGGAATCAAGGACTGGTTAAAGCAAAGTGTCTCAGAATGAAAAAATGTTGCCTTAGTTTGACTTTTATGTCTCACCAAGCCATGACATTTAATTTGGTTACAATGTAAGCAGACTAGTCTCTTCCTTTGCCAGCCACCTTTTCCTTGCTTCAGCTCAGTCTCCCTGCTGCTCTGGAGCTTCCCATCACTTTGTTACACAGATGTACTGCAGTAATCTAAACTGAGCATTTGCTGGTTTCTGGGTGCCAAAACAAATGCTAAAAACATGCTCTCTGGAATTCAAATGGCACTGTTTAGCTTAAAATGTGGCCTAGTAGAACACTGAAGGAAGTCTCCAAGAATTATTAACTACTTTCTACTCTCTTGTAAAAAATCAGTGAAAAGCAAACATTAAACTATTCCCTCCAGAATAAGTTAAATCCTGAGGCTACTATATGGGTGAGTACAGACAGTATCTTCAATATTTGGGGCAGAGACTACAAAGCACTTCACTGCTTATTTCCAAGTCCTTTTTACCAGTTCATTCGAGTTTTAATCTTACCTCATTTGCTTCTTTTTCCAGAAGTAACTTCTTATCACAGGATTTGAAAGTCTCAAAAGTATTGGTATTATACAATGTTCCAAAAGCAGGACAGCAACGTGCTGGTGTTGAAGCATTCCTGAATAAGAGAAAAAAAACCTATCAGTGGTAGTAGCTACTTCATGGTGTAAAGTTGCCCTGACATTATCAAATGATGAGGCACAGTAGCAAAAAGTAAACAACAGTTCTAAAGAAAACATTTTTATAACCATAATGCTTTATTGAACATAGTTTGGTATAACAATCCATAAAAATGCACTTCTACATTATGACTTCAAAAATACATCAGGCATCTATATTTTCTCTGAACAAGGTGGCATTAAATCAGATTGAAGATTTTAAAATTCTCATCAAATATAAACTATCCATGACAAACGTGATTTTTCACTAAGAAAAAAAAATAATCAAGACTGAACTTTAGATGTATTTTATTCACATAAAGAGCTGTTCAGTAAAAATTTCATGGTTAAAAAACGTACCAAAGGAAGCCTTCAGACAAAAGATTGAGTAGCTTTTATAGCTTGTAACATCATCAGCTGAAGAAGCTGTTTGGAAACACAATATGTATTTTCCCTTCCCTTTTTGAATGTAAATTAGGTAAAAATATTCCCTTAATTTATAGATCTGATTGATTTCATTGACTCCTTTAACACCATTCTCCTGAACCGATATATTTCTGACCACTGCTAAAACTCAAATACAGCAAATGTTAAAGATAAATAATAAATACTCCTGATGTAGTTTCCAAACTTCAGAAAACCGAAAGGGAACTCTTCATGATTGTCTAAAGTGACTGCCTAAAGTACAGAAACAGAAGTACAGAAAATTACCACAGGTAATTAAACACAACATAAATTGACCTTTCATAATCTGATGCTCATCATAGCATCTGAGAGTTCAAATACCATGGTACCATCCACTTTCTCCTAACCTGAAATTCCTGTTCCAATGTCACAGCTTTCTTCCAATCTCTTTGCTGCATACACTTTCAGTATTGTACCTAAAAGCTTTTACATAACAATTAATGGAATATCTCCTGAGAAATTACGCCAGAATGCACAAAGCCTCTCTAGTCTCCCAGCATCCTTGCCAAGCAAGGCAGAGAAAGTCACTTCAGTGATTTACAAGTTTATAATCCACCAATATAAACCAAACACAACACTAACTACAAAGGTATCTGTTCCTATCTTAGTTATATTAACATCTTCATGTACAAACTAAGGTAAGCCATGGTATGTACTTACATATCAAAGGCACTAAACTCCAGTGTCAAGCGAGCTGGCAAACCCAAAGGATCACCTAGACAAAAAGCAATAACATGCTTCTTTTAAACTGAAATACCTAAATTTCCCTCTTTTTGTTAAAGTTATAAATTAGCCACAGACACATAAGAATTCACAGCTCACCCAGCTGTGTTTTCTAACCTTTCAGCAAAATGTCTAATACTTAGAAGCAAAGTATCAAATACTTAGATGAATCACAGGAGAAACCCAAACTACTAAGCAGGATGTTCTATTTCTACCTACCATTGTAGTAGTATCCTTTGATAACTTTGGGGGTCTCATCCAATCGGTACTCATTGAGTTTCTTCTGGGTTAGCTCATGCCAGAATCCTGCATCCAAGGCACTACTGAAGGGAGCAAACTGCAGCTTTGAGATTTCAGGATCTACAGGCTGGTGCACCTCACTACTGGCAGCTGCCATGATTTTAGTTAATGACTGCTGTTAAACGGAGTGCTGTAAGAGGAGATACACCTGGTAAGTATTACCCAATTGACTATAGTACTCACAACTACTCAAAAAGCTTCATTTTAATACATTATGTTGGGTTAAAGTGTAGAAAACCTTACTCCTTTGAATGTCTAACTTACATTTTTAAAATCATTGATCAAAGGTCATTTCAAAGGACCAAGCCAAGTCCTTCCAACTTCTTGTGTGTAAAATTATGAAAGGCAAGTACATGTTCTGTTTGGCCAAGCTGCATAGAAGGATTTGATTTCCTGACAGACATTCCATGATTTCTCCTATTATTTAGGATACTAATATTTCATTTTGCTCGGTCTTCACTCTCAGCCAGTGGTGAGAACTGAACACTCTTAAAGCCTTTACAAATTCACAAGCAAAGCTAGCAAAGGGAAACTAAGCCCAAGAGAAGTCTTACAGCCAGCAAAGAGCAACCTAAATATTGCACTACAGTTTTACTGTCCTGAAGCTTGGACTGAACAGTTCAACTTTATTGTCCTGTGAAGTAACTTGTGCAACAAAAACAGCTTGCATGCTTTTATATCATGCTTTTTGGAACATGAGGAAGGGAACAAGAGGTGGGCTGAACTTCTTAACTGCCAAATCGCTAGCTCTTCTCTGAAAGACACAGTTATGCTTTTCCTTAAGTAATACTTCCTTAAGCATGCAGCGTAATCCAGCTACGCCTTTTATGTTCAGTTTATACAGCTCATTTCCTCCTGTAAATGCTTTCCTTACTAGCTGGTAAGCTGTGGAATGTGGAGTTTTGGGCATAGGTTTGAAGGTTTCCATATTTTTCATAGTGGAAGCTGAATGTTTTGGTTTTGTCATGTCTTGCCTTAACTGCCATGTTGCAAATACAGCATTTCCTTGTCACCCCCCCCCCTCCTTTTTTTTTTTTTTTACGAGCTGCTGGAATTGGTGGCAATGTGAACTTTAAACTCTTTTCTGTGTGCAAGATGTAGCAGTAGTAGCAAGCATTTAACTTTCACTACAACATGGGTCTTAAGCCTTACAAAATTTTGTTTGCAACTAAATGCCACAGAAAGCTTAACATCAACCAGGCAAACAATTGCTTGTCATCTAGACTGTAGCGGTAAGAGTCAGATTACTCAACATTAATCCACTAACATCCCCCTCCCCTTTTTGTCAGAAGCTTGGGAAGGTATTATTTCAGACTTATTAAGAAAATGAATAACAAAAAGGAACACAAAGTTGCTAGTTTCCTTGTCAAGGCAAACTCTAACTGAAAGTTTACTCATTCTGAATTTTCTTCAAGTCTTTTTTTCAACTTTTCAAACAGTAAAGCTTTCATTTTGCTTCTCCCTAGCCCCACATAAGTACATGGTTATACCCAACACTAATGTGTATCGTCAAACACTTTACATAGCAAGCAGCCAGCTGACAGCCCCTACATAACAAACACTGAAAATACATGCCGAAAAGCACCTGCTGGGAATGAATTTTAACACCCTGTTATTTTCATTAATAGTGCACCTAAAGAGTTATTGTAAGACTGAAGAAATGAAACCAGGGGGCCTCACTATGCTATGCACATGCGGAGAAGCACATAAAATCACCTCTGATATGCTAGTGCTTTTGAGAAGATACTCTAAGGTACTTTGATGTTAATATTCACTTACATGCTTTCGCAATGCAAGATCGGTAAGCTAAGGTAAATTTGTGCAGTTAAATTTAGAATCCTGAAGATGAAGTGTATACATGTTGAAGAACTTGCATAAAGGAACCCATTCAGCCTCAAGTAGTAATAGTGGTCATCAGGAGGATACAATAATAAAGACTAAAAAAAAAATACCACCAATGTTTTATAAGTGGATCAAACCTCGAGTTTCAGAAGGACTCAGCTTTGAGTGCCTGAAGCGACTGGACTGACCAGAACTCCCCAGGCACTTCTCAGTTCTCTGGCTGGGAGCACATTTAACACGTGTGATCAGCACACATAACCCAGAGCGGAACTGCACTACCCCTTGTCCAAGTTCTAGCACTTGTTCTGAAGCTTGCATGCGCTTCAAACTGATCTAATGGAGAAACATATTAAATGAAAAACACGCGGGGACTTTGAATATTTGCCTTCCCCTTGACAGACATCATTAACCTGCGGTAAAAAGTACGATTAGCAGCTTAACAGCATTTAAAACTGTCATGAAGTTACAGGTTTTACACCAAATTAACGTAATTCCCTAAAATCTACAGCTTTTCTACAGAACTTTCTACTCTGTGGTCCCGTGTTCACCATTTTGAAGATCTCTGGACTTCGGTGACAAAGTAAATGACTATTTCCTCCCACTACACCTCCACAGAGCCGCTCCTCGGCCGCTGTCCGTCACCAAGCCCGCTCTCGGGGCAGCCGCCCCCCTTTCTCACAGCCACACTGACAGGAGGAGGCCGCCAGCGGCTCCGGGGATGACCCGGCCCGCGATTCGCCTCAGCGCAGCCCCGCCGCCGCGGCCCCCGCCCGCCCGTCTGCTCCTGACTGAAGCCGCAGCTCCGGCCCGGGAGCCCGCAGGGGACGGTCCCAGCGACCCGGGACACACCGACCCCGAGGGGTGCGGCGGTGAATCGGGAGCCCCAGCGCCAGGCGGGGCACGGCGCCCTCCCGGCACACGCACGACCGCTCACCGGCTGCGCCGCTCCGCGCCTCCCGCATCGCCCGGCGGCACGGCCAACTGACGTCACAGCCTCGGCCACGTGACGGAGGGGGCGGGCGAGCACCGGCGCCGGGCGGCCGTCGGTACGCAGGCGCCATGGGCAGGTTCCCTTCCCTTCCCGCACCTTCCCTTCCCTTCCCTTCCCGCCCCTTCCCGCACCTTCCCTTCCCTTCCCTTCCCGCACCTTCCCTTCCCTTCCCGCACCTTCCCTTCCCGCACCTTCCCTTCCCTTCCCGCACCTTCCCTTCCCGCACCTTCCCTTCCCTTCCCGCACCTTCCCTTCCCGCACCTTCCCTTCCCTTCCCGCACCTTCCCTTCCCTTCCCGCACCTTCCCTTCCCGCACCTTCCCGCACCTTCCCTTCCCTTCCCGCACCTTCCCTTCCCTTCCCTTCCCTTCCCGCACCTTCCCTTCCCTTCCCGCACCTTCCCGCACCTTCCCTGGCACCTTCCCTTCCCTGGCACCTTCCCTTCCCTGGCACCTTCCCTTCCCTTCCCTGGCACCTTCCTGCCTGCCTTAACGGAGAGACCGAGTTCTGTGGAGGACCAGCCTGCACATCAACCCGCGCCAGCGTTACCTCAGCGTTCCCTCAGCCCGACCCCGCCTGTCTCCGCAGGCTGTGACAAGCGGGCGATGGCCGCTCCGCGGGGGACACGGGGTGCAGTGTGCAGTAGAACCTGCCTTTCCCTGCAGGGGGAGCTGTGGTTTGCGTGCCGCGCTGCTGCCCCAGTGAAGGAGTGCTCAGGGATCCCCTGTGAGGACGAGCTGTGAGCGGGAACCCGGGCGCTGGTCAGCTGCGGCTGTTTCCCGCTCCTCAGCAGCCATGCGGCTGCACCTGGAGCGAGGTGCCCGGTTCCGTGTCATCCCTCAAGCTCCTTGGTACAAGAGAGGGAGCGCGGACTCGTGGAGGCCACTGAAGGGTCCCTAGCCTGGTGTGGGGGCTGTAGTGTACAGCATGAGGGGCTGGGAGAGCCAGGTTTGCTTCTTGTGGAGAAATCAAGGCCGAAGAGGGTTTCAGGGAAGGCTTGAGTAGCCTGAAGGGGAGAAGACAGAGGCGGACTGTGCTCACAGATGCACAGCAAAAAGCAGAAAGGAAAAGGGTGGATATCAAAACAGAGTTCCAAATGAACATGTAGAGAAAAATCTGCCTAATGTGGCTGCTTAAGCATGGGAATTGGTGCCCAGAGAGACTTTGTAATCGCCATCTTTAGGGACTTGACTGCACAAGCCTCTCAACAGCATGATCCTCCCTCGACCTGCTGGTCACGCTCCTTTTGATGCAGCCCAGGATAAGGTTGGCTTTCTGGGCTGCAAGCGCACACTGAAGCCAGCTCATGTTCATTTTCTCATCGGCCAACACCCCCAAGTCCTTCTCCACAGGGCTGCTCTGAATCTCCTCTGTTCCCAACCTGTAGCTGTGCCTGGGATTGCTCCCACCCAGGTGTAGGACCTTGCACTTGGCATGGTTAAACTTCATCAGGTTGGCATCAGCCCACCTCACAAGCGTGTCAAGGTCCCTCTGGATGGCATTCCTTCCCTCCAGTGTATCAACCGAACCACACAGCTTGGTGTCATCAGCAAACTTGCTGAGGGTGCACTCAATGCCACTGTCCATGTCACTGACAAAGATTGAACAAGACCAGTCCCAACACCCATCCCTGAGGGACACCACTCGTTCCTGGTCTCCAGCTGGACATTGAGCCATTGAGCACAACTCTTTGCGTGCAGCCATCCAGCCAGTTCTTTATCCACCAATTGGTCCATCTATCAAATTGATGTTTCTCCAACTTAGAGACAATGATGTCATGTGGTACAGTGTTGAATGCTTTACACAAGTCCAGGTCGATATGATACAGAGAAACAGTTGTTACCCCTCGAATAATGAAGTTGAAGTATAATTTGCGTAGTGAGGAGGAAATCAGATTGCCAGGCAGGAGACCTGAGGTCAGGTCCTAGGCCTGTGTTGGTTTGGAAATATAAGTTATGCCAGATCACAAAAAAAGGCATTTGACTTTACTGAAGGCATTCAATTTAATTACACAGGAGGCATTCATTTTAATGACGTGTGCAGCAATGGGTACTGTGTATTTCTTGTAAGGAATAGTTTAGTTGAAACATACCCAAGATATTTAGGTAGACAGCATAAAATCATAATGGATACAGATGTTGTTAAAAACGGAAACATGGTTAGACTTACCAGGTGTCAGTGTGCTTTTAAACTGTGAGCATTCACAACCATACATGTATTTCACTGGGAACTCTTACACTTTTTAACTGCTGGAAATCTCAGGTCGCAGTTTTGTAGCAGCCTGGTGTGTGTGCTCATGCGTCTGTGGATGTGTAGGGTGTACATCTCACATTTGACTTTATTTTCCTATTTCAGATTGTAAAATGACCATGTAGAGACAACTTACTTCGGTGTCAGGTATGTCTGGTTTTTAAAGCTAATTGGGAACTTGGTATCAGGAGTGTAAATTATTTTTATGAGGTATTTCTCACAAAGGGTTTACATTAATCAGTCTTTTTATCTTCTTATCTTCAACATACAAATAATCTGATGAAAATAAATTATTTTGTCATTTTTCTTCATGAACAAAAAAAAATATGTATGCATAGTATTAACATGGCATTTTCAAATGAAGTAATTCTCATTCTGGTAGAATGCATGTACTGAAACTTTCAGGTGTATTCTTACACCTCGTTTTTGGGAACTTAAGCCACCCCAGCTAAGTTAGAAGGCTCATACTTCAGCATGCCTGATAAGCAGTGGGAACATAACAGCAATCTGCAGAATGTGGGACCTTCTCTAGAACTTTTCACTCGTGTCTGTGGTGCTTCTATATTAATATTTTAAGATTAGAAATACATTTTTAAAGTGAATCTTTCAGTCATTTTCGTTTATTGTGCTATCACAGAGTGCATCACAGAGCGGTATCACAGAGAATGTGATGGAGTCCTTTTAGATGATGAAATGAAGCCAAAATGTGCACCTACACTAATGTTTCCTTTATTGAGTGCTGCATTTCCTCAAAATAATGTGGGAAAAGAAACATGGACTAGATAGTGGGATCTATTTGCTAATTGCACCTCTCATTTAATCGACCTCCGTAATACACGGTATTTGATGCACAAGCCCAGAATTCTCGTCATTGCCCACTAGATGTCACCATTGACACAAAAAATAAGTGAGAATATGTTTTTCTGCCTCTCAAAAGCTAGGTTGGTGTGTAAGGGACAATAGATAAGGGTCCGTGGTGAAACAAAGACAGAAAAGTACTGTTTGCGCGCTTTGGCTCTTGCCCGGAGAGTCCTGCTTTGGCTGCTCCTTGGCACGTCCAGCTTGGGTTCCTCCACGGAAAGTTCCGCTTTAGAACTCCGGAAAAGTCCCGACCCTTGGAGACCTTTCTAGATATTGCTGGCCACTTCTTCCGAAGTAGGCTGGCCCCCTGCGTCAGAATGAGTGTGCATTTTTGTTAGTATAAAAGCCTGAGCCTCAAGCGTTGGGGAGAGGCAGAACCTCATATCACCCAGGTCAACATTGCCTCCATGGGGACACCCACTAAGGCTGAGCCTGCCACCTCGCACTGTTATCATGTTTCTTGGAGCTGGTTTCCTGATCATCCTTACATAGTCCTTGGGGTTGGTAAGATAACAAACATCAGAGATATCCTTTACTGTATCTTTTGTTACCTCTATATTTTCCATGTATTAATAAACTAGTTATTTTTCTTCACTGTGTTGCGTTTCTCTCAATCCGGAATCCTCGAACTCCAGAACAGTTGGTTGTTCTCACCACACCTTAATCAAAGGAGAACTCCAGTCCAAGAAATTTCAAGGAATTTATTATGTTCTCCTAAATGTGTGTATCCTGTGACCTTGTTTGTTCACTGGAGAGCACTGGAAATATTTTACAGGAAACCACGCCTGGAGTATTGTCAGGAGGCTTGGCCCCACATGGTGGTAGGGTTCTCCATACTTTACGCTAATTTGCTTTCCTCTGCTTCTCTTACATCCAGAACCATTTGAATTGCCTATTCAGTAAAATCAACTGGTAATCCCTGATAGGTACCTTGATGTTGTTAACTTGGAAATTTAAAATAGGCAATATCCCATTTTCCTATTTTATTATTATAAGTATCACATCAGAGAAGCCCATGATCACAACTTCCTCTGTCTTTATTATTAACACAGATTACGATTCTGGATAAAAGTGAAGGGAAATTACAAAATATTCAGGCAGCTTTATTTGCCCAGGTTTAGCTGTTCTGTACTTCAATTGTACCAGAGGTATTCTTTGTTACAATCATCATAATTTTTAGACCTATCTTCACTGGTTTTGTTTAAGTTGCTGTTTCATGTATTAATACATGTTAAAGTCAGAAAAGATAAGACTTCTCGATAACCCTGGTAGCCCATGGGTGAGATTGTTTTATCAGTCTACACTAATAACTGGAGCTGACTTATTTCCTCTGGGATCATCTAAATTACCATGCACTGTGGCTGGAATTGCTGTTGCTATCACAGTAGAGAAAAAGATGGTAATGGCTGTGAATCTGAGCAGTTGCTTGTGAAAGGCCATTGGATTAGAGCATATGTCTCAAAAGGTTCTGCTTTGTAGTCCAAAAGAAGGGGTATTTTACTATTTGAGCAGATGCAGCTTCTGCAGTAGGAAAGTTGTCTTAATTCTGGAATGAATTTTGCTGCCTCTATATTCTGTCTCTGTATTTTTCCTCCTAGATTTGAGTTCCCTAATTGCAGTTTTTCCTGCATGGCACTTGAAACCAAAGTTGGAACCTTGTATGATGCATTAAAAAGGATTGCAGTTTCTTCCTTTAACACGTTTGCAATTTATTGAAATGTAAATATGTTAGGGCTCCATTTAACATTTAATACTTTAAATACAACTATCTACATTCAGGTGTTTAATTTCAGACAAAATTGACAGAGGATAATACTTTGCTTTTAGTTAGTATATTATATCCAAAATTTGTGAGAACGAAGATACTACATAGAACATCCCTTCAACCCATCCCACCACAATCTTGACAGTACTCAGTTGAAGGAGTCCCAGTTACATCAGGACTTTGTTGCTAAGCTAACTGAGCAATTTCAGAAGCAAAATAGTATTCAGGAGGTGGTGAATTCATCGGCACAACAAAATGAGTGTGAGGACATTATTTCTACATTGAGCTCAGCTTTTCCAGATGAAGCTGGTTTTACAGATGCTTGTTGTTCAAGTTGTGGACCTGAGCAACATGACATAATGTCAAAGCCAGCCCAGCCTTGAGCTATAGGTTGTACTTAGGCGTCTTCCTGTGATCACTTCCAACGTATTCTATTTTTGTGAGTTTGTCCTGAAATGTTACAGCATTTATAGCACGATTCATAAAATGCAATTAAATACAAAGGATATAAAGGTAAACACAGTTCATGTGTTTTATTTTCAGTTTTGCAAGCTTGAGTTGTTGCTCATGAGTTTACTTCATTGTATTAAGAAGAGTTTGCCTACTACAAGATAAGGGTGTATAGATTAGTAGTGCCACTGCACACTTAGGTTAAACACCAGCTTGTAGGAAGAAGAAAATACATGTTGTCTATAATCAGCTACATTCTGTGAGTCTAGAAACAGCAGCATACACTTCCTGAATAAACAGTGAGACTGGGCTGAGTCGGAAAGTCTTAGCAAGATTTCTAGGACATAAAACCCAGTTTGTTTTTGTTTCAGTGTCGTTAACATGTACGGGTCTAAATGAAGCAAGCACAGTATCAGAGGTGCGGTAGGTTACAGGATGACTTGACAGTTCCAAAAAGTTTATGGTTTGATCGAAGCCATAAATAAATAGGGTAGATTTTTTTAAACAGCTGAAGCTTCTTTCTTTGGCTTTGCAAAGTACCTCTACGTGCAGATTTCACTTCACAAGCAATGTTCCCGTGCTTAATTAAGTTTAAAGAGAAAAGATACTTGGGCAATTGCAGAAACATTATCTCTTCTTTTGCTGTAGCTGAATAATTCATAGTCACTGAAGATCTCTATTTGTATCTTGGTTTTGTTCTATATGACGAAAGAGGTAATATCAAATTGTAAGCACTGTATCAGTTCTGAGATTGCCCCTGAGTTTTTCATATTCCTGATGTGAATTAGTTCCTCTTCAAATGTGTAAAGCTGTTAAATGCATGCTTCCCACTTTTATTAACACTTATTTATCAATTATAGTTTTCCAAAGTCGTGTACGTTCCCATTGTGTTTGTCTTTGAAACTGGAACATTTTGGTTGGTTGAAATCTTGAGCTGCTTTTAAGCTGAAAAAAATCAGACCAATATCAGTGAATGTGAAAGATCTTTTTGAATGTCTTCTTGAAATTCTGGTTACAAAGAGCATACAAGAATGGATTCAAGGTGGAGTTCACATAGCCAAGCCATATAGTGAACATGTGTAACTGTGAAAATCTTTCATGCCCATGCAAAGCTATTACCATAAACAATACAAAATAGGGAATCCAGCACAGCATAAAGGCTGCCATTATGACCCCTAACTGCTTAGCTGCTTTCCTCTCCCTGTTCACATGCAGTCCTTGAGTGTGTGTTTTGGAGTGGGCATGCAGACTTTGCCAGGTTTTCCTCAAGTAAGACAGTCCCTTGAAATCCCTGTTCTCAGTCTTTTCCTGAGGACTGCCAGCTCTTTCAGGGTTAGGATTGGAGTGCTCTTCATTAGGTACCTCGTCACTGAAAGTCTGGCTGTCTGATGCACCACTTAAGTCACTGTCTTGTGAGCACGGCTCCTCTTCAGTTTCGTTCTCTTCTGTTACACACACATGCTTCTTTCCTGCTTTATCCTGGCCTGGCTCAGACTGGGCGGTGGTGAGAGGGAAACAGCCCCATTTAAGGACTTTCCTATTACTCTTGCCAACGAATGCCTTTGAAGACTTGTCAGGATTACTGAACTGAAGCTCTGCCTCCATATTTTCAGGCTGAGTGGAGCTTTGTTTGTGTTTGGGAGGGCTGTTCTCACCTAAGATTTGATTTGGGAGGCAAACGTTTTGCTTGTCCTTCATCTTACGATGATGTTTGGAGTTTTTTTCTGAGGCAGACTGATGTGATCCATTGATGAGCTCTCGGTGTTGACAGTGTTTTCTAACAGCTCTGAATATTTTATAGTAGAACCACAACATCAGGATAGAGGGTATGTAGAAGTTCACAATGGCTGTCAACACTTTGAACCAGGTGACTTCAGAGAATTCGGTTTCACACTTGGTTTCGGTTACTTTCCTTTTCCCATCATTAGCAAAAACGTGCCATCCTAGGATTGGAATGACCCACATGAAAGAGAGCAACCAAACCCCCAAAATCATTACCGACGCTCTCCTTTTTGTTCTATACTTGAGATATTTCAGTGGTTGCTGAACTGAACGATAACGATCAATGCACAATATGAAGAGATTGAAAATGGATGCAGTACTGGCCACATAATCCATTGACAGCCAGAACAAACAGGCTGATAAGCCTAGAATCCACTGAGAATTGAGGAGATAAACAATGTTCAGGGGCATAACAGCTGAACCAACAATCAGATCTGCAACAGAGAGGCTGACAATGTATAAATTGCCAACGGTTTGCAACTTCTTTTCAGTTTTCACAGCACATAGTACTAATATATTCATAACAATAGTGATGAGTGAAATGCTTCCCAGGAACACACCTAGAACAGCTGGTTGACTGATAGTTGAGTTGTCTGTAGTGTTTTTTGACATCTTTTGAGCTGGAACACAGAATGAAAATCAGAGAAGATGTCCAGGCCCTGGAAATTCAGTCTTGGCTTACTCTCCTGGATGAAAATAAGTCTGGATTGCTTTGTGATTTTGATTTTCACAGCTGTAAAAAAGAAAAGAAATGTGCTCAATCACTGCAGTACTAAAATAAAACAATAAAACTAAGCTGTGCTTATGCTCAGCACTGTCACTTTTAGGGCTCTCCCAGATAACATAGTTTTAGAACATTTTGTGTTCTATGAAAAGCATTGGAGCAAGCTCCATGAACCAATCCACAATGGTTTGCAGAGGTGTTTCATGGGGCTTCATATAACTCTGACCACAGAATCTGGAGAAGGAATTTCCTTTCTTGCTGCTTTGTTTTATCTTGTTAAAGTGGTAATGGCTTTAAGCTGCTGGAAGGGAGATTGAGATGAGCTCTTAGGCAGAAGCTCTTCCCTGTGAGGGTGCTGAGACGCTGGCACAGGGTGCCCAGAGAAGCTGTGGCTGCCCCATCCCTGGCAGTGTTCAAGGCCAGGTTGGGCACAGGGCTTGGAGCAAGCTGCTCTAGTGGAAGGTGTCCCTGCCCATGGCAGGGGCTTGGAACTGGATGAGCTTTAAGGTCCCTCCAAATCAGTCTGTGATTCAGTGATCAAATAGCTATCATGAACCGTAACATAAAGTACATATTGGCAAACCAATTTAAAATATGTTGATATAAAGTAAATTAACATGTTTTGTACTAAACGGTTTTAAACAAACCAGTGATTATTTACAGATCGCATCTAATAGGTTGAGAATAGAGCAGTTGGGTTTAATTATCCACCCGTAATAGGGTACCATATCATAGGATCATGGAATGGTTTGGGTTGGAAGGGATTTCAAAGATCATATGATGTCAACTGACAATGCATTCCAAGCAATAAAGACTCCAGCCAGTACACACCTTTAGCTGATAAAGTCTCAAACAACTCCTAAGGTCACAGCCAGTGCCTGTGTTTTCACTGGTAGGCAGTTGTTCAAATTACGTAAAATGAGTGATCTCTTCCTACCCACAGATTTCAAACATTTAAAGATGGCAGCCCTATTTTATTTCAAATACAAACTAATAAAAGTTCAGGGAAAACAGTAGGATCTTCAGGATTAATATGCTTCTTGCAACCTCTCAAATGTATATAAATATGGGGTCTTTTAGGCTGAAGTCTGCTGGTTGTTCAGCTGCCCAACAAACATATGCAAGAAGTGTCCTCCTATAGCTTTGAGAGGCCGCATCACTTCCACATGCCTGCTGTTGCTGTTTGCTGTATTAAAGTGGAAAGTAAGTTGGAAATAAGAGGAGCTGGGACTAAACACATACCAAACCCTTCCTTTATGCCTAAGAAATTATTTTAATAATTAATCTTTAATGGATGAGCTCTCTTTATTTGCTTAGAACTTGGGCATGAGCCATGTGTAAAGCCTTCAGAATGGAAAATTCTTTAAACTCTTCTGTGTCCCCATGATTAGATTGCCCAAATTCCAGTACATGCGCTGCAGCTAAAAAAGCAAAAGGATAACCTACTAAACACCCACCAGGGCATGTACAAAACCTATTTTACAGTGTTTTCTAGTCACATTCATCTCTACATCCTGTTTTGCAGGGGCTGTCAAGGAGTGGGAGATGTCATTTGTACAGACACAGTGGTGTGTAGCTTTATGGTGACTTGATCTGTATCGAGGAACAGCTGTAGGTGCATACTTCACTTGTGAATGGAGGTTATGTATCAAGATCATAAGCCTTAATAGTAAATGTGTTATGTGTTCCATTTTCTAACACAAGCATAGTAACTCAAGTATTGGCAATAAAAGGGGAAAGGGAGAGAATTTAGAAGTAAGAAAAGCACCTTTTCGATGTTGAGTAGTTATGCTATTCCATTTCTAGAAATTCTCTATGCCTTTGGTGTCTTCTGCTTCTCAACTGCAATCTTCACGAGCTCATCTAAAGTCCAAAAAAGGATTAATAATATTTTAAGTTTTGGAGCTTGTGATCTGTTGACAATTCTATCTCCAGGGTATAAAAGAAAAATGTCCATGAGGGTGATACATATTTTCTGCCAGTTTTCTGTTACAGTTCATGTTCTGGTAAACCTGTTAAAGCAATGAGGAAGGAAACTGAGACCTTAGACATAGCACCTCAAGGTATTTACACAACTAAAGCTGAGATATGCAATTTCTCATGCTTGTTATTCTAAACATGATCAAAATGATTCAATGCAATGAATTATTCAATATTCAATATTTCATATTGAAATTAAATAATTCAATATTTTATGCTAACTTTGTCTCTTTCTTATTCCAGTAATCAAGGTTAAAGCTAGAATACTTGTGTGGTTTCTTCCACAAGGTCAAATTCCTCCTTCCTTACACCTTAATTACAATGCCTGGTCTTATGAAAGAAGGAAATGTGCTTGGTAGCAGTAACATCCATAGACAGAGGGAATACATACACTGTGAGGTAGGAGCTCTAGAGCTGTATTCTGTAACGCTGTGTTCTGTACAGCCTTTGGGTTCTCTCATGTGAAGCTCTTCAGTGACGGCTATTCACAGATGTGAGAAGATCAGAGAGGCCTCAAGCATCTCCCGTTTGAGAACAAGAACAGAAATTACTTCATGGATCTGAAACCAGCATGTCTGGTCATGAGAAGTGTCGTGTCTGGTGACTGAGAGTCAGCCAGTCTGCCATTGTCTTTCCACAGCTCCACACTGTAACCTCTCTGCTTGTCTTAAATATATGGTCAATGCAAGAAGTTGATGTTAATTGCTTCAGGGATCTCGTAAAGAAATGACTGATTTTCACCCCAACATATTTTCATTTAAATTTATAAATAAAGGGAGAGAAGGCAACTTAAACTGAGTCTTCAACAGAAAGAATAGCAGTGAAGAAAGGTAGCTGATTAGACAGCTCTTCTTGGTTGTCTGTGAACTGTATATGGAATAAAACACAGAACAGGATAAAATAAGTGATGCTGACTGCTTCCCAAACTCTTTTAGCACTGCTGCAGTGAGATAGGGTATGATTTAGGAGGCAGCCTGCAGAACTTGATCTGAAGTACTTCTGCTCCAAAGGAGGCACAAAGGTCTAGTTTTTCAACTCATGTTCCACTGTTATTAAAATGCCCTTTATTAAATGACAAAGCATGGTTATGTTTCTGTTTGGAAGAGTTTGTACATGCTATAACAATCAAAGAATGATGTCAGGAGATGCAAATCATTTGAGAAACCTAAGAACATGAAAAAACTGAGGGTATTGCTTTTGCTGGTTTAAAGGTAACGCTAACAGGTACTCCATATTTATAATAATTCTGTTGTTTAATGTAATTTTCATCACAATGTCATTTGATCAGTTCATAGCCCTGATGAATTTTATCTTTTCTGCTTTATAGAGAGCTGGACCTGTAGTATTAGATTTTCAAGTGAAATTAAAGAGCAGGAAAACAGTGACCTCATAGCAGCCTTCCAATATCTGAGTGGGGCCTACAAGGATGCCAGAGAGGGACTCTTTGTCAGGGACTGTAGTGACAGGACAAGGGGTGATGGGTTTAAACTGAAACAGAGGAAGTTCAGGTTAGAATTAAGGCAGAAGTTCTTTACTGTGAGGGTGGTGAGGTGCTGGCACAGGTTGCCCAAGGAAGTTGCGAGTGCTTCATCCCTGGCAGTGTTCAAGGCCAGGTTGGATAGAGTCTTGGGTGACATGGTTTAGTGTGAGGTGTCCCTGCCCCTGGCAGGGGGGTTGGAACTGGATGATCTTAAGGTCCTTTCCAACCCAAACCATTCTATGATTACAGTTTTGATCACTGGAATAGGCTGGCAAGAACCATTTGTTCTTGTCTAGAGTGAGTAGATCTTGAGACTGGATTAAGATATTGAAGGTTTACAGTAACACTGTATTTTCTCTGCTGAAAAATTTGTGGTTTTCACATATGATCTTTTGCAATGCTGACTTTGTAATTATTCTCCCACCAAACACGGTTTTGTTGAGCTCTGAGTAATTTATGTTTTGTAGTATGTTGATGAGAAAAGCAGCCACTCTTAAGTGGAAAGGGTCTCCATGCCTGCGGCATGGTATAAGAGAAAACAGTAAGCTTCTCCTAAGAAGTAAGAGTGACAGCGCACAAAAGAGCATGCAGAGGAGTTTGATTTAGTTGCAGAAATGTTACATTATTGGTCAGTGCCCTCTAACACTGCTCTGTATTTGGAGCTTTGGCCCTTCTGTCACAGTGTTGCCCACTAAATTTATGTTGAATGTTACACCACTGCCACTCTTTAGTAGAATTAGCACATTCTGCCACAACTTTGTCCACAGGAAGATATCTAGAAAATAATAAGCCTTGCTCCATATTATGAAATTCACTGATCACCTCTTCTGTGCTTTAAGAAAGATTGTAATCCACAAGGGTTTTTTCTTAAACTTCCTACCATCATCATTAGTAGTGGATGGTACAAAGTATCAGCAGCATTTAGACATCCTGAGAGCACTGTCATTGGCAACAGCAGCTTCTTGTTCTTCATTGAGGCGCACACCATTTTGTAGTGGCTGCAGACTGTGGTATACGTACCCCAGTTCAGGAGCTACTGGTTTAACTCCTTGTCTGTAACTCAGTTCCGAGCAGAGGAACTGCAGTGATACTGAATAAATGTGTTGTAACATTTGGACGGTTTCACTCTCATTTCACTGAACCAAAGCTCATTAATACAGAGCAGATTTTAAAGAAAACAATCAGGGTAAGAACTTGGGTAGCTCTTTGGAATTTCTAAAACCTGAGCTCACCAGGAATGTCTTCTTTAATTTTTACTGTCTGTAAAGAGCTTTTTCTACAAGGAAAATCAGCACTCAAGACTTGTTTGTTATTGTATCGCAGTGAGAATTCTTCCCAGGAACAAGAATCTTCTGAGAGATGCCAAGTGGATGCCTTCCTGACTCATTAGTGCAGCTGCAACCTATTAAGCCCTGACTAAGTGGGAGTTAAGTCTCTAGGAACAGATGCTGGTACATCTCTGATGGATAGGTTTTAAAGAAACCACAGCTACAACAGGTAAAGGTGAAGCTAGAACAGACTTGTTTGTCAGACTAAGTTCAAGGCAGAAGGTAGGATTTGATTTCAGATTACTTCTGTTGACTGTGTTGCACTTAAGAAACCTATTAATCTACATAATCTGAAGCTTTACTGTCTGGCCTGTCAAATTTTGGCAATCTTACTGAATTTTCCTCTTCCACTCATATACCTATTTTAAGGGCAGTGAGAGTTATAAATGAATCTTTTACTATGTGAACATAATGAACATCCTGACTTATAAATACTTTTGTTCCTTGTTTCTATTATGATTCTTCCTTTGTGAGAAGAAACTGAACCAGCAGATTTGGACGTCTGGCTGCCTAGTTTTGCATGAACTTGTATTGCACGCCTTTGGTGTTAGAGAATTTTCAGTGGTTCTTGATGTAAACGCTGTCTTGGGGAAAAATGAGGTCAGAACTAATGTAGCAGCTAGACACTACTGCAGATGTGCTGAAATCTACTTCACAGACTAGTGTGCAGAGAGAAAATTGCTGTCTGAGTTGTTAGAGTGGTGATCTGCATGCTGATTTCAGGAGCTGGGTGCCCTGGGAAACAGTTCAGGTCTCCAGTGTGCCAGTAGTGATTGGCGAAGGTACTGTTCTGGGGAGACTGAAAGCAGGCAGCCTGTTTCTGAAGCCTCCTCTGCACTTTCAGTTCCAAAGTGAGTGTGTGGTCCAATCCTACAATTATTGCAGCTCTTTTTCTCCTCCTGTTCAGTCACTTGTCCTAACAGTATGGTGAACAGGCTGTATAGTTTCAGAGCAATTACAAAGCAGAATGGAAGGAGTAAAGTGGTTACATCCTCATTCCTAATACACATTTATTCAGTTATCTCTGGGAATGCAAATGGTAACTAATTTTAAAGTAAGTTAACTGAAGGCCCCTTGAAATCCTTGTTCTGAATGGGCAGGACACTGTGGTCTTCTAATGCTTAGGGCAGCAAGTGTGGACCACTGAATGCACCATTACAAATGGGCTAGAGCAAGGTCATCACTTTTGCCCTTTTATACAGGAGCTGCATTGCTTGGCTGTGGTCTGGTCTGTGCCATCAAATTTATCTTTATTCCTCCAACTTGCATAGTGATATTCTAAGGAGCAAGCAGACCTTATGAACAACAAGAAGTGCTCTATATACTTTTTAGAGAGCAGACTTTGGCCTCTTCAGGAACCTGCTCAGTAGGGTTCCATGGGATATAGCCCTAGAGGGCAGGGGGGCCCAAGACTGTTGGTTGATATTCAGGGATCACCTGTTACAAGCTCAGGAGTGTTGCGTTCCGACTAGAAGGAAGTGCAGCAGGAGGGCCAGGAGATCTCCTTGGATGGATAAGGATCTGCTGAGGAAACTTCAAGCGGAAAAAAGAGGCTTATGAAAGGTGCAAACAAGGACAGGTGGCCTGGGAAGAATATAGGGATGTTGTCTGGGAAGCTAGGGACCAGGTTAGGAAGCTAGGGCCCAGTCAGAATTAAACTTGGCTAGGGATGTGAAAGATAACAGGAAGGGATTCTATAGATACATTGCAAATAAAAGGCAGACTAGGGACAACGTGGGCCCTCTCCAGAAGTTATTGGGAGAACTGGCTACCCTGGATTTGGAGAAGGCTGAGGTTCTCAATGACTTCTTTGCCTCAATCTTTGCTGGCAAATGGCCTGACCAGACCACCAAAGTCTTGGAAGGCAGACACAGGGACTGTGAGAATGAAGACCCTGGGCCCACTGTAGGAGAGGATGTGGTTCGAGACCATCTAAAGAGCCTGAATGTGCACAAATCCATGGGACCTGATGAAATCCATCCATGGGTCCTGAAGGAGCTGTCAAATGAAGCTGCTAAGGCACTGTCCATCATATTTGAAAAATCATGGCAGTCAGGTGAAGTTCCTGATGACTGGAAAAAGGGAAATATAACCCCCATTTTCAAGAAGGGGAAAATGGATGACCCAGGGAACTACAGAGCAGTCAGCCTCACCTCTGTGCCTGGCGAAATCTTGGCGCATATTCTCCTGGAAGTCATGCACATGAAAAACAAGGTGCTTGGTGACAGCCAGCATGGCTTCACTAAGGGGAATTCCTGCCTGACCAATCTGGTGGCCTTCTATAATGGGGCTATGGAACTGATGGACAGGGGTAGAGCAGTGGATGTCATCTACCTGGACTTGTGCAAAGTGTTTGACACTGTCCCACATGACATCCTTGTCTCTAAATTGGAGAGACATCAATTTGATAGGTGGACCACTTGGTGGATAAAGAACTGGCTGGATGGCCGCACACAAAGAGTTGTGCTCAATGTCCAGCTGGAGACCAGGAACGAGTGGTGTCCCTCAGGGATGGGTGTTGGGACCGATGTTGTTCAACATCTTTGTCAGTGCCATGGACAGTGGGATTGAGTGCGCCTTCAGCAAGTTTGCCGATGACACCAAGCTGTGTGGTTCGGTTGATATGTCGGAGGGAAGGAATGCCATCCAGAGGGACCTTGACATGCTTGTGAGGTGGGCTGATGCCAACCTGATGAAGTTTAACCATGTCAAGTGCAAGGTCCTCCACCTGGGTTGGAGCAATCCCAGGCACAGCTACAGGTTGGGCAGAGAAGAGATTCAGAGCAGCCCTGTGGAGAAGGACTTGGGGGTGTTGGTCGATGAGAAACTGAACATGAGCTGGCTTCAGTGTGTGCTCGTGCCCAGAAAGCCAACCGTATCCTGGGCTGCATCAAAAGGAGCGTCACCAGCAGGTCGAGGGAGGTGATGCTGACCCTCTACTCTGCTCTTGTGAGACCTCCCTTGGAGTACTGTGTGCAGTTCTGGTGTCCTCAACATAAAAAGGACATGGAACTGTTGGAACAAGTCCAGAGGAGGCCATGAGGATGATCAGGGGACTGGAGCACCTCCTGTATGAAGATAGTCTGAGAAAGTTGGGGCTGTTGAGCCTGGAGAAGAGAAGGCTGCATGGAGACCTCATAGCAGCCTTCCAGTATCTGAAGGGGGCCTATAGGGATGCTGGGGAGGGACTCTTCATGAGGGACTGTAGTGATAGGACAAGGGGTAATGGGTTCAAACTTAAGCAGAGGAAGTTTAGATTGGATATGAGGAAGAAATTCTTTAAGGGTGGTGAGGCGCTGGAATGGGTTGCCCAGGGAAGTTGTGAATGCTCCATCGCTAGTGGTGTTCAAGGCCAGGCTGGACATCGCCTTGTGTGGCATGGTTTAGTGGGATGTATCCCTGCCCCTGGCAGGGGGGTTGGAACTGGATGATCTTCAGGTCCTTTCCAGCCCCAACTGTTCTATGATAGAATGAAGGGCCTATTATGAAGGGAACTGGAAAATTTTAAGTAACATTGTGAAGGCTTTCAAGGGGAAAAAAAGTATTATTGAAACTGTATGATATACAGAATTTGAAGCTTGCTTATGTAGGGATATTTTCAGTCAGTGATTCTACTGTGCTATTGCTTGGTTTTGTTCTTATTGTTGGATATTAGTGTATAGGCTGTCAGGATTGCAGATAAATACTTCTGCTTTTATTTATCTGAGAAAATATTAGATCTGGGTTTGTTAATGAAGCTGAATTCAAATGAAACAAATGTTTGGGCAGGCTGAAAGATTTTCAGATGTAAGTAAAAGTTCTGCTTGGGGCTCGTAGATGGTGCTTGACTTCATTATACTGGATATTTTCAGGGCTTAGTTTTTACGGAGTCACAGCAGTTGCTTCTACAGCCACATGCATCAGTCACTTTGGCAGGCTGCAGGCTGCTGTCAGCACAGATCTTCCTGATCTTTATGCTTTTATTTGGCTGGGAGGTCCTGGCTTTAGTGGGAATGAAAAGATCTACATTTTTAGCTCTCTGCCAGCAGAAGGTTTATTTCAGAAGGCTGTGGAGGTCTAAAGTTTTAGTACGAGTAACACAAAGCATTATATCCAGTCATGCTCTCCTTATTTGCATCCATGTAGCCTGAGTCCTTAGCTTTTCATAAGAAGCACTGAGCTTTGTGAGGAAATTGAGTGCTTGAACCCGAGTTTCTCTGCACTGTTTAAGCTCAAATCTTGATTAAGATGCTGGAGTGTGGTTGTGAAAAGACTCGTCTGTCTCTGGTGTTCTGATGTTCCCCCTACTTCTCCCTTGTTGGTGCACTGTTCTCTCTGTTGGAATAAGAATACTGTGTTGGACCCTGTCTTTGATCTTACACTCACTTTGCACTCTGATATCCTTGGGTAACTACTAAGTGTATGTGTTGCTGTTAGATTTCCACATTAAAATAGCATGCTGTGCTTCGCATGCATGGGAGGAATGCAGTTAGTCCCAGAGTCTACTACTGCACGTCTGTGGCATGGCAGGGTGACCAGTCACTTTCCAACTTCATGAGTAAGTTAAATTATACATCACTGCAGGGGAACTGGACAAACTGTTATAACCTATCAAAAGCAAGTTATTTCTGTAAAATATGGAGGCTTGTGACTTTATGGGACAAATGCAGTTTCACACTCTCAAGTGATTGAAAGTTTGAGATGTTTAACTTCAGTTGTGCCTACACAGGCACAACTGAATACAGGGATACTGAGCTGAAGCTGTTTGGCATGGAAAGCATGACTAACTACTTGCTTCTGACTTGTCTATATGGAGAAATGCCTTGTAAAAGAAACATTCTGAAACAAATCTAATCCAACCCTGTTACTGAGCTGAAGCTGATACTGATTTTGCATCTGTCCACCTGGTGTTACGTTCCTGTTCTTGGGCATTGCCAAACACGAGGTCGGTTTCAAAACTTAGGCTCGCACTGTAAGGACCAGTTCTCTAGGAAAGATGAATCACAGAAATACTCCTGTGAGGTTCTTGCTCTCAGTAGTGTAACCAGCATGCAGTCAAAGCTCCTTTCCTTGAGACAGGGCAGTCAGTCCTGAGAACTCCATTCTGGGTTTGGTGTTTGCCTTGTGTTCTCTGTGTTCTGCTTTTTTGTTGCTGTTATAAAGCTGATTATTTGATCATCTCAGATGACAACAAATACAGCTTTAATATATGGTTTATATATTGTCCTGAGTAGGTGTGAACCCAGAGGTATATAGTAGGCATTGTTTACAATGTACAAAAAATCCCACAAAACCGAAGGGGGAGCTGATCAGAAGGGGTATCAGAGCATCCCTTCTGCTGAAAATGATGATCGGAGCAGTGGCAATCTCTCAAAGTCAGAAATTGAATCCAAAATGCCAATATTTTAGTCTAAGGATGTGTTCACATAACTAGTAATTTGCAATAGACAACAAAATATCAAATACCTGCTCAGAAAAGACAGTTGCCTTTACTATAGAAGGTATATACCCAAGAAATTAATGTGCATTCAGAATGTAATGAAATCCTTGTGTGAACAGAACATAGTGGCAGTAGTAGCATTGGCTTGTATAGGCATGCATGTCCTAATTAATGTGCAGAGATGAGAAACAGCTTCATGCCAAGTAATATTTGAAATCTGAAGAGGCCATGCCAAGCTGGGAAGCTAAACACCAAAACTGAATACAGACCTGTGAATCTCGATTTGGTGTACAGGAGTTAGGAGCCGAACCACTCTCCTAAAGCAGAGAAGTAGTCAAAGGCTAATGTGTGGTAGTGAAGGGCAAAGATATTTTTAATACGGTTTTCTTTAAGGGATGATGACCATTTGTGCCATGCAGTCTTACTCTAGGTATGTCTTTACCTATAAACAGCTTATCATTAATACTCTCAGATTTTACATACTCTTTTTGCAAAAGTCCATTCGAAATTGCTTTTCTCTGCTGTATTCATGGTGTTGATTTCACTGCATGTCATCTCTTCTCTGCTCCTCTCTTTAGAGCTCACAGGTAGCGTTGAAAGCCTAAGTGAGTGACAAAGTTCTGCAGGCTCACACGGTATCTACTAATCCATGACATTGTTCTGGATACTTAACTTTATTTTTACAGGCTGAGAATTGACCCTTTGAGAGCATCACTTTTTCCATGCCCAACTAAGGGCAGAGTGTCTATAGCTTTGATATTTTTGCTCTGGAGTTTGCATACTCCAAATCACATTCTGCTTATTTGAATTTCCATTGTTCCAGTACTGATGCATATTCAACCATGTTTTGTAACTCCTGGAGACATAAATCAAGAATTGAAAGCAGGCATGGAAAGGATACTATTAGAAGGTGTATTTTCCTGTGCATTTTAATACATCCTGCTTTGTGCCAAAGCCATGACATTCTCTTTTTTGAGTCCTCTACTGCGGCTTCCCTGAGCTTTACCAGGTCTTTCGTGATCCCTCCTCGGCCCTTTCTGCTGGGAGGGAGGGAGGGAAGTTTAATAGCTGGCCTGTATGATTAATGTAGAAACTACAGGAATAGTATCAGATTGTTAAATATCCCCTG
Organism: Ara ararauna; assembly: GCA_028858755.1. Taxonomy (NCBI): domain Eukaryota; kingdom Metazoa; phylum Chordata; class Aves; order Psittaciformes; family Psittacidae; genus Ara; species Ara ararauna. The sequence continues at coordinate 3,128,067 of CM054385.1, forward strand.
GCATTCAACTGCAGACAGGATCTTGGCTAGGGAAACACTACTTCTTAGTTAAGAAGACAAAAACGTCTGCACTTGACTCATAATCTCAAGAGCCTTAATTTACAGGAATACAGTTGCAGGCTCACTAGTGGATGCAGTAACTTCCCTGCTGTTTCTTCTTGCTTTAGGAACACTCTGGAAACAATTTGGGAAAGTAGCTGCGTGCACCTAGATTTCTGCTGGAATCTCCTAATCCTAAGCAAGCAGGTAAACTTTTCTCTTTGATGAATTAAAGTTTAAAATGAAACGTACCTGGAGAATCCTCAGCAGCACTGTGCAGTCCCAGCCCCTGAAAGTTTATGGGTTTTGGTTTTTTTCCATGTTTTTTTAAGTTCTTACTGAATGTGCATCATCGACAGCTCTAATCATGCTGAGGAATACAGACCTGGACCAGAGAGTGGTTTTATATTCAGTGTGCTAAGTAGAGTCAATATTAGTAGGCAGAGATCTGTAATATCAAGTTTGAACTACCAGTCGTGTCGCCTAAACTAGGAGAGCCTGAAAGTGTATCTTTCAAATGGTGGATGTGTGAAATGAGACTTGGAAACCTATTGTCTGCCGGGTGTTTCTATTTTGTACTGGTGTCCTGTCCCATCCGACCTCCCCAGCTGTATGATGTTGCTGTCTCCTGATCACTCATTTTCATTTCTGTATACTAATACTGAACCTTCCTAAGTTGAAGTTGTTGTGTCTTAACATGATCAGGACATACATATGGTTGGGTTGTTTTTTTTCCTCTGGCTGGCATTTTTGAACAGCTCTCTTAAACACCGGGTCTGTATTGGAGCATTAAACCCAAAAGAGCTAACAGAAAATGAACATGTACCAAAGACTGTTCTCACCTTCAAAATGTTAGCTCAGACTTCTGTTAAACTCTTCTTCCAGTGGCTCAGTTTTCTGTTCGAAGTTGTACTAAATGTCAGGTTTTCCAAGACGAAAACCTCAGTCTTGTTCCTGTGGTAGTATTTCCATCTGGATTATTTCCCCCTCCATTTTTAGGGTGGGGAAACCATCAGGACTCAAATCCTAAAGCACCCAGAGATGATATAAATTTTCCCTGCTATCCTAAACATCAGCAGCATCATCTAGTTCATTATCAGTGTGATCTCTTAACAAACCAGTACTTAAGTGCTATTGTTATTACACAGTGCAGTGCTGCAGACATCTTACCTTCTCTGCTCCATTACTATTTGTAAAGAGAGGCTTTTGCTATAGGCATTACTTTTATTAAATAACTGCTGTCATAGATGAAAACACCTTTTTACTTCAATGTAGTAATCAAAACCACTAGGTGTAAAATCTGTTACAAATGTGGGGAATTTTCCAGTGTTGTGGTGCCTTTAAAGCCAAGTAGCTGCAGTGGTGCCTTTTCACTGGGGATCTATTCTGTTATTGGAATCCATTAATTCAGCTCTCTAAACCAGGACATCTTTCATACAGGGATAGCAAAACATCTTTAGAGTTTTCTGGATTCCACTTTGTGTTACTACTTAGTCCAACACTTGCTGAACTGTAAAACCAGCTCCTTGTAATCTTTGTGCATCAGAAATGCATTTAAAAACGTAACTCAACCCGTCATTCAAGTATAGAGATCAATCTGTTTCTTCCCAAGTGACTTGGTGAGTCACTACTGGAGAATCACTAGCCACAGAATAATGTACGTAAGCAAGAGTTGTCAGTCCTTTAAATGTTGGGGTTGCAAACCCCAATGTTGTATCTGCTATGCAGTTTAATGTTTTCCAATAGAGGGACTGTAGCGATAGGACAAGGGGTGATGAGTTCAAACTGAAACAGGGGAAGTTCATGTTAGATATATGGGAGAAATTCTTTACCGTAAGGGTGGTGAGGCACTGGAATGGGTTGCCCAAGGAAGTGGTAAATGCTCCATCCCTGGCAGAGTTCAAGGCCAGGTTGGACAGAGCCTTGGGCAACATGGTCTAATGTGAGGTGTCCCTGCCCATGGCAGGGGGTTGGAATTGGGTGAGCTTAAGTTCCTTTCCAACCAAAACCATTCTCTGATTCTATGATTTGGTGATGAAGGGAGCTTCACTGTCTGATAGGGAATAAGTTAACCACTTGAGAAGCCTGATGAATGCATCTATGAATAACTTCTCTGAATTCAGAGGAAATGCTGGATGTGGAGAAAACTGCCAGAAAACTTCTGACCTTACGACAGAGGTCACTGAACTTTATCAAAGATGGATTTCTCAAGCTCAGATTCGCATCCTTTAAGATGTTCTCTTTCTTTAGCCCTTAGTATATGTGTTGAAGAATCCAATATTGCTATTCTTCGAAAGAAAGGAAAAAGTCCTAGGACTCCCCTTACCTCAGAGTTAACATGGTCAGGATAAGCACAAAGTAGTTCATGATCATACTAATATTGCAATTTATAACAGGAGATGTCTTTGTAATATGCATTAGAAACTATTAAAGAAAAGGGGGGGGAGCAGAGAGAAAAGACCACAGAGTAGTGTTTTAAACATCTTACAAACCAGATTGAATCCTTCAGGGTCAAAGAAAATCAGATTAATATTGTGAATCTTCTTCCCTCCCCCCCCCCCCCCCCCCCAAAAGTTACTGAAGTGCTGATTAATACAAAGTTTCTTTGGGGATTTACCGAAATGAACTTGAATTCCAACCCAACTGAATTTAATGTGCTTTTAAGCTATACAAAAGACTTCACCACAAAAATACGCAAGTTTAGAAGTCCTCGTGATTTGTGAGGACTTGCTGCCTCCTTGAACTATGGATAAAAGTAAACCCTATTTGGTTGCAGCTCACTTGCTGCAACCAGATATGTTACTGTGCAGACCATTGGTATTTGTCTTTAATTTGGAATAAAGATTGAGTTATCTGACTCTGCAAACATCTGGCAGCCTTTCTGTAGAAATATGATGAGCTCCTTCATCTTTTAGCAATAACCCATTGAATGTCCAAAGTCTTCTCTTTTTATCTACCTATCTATCTACAACTTAAGCAACCTCCTATCTTTCTCTAGGCAGTGTTAGTGTTGCTCGTTGAAGTAAACAGAGGGTTAAGATGAACTGGGGGAGCACAAGGTCTCTTACAGCTCGAGGCTGGTGCCTTGAAGTGAGTGGTTTAGAAGCAGTTTATCTAGGAAGCCTGGTTCCTCTCCGTCATCCCTGCTCACTATCTGTGAGGGAAAGGCTGGGAAGGCTACTTCAAGAATTGCCCATGGTAGGGGTTTAGAGCATGCGATATCACTGCTGTAGCCCCCTCTCCCACTGACCCCCTCAGGATGTGGTGTGGCTTTTCTTAAGTAAATAAAAGTCCATTCCTGTATGGGAATGAATGCAGCTGGGATTTCTCCCCACCTGCAAAGTACAATTGGCTTCAGGAAGGGATAAGGGTTAATGTTCAGACAAATCTTCCTCTTCTTCAGTGAAGTCACTATTTCTTCCTTAGAACAAAGAATGACCCTGGGCTCCCTCCTTTCCTCAGCCACATACTCTTTTGTGGCTACTTATAAATTGTTAAAAGAAGGATGCTTAAAGTAAGTGCAGAAGCATTTTGCCATTTGGTAGACAGAAACAAACCCTAATCTCATTTAGTCAAGTGGTCAGTGTGACCATTAAGCATAATGTAGAATCTGGACTTTATCCATCTGTATTCCTTCCTGCTGCATCCGAGCATCGCTCGGCGGTCGACCGCGGCTGCAGGCGGGGGCTGGCTGCACGGCGCTGCTGCGACTTTTCGGTTTGAGCTAGGGCAAAACGTAGTGGGTTTTGTGCGGCCGGGCTGTGCTCGGTGCGTGGCCCTGCGCTCCGCGGAGCCCCGTTCCCTGTGCAGCCCGGTGGCGCCGCGGGAGCAGGCAGTGTTTCCCGCTGTTAGCAGCTGGGGCGAGTCGGGCGCGGAGCCGTCGGACCCGCCGCTCGCTCCCCATTCCCCGCCCGCCACCGCGGCTCTCGTTCACTCACCGGCAAGACGAGGAGGAGGGCGGGACCGGCTTCCAGGGGCTCGGGCAGCCCGGGCTGACGGGACGGCAGCGGTGCGGGGCTCGCTCGGAGCAACGGGAGCAGTGCTCCGCCGCGCTCCTCGGCTTCCCGCCTTCAGCTGGCAGTAGGGTCCCGGGGCGGTGCCGGGCGGGGCTGTCCCGCCCCGTTCCGACCCACCACATCCCCGCACGCCGCGGCAGCCGCCGCTACCCTTCTGGCACTGCTCCTCTGGGCGCTGGACCCCGCGCAGTGACCACCTGCGGTAGCAGAGATGGTTTCCATCGGTAGCGGTGGGGCTGCCCTGAGCGCTGGGGCGGTGTTATCCGAGGTAACACCAGGAGGCTGCGGAGGAACAGAAGTGAAATCCCAGCCTGCGGTCGCCCCAGCACTTGCTCTACTCGCAGGGGCATCGCCCTGGTTCTGCGAACGAGCATGTGTTCTGAAGTAGCTTGGTACGGGGCAGTTTTTTGTAGTGGAGCCGTCTTACAAAACTAGTTGAAGACCTGGCAAATCTCAAATGTAGATTTGAGATCTACAATCACTCATCATGGTAATCTCATCTTTGCCTATCTTAGCCGAACTGTTTATTTGTAACTTCTGTGGGTCCAGTACATCTGCTTTGTATTGAACATACACGCAGGGGTTGGGTTTTTAAAAAGGAAAGCAACAAACTTATCAATTTTGACTCCTTTATTTAAAGTCGTGCTTTCCCCTCCCCCCTCTTTTTTAAATGTCTAAAAATATGCTGCACAAAACTCGGTACAGACTCAAAAGGAATATTTTGTTGTGTCTTACGTGAGTCATAAAGGATTCGTGCCATGTTGTTTTTACAAACAGCATTGTTGGGCACTTAGTAACCGTGTTGTCTATAAAACCGGCACAGAATACAGCAAATCTTGCATGATTCTCTGCCCACCTCTCCCCCCAGTCCCCCCTCCATGGGCTGACAGGAAACCAGGGGGAAATCCCCGTGTTCCTGCCCTTCATCTAGGGGAAGCCCTTTGCCAAAACATGCACCTCTATCAGTGCAGAAGTGTTATAGTCATAAACTACTTTCTTGATGCTAATACGACCTTCTTTTTGCTCTTGAATAAAGTGTTTGGTAATCCATTTTAATAATGATAAGGACAATTTATTAAATGTATGCTTGGGTCTTGCTTAAATCACCCTCTCATGTAGACCTTCCTGCAGGTGGTCAGAGCAATCCTGGCTAAAAACCTTCTCTGTGCTGGTGCTGGGCAACACCTGAATCATGCTGAGAGGTTTTACACTGCAATAGGGTTATGCTAGAGATGAAGACCCCTTTGAGTTTATGCCTGTTACCTGGGCAAGAGGTAGACACTACAACTTTAATCTATATACATGCTAATGTCTAGCTAATGCTCATGCTTAGACCAGCCCAAACTAGAAACTTCTGACCATTTGCCCTATCCCTGGTAGTGTTCAAGGCCAGGTTGGATGGGGCTTGGAGCACCCTGCTCTAGTGGAAGGTGTCACTGCCCATGGCAGGGGGGTGGAACTGGATCAGCTTTGAGGACCCTTCCAACCCGAACCAGTCTGGGATTCTATGATTCTATGACCATATTCTGCAGTCTTTCCCTCAGTGAGAAGGGTAATTTGAATATCTTCTCTACTCATACCCTAAACTTCACTGAACTTGTCAGTAAGAGCTTAGTATCTGTAAATTTTCATCTCTCACTGAAGTTAATCAGCAGGTTCAAATTTACTAAAGAGGAGCAGGCAGACTTTGCAGCTGGATGAAAGTGCAGGCACAAATAAGGGAAAGCTCAAGCTGTGGCTTCTAGAGATGTTAAAAAATGACATTAGGTACCAGCTAAGTAAATTAAACCAGTCCTTGCTTTTATAATTCTGGAAATACTTGGCCTCTGAATGTACTTACTTCCAGTTCTGGTGCTTTATCTCTTGACCTGCTTCTCAGGGAAATTCAGGATTCTCTTATTTTTCCACTGGCCTCATATCTGGGGAGTTATCTCATGATTGTGTTTCATGGTAATTTGGCTGGAATACAGTCACTGTATTTCATTGTATTTTATTGTATTTCATGATAATTTGGCTCAATGTTTCCCTGGAAAGAATGAACTCAATTTGCCAATGTAGGAAAATGTCTTTACTAGAGCTATACTTCACATAAATAAAGGTAGTAGGTAGTTAAACTGAGAGCAAGGATAGTGAGCTCTGTGGAATAAGAAGTGCGTGACAGCTATGTCAGCATGAAACTCTAATGGAACAGTTCTCTGGGGCATTTTCAAGTCTCAGGTATGTGTGATCAGAGCCATCCCCCCTCTCCAGTTCTGATCTCACTGAGTTTACCTCACAGGGGAACCTTATCCTCCACCAAGTGTCATGCACTGGGAGCCCTGGTTGTCACATGCTTTGAGATCCTGTGCATCTCTTCTTGGGTTTTAGAACTTTACCATTAACAAGAGAACAGTGATGCTGCAGAGAATTTGAACTTTGTTAAGAGAACAAAATACATTCAGAAGAACATTAACAGTTTAACAGATAACATTGAAAGTAGTAATCTATTCTCTGATTAAAACCTGTTGCTTCCTAGTAGTGCTCACAGAGTATCTTTACAGCTGACAGTATCCCCTGTACCATCACAGATTTGAATATCATTCTGGCAAATCCAGTGATTTGTCAAGGTTTGTTTTCCCATTAAATGCTGTCTGTGTTGTAGGAATAACTCTCTTTCCTTCTGCAAAATATCAGAAGCTTTCTATTATTCCTCATGTTTTTGCTGCTACTTATTTTATTGTAACTTATTTTGCATACCCTGTGCACACATGCCGTGTAAATGATCTTCTCACAATTCAGAAATGTTCCAACTGATACTAAATCAGAACATTTTTTATTAATAACTCTTATACTGAGTTGCTACCAGAAGTACCTATGGTAATAGTGAGGGTTTCTTCTCATTTGGATAATGATAAATACCATTCTGATAGTTAAAAGGATATTATGTAAAGGTGGTCTACACTTTGTCACTAACTCCTTGCTATTATGTTAGTAGTTACTGATGCATGTAGCTTTCAACAAGATAATAATGTCTTAATAAAAATCTACTGCATGACCAAGGAATAAAATTTAAGACCTGTTGTGTAGCTGAAGCTCCCTCTTCACCTCTGGTTTAGACAATGTGAGGTTTACCCCTTCTGAAATTCAACAGCAGACATGCTGGCCAAATTTTAACTTGACTGTTGAGAAGTAAGTTGAAGAAGTCTGAAGGAAATACACTGTTTCAATCACGTGAGGTGGAATGACCATGATGTGGCTTTTCATTCTCAGCAGCCCTATGTATCACCACTGTGTACAGAATACTCAGCTGATCTGTACGTTACTTTCTCCACATATGCAAAGGAGGTAATAACTAAAAATGAAATTGCTATATAAATGTGGAGTGTTTAATATGGGGCAATCTTTCACGTATTGCTTGTGTGGCCAGTTAATATAGGTATAATGTATCTTGCAGCTTGCCCTTATGCAAGGGTGGTAACCAGCTTTGCCTGTGAAGGATCACCCTTAGTTTTACAACAGTGAATGGTCCAAGGAGTATATACTATTATGTCTATGGCTTGATTTCTGAATAGTGCAGTTGGGGCTTTAGTATTCTCTTGAGTAACGGGAATAAAATAGAAAAGATACAGCTGGAATTGAGACTATTCCCTTTGCTGATCACACTGTAATTAAGATTTATCTATTTTTGGACAGTCTTATAGTGCTGGGTTCTGTGAAAGAGAGCAGTGGGATAGAAATACAGTTCCCATTATGGTTTCAACATGCTGGGTACATCTGGGAATTTTTTTGTGGAAGTGTATGTCACTATCCTACCTGTCCATTTGGGTGGTCAGGTTTTCAGCTTTAGGCCAAGCTCATTTGCGTCGGAAAGCTTAACTTGAAGTTCCTAAGAATACTGTCAGAAACTTCACTTACAGTCTCAAAGGGCTGTGCTTTGGGAAGATTTTCCTGGGAATCTCAAAATAGGCGTCATCACCAAATACTTGAGAAACTGGCTGCTGTGACTGTGAAACTGCCCGATTTTTGTCTTGTAGATTGTGACAGGCACTTATGATAAAGAGAGAAATGAATTCTATTTTATAAACATGCTCAGTGTTCCTTTATGCTTACAGTGGGTGATTTATTCTGGAACAGGATAAAGCAAAGCTGTTAGAGAAACTGAGCAGTAAAGATAAAACAATCTAGATAAGAAACAGGCTTCTAGTCCTCAAAAGGCTGTGTCATGCTACGAGGGTTGAATATGTGTCAGCCATAACCAGGGGAGGAAAACCAGAAGATGAAAGGGTGTGTTGACATTTTAAAGCTCTTTTGGGTCTGGAGAAGGGAGGAAGCCCTTTGCTGAAGGGCAGAGGTTTTGTATTCATCCAGCAGGAGGACTCACAGACATTCTGAGCCTGTGAGAGGCCAAAAAGTCTGCCCGTTCCCTGTCCTTGGTCATCCACTGCCCAGTGAGTCATAGATGTTCGTTTAACTGAGCTATCACACCCTAGTCTCTCAGTACCAGAATCAGATATGTATTTGCTTTCTGTGCCCTATACAGCTGGGGCAAAGGAAACTCATAGAAATGTTGCTTAGAAGGAATCTCTAGAGGCTATCTAGTCCTGTCTCCTGTCCAAGTGGGACTAATGCTGCTCCTGGATCTGGTCTGTCATGGCCTTGCTTAGCCAAGGCTTGGAAGTCTTGCTCCAGGAACAGAGATTCCACCTCTCTGAGCAGGTTGCTCAAGTGTTGCACATCTCTCTTAGTGGGAACTTTGTGAAGAAACCAAATGTTCAGGCACTTAACAAAAAGAGATTATGGTGCAGGACACTGAAGAGGGTTATAATATGATTAAATTTAAATAGGAAAAGATAATTTTTTTCAATTGGAATAAAGTTATATTTAACAATGTTAGATTAATTCAGAGGCATGTTGCGCATCCATCATAGTTTGTCTTCATTATGTTTGTGTAAGAAAAGTTGGACTCCTAGTTTTAAGCCAAAGCTACTGTAATATTATCATGACATTTGGAAACTGATCCCATTCTGTATGTTGAGGTCAAAACCTTAATACAAGCACTTCATAAATTTTCTTTGAAAGACTATGATAAGCTGAAGTCCACACATCAGCTGTAGTGGGATGCGTTCAATGGGAAGCGGTGAATATTTGGGGAAAATCAATCAATAAATAGAGAATTCTGGTGAAATGCTTGTTCAAGGTCACTGCTTCTTAGGTGGAAAAAGAAATATTGGAATCCATGACAACAAATAAGTTATTAAAGTGAAAGAATAACTTGGGTAACGCCAGGTTTCTTTGCTGGTGAGCAGGCAGTAAGTCTCTTCCAGAAAACAAAGAAGTTTTAGTAAATCTAAGTTGAACAGAGAGAAATAGAAAGCCAAAAAAAGTTGTGTGTGAGGTTGATTGTCTTATTATGTGGCTAAGTATTAAAATATGGTGCTCAAAACCATACTCTCGTCATGAACTCCCTGTTTCAAGCAGTGTCTTAAACCTCTCTGCGTAGTTTGGGGGTAGCTGGGAGCCAGGAAACGCTGTTGACTTAGGAATCATGAAGGTGTCTGGCATGCAATTGAGCTCACAGAACAAGCCTGTTCAGGAAGCTGGAACCAAATTTCATTGTCGTTAGTGTCTTTGGTATCTTTCAACTCATTCTGAACTTTGCCACGTGGAACACTTGGGGATAGAAAGCGGATGGACTGAACCCGTTTCTTCCAGACTCTTCATCTTTTCTGTTGTTAAGGAACATCATCCAAAACTAAAAGATCCCATCTGACTGATGGCAAGTCATTTCCTAATGAAAACGTCTCCATTTTCCCATACATGTATGTAGAGACGCACATACAGCTTATGTGCTCTCTTTTCAGCAATAGAGATGAGATTAGGGTTTTTCAGGCTGTGTCAGAAGATACAAGAAAAATCAGTTTCCAAACCATGGATGCATCATGGAAGCTTCCAAAGGAGAAAGCTAAACTTACACCAAACTTTATTCTTTAAATCTGTGATGATTCAATGTATTCCTTGTAGTTTTTGTAAAGACTGTAAACAAGTGAAGGGGTGGGTTGTTGGGTTGTTTGTTTGATGTTTGGTCACCCATAAAAAGATTATTCTTAATAATGCTTCTGGGAAGAGCTGATCCAACACACTGGCAGGAAGTCATCTGCATCTCCGCTTCGGAGCTTTTAACACTTGGCTCTGCTGGAAACACATTTCCAGAAATGCTGTGCTTCAGAATGCTGTTTTCTCCTCTATTTCTTCATTTCTGAGGCATATCAACTGAACATTGGCTTTATGTTAGCATAATTGGCAACAGAAATGTTATTTATTCCCTGCACACCGTAACTCTTAATGTAGGTAATTCTCCATGAATTTTGCAAACACATGCAGATTGCTGTTGGCCTATTTGTCTCTGTGGATGAATATGAGCTAGCTGGTTGTCCTGGTTTCAATTGGGGTAGAGTCAATTTTCCTGCTAGTAGCTGGTACAGTGCTGTGGTTTGGGTTTAGTCTGGGAATAATGGTGGTAACACACTGACGTTTGCGTTGTTGCTCAGCAGAGCTGACCTAGCCAAGGTCTCATCACTGCCCCAGGCCCTGCTAGTGAGGAGGGGCACAAGGAGCCGGGAGGGAGCAGAGCCAAAGTGACATGAACTGGCTAGGGGGTATTCCAGACCACAAAATGTTGTTTCTCTTTTCATTACAATCATATTATGATTATCTTATTTCAGTTATTAAACTGTTCTTATCTCAGCCCACAGGATTTACCTGCTTCCCAATTATCCTCCCCCCCCCAGGGGGGGTGTGTGGGTTAAGCAGGCAGCTGCCTGGTACTTTAGTTGCCAGCTGGGGTTGAACCACAGCAGAGGAAAATCCAACTGTTTTCATTAGCAGGGTGCCAGTATTTAGAGGAAAGGAAATGAATTTAGTTCCTGAAGGAACTTGGAGGAGGTGAAACTTGAGTCCAGTTTTTTTCACTGAATTCAGTAAGAGAAACTGAGCCATTTTCTCAAAGGAGATAAGAGTTTTAGGGATGAAAGGACCATGTGGTTGCTTCCTCTCCCTCCCCACTTTTCTTTGTGAAGAAGTTTCTGCAAAGCTTGTCATCTTGGATGTTGCAAAACAGTCCTTACTTCAGGAAGTTCAGCATGTAATGGATGTGTGTGTGTGTGTGAGTACAGTATGAGATTATACATACCTGTACACACATTAATTCTGAATGATATCTTCCGGAATGAATATGTAGCTAATTATATGGACCTGATAGGAGAGCTCACTTATTTATGATGTCTTCACACTCTTCTAACGTCTTTTCAGTAGGAAGGGACAGGGGCTGGTTGTATTTCCTGCAGGATATTCCCACAAAGCCTCAAAGCATTCCTTCATGGGAAACTGGAGCTAGTACTCCGAGGGAAATAAGACTCTGAAGCTGTTTTGCTGGTGTGTGTTGAGGGGCCACTTTCTCTCTCGCATTTAAAGCACTTTACTCTGCTTTCCCAATTAAATATAGATGGAGTAATGAAATTCTGTTTCTGATATCACAAAATAATGGAGGGGAAGTTACAAAATCAGGTGCTGTGATGTGTGAGGAATAAAAAGTGAAGGGGCTAGTGAGGTGATGCTATGGGAAGAGCTCTACAGATGATGGTGGTGCCCTTGACTCTTTCAGGCAAAAAGCTCACTGGGCAATAAATTAGGTAGACTTTGCTTGCTAACCTCCTGCACTGCCTGTGCTCAAGAGTGTGAATCCATTTCTTACCTATGGATTCAAGGAGGGCCTATGTTTAAATTGCCAGCTAACAGGTGCAATATTACTAACTTCAGGGCAATGATGCGGTGCATACCAAAAGGATGCCACCTCTGGTTTCATGTGCATTAAAGTAGCCATCTAGAACAGGAACGCCTCACACTAGACCATGTCACCCAAGGCTCTATCCAACCTGGCCTTGAACACTGCCAGGGATGGAGCATTCGACACGTCTTTGGGCAACCCATTCCAGTGCCTCACCACCCTCAAGGTAAAGAATTTCTTCCTCATATCCAATCTAAACTTCCCCTGTTTAAGTTTAAACCCATCACCCCTTGTCCTATCACTACAGTCCCTGATGAAGAGTCCCTCCCCAGTATCCTTGCAGCCCCCTTCAGACACTGGAAGCTGCTATGAGGTCTCCCCGCAGCTTCTCTTCTTCAAGCTGAACAGCCTCAGTGTTCTCAGTTTGTCTCCATACAGGAGCTGTTCCAGCCCCTAACCATCCTCATGGCCTCCTCTGGACTTGCTCCAAAAGCTCCATGTCCTTCTTATGTTGAAGACACCAGAACTGCACACAGCGCTGCATGTCAGAGGGGTGTAATCATGCTTTTATTTCTGCATGAAATGTGTAGTCATTCTTCCACTGTTTTTCCCCCCCATGGTATCCTATTTATCTTGCTTCAATTTCTCCCTAACCTCAGTGTGCAGAATAATAAGCAACTCTCATGTGTATGAAGTTGTGATTGCAAGTTAGTAAACATGGCTCACATTTCTGTTCAATGTATTTAATTATTTGCCTATGGTGACTTGTCTCACTCATTCTTCATGCTCTTATTATTGACTCCTAATTGTATTTTCACTTTTACCGCATTCTCGCACAGATACAGAAAATCTGTGAAAATGTATAGTGGTTTTAACACTTGCTTTTGCAGATGTACGAGTTCACATCATTTATGGAGTGGGTTTAGGCAGTGATACGCTGGGGAGCAAGTCTTAAAGTTGGAAGTGTGCTCCTGGTGGTAGAATCACACAGTGAGAGCAGAAAGTCAGAGCTTTTAATAGGCTGTGAGCTATTGATTGGTTTTGGGTTGGGTTGGGTTTTTTCACAAAGTTTTTTTTGCAGGCTATTTCTGTACAATTCTGAGTAAAATTTAGAGGCAAAACCAGTTCTTAGCATAGTTTGAGACCCAAGTAACCCCTTTATCCTTTTAGCAAGGTATCGGTTACCAATTTATAAGCTAACTTTTGTTTGCATTTTTCATGTTTGGGCTTTGTAATATGTGTGCAATGCTTTTTGTTGCCTTCTTATGCCTCCCCACGAGCACTTACAGATTTGAACCATAGAATAACTTTGGTTGGAGGAAACCTTTGGTGATCATCTTACTAAAGAACAGTCCCACTTGCTGCAGGACCAACCTGGATCAGGTTGCTCAGTGTCTTGAGGAGTTATGTGCTGCATAACTCTAGGAATGGTGATTCCACAATTTCTCAGAGCCCCTGTTTCCAGTGGTTAGGTACTGAGGAAGGGCACTGTGTTCCACTGTGGCCACCTCGACGTCAGCTGTGTCAATGATTTTCTCTGTGATTATTAATGGAAAATAATGTATTTATTTTTTTCTGAGAGAACCACGTTTTCCACAAGTGTGCCTTCCACTTACATTAAACATCGTACGATGAAATAACGTGCAGGGATATATTTTATAGACTTACAAACCTTTAAAATGAGGTAATAGGGCTTTCAAAACCAACAAAACTGTATTAAAATCATGGGAAGAATGCATGAAAACGTGCTCTGTAACTAAAAAGATAAATCTTCAGTTTTAGCCCTCATCTATCATCCCAAGACACACTTCTGAGCTGTAAATACCAGCAAAGTCTTGGATTTCACACCTTTCTCAGGATTTTCAGGTTATTTGGACTGCTTTTATCTTGGTTCAGACATGGAATTCCAGTCACCAGTTTGGTGAATTTCTGCAGTTTCTTCTGCTTCTTGCTGCACTTCTTCTTATTCTGATCTGAGGTATGTACTCGGTGCCAACTGACTTTTATTGTGCATCTTCTCAGCCAGGCTGTTTTATTTCACTCTTGTGTTTCTTGTTGACCAGATTGTGGGCTGAATGTAGGGGTGTTTTGTATTTACTGAAGTGAAAGAGCAATATGGAGTGTGAACAGAACAGCAGAAGACTGAGTAAGAGTTGCAGTGTGATCGTAAATGCCCCTCATTCCTAAAGCCAGCAGCACTGGTCAGTGGGAAGAAGTGTTACTATGGGCTGGTCCTCACCATGCCTCTTTGGAAGACTACTGCTACCAGCTGCATTGCAGCAGAGTTCTGCAAAACACCTTCTGAAAGGCCTGCTAAAAATCTGTCTCACAATGACTGACAGATGTTTTGAATCTCTGCCTGCTGTCTGGGCTGGTAAGTGGTCAGCATCCTCTGGCTTTTTCCTTTGTGCATTTCCTAGTCTGTAACACCTCCAAGACTCCTACCCTGGAGGAGGTGTTTGCTTTCCCAGTTCCAAGCCAATTGCCAGCTAATTGCTCTGTGGTTACACATTTCTTTCTTTCAGTAATTATGTTTGCTGTTTCCAGTGTGCTTTTTTGGCTCTTGCATGCCACGTTTCTCCATAGCATTCAGCATCTAGCTTCCCAAGGTAGGCCTTTGAGTTAGAAAGTGATGCATGCAAGCTGAAACTCAGAAGGTAGAGGGTAAAACTAAACCTAGTGCAAGCAGCCACTAAATGGAGCAACCTCCAGTAGATGAGTGTATTTTGATAATGAGTCACTAGTTTGACTGTTGTGTCTCTCTAATGATACAAGAAGCAGAGGTAGAAATTTTCTGACGTGAAGTAGGGAATTGCTTCATCTACAGTTGTGTCCTGCAAAACTAATCTTCATTAAAATTAGTAGATATTGTGGAAAGAAACTGCTGTGGGAACAGAGGATGCATAGCTGGTACCCTAATGAGCTTCAGAGTAACTAACTGCTATTAAGATCTGCATTTGTGGTTTGAATGGTGGATAAGTTTCAATGTAGAAAATGCGCTGAAATTGCTTCACTTGCAAGAAGTGAAACCTTAGCTGTTTTGTCTGCAAAGTGGAGAGAATATCATTCAAAGCCTGAATGCAGCTTTCTTTTCACGGTGAGTTAGTGTGACTGCTCTGCTAGTGCTGGGATTTTTGTCTTTATTTTCTCAGTAATTTATTTTCCACAATCCAAAACACAGAGGGAATTGAAAGAAAAAAAAATGTGTTTTTAGAAGCAGAGAAAATGGAAACTACAGAAAAGATCAAGGAATAGAAAAAATGTGTCTGTTTTGAATAGTGTTTGATGATTCATTAAACTTTCAGAGTTACTTTACAACTGGTAACTAGTTCTTCAGAACGTGACAAATGTGCCCTATTGAAAGAGTGCATAGAGAAAAAGGGATGAAAGAACAAAGAACAATTACAGCTCTCTCATAACCTGAGCCTGCAGATAGGAACTCATATTCTCACTGTAGGTAGAAGACAAACATTGAACAGTATCTCTCTAATGTTCTACTGACTGCATGCCTCCTGTTTTCACCCTTCTGATACGGTGACAAGGTTCAATTCTGGCCTGTGCAGTTGTGGGGAGTGATTCAGTGTTGCCCTCTCTTCCCCATAGACGCTGTCCAGGCCGAGGAGCAAATGACAAAGGTTGGCATGCTCTTGGGTTGGATGCCAAATCAAATGGGAGAAATCTTTCGTTTTTAAGCCGTTTGTGGAGTATAACTGTGTTGCACACAGCAAGGCTAAGATGAAGAAATTGTATGAATGCATAAATAGAACTAAATTGCTCTTCTCCTTCAGTGGTCTGCAGGAATTCCCTGTCCTTGAGTGGCATAGTGCTGCAGGCACACAGTTGCCTGCACTGCATGTTTCCATCTGGAGAATTAATATGGCCATGATATTGTATTTGAATGTGATGCTATTCCTCAGTTACTTCTTCTAGATTCCTCTGTCTCTTGCCTATATCTTTGGGGTGGCAGGTACTCACTCCAGGTAGAGCTGCTTTAATAAGTATTAGTGTCATGGCTTTGATCTTGCAAGCTCTGCCTCTTCTGCTCAAAGCCCGATGTCCGCTACTGAGGGAAGGGGGCATTTTAACTCCTTATTGCTCACAATTTAGAGCTCTTCTATGTGAATTAGCTGCAGCACACTCTGATTCAGAAAGCAGAGTAGCTTGGCTTGGATTGCTTTAGCTAGAATTTGAACAGCTTAAGGCACAGTTTTAAATATTAATCTGGTCATTTTAATCTCTGTAATGAACAGCTATAATGAAGAAACAAATCCATAAGGAAGAGTGGCTGAAGACTTTATTTCAAGTTAAGAAGAAACAGCCCAGGGCTGTTTGTTTTGTAAAGCAAACAACCAAAACGTGGTAGCAAAAGGAAATAGGAGGCTACCAGCAATATATCCTGTGTGCCACTGCTAGTTTGAGTCAAACCTGCAGGACTGTTACTCATCTACTGCTGTAACCTCCACATATCCTGGGCCTCGGTGGAGGGTTAGAGCTACAAACCAGTGCATGAATCCGCCTCTCTACTGTTTGTTGGAGGTCTGTTACATTGGCACCGTGTGAGAGGCCAGCCAATGTGCACACAGAAGCTGCTGTTCCTACACAATGTTAATAACAAAAAGCTGAGCATATTATGGGCTAAAGCAGCAAGTGGGAATGGGAAAACTAATGAAAGAAAAGGTTGCCATGCTATCCAGAGACAAACATGCCGAGATCCACATGGCTTATCCCGTTTTCTCTAAGTTTTCACTTAGGTGGGGGTGGGATCCAGAGGCTTTATAATGAAAAAGCAAGTTCAGTTAATGTAAGACAAAATTGCATTTGCAGAACCTCTTCTCTCAGGTCCTTGTCTGGTTTGGTTGGGAAGCCAAAGATTCATCCGTCTCTGTTCGTTTTTGTCGAGGGAAGTAGGCTCACATTTTGTCTCTCCAGAGCATTCAGAGAGAGATACTGTTGTTCAAAGAGGGGAAACACGTACATAATATCTGTTCATTTGAAGAATGCTAGAAACCAAACTGTTGTAACTACAGGAGCTGATTGAGCAATTGCCTATAAATCCACATTGTTTCCTACTTACACTTTTCCACTGGAGATCATCACAAAGCTGGGACAGAAAGGAGCCTACAGTTTCTCATCCTAGGAGTGGCATTATCAGGAATTCTAAAGTGCCCTTTATTTGGATGCCACTGAAAGTTCCTATCAGTCTAGCAAGCATCACAGTGCTGTCCACTTGGGTATCTTGAGTGATTAGCTCAGAGTAATTTTGCTGCATTAGAGGTAATTGTGCTACAGGAGTTTGCCTCAGGCACTGTTCCACCTCTGTCAGTGTTGAGTATATAGCAGATCGCCTTAATATGTGTAGGAAGTGCTGCCTGGCACTGCTCCAGTTAATTTGTTGTTTGCTTTCTTTCTTCCTTTCTACTTATCTGTATTAATCATATTAACAATAGTATATGCTTTAATATGCTTTACTTTGTTGTTTTTAGTGAGGGTAAACATCCAAAGATGTTTGCCTGGAAGAGCAGGAAAAGGAAGGTAAAGGTGCTGTGCTCTGCAGGAGACAGGTACTGAGCAATGATGGGTCTTTACCAGGGTGCCACAGAAATCACTTGGCTTTCTGAATGAATAGCTATTTACCAGTGTCAAACTTGGAGCAGGGATGTCTCTCCCACTATTTTTAGTGTTATTTTAGGTCAGCGTTGATGTGATATAAAGCATATGCTGTGGGTGGTTGCCTATGATTACCGTGGTAGTTGTGCTCTGAGATAATTTGATTTAAGCACTTAATATGCTTAGGATTGCTAGTATGTGTGGAACAGGCAGAGCAAAGACTCGGGGCTGTGCTCCAAGGGTGGGCTACTGCCCTAGCTGGCAGGCTGTTGTACATGAGCAAGTGAAAAGAATCACAGGATGGTTTGTGCTGGAAAGGACCTTAAAGCTCATCCAGCTCCAACCCCTGCCACGAGCAGGGACACCTTCCATAGAGCAGCTTGCTCCAAGCCCCTGTGTCCAACCTGGCCTTGAACACTGCCAGGGATGGGGCAGCCACAGCTTCTCTGGGCACCCTGTGCCAGCGCCTCAGCACCCTCACAGGGAAGAGCTCTGCCTAAGAGCTCATCTCAGTCTCCCCTCTGGCAGGTTAAAGCCATTCCCTTGTCCTGTCCCTACAGGCCCTTGTCCTAAGCCCCTCTCCAGGTTTCCTGCAGCCCCTTTAGGCACTGGAGCTGCTCTAAGGTCTCCCCTTCAGGAGCCTTCTCTTCTCCATCTGCCCCAGCCCAGCTCTCTCAGCCTGGCTCCAGAGCAGAGCTGCTGCAGCCCTCGCAGCATCTCCATGGCCTCCTCTGGACTCGCTCCAACAGCTCCACGTCCCTATTGTGCTGTTGCCCCAGAGCTGGATCAGGGCTCCATGGGGGATCTCCCCAGGGCACAGCAGAGGGGGAGAATCCTTCCCTTGACCTGTGGCTCACCCTCTAGAGGTGCAGCCCACCACTGTGAAAGAGTGCAGCTTTCCAACTGGATTGCATCTTGTATTTAGAGTTACTTGGAGTGAGATACATATCGAGCCAATTATATTGCTCCAGTCAGGCTATCTCAGTTGCCTTGGGGGCTGACCTTTTGTAATACTGAAAGTATTCTGAAAAAAATGAGAAATTAACCAAATTTAACATCTTGACATAAATTGCAACATAACCCATAGGAGGTACTTGTTTGATTTGTCATTTTACAAATATTTTCAGTTAATGTAAGTGGCATGTAAAAGAATTACAGAAGGATTAAAGTTAGGGAAAACTCGGTTTCTGATTCATGAGAGCAAGGAATGGTTTGTTTGTCCTGATAGGTGTTGATCTCGTTACTAATGGCAATGACAGGAGGTGCCTGTAGTCTCTGCAATGTTGTTGACTTTGGTGAGGAAATAAAGTCAGTGCATTTGGCTGTGTGCCCCATTGCCTTATTTTCAGGATGATTCCTGCAGTCTGGATGGGAAATGGAACTATGTTGTAATGCTCAATAAAAATAACGTGTTGGCTTTTGCAGATGGGGGGCTGGGGATGTGGAAGCATTGTCTTACAAGGAGTAGCTTTAGAAGAAAAGGCAAGAGTAAAACTGTTTTGCAGTAAAGCCATTGTAGAAGAATAGTTTCCAGTAAACACATACTTGTGGCTGTTACTAGGTGGGGCACAGAGTGTGGTAAATGAGCACTCTAAATGAAAGCTAAAATCTAATTAGACTAGAATACCTTACAAGAGAAGCCAGGAACTAAGCTTAATTCACTGAGCCTCTGGGTTTGGATTGTGATCGTGACAGTCATGAAGGAGAAGAGCTCCTCAGCCTCAAGTAAATAGCGTAGAAACAAGTTGGAAGTATGCAGCAAAAAATGCCACTATCTAGCGTGGTAGAGTGGGAGGGATGGTTGTTTGTCAGTCTTGTTCAGACTTCAAACCTTCAGTGCGGTAGCAGTGTGAGATAAACACTATCCAAGAGCAGCCTGTCTCCCTTCTGAAAACTTGCGCTGCCTCAGAGCTCTCTGTCAGCCTGGAGCTAGATGGAACACAAATGGGAGCCAACTGCTCAGCTACTGGTTTTCCTCAAGCTGGGACAGAACCTCTTGAAGATGACACTTTGCTTACTCACTGCATAAATGCTTTCACCAGAACCCTAAACTCCTGTCAGGGCTTGTTGAGCGTGGGACCACATCTTGCTTCTGTCTGAGTCTGCAGTTAAGTTCCTGGGGTGGCACCCTTGTTCCATGATCATGGATCCACAGGCCTTTGCAGCTTAACACACTTCTGTATGGTGATGTGCTGCAAATGAGGGTTTGTTTAGCATGGGAACTTCTCCTGCCTTTCCCATTGTTCTGCAGGCTTTAGTGGCTTGGGGACTGCACTTTGATCCCTCCAATAAAGAAAATGGTTTTGCTTGCAGATGCCATCAACTCTATCTGTTCCCTCAGTGTGATGCAAAGCATTCTCTTTTCTATTTATTGATTCTCATTTAGTGACTTATTAATTCTAATCTCAGCAAATACATATTGATCCCATGGAAAGTATCTGCAAAAGGCTAATAGGGAGTTCCTAGTTGCAAAGAAAGAATAGCACTCTCTTCTGGGACATATCAACATGAAGATGAGTTAGGTTCTCAGAAGTATGTTAAACACGAATGATGGTGCAGAACCAATGGCAGAGATGCTCCCACTTTAACTAGGACATAATACATGGTTGTCTTGTTAACAGAATTACATTAGCCAGGCACTGGTTTTGTAGACAAGAAGATAAATGTTTAATGCATGAACCCATGACACTCATGGAATGGTTGAGGTTGGAAGGGCCCTTTTAAAGGTCTCTTAAAGGTTTCCACCAACACATTTCCTGAGATTAGAGCAAGAGTTGTCTTTTCTGAATTGAGCCAAGAACAGCAAGGCTCTGTTCTCATTGCGAGGATACCAACATGGTTATATTTGTGCAAAATCCTGATGGAGAGGCACAAAGTTCCCTTTTCCCTTGATAACATCAATGAACAGGTTGATGGTTCTTAGTTATGTAGTGGGTAGTGCTACCTATGTGAACACCACCCCCCCACCCCCACCCCCCACCCCAGATATTTGTTCCTGTGAGGATTTTACTGAGACACCTTTGTTAGTTGTGCTTTTAGTCTGCAGCAAAAATGCTAAGGAATTAATTCATTAAGTTATTATTCATCACAGAATAAGGTGTCCCTGCCCATGGCAGGGGGTTGGAACTAGATGACCTTTAAGGTCCCTTCCAACCCAACCCATTCGAGGACTCTATGAATATATTACTATTTATAATCCTATTTTCCAATCACAAAGATCACCTGTCTAAACCCATGAGCTCTTACGTTTGGAACTGACCTTGACACTTATTCTGCCACTTCCCTTCCTGCGTTACTTCCAATAATTTTACCATAAATACCTAGCTGAAGGTTTATTCCATACTGTTTCAGCCTACTCCTGGCATGCCAGAAGTTTGACCAGTGCCTGAGAAATCCTCTGGTTTCTTCCTGACGGCTTCAGATGTGCTTCTGTGTTTTACACCAAGATGATGTAGTGCACTCATCATCCACAATCTAATTGATCTAAGTGCAATATGAAATTAAGTCACACTGGTAAGGTAAGCCATTTCCTTCTCATTCTGAGAAGCTGTGAAAAGCTTCTTTCTTTTTATTTCTCTCTAAGCTGTTCAAGCTTTGCCAATAATGAGCTTCTAAGAGCTGTGCTGAAGAGTGCTGCCATTGAGTAGTTAAGGCCTTAGAGTTCCAACAGGGAATGTGGGAGAGAAATACTGTAGACTGATAAAATAGTTCAGGTTGGAAGGGATCTCCACTGGTCATTTGGTCCCAGCTCTTACTCAAAATGGGGCCAATGTAAAATTTGGATCTGACTTTGAAATTAGCTCAGGTTCTTGTCCAGTCAAGTTTAAGTATCTTTAAAGACAAAATTCTGCTATACCTTTGGCAGCTCATTCCAGTGTTTGAACACTCCTATTATGAAGTATATTTTTCCTTATGTATGATTGAAGTTTCCTTTGCTGCACCTTGGTTTTGTTGCCTCTTACCCTTTCGTAGAGCACTTCTGAGACAGGTCTGCCGCTAGCTTCTCTTTAACATGTTCTGCAGTTCCTCAGTCATCTTAAGGCCTTACTCATCTTCGCATCTTATGTGTAGTGGCACTCCACTGGACTCATTGTGGTGTTATTTGTAGCGGGAAGTTAAGAATCTTTCCACTTGTTCTGCTAGCTACACTGTTGCTAATACTGAACTAATACTGGTGAGCCTTTTTTGCCTCAAAGACATGGTGCTGCCTTATATTCAACTTATCATCTGCCCCTGGCGGTGTTCAAGGCCAGGCTGGACAGAGCCTTGGGTAGCATGGTTTAGTGGGAGGTGTCCCTGCCCATGGCAGGGGGGTGGAACTGGATGATCTTCAGGTCCTTTCCAACCCAAACTGTTCTATGGGCCCCAGGTCCCTTTCTGCTAAGCTGCCACTGAGGCAGCTGGCATCCAGCATGTACCATCATGTGATGTTCTTTCATTCCATGTACAGGACTCTGCATTGATGTTTCTTGACTTCATAAGGTTTTCATCAGCCCATTCTCTAGGGTATTGATCTCTTTCTGAGCAGGCAGCCCTATGCTCCAGTGCACTGACTGTTTCCCCCAGTGCGATGTGATTGTTTTTGTCTGGTGGTCATGAAGGTTAAACAACTCAAGTAGTAGTCACACCAAGTAGTTGGTTAGTTGTTATGCAGGCAGCAGTGCCCTTCTTGAATTGCAAAATAACAATTACATTGTTCTAATCCTGAAAAATCTCAATTCTGGTTGATGTGATAATCTGAGCACAGATCATGCATAATAAATACAGGGTTGATCATTTGCAGCTGCCCTAAGTATTTGAACTGCTCATCTGATGTTTGTAAAACATAGTTGTATCTTAATGGCCATAGCTGGTGGTCTAAGTCCTGGGGACCTCTTTCCCCATGTTTCCCCCATTTTAAGCTGCTTTCCTCTGTAAGTTCTGCAAGCACATCCTGCCTTTTCTGTGTGCAATTACTACTCCATTTCTTCTCTTTCTAAGTTCTGGAGCGTAAGAAATGTTCTTGGTGACTGGCTTTCCTTAAGGTTTTCTTTTCTAAGCATTGACAATTTTCTGAAGTGTATTTTTTTGGATGTGCCTATATAGGGAAGCTAACGGGTCCTTTCCCTTGTTAGCATTCATGTCTTTTACCTAAAAACTATGTTAAAGAGCACTAAAAACCTGTTAGGAATTCCTCTTTCTGAAGGCTGTCTGATTCTGTCATTAAAAAGAAAGAAGTGAAATGTGGAAGTTGGGTTTTTCTCTGTAAACAATCCTCATATTTTTATTGCATCTTGATGTGGTACTTAGGACAAGCTGCTGTACCTTCAGATGCTGTAGAAGTCTTCATGTCTTAAAAATCCACCAAAGATCCATGTGGTTACTAATACGAGACTGAGGGGCTACTGGTTTGGTACGTGCAGTCTGTAGTGTTGAAATCTGAACCACAGCTGAGCAAGTTGTAGGTTGCCAGCTTTTTGCCCTGATCACACCTGATCACAATGAAGGGAAGCGCTTCCTTTTGGCACCAGTGGACTTTGGCTCAGCCAAGCCATTGGGCTAGAAGAATCCTGCAAGCTGAAGTCTTAAGCTGCATGAGGGCATCCTAAGCTACAATACTGTCAAGTAGATTTGGTTATTGTGTAAAGTAGAATGGCAGTATAAAACACTGCCTTTATTTGTTCATTCCCTTCCTGCGCCCCAGCTTTATTCTATTTGTTGCTCACCTTGGCGTACTCCAAGATGGTAATTTTCCTAGATAATGCTCATGTTTGTGCAACACTCGGTTCAGTGCAATCTGTTACCTTTGCCTGGGACTTCAAATGGCAGTAAAGTTTACATGGATCTTAAAGCTGAATTGCTCAGACTGCTCCATGACTTACACCTCAGAGTGAAAGCTGCTGCAACAGGAAGTAAAATATACCCATTCTTTAAACAGCAAATCATAGAATATCACTGACAAATACTTTAGATCCTTAAAACCAAAATTGAAGGCAAGTAGCAACTTTGTTTTTACTACTGAGTGAGGAGAGACTGGAGGTCTGGACATCCTTCCCATCCAAATCAGGGGTTTGTGACCTTCCCCATCTGCAAAGATAGATCAGCATTCTTCCATGTTATGGAAGTGAGAAAACAAATCTCTCATTCTCCTGAGGTGCATAGATATCTCAGCAACAAATATTGTAGGTAAGCCTGTAAATGTTACAGAAATTTGATATATTCATTGAATGAGGTTCAACTGAGGGCTTATTGTAACTTTCAAGCTCTTAGACTTGAATAAACAAACAGAAATCATGAGCTTTTGCTTAAAAGCATTTGAGGATAAATGAGGAGCGTAGAATTTAGAGTAAACACATTCTTTGCTTAACTTCCAAGTGTTACTGATGGCATTAAGCCCAGCAATTTCCACAACACTTGATGCTCTGTATTTGGTGTTCATGCAACCGTTGCATGAGTTTTATGGATTACAAGGAGCTAGCAGCCTCTGCTGGCAAAAAACCTACACCAAACCCAGCCCAACCAACCAACAAAAACTCATCAACCTTCTAGACAAAGTATTTTCAGGCTATCCATACCAGCATGTGTTTAGTGGGTCTGAAACTGCGGAAAACCAAATGAAATGTCTCACTGACCGTATGATTTTACATCATCCTTTAAGTCACCTCATCAACTTGCTTAAACCTACTCTTCTATCTTCCAAATCTATGTGGAACTTGTTCCAAAGCTTGGCCCATCTGCTCGCCCTGCATCCTGCACATTGTTCTGCATTAGAGGAACTGCCTGATTTGGTGAAACTCATGGAGATCCAGGAATTCTGAGGAGTGTAGTTGCTGTTGTGGGCTCCAGATGTATGAAGCCGCTGTGCTCTATATACAAGTAGCTGTGAAAGAAAGGCAGTTTTGGGGAAGCAATAATTCCTGCTCACCTGTTTCTCTTTCTCCCCTCTCTCTGCCTTCCCCAAGATGAAAGTTCTATCTTTCTGTGTGTGTGCTAAATCACTTGTCTCACGCAAGGCTTTGCAACATGTGGGAGCTTTGCTAGGACAGCACCTACCTCTGCCAACATTGTTCTGAGAAATTAGCTTTCATTTTAATGCACAAACCCACTTTTCATTGTGTTTGGTCCTTGAACATGTACCTTTAGATTGCTATTTGAATGGCATCCTTCTACATACATTTTGATAAATGGCTGTGAAATGAGGGTTCCATACTATGGTTAGAAACTACAATAATACAGGAAAATATGTGCTATGTGTGGGATTAGAATCACAGAATGGTTTGGGTTGGAAAGGACATTATGCTCACCCAATTCCAACCCCCTGCCATGCGCAGGGGTGCCTCACACTAGACCATGTCATCCAAGGCTCTGTCCAACCTGGCCTTCAACACCGCTGGGGATGGAGCATTTACCACTTCTTTGAGCAACCCATTCCAGTGCCTCACCACCCTCACAGTAAAGAACTTGTTCTTTGTATCTAACCTGGACTTCTCATTTTAGTTTGAACCCATCACCCCTTGTCCTATCACTACAGTCCCTGAGTCCCTCTCTGACATCCTTACAGGCCCCTTTTAGATACTGGAAGGCTGCTATGAGGTCTCCACGCAGCCTTCTCTTCTCCAGGCTGAACAGCCCCAACTTTCTCAGCCTATCTTTATATGGGAGGTGCTCCAGCCCCCGATCATCTTCATGGCCTCCTCTGGACTTGCTCCAACAGCTCTATGTCCTTTTTATGCTGAGGACACCAGAACTGTACACAATACTCCAGGTGGGGTCTCATGAGAGCAGAGCTGGAACAGGATCACCTCCTTCGACCTGCAGTTTAAATGATGAATTTAGTAATGAATTCCAATTCAATTTACAATTACTCTTTTTTCTTTGCGAACTAAAGTAACAACCAAGTAAAAACCACATGGGGTTAGGATGTGCAATGTATATGGAGGTTTCATACATAGCCAAACCTTACTGCTTAAACTGAACACTTCTCATTCTTTCAGCTGTTTCTAAAGGAGTTTCCTTCTAAGGAAAACCAACCACTGCTTATTTTAGACCTAAAATGCCCCACTAAATTTATTGTGATATAGAAGGAATTTAATCTTATTCTAGTGAAGCAAAAAGCCCTCCATCTGCAGCTGATAAGCACATTTTTGCTATAATTACAATAATAAATAAATCTCATGTGTCTAAAGATTCTAAACTGCATTCAGCTTGTTAAACAAGAGCTGTACGCTTGGAAAGACAAACTAGCCATGAAGCTCAACTTCTTGGATTGAAATGGTGGATCTCACTACTCCAAAAGGGAAAAACCAAACCAAAGTGAGAGATTTAAGGTTTGGAACAAATGTTCCAGCTTGGCCATTCCTCAGAATGGTTTTGGATGTGTCCCTGTGATCAGGAGCCCTGTTGGGAGAGATTAGATGCAAATCCTTCTGTGCTGTTCCCTGAAGAATGATGACAAGAATCATTAGAGGATTTAGGTAAAATGTCAGTAACTCTTGCAGAGCTTAGGGGAGTTCTACAGCTCATGGGTTTTATTCACACATACACACAGAGTTTCTAATTAACAGTGTCCTGTCCTGCATCTTTTTCCTGACAATGGAGCAGCAAGATGTGATTGAATCCTCCTGCAAAGCTTTCCCTGTGGTTTTTTGGCTTGGTTTGTGTGGGGCTTTTTTAACAAACTGGTTTGAGTCTCTCTAAACAGATGTTTCAAATGAAGATTTCCTGTAGGGGAAGACTACCTGAACTGGACTTGTTATTCCAGTGACAGTTGGGAAATGGGTGAGCTGCAAGGGGAACTGAGAAATAGTTGAACTGTAGAACCTCACCCAGAGGAAAGCAATCATAGAATCACCAAGTGGTTTGGATTGAAAGGACCTTAAAGCTCATCCAGCTCCAGCCCCTGCCACAGGCAGGGACACCTTCCACTGGAGCAGCTTGCTCCAAGCCCCTGTGTCCAGCCTGCCCCTGAACACTGTCAGGGATGGGGCAGCCACAGCTTCTCTGGGCATCCTGTGCCAGCGCCTCAGCACCCTCACTGGGAAGACCCGTCTAAGGTCTAATCTAAATCTACCCTCTAGTCTAGCGCTACAGGTTACAGAGGGGAAGATGGGTGAAGTGCTAAAAGCACCTACATAAGGACTCTGATCGGAGCTGCTCACAGTGCATTGTCAAGAGCTCAGCAAGCTGTCTCCTGTAGTCCCTTGTTTTCTCAGGGTGTAAACAGTAGGAAAGGACAGGTCCCAAGGGGAAGAATTGGGCTAATGTGCTTGGCAGGGAGTTCAGGAGTGCATGGAGTTAGTTGTAAACGTTTCAGAGCAGCTGAATTTCGGGGGTTGTTCTTCCCAAGCCAGCCGGTTGAGGCTGATCTCTCCAGGGAAAACTTGCGAAGAGCTGAGGAGGGTTTCTCAGTCTGCTTCCAGTGGTCAAGTGTTCATTTCTGATTCCAGCCTTGAGTGTAAGCCTGGACAGGCTCTAAGCTACTTTAAGTGTCAGCCTAGTAGCAGGAAAGTACTACCTGAGGTTAAAAAACAAAGGATAACTTAAGCATTGCAACTCAATGTTTGCTCTGATGAGGTGCTTCTAGCTAGGAGCTTTTATACTGCATCATCTTTCTGCTGTCTCGTGTAAAAGTAGAAGTGTATGTGGCAGCAGGAAACGAAATCAAGTTGTTCATTTACCCATGTCGTTGTAAGACCAGACGGCACTGGGCAGGATTTGTAGCTGGCATTGACACCGCCGTTCTTCCTGCCACTGGATGGCAATGTTTGACCAGAAAACCTAACCATATCAGAGGAAATACTGAACCAGGAAGCTGATACCTTCTTCTGTTGGCATAGGAGGTACACATCTTCCTTCGGGTATATGGTTTTCTGGAATCTGAAGAGGAAGAAAATATTATATTGTATTAAACTGTGAACCAAATTTCTTTGCCCTGTTTATTATTATTATTCCAATAGAGCTTAGAAACCTCTTGGGCTCTGAGCTTCAGTGTGGTAGATGCTGCAGGAAATGTATGTAAATCATTTCATGTCTATGAGAATTCAGTAGCTTCCACTGTATCCCAGCTCTTTTAAGAAGCACCTTCTAAGATGATGAATGTGAGACTTGGTATGTATTTTAAAACATACCAAGCTGTGAAAAAGAAGCAAAAGGTTGTAAACGACATCAACTATGATAAACTATATACCAGCACGTATATTGTAATTGGGAAGATGACATTGGTGAGGTGGTTTCTTAGTGTTAAAATGAAAACTGAGACATTGGAAGCATCTCTGGCTGCTCTGCTCACCTGCAAGCAGTGCTGTACGTTGCACTTTGTAACCCAGGTGGGATTCAGCCAACTATGGGAATTTGAAATCAAATAATATTATAACTAGATCAGAGAATATGTAACAGCTTTTTATTCAAGTAATAAGCCGAGGAACGGTAGTAATGTCTTCTTGAATGCATATATTATATATTATATAGTATATATTATGCCCTCTGTGTGTGCAGATAATGTACTTGTTTCATTTTGACTCAGTTGCTTTACCTCAGTGTTAGGTTGCAGTCAGTTCTCTGAGTTTAACCATGTGGAGAGCTCCAATCTCAGTGTCCACTTGACCATACCTGACTCTTGCTATAACAAGAAATTTGGTCATCAGGGTATGGGAGTTTTGCTACAATATTTACGACTCAAATCACACAAGTGTGTTATATCCTAAACCACTCTTTCGTGTCATGCAAGGTTACAAGCGCTGGTTGTCAGGAAAGGTTGATTTATTGAGTGCAACAAATATTGGTTAATAGAACTATTCCTGCTTAAATGTTTAATGTATAATTTCTGGCTAGTACTTAGAGCATATTACATTGCATGAGACAAAGGGACTATTTAACTTAATACTGTGTTTTCAACAGAGGCCAGCGGCAGATGACTAGAGAAGAATGTAAGAATGAAGTAAATGAGATACAGTGGTCTCCTCATTTGAAAGACTTCTTCCATGAACTTGTGTGGATTTTTCTTGGGGGTGGAGGGTTTGGTTTGATTTGGTTTGGTTGGGGGGTTTTGTTTGGTTGATTTTTAATTGAAACTCTTGCAGGGAGGAGTTTTAGCTCTATCACATTTTGTGTAAACACCTCATTTCATTTGGGTTTTGGTCATACTGTAGTGTAGAAAAAGCATGTCAGAACCTTAGAAGATCTTATTCTTTGTAGTCCTGCTCTGCCATCTCCCAGAATCTATGCGGATTTTTATTAGGCTTTGTGACAAGTCAATAGTTGCTTGGGAACCCATTCTGTTCGATTCATTAGAAAGGGGTCAGTATGGAAGGAAAAAGCAGATTGCAGTGGAGATAGAATGCAAAGGTCTGTTACTGTGTCTGGAGCAGTCCTCCTTTGCATGATAAACTTGAGGAGACTGGACATGAAGGGAGAGGTGAGGGGGAAGAGGACATGTAGCTCACTGGCTCACTAGATGGAGGGGTTAATTCATGGTTACTTCATAGGCATTTTTCTAAAGAGAGACCTTTCTACCAGTGCCCTAAGCAAGTGCCTACTACTTAAAGCCAGTAACGAGACATATTTGGTTTATTTCCAAAGCTGACATGGAAGCCATCCCCTGTGTCTCACAAAGGTGGAATACTGGACAGGTATCCTGCCCCAGGAGATCTACTGGAACATCTGTGAAGATCATTACACAGCCACTGTGTGTTCAAAAATCTCCAGACATAAAACTTGACAGGTTTTCCAAAGCTCTCTGGAATGACTGTCTAAGCCTTTGTATGCACTAAATTGCCACTTACAGACATTAAAAGTCCAATCTAGTGCTCTGGGAGGCCAAAAAGCACTTGGGAAAGAAACACTGGGCTCTTTCTTCTTTACTTGATCCTTTGAATCTTATGGCATTTTATTCCTGACCTTTACCTGCAAACTTAACATTAATTTTCAGATGTTTTTATCATTGAAAGCTCTCAAGTCTTGAGTTAGCAGCATGCACATCCTCTGCCTAGTGCTTGACTGTGCTAGGTGCATTTGATACTTGATAGCACTGCGCTTCCTATCCTGTTTCTCAGAAGCCGAGTATGCTCTGCTTCAATTGGCCAACATCCAAACACTTCTGCCTGATGTTTATGTGCTATAAAAGTGTTTCATCGAATATATTCTCACTTAGCTCATACTTTTGAGAAGGGCCAGATCTCTAAGGTGTTTGTAACCGCTTACAGACTGACTTCCGAGGTTGCATTCCAGCAGTGATCGTTGCTCTATGGTACAGTAGGGCATTGATACTAGTGTCCTCCTTTAAAGCTCACTTGGGTGTTCCTACCTTCTACTGCTGTCTACAGTAGCGTAGAGCCCAGAACAGCTACTGGCTCTCAGCAAAAGCTGATGGAACAGGGCACTGGAGCCGCCCTGTACAGCCTCTTCTTCCCCAAGCACTCTGTCCCTTCTGTACATCTTCTCATTCCTCTGTGCTGTACTTTGCTTGACAAGATGTATCCAGAGCTGCTTTGGGAGCCACAAATCACCAGCAGCACGTTAGAGTTTCTCTTTTGTTGATTGTTTTTCTTTCCTCTCTGTAAATTGCTTTTCTGACATTGTTTTCCTCAGTCCTGATGGTAACAGAAACATTTAGTAATGTGTAACCTGACAGAGACATCAACCAGTTTGGTAGAAACATATTCAGAATCTGGGGTGTTTGCTTCTGGTGTAGCCATAGTTTCTCCCTCTAAAGTGGAAGTACTTTTTCTCTTTCATTCAAATAAACAGCAGATTTTCTGTTCTCCCTCCCTCAGTGTAGCAGAGTCTTGAAGAATGCTTTAGTAGAGGAAAACATCTTTTTGCCACTAAATCTAAACATGGAACGAGAGCAAGCTTCCAAGAGTAGATGTAATCTGAAGCTGGCCTTCCACGGAAGTGCTAGTACACACACACAGTGACTGCAGTGGAGGCAGTGCCATGTAACATTGCCATGCAACATTCAGGTTGGTGGCAGAAACACAGAGGAATGAAAAAAGTACTAGATAAAACAGACCAATGTTATCTGGCTGCTAAGAGTAATTTGTAGAAGAACATGCTCTGTGTGCTTTAGGTGATTCATTGTTGTCCATGGCAAGCTAATTGCCTAGAACTTGTCAGGGAAAAAGTCCTTTGAAGCTACAATCTCCTGTTGAATGTGGATTCAAGTAAAATAGGGTAAACAAGTAAAAAATGAACTCCTTTGGCAGTCTGGCTTCCATGGAGGGAAATAGACTATTCTGTCTACATAAAATAATTGTACCACTCTTCTCACAGAGAAGTTACAGCACCTTGATGTTTGGTGAACTTGTAAGTTCCTTTGAAAGGCTGACTTAATGCCAGGGTCTTGTCACATCCTTGAAATAATATACTCAAATATGTCTGAATTATGTGTCTTGGGAGAGATAGGGAGGTTTGGACAGCTAAATTAGCTTAAACCTCCATCTGTGCTGAGCATGATCCAACACACATGTGCCAGGGGCTGCTTTCCTTTGCCTCCTCCAACTGTGGCACAGTTACTGAGGCACCGAACAGGGCACTGAGAGCAGCAAGGGCAAGTGTTCCAAGTTCTATTTGCTACCTGCTATAATACCAATGCAACATCTGTGTTCGAGATGAGAGTATTTGGAACAGGAGAAAGTGAGAGGAAGAAAAGATACAGACGAAGGATGATAACACTGAATTTGAGTTCTGTCTTCGGTTTAAGAAGTGTCTTAAAGTGATTCACAGATGCTGTATCTAGAAATTTCTCATATTAATCCACATACATCTACGTCTGCATCCTATGCAGCGCAAATGTATTTGGTAAAATCTCATAGGTTATTTACTTGGTGGGCAATTTGATCCCTTTATGTTTCCATTTAAAGTTTGCTTGCATTCACACTGCAAAAGGAAACTTTTGAAGACGTTTCAATAGGATGTTCAAAGATTACAGCAATTACCAAGTGAGGAAGAGCAGACTACTTCTAAAGCTCTAATTATAGTTTTGCTAATGGAGAGCAGAGGAATGTTATTCCTTTGGCTTTGTTTTAATCTGTTTCTTTTTGTGCATGTCCAGATCAAAGTGCTTGGTATTCCTAGATTATGACTCTGTTTAAATGT
Source organism: Ara ararauna (assembly GCA_028858755.1). Taxonomy (NCBI): domain Eukaryota; kingdom Metazoa; phylum Chordata; class Aves; order Psittaciformes; family Psittacidae; genus Ara; species Ara ararauna. The sequence continues at coordinate 3,159,564 of CM054385.1, forward strand.
TGCTTGCTGTGGTATGAAGTGTCACTGTTAAGGTCAGGTTACTGTAGCCTGTGTCGGTCCCCTACTTGGGGCAGAGATATAACAGAGACATTTCAATATTCTTCCCCCTTTTTTTTCTCTTGGACATGTATCTCAGCTATAATTGCATTTTGGCTACAGGCATGAAAAGCCTGAGGTAGAGGAAACAGAGCACTGGCAACTGTGAGATGGAGCAAAGGAAGAGACAGGGTCAGATAATTTTCCTCACTGAACTACTGCTTATGTGTGGCGTTTCACAACACGGACTCAAGTTGATGAGGAGACTCAAATCCAACTTTATTATAGCCAAGCCCATTTTATCCCCCTGTTCGGTACTTTCCCAACCTGCACAAGCATGCCACGCTCAATCTCATTGGCCCTGTAAAAACCTCCAGGTAAATAGTCCAGTCACAATGCTGCAGACCCTCTCACAACCCCCACATCCTCAACTGAGACTCCGACACAACTACATCGTGGCCCATCCCCACAAGGCTTGTTCTTCAACCTTTCCTGTTCTTCAATGCCCCAACTCATCCCCCCAGGGCTTGTCAAGCACCAAGGCCTCAGAGCTCATAGAATCATAGAATAGGATCATAGAATAGTTAGGATTGGAAAGGACCTTAAGGTCATCCAGTTCCAACCCCCCTGCCAGGGGCAGGAACATCTCCACTAAACCATGCCACCCAAAGCTATGTCCAACCTGGCCTTGAACACTGCCAGCAATGGAGCATTCACAGCTTCCCTGGGCAACCCATTCCAGTGCCTCACCACCTTCACAGTAAAGAATTTCTTCCTCATATCCAATCTAAACTTCCCCTGTTTAAGTTTGAACCCGTTACCCCTTGTCCTATCACTACAGTGCCTAATGAAGAGTCCCTCCCCAGCATCCCTATAGGCCCCCTTCAGATACTGGAAGGCTGCTATGAGGTTTCCACGCAGCCTTCTCTTCTCCAGGCTCAACAGCCCCAACTTTCTCATCCTATCTTCATACGGGAGGTACTCCAGTCCCCTGATTATCCTCATGGCCTCCTCTGGACTTGTTCCAACAGTTCCATGTCCTTTTTATGTTGAGGACACCAGAACTGCACACGATACTCCAAGTGAGGTCTCACAAGAGCAGAGTAGAGGGGCAGGATCACCTCCCTCGACCTGCTGGTCACGCTTCTTTTGATGCAGCCCAGGACGTGGTTGGCTTTCTGGGCTGCGAGCACACACTGCAGCCGGCTCATGTTCATTTTCTCATCGACCAACACCCCCAAGTCTTTCTCCAAGGTGTTGAGGCATTCCCAAGCTGTTTTTCATGCAGATCACTCCCCACACTGGTGGTAGTGCTGTGTCCTCTTACAAGTTTTTCTGCCCACTACCTTTTTTCCCAGAGAGATCAGGAGTATCCGCCTTCCCAGTCCGAGCTTCTAACACAGGCTTCTAACCTGGGCAATGTTGGTGCTATGGGAAATATAGGTTCCAGGATTCCTGATCACCACAAAGGAGAGCTGGAACAGTTTGTGGTGTGCACGGCAGTGCTGGGCTTTCTGCTTCAGAGCAGTGCAACAACTGTAGGTCACTCCTCCAGACTTGAGTAACTTTCCCATTGCCATTTATCATTAAAGCTACTAAAAACATGCCATGGGTTCTGTCAAATGTTTGCTTTCTAACTCTGAATACTTGTGAAGACTTGGTGATTAGGGGAAAATTGCTGCTTCTTCAGGATTAACTTGTTCTGAACTCTGTTCTCAAAGAGGAAAAGAAACAAGCAACAAAACTGAGGCTTTTCTAAAGAAGTCTTCTTAAGCAAAAGCTCAGTTTTCTTCATTCCAGTCAAGAAAAACAGAATGAAGGAATCACTAAACAGTTGACTGAATCCTTCAGAATGGAAATATTGAATCAGGAAATCTCTGTAGGTGTTGCTGCTTGCTATTCCCATCATATTTATTCACAGCTGCATAGTGATGCTTTACTAATGTTAAAAACAATCAGAAACTAGTGATCTGTAAATACCAACCACAGTCCCTAGGACTGTACACATGGAAAAACCTGAAGGGAGGAGTCTTTGGAAATGTTGCATTTCTTTGACCAGGTTCTAAGGTGTGCTGCTGCATGTTGAGGCTCGGTTTGGCTGGAGTCTGCATTTGCTCCTTATCTTGACTGGTGGTGTGGGAATAGAATTTTGATTCATTTCTATGTAAAACAAGAAGCATTGACTAAGGATATTTGGAATATTGGTGTGAATGTAAGCGTCTGTTACCAAAAAGTCCACTGTTAATTACACTAGGAATATAATAGAAGTCTTCTTTAACAGGTGAAACCACAGCAATGCAAAAAGGCGACTCATGAAAAGTTTGGCAGCCCTCAAAATAGATTCTTTAAGTAAGTGGTTGCATCTGATCATATTTTCTTCATTTGTTATCAAATATTGGTTGTATTGCTCATACTGCATCAAGTGTTTATTTCTGATATATATTTGTGATCTTATTCTACTATGTGAACTTATTCGATGGGGATGGGAGGATTCATCTTGGGAACAGCTAAATGAAGCAAATTCCCAAAAGCAACCAAGGCATTGTGTCTAATAATGAGCCTGACACAGAAAAATACTGGCAATGTAATTTGACTATCAATCACTGTCATCTCTGGAGCATGTGAAGCTTATGGCAGCTGCAAGAACAGCTGTAACCCAGGTCTATTGTTCTTGTGACCATCCCATGTATTTCTGAAGCCTATTAATGGCATTTTTAGGGCTGAAACTGGATGGTAGTAATATAAATCTGAATATTCTAAATGACACTGGCTCATTAGGCAGTGCTTTCTACAATAATATCTAATTTTTGAGAGTTCACTTGGCAAAAGAAAAGACATTTGAAATGGGACAAGTGTTACAGCTTTACAAATGCGAGCAGCGTTTTCCCATTTAGCACAAAGCGAGAGGCAAACACTCAACAGATGTATCTAATTGCTCCTTCTACTCAGTGTACTTTATTCCTTCCAAATGCCTGAGGGAAGACTTTGCCTTTCTGCGAGGGTGAGGCAAACAGCATCATGCCTGGCATCAGGGCCTCTATGGATCCAGATGGACAGGTGTATTCCACAGCAAGAAAAGGAAGGTGTATAGTTGTCTGCCTACTTCCTTGCTTCCACTAACAACAATATGTAATGAACAAGCTGGCTGTGATGTCTGTTGTATATCTTAGTCTTGTGCTCCCACAGTTTCTGTGTTTAGGATCCACCTTCTTCCTGCTTGAATTTTTCTGTTTATGACTGTTTTAACAGTTTTGCACCCTGTAGATTTTGAAGTCTTCAGAAGAAGAGTTGTATGTTTCCAAGGCACGTGAGCACGAGACTAGTGATATGGTGCATACTTAATGAGACAAATAAGCATTGGAGACTTCTGAGAAGGAAGGTTCCTGGAGAAAAAATGATGAATTTCAGCTCCTGGGTTACTAACTGTATTCCCACATAAGCTTCATAGTCTCAGGTGGCTTAGCCCTGCTTTGCCTCTTTGCTCTTGGTTAAGTGAATTGGAGATATTTAATACACTTTTAGCATCTCTTCTTTCATGTGCAAGCAACTGCTAAAGCTTCTATAGGGTTTTTTTGTGCTGCCTTTTGAACATGGGCCTTCATTGGCACTACTCATAGGCTTCCAAGTTCTAGTCATTTTGATGCAAAGTTCGAGTGGATTTGCTGAATGTCTTTTTCTTGGCAGCTGTGGGAGTATTGAGCCATATGGAGCTCTGCTGAAAGCTGAGACAAGCTCAAGACTTGTAGTGATGTTTCAAAAAAGCCCTAACACAGCTTCTATTTCTATTAGGGACTTGGAGGGAATCCTCTAACTAGTTTCACATACGCCACTGAATCTCAAAGATAAATGACAGTTGTGGTGGAGAACTAGATTTAAAGATATGTTAGAGACTATTTCCTCCGGTCAAACATTGCTTCAACTCTTTCTATGGCTCTCACGTTGTGTATTTAAGTGCATTCAGTCTTCACTGTCTGAATTCATCAACGGCAATGATTTGCTTCAGGTAATCATGCAGAGTGGAGAGCATTGGGTAACAGTGCTTTTCACAAATGTATTTCCTCTTGTTAAGTATTCCTAGCTCAGAAAATTTTGAGAACCTGCTGGATATCAAAGGCTCTTTCCTGGCTCATAGCTCCTTTCATGTTTATCTCTTCCACCACGCTGTTCTCTGCGATACCGAACTGCTCTGTTACACAATACCATTCAGCCTGGGCTGAGAGCAAAACTCTGCTGATGTTATAAGCATTGAAGGAGTTCAACAAGGAGGTGTTTGAAACTGGTAAAGAAGGTAGCAGTGCTTTGGGATTCTCTGTCATTAACCCATTGATGCCTCCTGCTGCATCATTTTCTGCGATAGAATCTTTCTGCAAACTCAGCCAGATGAATGGTGTATCTGATTTATGCAGACAAAGTGAGAGAAGGACTATTATTTAGTACCTGCGTCTGCAGAAAGATACCAGTAAGCAAGTCATTCAGGTCAGCTCACCCGTGGGACAATGCTATGCATATGATTGCACACTTCCCACTAACAAGATTACTTCTATTGAGTAACGTTTGTGTTTTATTTTATATCAAACCAACAATTGTCATGTGTCCTCTAGTGTTGTGGATATTAAAATGCAGCATAAATTTTTGGTCTTCTGTAGTGATTCCAGCCTATGAAATAATTCTGAGTAGGATTCAGAGTTCTGGGTTACTACTCAGGCTTCTAAATTCGGAATTTCATTTTGAGCAGGCATACGAATTTTTAAGGGGGTAGTTTTCAAAACAGAGATATTTAACTTCAAATGACAGCCACCAAGTAACTCTAGTAAAGACCTAATAATGCCTGAAAATACATATGTATACTATATCTAATAGAGAGAAGTAGCATATGCATAGAATCATAGAATAGTTAGGGTTGGAAAGGACCTTAAGATCATCCTGTTCCAACTCCCTGCCATGTGCAGGAACACCTCACACTAGACCATGTTGCCCAAGGTTCTGTCCAACCTTGCTTTGAACCCTGCCAGGGATGGGGCAGCCACAGCTGCTTTGGGCACCCTGTGCCAGTGCCTCAGCACCCTCACAGTAAAGAACTTCCTCCTTATATCCAAGGTGAACTTCCCCTGTTTCAGTTTAAACACATCACCCCTTGTCCTATTGCTTACAGTCCATGATGAAGAGTCCCTCTCCATGATACAGCTTAGCTGAGCAGCTGGTCTAGACAAGAGTAACTCTGAAGATGACATGAGAGTAGCTGTGGTTGGCTTTAGTACTTGTAAGGATGGTTAGTCCTCTGGGGTGTGGAATGTTAATAGAAATAGAAATGGAATGGAATAGAATTAACAATGTGGAGGAGTTGATATATACATTGTAATCATTGAATAGTACTTGAACAGGAGTGTAAGTGGATTAGTGTGTAATGTGGTGTAAGGTGCTTCCACCTATATGAATTACTATAGGTTGTTGGAAGGGAATTCATAAGGCAGTGCATAGAAGACTATAAATGTGCTTCAGGACTGGAAGAGTTAAAGTGGAGTCATCTGTGAGTCCCAGCAACTCTCCAAATCCGTGAAGGAATTAAAAAACACATAAAGAAGATCTAATTCTGTCATATTTTAGGTCTTAAGTAACATGGAACTGTAAGAGAATCCCCTCCCTTGACGTACTGCTCATGCTGCTGGGGATGCCGCCCAGCAGACAGTTGGTTTCTGGGCGGCAAGTACGTACTGCTGGGTCTTGGTGAGCTTCTCATTGACCAACACCCTGCAAGTCCTTCTCCTCTGGGCTGCTGTCAATCCAGTCTCCCCCAGCCTGTATTTGTGCTTGGGATTGTCTGACTCTGGTGCAGGACCTTGCCCTTGGTCTTGTTGCACTAATCCATTGCAAGCTCTAATTTCACCCATCGCAATAGCTCTTCAGTCCCTAGGGCTGTAATTGTTGTGAGGCATTCACGTCTTGTTCCTCATCATTTCTGCTCTGATTTCTGCTCCAAGTTTGGGTGGACAGTACAGAACTCTTACAGAAGCAAAAGTACAATGTCAAATGAATGTTTTCTGTCAATGAAACAGGCTACTCCTACCCAAGGGTGCTGAACCAGCCCCACGCATGTTCATGGTGTGTCTGCAGTGTAGTCCAGAAATGGTGCACTCGAGTTCATTCCGTCAGCCACCTTTCAGTTTAATTTCACCCTGAACTTGAGAATAATAAAGATTTTACAGATTAATTATACACATTAATTAAAAATAATGCACATTGTTAATTTTCATCAAGTGATCATAAGTGGAATTGTAAAACAATACAGTCTCTATTTGCCAAGCTGTTTTACCTAGGTTAAGTCTTTGGTTTATTCACCTAAAACCCCTCTAAAACTAGTTCATGCCCAAACACATTCAAAACACTTAAAAATTGACTTTAATGAAACAATTTTACTTCTTAATCAATGGCTATTGCTGAATTTTCAGATTGTTTAGTCACTTATTTCTTCTTGATTAAAATATAACCTGATTAAAGCTGAACTGAAAGGCTTTGGCTGCCCAAGAACTGACATTGCAAGTAGTCTTTCAGCTTCCCAAAGTGCCTTTAGGAGATCTGCTCCTTCAGATTTTTAACTTTATTCCCCACGGTATGGGTTTAAACTGAAACAGAGGAAGTTCAGCTTGGATATAAGGAAGAAGTTCTTCCCTGTGAGGGTGGTGAGGCACTGGAACAGGTTGCCCAAAGAAGCTGTGGCTGCCCCATCCCTGGCAGGGTTCAAGGTCAGGTTAGACAGAGCCTTGGGCGACATGGTCTAGCGTGAGGTGTTCTTGCGCATGACAGGGAGTTGGAACAGGATGATCTTAAGGTCCTTTCCAACCCAAACCATTCTGTGATTCTGATTCTATGGTAGCTTGATTATAGGATACCAATGTCCACAAATGTCCATGTCTTTTCTCCTGCACATGCTCTCCTACTCCCTTTCAAAAACCACCAAGTGGAGCAATTATTCAGCAAGGCACAGAACTTAAAAATATTTACATTTCATGCAAATATTAGGAATAGAAAATGTGTATTCTGCTTCTACCACTAGAGAATTCCACGGCTCTGACCCTGCCAAAATCTGCATAGCTTATTTCACCGGCTCAGCTTTGCCTGGTGAAGTAGTGAGGATCACCTGGAGTGCATTAACTTGAAGCATGCATGTACATTAAAACCTCCAAACCTTTGGATTTTATTGCTAATGTGTAATTTACTCTGATTTTACGGTGGTGATTTTACAGCAGAATTTACAGTGATGTCAAGGAGATGATATGAAGACTCTTTACTGGAGGAACGTATAGGTCAGTGAATAGAAGCTGAATCCAGATAAACATGAATTGGGTATCAGGTATGAGAACTATTGGATTCTGTGTGGCTGTAACTGGTTGGTGTATATGGTCTCTGCTACACTGGAGATCAGGCAGGTCTAAAGGTGTGCTGCCCTTCGTAGAATAACTAAATAATGTCTCTTTAACAGAAGATGTTTGGGAATGTTTCTCTTGGCAATTGCGCTCTGTGTTGCAAACCAATATGTTAAAATATCTGGTTCATCTTCCTGGTTTTAGGGAAGGATTTTAATTTCACTTGGTTGATGACTTTCTTTATAAAAAGAGTAATTTGTGCCAATATTACGAGAATATTATTAAGACAAATTAGATTTACAACATTTCCAATTATTGAACTTTACTAGATGAATAAAGCAGCAGGGAATTATGTTCCAGCATCTGCCTTCCGACAAATCTGCATAAAAACTTACTGAACTGATCCTCTCTGCGAATCTGCTCTGTTTTGCTGTACCTTAGAGTAATGTCGGGTCAAGCCCCGGTTCTACCAGCAGTTCCAGTCTCCACCTGACCTTTTTCAGGATCTTGAAAGTGTTTGGGGATGGTAGTTATTTTGGATAAAGGGACCCAACTTTATGGACCTAGTGAAGCTCTGATAGAATACGTTATCTGAGAATCTGCACCCTTCTATTTGAATATGGTGGTGCTGTTTAAGTCTGTTTGAACAGCAAGGCTCTTGCCCATCATAAGGAAAGCTTGCTTCACTCAGCTTTTCTTGTCACATGCAGGGAAATCAGTGAAATTCCACCTCCTGTGGGAGGAAAACTCGGGCTGCTAGTTCTGACTGGGCAGAGTGGTGTCGCTAATCACAGCTCCGGACTTCAAGCATGAACCCATCTATGCCAGGAGTAGTAGTGAGCTCATTTCCTTCCTTTGTCCATGCTGAATGGAGACTTCCTGATCTTTCAGCTGGCAGCATAGTTGTGTTTGTAGGGCCACTCGGAAAGGGTGTGGAGAATATCTTGGGAGCTCTGCAACCCTTGATTAAAATCTCTGATGGCTGGATAAGAGGATGAATGTCGAGATGCTGCAAAAGAGTGTCTGCTGAAGTGTGGTGCGGCATGTTTTGTGTCAGCCATACAAATGAGCTTGTGGGCTGTCCATTTTGGTGGGAGAGAGGTGTCAGTGCTCCTTACCTGACTGTTGTGTCTGCCTGTTCCAGGCCATTGTCCCATGCAATGCAGCACTTGGTGCAGAGCCTGTGTCAGGGGGATATCATTGCCATTAAAAAGCAAATAACTGAGTTATCTGACCAGGCTTTTTATCGGGGGAGTTTGGGTTTGTTCTGTGTTTTGTGGGGTCTGACAGTCACTTTATATAGCTTTCTAAAAGCCAGTGGAGTACCGATCTGTTGTTGGTATATTCCATCCCCACGGGACCATTCCTGCCTATAAAATTAATGCTTTTAGGAGGTAATGTGTCATCGAGGAATGCTTTGGTGTTGCATCCTGTGGGCTCAGTGCAGTTTCTACTCTCCAGCAGCACTGGCCTTCAGCTACAAGAATAGTGTGTGAATTGTTGATTTTTAACATTTTTGGGGAAGGCTGAATTTAAAATATTAGGTAAAGTGGGAAATGAAAAAAAAATGGAATCCTGAAATGGACATTTCCATTTAAATCTGAGGAGAAACCTAGGAAAGAAATGAACAAGCCAGATTGCAGTATCATGTACAAAACTTTGTAGCTCTCCTTCTCTATAATTTATGTATTTATTTTCCCTTATTTTTGGCCTAATCTAACTCTTGGCTCATATTTTCCATAATGTGGGAGACCTGGATTGAGCTCCTGCTTCTGTCTGCGGGCATGTCAACCAATGTCTATCTCCCAGCCATCAAGGAAGCAGTTTAGCTGACAGACTATTTTCTCTTGTTAATGCTGTTCCACTTTGTATAAGCCACGGAGAGCCCTGGGACTAGGATGCTGTCTTGGCAGACTGCAGCTTCATTAGGGGTTTGAATTTGACCACTTTGGTGTTGGAAAGTGCCTTTTCGGGGTGTGGGGGAAGGTACTGGCATTTCATTTCCCTCATGCCCAACTTCATTACTCTGCGTCAGTGTTACTGGAATCCTTACTTCAAAGGCAAAGGTAGGTACTGGATTTGACCACGTTATTGTGGCGCCCATCAGCAACAAAGAACTTGATTGAACTTTGCCTGTTTCAGCTGTGGTGAAACACTGCCTGAAACTTTACCTGTGTGGATGATATCTGCCTGGCTTGCTTCCAGGAAAACACAGCTCCTGTAGGTGTATTCACTGTGCACAGTGTGATCCTTTGGAGACAGCTCATGAAAAAAGGAGCATGCAAACATAAAGGCAGGTGACTGTTAGTCCAGTAATGATTTTGAAGTGCTCCAGGTCCCTCTAGGACAGTGTGTAAGTGTTCAGGGACTGATGTCTCTGTAGTATCTGAAATTCATGGCTCTTTTGTGTTTGTTCTGAAGTAGCCACCAGCTGGTGTACAAGAGCGGAACATCTTGTCCCTGCTCCTTGGAAGCTGAGCTCCAAACTAAAAAGGTCCTTATGTTCCAGAGGCCTTAGCTCCTGCTCGGATACCTGCTGAAGGAGGAGAGATTCCTGAAGTGCTTGGTGCCTACCAATGTCTTACCAATTTGGTTTTGTCCTGTCTTGGAGTTGCTGCTCCGGCCTTTTCTCCAGTCTCCACCATTGTCACCTTCATTGTCATTCACTGCTGCTTCCAGCTGCAGATCCGAAATGTGCCATAAGGGACAGCAGCGGAGTCTGGGCTTGAGCAGCTTCCTCAATGCCCCTATGCTTTTTTTCACTGTGCTTGCTAGGGTGAATCTTGCCTCAAAACCAGAACAGCCAAACACCTTTGAGAATCAACACCCAGCAAGTACTGGGGGAATTCTGTGGCTTTTACTTTGCTCCTTTCATTTATGAAGACTTGATAGGAAATGACTGCACAGCTTCCATCCATAAACCCTGGGTGTGCTATTTCTCCAGCCCCTTCATTTCACTTTAACTGTGCCACAGTGGGTTGCAGCCCTCATTGCAAGTAAGTGCACAACCGTTATTAAGCAGCTCTGTCAGCGTGATTTAGTCTGTATGTGTCAGGGTGACTTTCTTGAGTGGGAAATGGTTGTCATGTCCATGTCTTACCCCCCCCCCCCCCCCCGAATAATTTTCTCTGACACGTCTCTAACTTTCCAATGGGAACAACTGTACATATTGTTTCTGGAGACTGTTTTTAACAGGGTTGAAAGCATTTTTTAAAGGGGTTGAACCATAACCTTTTGCACAAGGGCAGGCAAAACAATCACTGCTTGGCCTTTTTCCAGGCAAGCATTTGAGCCCTTCTCTATGACTGCTTTTGATCACAGGGCACTTATGCTGCTTTTGGGAACATGGACCTGAAAGCAAACCCCCTGTATCCAAGTAAGTGTCACACTTTCAAGGATGCATAAATGCTTTTGGTCCTCTGTAAGTCAAATATAGCTGTTTCAAGTCTCATATTCTCCCCAAAAATTGTGCTTTTGAGGAAAAGTTGCTCTAGAGGAGGGGAAATAGGCCCCAAAAATGACCAGGAAAAAGGCTTTCAGGAAGGATTAGGTTTGCAACCAGTTCTGTCCTTCAGACACCTTTTTCTTCATTTGCATCTTCAATTCATAGTTGAGAATGAAGACAGAGTTCTCTTCTTGTGTGCTATTTTACACCATTATATTATTATATAATATATTATATTTTTTGCTTGCTTCTCTTTCTTCTTTTTTTCTGATGGAGATCCATGCTTCAGCTGCTTGGAAGAATCTTGCTCTACTGTAGATGTTCATTTCATACGCTCTTTACTTGCAATAGAGTCTGAAATTTCCTTTGGGCAGCACATATCTGTTTCAATCCATCTTGGCAGTGAACATTTCATTCTGAGGTGAGTCTGTTCCAGCAGCATCACACAGAAATCACTGTTGTGTTCTTTGGTGGAGTACTATAATTGTCAGACACTACAAAAGTAGACATCATTCAACACATCTGTGTCATATATTCTAATTGTTTGAATGTCTTGTGGTATCTTGAATAAGGCAATAAACTAAACAACCAGTCTGTGATTTACCAGACTCTAAACCCAACTGTATCTCCTCTGTTAATGAGCCTCTCCTGAAATGCATGATCTCAGTGTGTGACACAGTGCTGACAGACTGCTACCCTTTGTGGAGCTAATGAGCTCTGTGTAGGTACTGCTATCCTAAGTCATTAACACAGGTTTACACAGACATAAGCATTGCACAACTGATAACTTGAATTTTTAAAGACTTAAAGGTGGAGTGAAGAATATGACAAATATTTTAGTCTTTCTGCTTGCTTGCAGCGTTCCTGCTAGTCTAGAGAAAGAAATCAGTTCCTCGCTGTTCTGTTCTTGCTGTTGCTTATGGGCCAGAGTTACTGTAGATGTCTTCCCCTCACCAATGCTCCCAGAAGGGGAGTTCCTGAAGATATAATTTCTGGGAGTTCATGTCAGAATTTGGAGTTCTTGGAAGACTGTTTTTCCTTGGGGTGAAGCTTTTGGGAATAACTCATCAAACCAAGGTATATTTTGAATACATAAAGGCAGGTGCAGCTGAAGGCAAAGTCACATTTGCCTGTACTTAGAGGTCTTCTATTACAAACATGCTTTCAGGTTGTGTTCATTCACCTGCAGCTTTAACAAAGAATCCCAGCGCCAACGCTTGCTATCGTATGTGCAGTTTGCACATGTTAGAGATTATAATAGTTCAAAGGGCTCAAAATCTTCATAGGATCACTTCTGATTTAGTTATGACATGACAGCCGGATGATGGATGACTTAAGGAGCTGCTAGAAAATGGCTTGTCCATTGCTGTTAATGTGAGCCATCTCCTTGATGTTCCTTCAGCCTCTGACAGAACAGTGGTTTTGAAACACATCTATGCTGGCCCTGCAGCTGTGTCCTGATTCAGTGCCTTTTTGGTGCATTTCTTATTTGTGCACATACTAAGTGTACAAAACCTTGGCTGTGCAGTGTGACATATTACATTAGTGTGAGTTATGCATGCAAAGGGAAGAGCAGAGTCTGTGAAGTGATGATAATAAATTGGGAAGGTATAGGGCGATGATGGGTACACCACTCTAGGGAAGTGTTCTGGCTTCAATGTTGCAACAGATACACTGTGCTATGTTTCAGGAAAAAGAGCTGATGGCTTGGGTACTGCCTTAATTGGAAGAGGTAGAAGCTGTTGCAGAACTGCTGAAGTGTAGAAAAGCATCTATACAGAAAGTTTGACTTAAAGGTCTGTAGAAAAGGGTTGCAGCATTTTACTGGGACTTAAATCAGCTTCTTTACTGAATATGAGTAAGTGCCTACCTCAATCCGGCAGCTTGAAAAACCTGCAGGAGCAGGGAGGAGAGTCACCAGCACAATAGTGATCATTCTGAAGCTGTTAAGATCTAGGTAACCTTCAGCCACTTACTTTTCTTTGGCTGTGAAAATCCTAGGGTGACAGGAAGTCTTCATATCCCACCAAGAAGTGTTTGAATAGGATACTTCTGAATGCAACAAAAGGAGGTCCCTATTGAGCTAAATATTGACGTGAGGAGCCAGTTGCAAGGAAGGAGGAAAATGTTTTCTTTTGCATGAAGTTTCAACTCTGAATTCTACTGTACTCACCTGATATTTGGAGAGGCAAAAGGCACGTGTGCTAACAAGATGCCAAAAGGCACAACTGAAAGCTCAGGATGTTCTTGTTTTGTACTTGATAGTGCAGGGAAAGGATAATGCAAAATTAAGAGCTGTGCTGTAGACAAGAGGAACAAGACAGCTTATCAGTAGCTGTCAGGAGCACTGGTAAGAGAGGCATTCATTTCTTCAGCTGAATTCCTGATGAGGCTGTGGCTGCCATCCCTGTTCAAGGGCAGGCAACCGAGAAGAGCAAGTTCTCCTCTCTGATAATGACAGGTGAGAGACATGCTAGCATGGAAAATATCACTGTTGGGAATCAGCAATGTGATCAGAAAACCAGACCCTGTTGCTAAAAATAATGTATAGAATGCATCATTTGCAATATAGAGCATGGAAAGCCTTTGCGAGGCATTCCACCTGTTGCATCCCTGTTCTCTGCTGGCATACTGCGTTGTCTGTGTGGCACCTGCTTTCTGGTAACAACCACTGTAGTTGTGGGGGAAATGCGAAGAGCACCTTGCTGAATCTGCAGAGACAGGCTGGTTTAAGAGTTTCTTTCTCTCTTGAAAAGCAAGTAGTGGACAAACTGATTTACGAGTTGTGGAACTTCTGTATATGAGGTAAGATGGGTTTTTCTTCTCTATAGGATTAGTTGATGAGGGTTTAGGGCACTTGGGACATAGGCTATGAACTGATAATATTGCTTTTATTCATGTGCATGCTTACATATTATTTATTGCTAACCCAGTTGCTTCTATGGCTTGTTACTGTAGATGTGTCTTAGGGCTCAAAAGAGCTGTATGGGACAGTAGTCTGTGTTCTAAGTCACACGCAGGCATTTTGACTACTGCCTATCTTCCCTTTAAACTGCTGGGGCTGTTTAAGCAGAACTAGACATCTGCAATGACATGTTTTCAAAGCCCAGCACTTCCCACTGCAGAGCTGAGCCATTGCACTGTTGTAGCAAAAAATGGCAGGTAGCAGAGAATGTAAGAATCCCTCTTTCCTGCCCCCTTTCCCAAAATCTCTGCCTGCTGCAGCAGAACAAGCTATCACTTTGGTGGTTTTAAACATCTGAAGCACTCCTTTGAGTGGTCCTTCAAAGAAGTGAGAGATGAGCAGTGTTCCTTTCTTATGGCATAAAATGTCCCAAAAGCTACAATTGTATAAAAAGCAGGAAATCAAACATGCAACCTGGGAATAATTGAGCCCTCAATTGTTTAAAGTATAAATTGGAATCAAGTGGCTGCATGCTGCAGCTGGTTATTTTTAGATGGCTTTGATGGTTTGATGATTTAAAGTCCTATCACTGCCTCTAGTATTTATCACAGCAATGTATTTCAATTTGAGCAGAAACTGCAGTCCTCCAGAGTTTGTTCTTTCTTATGTCATTTAGAAGATGACTGGCAAGACAAGAGCTGCCCATACTTTCAGTCTTGTGCAGCACTGTGTGTAATATCAGTAGTACTTTTGGGTAAATTCCTCACCATACTGGCTTCTACCTGTTTCAATATACTTGTGAGAGCAGAATACCTTCCAGTGATGTGATAGTAAATGCAGTAAGGTTGCTTAAACTACATGCAGAATCTAAGCTGCAAGAAGATGTAATGAAAAGGTAGGGAAGGAAAACCAATCAGAGCATTGAAGAACTCTTGAAGTTATAAGAAGATGTGCCAGACCTTCAGTGGTAATATCAGCTCTCATGATAATAAGCGCAGGGTGACATGGAAGGTGACAGGGATGATTTAGTATGATCAAGCCACAGACTAGAGAGCAGTAAATCACCAGTTAAGCCGGCAGCTCAGCTAGGCAGTGGAGTCAGAAAAGAGATGTCATCAGTAGGAAGCCAGGCCCAAGAATAATGCTGTCAGCAGGCCTCACTTTGCTGAGATTTATGAAGAGCAAGAACTGTTAGTATGAGCTGATTGCCTGAGGGTACAGGAGTTACCCATTAAAGTCCTTAGGTCTTTGAAAGGTGCTTTTCAGGGCACATTCAGGTTTCCTTTCTATATGAACAGTAAAAATAGCCTAACAGATTCCAACTCCAAGTGTCATGACTTGAGAATCAATACTAAGATTCTTATTACAATTATAATACTGTTTTACTTATTCCTGTGTTTAAGCCATGAAGATATGCTCTGAATAGATTTTCAAGCACTCTCCACTTCAGTAGCTTGAAGCTAAACCTTGTTTCAAGGTAGTTTATTCTTATTGGAATCCTGACTTCAGAAGCCTGAACTTCCTGCGTACCACCAGGTACTGTGTTAGCCACTGTAGATCTGTTAGTACTGGCAACACTCTTTTGTTCTTTTTTTCCCTGTTTATCTTGGGAAGGTGTACCCTGGAGAAATGGGTAAGATTTTGTTTTCATTTCGTGTGCAGAGGGAGAAAAGGAATAAGTGAATTGCTGGTATGGATTGTCTCTCTGGCTGGAGGTCCTTGCACCATGCCCTCAGTAAACTAATGACTTCTGGACTGGAAGGTAGGGAAAGAGGTAGTTTTATTTTACTGATGTGGGGTTTTTTCTCAGATCAGTTTGGCAGACCCTTGGGAATGGGCTGCTTCTCCAATACAGGGTGTGATTTGCCTTTGAGCCCAGTTGAGTGTGTCTCATCAAGTCAGTTTCTTGTCTTGGGCACTGGTGGAGTTTTGGTCTCTGTCACAGCCTGCTGTGGAAAATCAGTGCTGATTTTCTTGAGGACTAACATGCTTTGATCTAACCACAGTTGTGGCATTTAACATGAGTTATCTGGGTGTAACTTAGTCTCCTGTGATACTTTGAGGATCTGCTGGCAAATGTTAATGTGTCTTTCTAGCAGTAGGCTTCACAAAAATCCCTTCAACTATTACACTGGAATAATGATGTCACTTGAAATAGCCATTCAAGCTTACAGTATTTTTCCTCTTGCAGGGCTGTCATGGATAGCTCCTTTTTTCCTGAGCTGCCATCCTAAGGATAGCCTTTTCCATTTGCAGACTCAAGCTACCACTACTCCAACATGGCTATTTTGTCATTAATATCTGCTGAAGCTGATGTTCCAGCTAGGGACCAGCTACTCCAATTTTTCCTTTTATATATTATGGCAACTAAGCAGTTGACTTCTGCTGCGTGCTTAATGTGAGACATTCTTATTTGACTGCTTTCACTTGGTTGAAGTTGGTACAAGGGAAGAGTTGTGCTGCGTCAGTGTTAAAGTTCAGGAAGTAAATATCTAAGGAAGCATTTATCAGAGGACTTTATTATTGGATTCTACATAGGCTGCAAAACTAGGAAAAATTCCAAGACTAGAAGGGATCATTTTAGGTTCCATGACTAAACTCTGCAATCAGGTATGCTACTATCTGTGTTATCAGTAGGACTTGTAGGAGAAGGATGGAAGACCAATTATTATTACTGTAAGCTTTTTGGCTGCAGATGGCTAGACTGAAGTTTAGGCTTAGTGTAGGCCAATGGCTTGGGCCTAGTTTTTTAGTGTTCAGGAAACCAGGAATTCTTTATTACTATTACGAGTGGGAGCAAGCAGGTGGGAAGAGACCAGATTTCCAGGTTTTGCTCTGCGTCCCTGAAGGATGTGGAGGAGAAAGTTGGGGGTTTGATTTACCAAACCCAGAGGTGGAGAGCATTTTGTATTCAGGAATCTTCTGTAGCTTGCTGTCTTAAAGTCTACTCAGCAGCATCCTTGAATTGCTTTAGCCTAATGGCAAGAACACTCTTGTTGAGGGGTGCCTTGAGCAAACAGCTTTCTCAAGTGCTTTCCACACTCAGAGGTCTGCTATAACAGATGCAGTCTGGCCTTCTGTTCTCTTTTTCACATCAAATAGGAAGCTGACATTAAATGAAATAACTCTTTTCAGTTAAAGGGAAGAAAGACAAAACTTAATGTGATATAATGTTTGATGAATAAAGTTGAATATATATATGTAGAACACTTGATAGGAAATATTTAAGCTTTTTTCATCATGCTGAGAAGCTCAGTTTGGATTTTATATCTCAAAGCTTTTTGAGTTTTGCTATTTAGTGAAGGACTGTGAATTCTCTTGAAAGGACAGAAAAAATGTTCATGCTCTAACTTAGTATGTTCACAAATGCAATTAAAGGAGAAAATGATGGAACATAAATGTTGCATGAGAAATAGAAAAAAAAGTAGGCTTGATGCATGAGGAGATAAAACAGTTTATTGTCTCACTAGTCCAAATTCCCTTCTCAATAGAATTCTAATATCTGCCATGCAAATCTGATTGAGTCATGGCCTAATTATTTCACTTCTGCCACTGTTTGTTTCTTTAAGGTCAGAATTTATTAAAGAAGATTATTCTTTTAATTACCATGTGCATTCCTAGAGCTTATCGGGAGGCAAACATGCTCTTTGCCCACAAGTGGTGTTCAAGCATCTGCAGTGCATGTTCAAGCCAACATAAACAGGTTGTGGATTGGGTTATTTCGTACCCTGCCACACCAGATGATGTGCTTGCAGATAGCAGTGTGAATGGTGTTGACTCTGTTGCTAAGGTCATGATTTGTGTGACATCAGTGTAGTGTTGCTAAGCAACAGTTAGCAACTTGCATCCCACATTTCATTCCTTTGATTTTTGTGGTTTGCATCAATCCTGACAGACTCGTGCTCCAAACCTGGGAACGCTGGTTAGCCATTGTGCATGTTCCTCATAGGAGGTCACCAGAAGCAGGCAAACCCATTTGGCCCTACCCTCTGGAATGTGGTGGACTTTGGCAAAGCTTTCTGAGCTGGTCAAGCAGATATGCCAGTACAGACTGTAGGGACAAGAAACAGAAAATACAGTGGTATGGAAGCAGAAGATGGAGAGGTGACACCAAAAAGTAAAGAGGGCCACAGTATTCTCTGTTGGATAACGTGCCAGCCAGTCTCACACATCCCTATTTTAAAACCTGGTATTTATTTGAAGTTTTGTGCTATTTTTCCTCCTCTACACAAATGGAAGGTTAAAACTGTACCTCAAATTGTTCCGCACATAAGCGGAAAACGAGATTCATGTCTGTGTGCCCTACATTTTCCATTCAGCTTTGTTCTGAGTTGTGTTTTCTTCAATATTCATTCTTTCTCTGTTTACTTCCACATGAGTATTAGGCAGCAGTTTATAAATGTTAATTAAACTTTACTGTTCACCAGTGGGTAAGAATTACTCTTGCTTAATAGGCGGGGAACACAAGGTGGAAATGGATTAGTAGAACCTGTGCAGGTGAGGGACCAGAAAGCAGAATACAGTTGTCCTGAATTTTCTGGGTTTTGGATTACCCCTGGCAAGGCCAGGAGCACATTAGAATCTGCTCCCCTTAGTGCCAGAGGTCTGCTTGATCAGAGCCGTATAACATTAACGCCTGGGCAGAACAGCAAAGTCTAACCAACTCCAGTGAGGGCAACCTCCCTCTCCCAGCTGAAGCCCCAAATCCCTAATTAATCTGCCATGTGCTGCTATGTTAATTCCAAGCATGTACGGGTGTGCTTGTCTATCACTGATAAACATGACAGGCAACAACTTCTTCTCCACAGATACCCAGTCTAATACAGCAATAGTGTGCTGTTAGCTCTGTAGGGTGTGTACTGCAACAAGATGCATCAGTGTTGTGAGATGTTAGCCAGGCTATTTGTTATGCGTCCACAATGCCTCAGGATTGGTGTGAAGTCATCACTAACCAGATCTCACCTTGCTTCTTCAGCTAAGCCGTTCAAGCCTCCAGCCTTCTCTTGTTACACCCCACAGGAGCACTATCAGTCGAAGTTTTCATAGATGAGGACTGCAGAATGCAGTTTGTGAGAGCTATCCATCTTGAACTATTACTGGCGTGGATTTTTTCTCACACTGTAGACCTGCTGTGCAGTAGATGGTTCACCAGTAAGGAACATGAACCTTATTTTGCAAAGGAGTACTCTGCATGCATTTTTGGTAGCAATATAGCACATAAAAAACATTCTTTGTAGGCATGAATTTGTTTTTTGCTCCCATTTGGAGACAAGCAGTATGCATTTACATGCAGCACGAGTATACGCAAAGTGGTTTCCTTCTCTGTTACCAAAAAGTGGGCACTGCAGCACTACTACTGCATCACTCCATAGCTCACTTAGCTAGTGAAAAATGATGCTGTGGCTTTTTGTAGCTTTATTAGTTTAGCAGTTTCCTTCAAGAAACAGATGCTGTGGTGACACGTCTTTCTTATCAAAGCAAAGCAGGATTTATCAGTCAGCTGGAATATAGTATTTGGTTCTTAGGTTACAATGACTTATTCCAAGGTGATGTTAAGATCTAGTGGGGCAATATAATCCTCTTTTCTTGCCTTCTGCTTATCCCTCTCTCATAGAAGATTGCTCATGATTGTTCCATCTTGGCTGCAAGCAGATGTCTTGCTCTTTTCACATATTCTGCTTTCTCAGTTGAAGTTTAATTCTTGGTCTTTTTCTCCTGAAATGCCTCCATACTTTGTCTGTTGACAAGCATACATTCATGTCATCCCAGGATTGACTACTGCACACGGCTTTGATTGTGTTGCTTTGCAGGGTGTTAAGTTCAGTCTTTACAGCTAATAATATAAAAGAGGACGCAGGTAGAATTAAATTGTCTAGGTTTCATAAAGTGTGTTTGCACAAATACCTGAAAGGTCACAGTGGGGATCCTGGGGAAGCAGAAGGGGGGAAGGGAAGAGTCAGGTGAAGCGTAGGGGACAAAACAGTCTGTGGCTCAGTCCAGAATGCTTGCACAGCAGTTTTGTTTTCCTTTGAGAAGCACCATCAAGACCTTTTAAATGGCAAAAGGAGTCTTGCCATGAACTTTGTAGACATTAAGGAGTTTTGACAGTGTCTGCTGCCATTAATGCTGTGACATTGTGATAAGTCAGGGAAAGGTTTTCACCAGGGTTGTGTATCAAGGAGCATCTTTCACAGCTAGCACATGTTCGATCTGTATTTACATTATATGCATTATCTCACTTCTGTTTTGGCATTGCCATTGACTTCATATGAGGAAAAGTACATCCGGTCTGTACTTTGCATGACTCTGCTGAGGGTTACTGGAAGCCAGATTTATAGTATAAGATGGCTGTTAATGCCACAACTTAAACAATATGCGGTGAGCAGCAAAATTATTTAGCACTTGAAAATAATAAATCTAATCAGAGCTCTAAAGCCTCAACTGTAGCAGTACTTTACAAGGTAAAGCCATACAAGAAGCCAATGGAATTAATGTATGCGATTGACAAAACTATTCAGCAGCTACAATAGACTCTGGTCATTGAAAATCTGCAGTTTAAAGGCCAGCTCAACTTTACTGTTCCCTGACAGCAGCTCCTGTGCATTTCTACCTTAATAAGCTAAGAATTCATCAAAGACAGAGGCAGACATCTGAACACCTTGGGAAGTTATTGCTTCAGGAAAATTTTGAAGATTAGAGGAAATAAATTTCTTCTATATGCCAGGACTTGTCAGAGTCCAAAGCTATCCAGAAAACAGATGGAAATAGCCTGAGACATGTTTGGAATGATGTGGACTTTGGAAGACCATGTAAAAGTAATTGATTGAAAGAATCTATCCATTGAATAGCACTAAAAGCAGAAAAAGAATCACTGCACTGGTACAGCATGCCTAGGAGTGAGGAACACATTGAGGTTTTTGTGGAACACCTCAGCCCACTGGGCTTCCTGCAGTAGTCCCAAAGGAACTGGCATAAATGAGATGTCGTTGTTTTCCTGGCTTTATAAGCAGAGTAGAGGAGAAACTTGTTTTGGTGGCTCCCGGTGGCACTGGTGCATTACATGCCCCTCTTCTCTTTAGTAGGAAAAGAAGAGTTTTGTTTTACAAGAAGAGAGTTAATTGTTTTGGCTGTTAGGAAGTTCAGCAAGCATTCTCAACTTGCATTTAACTTTGAAGACTTCTTCAGTCTTAAAGAAAGCTTTTGCTTTCATGTGAACACAATGAGTGTTTTTCTTCATCCCAATGTTATTGGTCTAAACCCAACCAAAACTGTACCTCTCCCTAAAAATCCTTAATTTCTTTAAATCCTTAAATCATGATGGATGAAACAACTTTTATTATGACAGCACTTGGGCTTTCTGCAGAGGTTCAAATGTTATCAGTCTGATTTGGAGTATAAACTGAATCAAACTGTTATTCATTTAGCTGCTGGTGGGCTTTGCACTTTGGTTTTCCAGTATCAGGGAAAACTTCCTGACTGAACATCATCTGAGAATGAATTTGAGGTTTGAAAGATGTTACCTAAACTACCAGTTCTGGCATCAGCTGATAATTCAGTCTCTGTAAATCACTTATTTTACACTTGATCGAGTTGTACCTGCAGTGAGCAGTCAGTGTTATTTCCCAAAAGTGATTTCCAGGCCATTTTATGTCTTCTGCTTGTTTATGGTTTTAGTTGAATCCCTTAAAGCTTTGGAATGGATATTCTCATTTATGCCTACCTGTGAGCACACTTTAGTTTCATGTATATGACTTTTTGTATGTAGACAGGGAGAAAGACACACAGACACTAATTAAAATATAATTAGGGAATGTTGTTTGAACAGTAACCCAGAAAAAACTGGGTCCAATTTTTGTCTTATTCTGAGTCTCCAACTTTCTGGGGGTTTTGACCACTTCACTAGAACTTCTTTTCCCTTTGGTTCAGCAGTGGTTTCCCTTCTCAATATTCACCCCAAGCACTGGTAACATGATGGCAAGCAAGAAGCTATTTGTTTGTGATAGAAAGAGAGGTCAATTGAGTAAGTAATGAAGCATGGTCTGCCAAAAACATAATATAGGCATTAAGGATATATTAGGTTAATGAGACCATTAGTGTCTTCATTGTTCTGAGTAAATTTAGAGGAAGAACAATCATGATGCCGCAATTACCTTCACCAGTTCAGAAATAATTGCACTGCTCCTGAGTGTAAATGAAAACTGTCACAGCTATGGGGCTGTAGAAGCCTGTTGTATAATAAGGCTGAGAATTGTTAGAAAGCTGGTATCACCCCAGTGCAGGAATAGATGTCACCCAGTGATGGCTGAAATGGCCACTCAGAAAGGTGAGAGAGCAATGGCTGTGTGGTGAATTGGCACTCTACAAACTGCAACTTACTCCAATGGCCCTACAGGAAGAGGCCCTGGAAAAAACCCTATCACCTGCATACACCAGCTCCCAGAAATGTTTCTATCATGGGAGCATGACAAAGCAGCCAGAGTTGTTCAGAAAAACAGGCTGGCCTATGAGCAAAATTCCGTGTGGCATTAAGAGGAAAACTGCAGTTTCACATCTGGATGGCAAAGTCTTTGAGGCAGGATTCTGATCAGTGGGCATAGCACTGAGTAATTGGTGGTAGTAATGATTGGATTCTTGTACACACACAAATGGATGCAATTATTAAGCTGTCTCTCCTGAGATCAAGAAGATCCATTCTTGCAAGGCTGGATCTGCTAGAGACCTGCTTCTTGAACCAAAAGGCTCCCAGGTGACAAATTCTGCTGGCTGTAAAGGGAGCTGTTGTGATCCTACAAGAAGACTCCAGATTCATTTCTGCTAAGTCCTTTAAAGGGAATGGAGCAGAGTCCTCTGGAGAATCCTGTTCATAGAACTCCTCTATGAACATAATACATTTTTTAACATGATTAAAACGGCTTTTTCAGGATCTGACTCAGGGAATGCTCCCCTTGAATAGTCCTTAGATTTTGCTGAATTGCCTGCAGGGAATTTCCTAGTATGCTATGCATAATAGTGATGTACTTTCTGCCCTCCCTGCTCACAAGTTAGCAAAGCATAAAAGATGGTGCCTAACTTATTGTTTCTGCATAGTTAGTGAAGACTTTGCTACTGCTTTGTTCAGCACATACTGATGCACTTGCTGATGTGGAGAATGAGCTGGCTGATGGGACTTGCAGCAGCAGGACTTGCCCCTGCTCCCCATAGCGTTTAAATCAGTGTATGAAGGAATTGGATGTCCCGTTGGGGTCCTGCCATGCAATCTTCTCTGTGGGTGCTCCTGCCAGCTTGGACCTGTCCCGCTAGTTTTGTGAAACGACATCTCAAGGGAACGAAGTCATGTCTAAACCATCTGGGCAATGCTGTCTGGCACAGTGCTTCTGTAACCCCTCGAGGCAGTGCAGAGGGACAGTTACAGCCAGGATGGTTTTATTCACTGGTTCATAAACAAACCCACTGGTCAAATCACTTGATTTGATTTTCTTTGGAGAGTTAGCAGCATTCAGCAGTACCCACTTTGCAGTGGCTGCTTTGTAGCTGAACCTCACACATGCACATCACGGACATGTAGCTCTGGGTTGTTCTTCTGGGGCCATGGAGGGAGGGCATAGCACGTATTTGAAGTAGAGTATAATACTTTTACAGTTTCTCTGGAGGAATTAAACCATCCTTTAAAAGAGTCAGGTTGGAATTGTGTTAGGCTGTGTAAGTTGTCAGGGAATATAATGCTATGACATGTAAAGGCTGCTTTTGCATGGAGAAAATTTAGGAGAGTGCTTTATGAGGAATAACGCCTGCAATAACAGTTTGAAGTTATAACTCAAGCAATCCTTCATATTTTACTTTGGTCCATTTGTTTTGTACTTCCGTTGCCCAAGACTTTGTTTCTCATTGCAACAGAAGGTCAACTTCCAGCACCAAGCTAAGCAAAAGCAGCACAGAAGAGAGTTCAAAGGGAAGGTAACACGCAAAGCAGAAGAATCCAGATGAGGGCTGATATTTAAAATATATTTATTTAAAGCATAAATACATATAAAATCATTACTTACTAGTAAATCTTCCCAATCATCTTGCTACAGCTTGCATCTGGCAAGTCATTTTGGGGATATCAGTGGTTTGAATGTTGTGTATGCATACGGGCATCAGACTTTGTCAGGTGTCAAAGGTTCACCTGAAACTTGGGAAGCTGCAGAAGGTCTTTGTGAGCCCTCACTTCAAAAAGCATTTTGTAATCATGAGCTGAGGACAGTGGTAGCGGCAGCCTTCCACAGCATGCTGTGCTCCTGGGTCATTGCAAATTGAGGTCTTTCCAAATGAGCACTGCTTGAAATGAAATACCTGAGGTTGTAAACAACAAAGAGTTTGTGTCGTACAAGAAGACATGCAGCAAGTCTGTAGTGAAGGTGCTTATCAGGGTTATTATTATGACCAGGGAAGACCAAGCCTGAATAGAAAATGCAAAATAAGTCTTAAGTAGCAGCTAGTGTAGCAGTGGAAAATGTATTTTGTTTTTCACTGGTACTGTGTTAAAGTAGTGTGTGGCAAACAAAGCAGCTGTGGTTTCTGGACATGGCCAGACACAAGGGAAAACGCTCGTGATATATTTGCTTGATTTGCAAGTGATTTTCTGCTAAGTTAAATTAGAGCTTTAATGTAGCAAATAGAGATCATTTTCACCTGTTCGTTCAGCTGCCATTTTACCAATGTAATATCTTTTCAGAGTAGAGTAGGCACTTTGCAGGTGGGTTTTGTTCCTTTCAGTGCCTGGGTAAGTGTCATTGACAGAGGAGGGCAGAGCAAACAGGTCAGAAGAAGTGAAGTGCTGTCAAGCCTGCCTTTCCTGAAGCTTCCCAGCTGCTGCTTGCTCAAGTCCCAGCCCTTCTCCCAGAGTCTCCCTTCAAAGTGGCACATGCCACTTTCTTGATGTGTAGTTGAGCTGGTACGGAACTGCAGAGCTGGTATGGTGCTGTCCGGAAGGGTTCAAACCAAGGCATATTTGGACAAAAAGAAAAAATCTGCCTCTGAATTTTAGTTTCCTAGAGCATGCCTCCCCTCAGCACACTGCTCTGGTTGTGCCGTGCCACTGCGTCACGAGAAACGATCATAGGAACTTACCATAGGAGCCCAGACTGATTTGAGTTGGAAGGAAACTTAAGGCTTATCCAGTTCCAACCTGCTCCCACGGGCAGGGACACCTTCCCCTGGAGTAGACTGCTCCAAGCCCCATCCAATCCTTTATAGTGGGTTGCTTTTTCAACTCTGACTTTGTCAGCTACCTGATGAACTTGACAGTGTGTACAATAGTCTTGTTCAGCAGTCTTTCTACTTAACGAGTATGCTTAATCCTTGTTATGTGCTTGGTTTAGTTTCCCGTATGGTCCTCACCTATTTCTGCAGGGATAAAAATGAAGCTGCTTCAGGCAGGGTTGAGCAAGCACTGGCCCTTTTTCTCCTGCAGGATGGAGAGAGTAACATTCCTGTATGGCACTGTCAAGCATAGCAGGACCCATGGTGTCCAGATCCTGGTTTGTGCACTGCAGTGTCAGAGGCTGAGTGAGCCTACCCCGATTCATCACTGCCTCTGAAGAAGGAAAGCTGCCGTGTCTGCACTCATAGCTGCTTCACCTGTGCCATTTTCTGGATGCCTGCTTTGAGGGCTGGGTTAAAGGAGGAAAGCGAGCTTTGTAGTGGTGCTGTTGGGAAATGACTAAATTGAGGCTGTACAACACATTTACCTACAGTATATAGGAAGTCAATTGCAGAGGAGTCCATATCAACATTGAAGTGCTTTATTTTGCTTTAGCAAGCTCTTAATTTTCCAGTTGCTCTCTAAGTATTAAAAAAGCCCACAATGTATTGGCTTTATTATTGAATCTGTTTTGTGTACAAAATCATCTTTTCTCAGTGGGACCTCATCAAAGTGAGAAACTGAAATGAATGAATGGGAATGAGCTGAGAAAAACTGCTCTGGAGTTCACAGAAGAATATGGGAAGTGTCAAAAGAAGTTTTCGTAAAGTTTAGTGACAAATGAAATGATTTAATTAAAAGTGAAAAACGTGGTGGACATCTGTGGGCATGAAAGGGCTGAGCTGAAATTCTGTTCTGCAGGGCTCTGGTTTGCATATAAAAACATACTTGGCATTCAATCCCAGTTACTTTTTGTTAACCTTTGTACAAATAATAGCCCTAAACTACTAATAATTTCAACCATCTTTGGGTGTTCCAAGTTGCTGTTTGAAAAGCAGCATTCCACCAAGAGAACAAGACTAATCCAGTGGGATTTCAACTGATCAGCTGAACAACTCATAGTAAATGAGGAGATGAAAGGAACAGAGACTACACAACCTTTAGGCTGGGAATTAGTCACCTAAAGACTTTTCAGATCAGTATGACAAGCAAAATCAGGAGCCATTCGATAATGCTTTACATAAGAAGAGATTATATCTGCTCTTGTGAGACCTCACTTGGAGGACTGTGTGCAGTTCTGGTGTCCTCAACATAAAAAGGACATGGAACTGTTGGAACAAGTCCAGAGGAGGGCCACGAGGATAATCAGGGGACTGGAGCACCTCCTGTATGAAGATAGGATGAGAGAGTTGGGGCTGTTGAGCCTGGAGAAGAGAAAGCTGCGTGGAAACCTCATAGCATCCTTCCAGTATCTGAAGGGGGCCTGTAGGGATGCTGGGGAAGGTCTCTTCATGAGGAACTGTGGTGATAGGACAAGGGGTAATGGGTTCAAACTTAAACAGGGGAAGTTTAGACTGGATATGAGGAAGAAGTTCTTTACTGTAAGGGTGGTGAGGCACTGGAATGGGTTGCCCAGGGAAGTTGTGAATGCTCCATTGCTGGCGGTGTTCAAGGCTGGATTGGACATAGCCTTGGGTGGCATGGTTTAGTGTGAGGTGTCCCTGGCCCCGGCAGGGGAGTTGGAACTGGATGATCTTAAGGTCCTTTCCAACCCTAACTATTTTATGATTCTATGATTCTATGATATTATAACCAGCAGTCCTAAAAAACAGTTTGCCTGGCCTTGATAGGCCTTGGTAGGACCTGTTCTGGAAGCAGGAGATGTGCTGTAATGGTAAATGTTTATTTACAGAAGAGGTGATGAAAGGAAGAAGAAAATGCTGTTGAAATTATCTTCTCTGTGTCTGACTCCTGGTGGGTGATACTTCTGATGCCTCCATCTTGGCAGAATAAAGCTGTACTTGGAGTAAGCTGGCTGGAAGTAGTAGGATATTAGTGTTGCTAAAGAGGTGAGCCTGTCTTCATATATACAAGTTGCAGTAACAGACTCTGACCTTTTTATGACACCCTTGATAGAAAATGCCATCCTGTATTAATAGCTGGTGTTAAATAAAGTGTCACCAGTGAACGAAAGGGCAATCCTTGCCCATTAGATGCTTCACCACCATCGCCCAGCCTCGACTGGGCTGTGACATCCCTCACTGGGACAATGAAAACTCTAATTTAACATGTTCTCTTGGGAGGAACACATATTAATACTTGGAGCTTGTGCTGATTGTTACCAGATTTTGTTCCAAAGGTCTTCCTTGCCTCGCTCGGTACTGCCTGGTTGTAGGCCAAGGGACCGAAAAGCTGCATAGCAGTCTCCCACACTGCTGGAACTCACTGGAATGTGAGTACAGGGAAGGTAAGAAGGTGAGAGCTGAAAGAGTCTTAAACCCTGCAGGCCAGTACATCAAAGGCCTGTAAGTGTTTTGACTGTTAATTGTCTTGGCCAGCCTTCCAAACCTTAATTAGAGTATTTTTACCTTCCCTGTTTTATATCTGGGCATTCATTTGTTAACAACACTTCTTGTGACACTTCTGCTTTGTCTACATTCATTGCTTGACAGTCCTTAGGAAACTATACATGTCTTTTTTACACACGCACACACTCTCTCTGTGTCTCTGTGTAATGGAGTTAATCCACTAATAGATACAACAGTAAAATAGAATCATCATAGAATGGTTGTGGTTGGAAGGGTCCTTAAGGCTCATCCAGTCTCAACCCCCTGCCATGGGCAGGGACACGTTCCACTAGAGCAGCTTGCTCTAAGCCCTGTCCAACCTAGCCTTGAACACTGCCAGGGATGGGGCAGCCACAGCTTCTCTGGGCACCCTGTGCCAGTGTTTGATCACCCACAGTGTAAATAATGCCTTCCTTATGTCTAGGCTAAACCTACTCTCTGTCAGTTTAAAACAACTTCCCCTTGTCCCATCAAAACAGGCTCTACTAAAAACTGAATCCATCTTTCTAATAAGCCCCCTTTAGGCACTGGAGCTGCTCTAAGGTCTCCCCTTCAGGAGCCTTCTCTTCTCCAGGCTGCCCCAGCCCAGCTCTCTCAGCCTGGCTCCAGAGCAGAGCTGCTCCAGCCCTCGCAGCATCTCCATGGCCTCCTGGACTCACTCCTACAGCTCCACGTCCCTCTTGTGCTGTTGCCCCAGAGCTGGATCAGGGCTACAGGAGGGGTCTTCCCAGAGCACAGCAGAGGGGGAGAATCCCCTCCCTCGACCTGCTGCTCACCCTCTGGGGGTGCATCCAGCACACAGGAAGGTTCTGGGCTCAAGCACTCACTGAAGCCAGGTCGTGGGGAGCTTCTCAGGAGTTTGGCTTCGGAAGCAGAACTGGTTACAGCTAAAATGGGCTGTAAGGTTCACATCCAAATAGCATGTTTATAGCATTATGCAGTACCCAGACCTGCATGTACTGCACAGTAGACTTTGACCTGCTACTGCTTTTTCTCCCTCATAAGAAATGGAGGCTTTTAGATACCTTTTCCACTCCTGCCTTCAGTCTTCTGGTGCTGCCCACAAGTGCTGAGGCACTTGCTAATGAGAGGGTGAGGTGCTGCTGCTAGCACACCTCCTCGCACCCCTGCATTTGTGGGCTCCTGCTGCGCCACTGAGGACATCCCACTCTGTTCTCCACTGCTGTTTCCAGAAGTGAAAATGCAGGCCTGGGCTTGGAAGGCTTGGCTGATACTAGTTTTCTTCTGTTTCTTTTTGGCTTCCTGGCTTTTAACCAGCAGCTGTTGATGGCTGGCTACAAGAACTCTTGGCTTCAATCAAAGACTGCAGTTTTTTAGCACAGTAGATGCTTTACTAGGCAAGATATGGCTAAAATGGACTGTGCCACAGAACTGAGTAGAGAGAAGGCAATTTCGGATGTAAGTAAAGGTGCCTTCCTTCAATGGTCTTTTTTTTGTATAGGATACAAGGTGGAAGACACTTTCTGGCTTGACTTCTTTGGTATGTACAATGACTCTCTTGTGATGTGGATAGTGTTAGCAGACCCGCTTGCGTCCTTTTGGGTCATTAATCTTCGACATGGCTCTTACT
The DNA here is from genome assembly GCA_028858755.1 of Ara ararauna. NCBI lineage: Eukaryota > Metazoa > Chordata > Aves > Psittaciformes > Psittacidae > Ara > Ara ararauna. The sequence goes on from CM054385.1 coordinate 3,188,651, forward strand.
GAAGATGCACCCTTACAGAAAAAGCTCGTAGGGGTTAGATTCCCTCAGGAATTCAGCAGTGAGCAGTTGTGCTGCCGTCTGCGTTTCTGTCATTGCTAGTGAGAGGTGTGTGCGAGGAACAGCTGTCTCCAAGGATTTCTAGAGCGGTTCCGAGAGATTTCCATTTTCTGTTACACTCATATGGGTGATAGTTTTAAGATATATTTTCGCCTCCTCAAAATCTGCTTTTTGTATTTCACAGTTCTGTCAACCTAAACCCACTAATCCTCTAATCACCTTAAATTAGCTCTAAAGGTCTTGGCTCTCCACTGAGCTCTTTTGATGCTTTTGAAGAGCATTCTAACAGGATCGCACGATGGATTGCACTGCTATTTTGAAAGATTGGCTGTGAAAACACATTTTTCCTGCAAGCATCAATTTTAACCACTAGAGTGTCAGAACTGAATGCCTATTGCTGTCCTCTTAGGTGGGATTTATGTTACTCTCTCAGTGAATGAGCAGGTGAAGCAGAATACTGTTGTACTGAAGAACAATGACTACTATATAGCTAAATGTTTTTCTGGGCCTGCAGGCTGAGACCAGGAGCTAGAACTGGAAACAAAATATATTACTTTTACGACTGTGGACAAAACACCCTAAATCTTGTCCTTTTTCTGTTTTCCCCATTGTTCGTTTTACTCAGAAAATCAAGTGTCCGCTATGATTCAGTCACTGCTGTGTATTTTCTGCACAACCTTATTTCCTCGTACTTATATATGTATTTTTATTTTTAATACTGTGAGTCAGTACAGGTTACATTTACTCTGTTTTGATGTGAAGATGCCACCATGTTACAAGATAGAAACCTGTCCTGCCAAAGAAGAATGCTTATGAATAGACTAACTGAAGTCTCTTGGAACACAGCAGTAGCTGCGGGTCTCATGAACTGTAAATCCATTTATGGCTTGTATGGCAGACAGTGCATGGACAGAGTAGAATTAGATACCTGGTCTTAGGCCTTGCTTTAGAGGAACTTTGGACTGAAGAAACCTGTGAAGCAAAGTGAAGTTGGGAGAGGCGAACTCCTGACATCTTCAGCCCGTAGGATCCTTACTCCAGGTTCTGGCTGGACAAGGTTTGTACTGATGACCATGGGAGAGACTTCCCACCCCTTCATAATTTTTTTAGGGTCTTTCCTTACCTCAGGAAAGAGAGCTTTTACAATTAAGTTGTAGGAGGAGACAAGGGTGATTGATTGATAGAAAGTGTATCATGGTCATGCTAGGCCATAGGGAAGAGCACAGAGTGGGGGACATGTCTTTTGTTTTGAATGCTGCATTACTAATTGTGTCTGATCATTGCAGTATCACGCACATCCAGGTTGTGAAACTGCTGGGATATTGATGTATCAACTGCCATTGCTGTGCTGTGCCCTCTTCTGCTCTTTCTTCAGAAAGTAATGTAGAGCCAAACAAAAGGTTTCATTCAATCATGAGCGCCTCAGCCTTGAATTTTCAGAAGATGTGAAAGTCTTCCAGATGAATTAGCAAATTATAGCTTGAATTAGATAAATTTGTCTTCGGCGCTTTGTTTCAGGAGTATGCTCAGTTGGTTTCATTCTGTAATAAAATCTTTGGGTCTTTTGAATCTTGTTTTTGTTTTGGCAAAATCTTGTCCCCAAGTTTGACTGTTTTATAGGTAGTTTGGATGGCAAATAGGTGTTATCTGTTTGAAGCGTAGCCGTTGTAGCAGCAAAAGTCATCCTCTGTGCTGAGCACTGTATATTTAAATAGATAAAATAGAGAAGCAAAGGACTATTTGCCTCTATTTTACTGATGGTAAACTGAGGCCCAGAACCAGACCCATGTTCCAGTCTATTTCCAAGAGGGGATCAATTTACCACTGTTGGTCTGTGAGTCCAGGAATCGTGTTCTGCTAATGGTTTAGTACTGCAAACGAAAGCATGAACTGAAGCACACTTCTGTATTGCATTTATAGTCTGTTTAGTGGAAGCTTGATGCTATGGTGGTTCATGGGAAGTGCTGTAAGCTGTAGACCAAAAAGAGTGGGAATCAGTATTGCTAAAGGAAAGCAGAACATTGCACTTGATCTGCCAGAGGAAGGGGGTTTGCCTAGAACAAACGTGTCTCTATGTATAAGGGGGTAAACTTTCGGTTATTTTCCAGACATAGTCCTGTGGGATTGGTCTGTACTCATTGGACTGTGCAGGAGGAGTGTAGCGCATGGAAATATTACCTTCACATGCGCAGAATAGCTGAAGTCACTTTTGGTTTTATTATTTCTTCCAAATGTTCATAGTGTGTGGGGGTGAATAACAGGAGAAAAAAAGAGTTCAGGCACCATGGAGACCTTGCATTAGAAATAAATTGCTGCCTGGGGGAGTTATGCTTTATGGTCAAATTTTAAAGCCATTGATAATAAGAGATGTAAGGAAAATGGATTTTACATTGCTGCACAAGACGTAATGATCTGTGTCTATAACCTCTCTTATATTCCTACGGCATGTGCAGGATTTGAGCATTTGTAACAGTACTTTGGCAGTCCTGCTATTTGTTCAGAGGAAATCTCAATAGTTTTCAGCAGAAAAGAATATGGTTCATGAACTGATCTCCTTCCTTTCTGCTTTCTTTTTAATAGTCATCCTGGGAATATGCTCCGGTTACCAGGGATTGTGCTGCTTGCTTTGGTGGAGAACGGCAAGATGAGATTTAATGTAGCGTGAAAGACATTGAGCATGAGAGAAAAGGGATGGAGGAGAGGAAAAAGTTTATGCTCCCTACTTGTCAGCATCATTTTGCCCCTGCAGCATCTTTTTTTGCCCTCTTTTCTTCTGCACTGGGATGCAAAGTGTGTGAGACAAGCATGTTGCCTAGCAACGCGAGGTGAGCAACCTGTGCAGGGAAAGAACAGCCGGGCAAGGGGAGGGAGCAGGGATACTTACAGCCCTTATTTCAGCTGCTCCTTTTAGAAATGAGACGCAGAATCTTTTGCCAAAGCAATTTTCTTCTGCATTTCTTTTCCCAAAAAAGTGCCTTTCTCACCGCACAGGATGCGCCCAGCTGAGGTATTAATGTGGTAAAGGACCATGGTCATCTGGAAATCATACAAATCATGGATTCCCAGAGTGAATACAATGCAAAAATGCCCCGGGGAAAATTCTGATTGCTGGAATGCAAAAGATTGAGCTGCTTGGGCTGAACTCTGCCAAGTCTGGAATGAACTGGTGTAATGAGAGAAGGAGCTCCCTCCCATCCAAAGGTGGGGTGATGTACTCTGGAACAAGCCCTTTTAATGGCTGCAAATACCAGAGGAGACAGAGCCTGTTAACAAAGTCTGGTCTCTAGATCTGGCTGTGTTAAGCACCAAGTAGAAGGATGGTGACGCTCTGCCAGAGTCTCCCATGCAAACGTTAGAAGAGCCAGAGAAGGTATCTATTCAGGCTAACTTTATTGCCAGGTAACTTTAACTGCAGAATCACATCTGAGTCTGTCCAAAAGACTTGAAGTGACAAATTCCACCTTCTTACAGTTTTTTTTCTACAGGCACAAGCAGAAACACCAGAGTTCAGTTGGCCTCTGATAGCACAGGATGCCCCTGCCTGGATGAAAACCTCTGAAGAGCAAGCTGTAAAACAGCTCTTTGTCAGTGGGCTGTGGGCAGTGCAGTCCATGAAGCAGAGCCTGAACAGTGCTGTGGAAATTCATGCCCATTTTTAAATGCATCTGCTGAAATACAGGTGCTTTGCCTCAATACACAGGCATGGGAGATGGAAGAAGAGGCTGCAAATAGTATCCGTATGCCAAACAGTGCTGGCAGAGCTTGTGATGGAGCACTGAGTACATCAACAATTAGCTCTGGCTGTGCATATACTGGATGTAAAGCAGGATGACCTCATGCTAGATCGAAATACTTACCCAGCCCATGGCATCGGCCCTGTTACTTTCTTGCCTGCTAGAAAATGTCAGAATAAATACTTGTCTTTTTCTAGTGGGCCTAGAAAATGCAACAAGCTTGAGTAATAGAAGTCAGGGGTGCATACTCCTGAACTGAGGTACTCCAGCCTTGGCTCCCCCACGTCCTCACTGAACTCCACTGTTCAGGTGGAAATCTGGGAGGGAATGGTTCCTAAAGTAGAATCTCACGGCGGCTTTGTAAATCAAATCTGAAATGAACTGACACCAAAACACTGTATCAAATACAGGGCAAAGCTGTAAGTTGCTAGTGTCAGTCATTCTGTACAGGGATCACTGCCATGTAAGCAGCCAAATGAATTTTTCTTCCACAGGATTTCTAAGATTTAGGTCCACAAACGTAGGCAGTTTCCTAATTCTCCTTGATTCCCATAGAGCTTGCATTCTGGTGAATCTGAGCCAAAGAGCCTTCTGCTAGGAGCTCTGCAAAGGACGTGTGGAAACTTTAGCTTGTTATTGGTCACTGGGGGAATTGTTTTGTTATTTTAGATGTCCAGTAGATAGTCTTACAATTCCTTCTAAACAGTATATTGATTTTGTGCTTTGCATGGCTGCCAGTGCTGGACTCTGCCATCCAGGAAGAGTTGAGAACACCTTTCGTAGAATAGAATCATAGAATCAACCAGGTTGGAAAAGACCTTTAAGATCATCAAGTCCAACTGTTCCCCAGGATTGCTAAGGCCACCACTAACCCATGTCACTGAGAGCCTCGTCTATATGGTGTGTGAACATTTTCAGGGACTGCATGTCCCAAAAGCTCATGCTGCTGTGTGACACCAGGTGTAACGGAGCAGAAACACTGAATTCTGTTTGTTTGTTTTACAGGAATAGTCCTGCAATTATGAAGACGGGCTGCATGTCATTTTAGTCTTCATGTGGGTAAAGCTATGTGCTAGCTTTTGTGAGAAGCTTAGAATGGCTTCTTGTCGTGGTTTAAGCCCAGTCAGGAAATCAGCCACGCAGCCGTTAGCTCACTCTCCTCCTTCCTCCACCCCACTCCCGGGGGGATGGGGAGGAGAATTGAAAGAATGTAACTCCCATGGGTTGAGATAAGAACAGTCCAATAACTAAGGTATAACACAAACCACTGCTGCTGCCACCAATAATAATAATGATAAGGGAAACCACAAGTGAAGAGAATACAACCGCTCACCACCTGCTGACCGATACCCAGCCTGACCGAGCAGTGATCTAGCCCTTCCGGGTAACTGCCCCCAGTTTATATAGTGGGCATGATGTGCTGTGGTATGGAATACCTCTTTGGTCAGTTTGGGTCAGGTGTCCTGTCTCTGCTTCCTCCTGGCTTCCCCTTCTCCCTGGCAGAGCATGAGGCTCAGAAAATCCTTGGTCAGACTAAACATTACTGAGCAGCAACTAAAAACATCGGTGTTATCAGCGCTGTTCCCAGGCCCAAAGTCAAAACCACAGCACTGCACCAGCTGCTAAGGAGAAAAATGACTGCTACTGCTGAACCCAGGGCAATTCTAAACAGGGAGGCTAGTGCCTACGGATGGATGATCCCAAAATGGGGTAAAATCCACACCAAAATACTTCAAAGAATTTTGTACAAAGCTCCACATCCTGAGAAGACAACTGCTGGAGTTGCTTGTGCTGTACCTTGTTGGGAGGGAGGAAGGGAGGGGAGTAGAATTCTGACATTGTAAATAATGTCTAAAACCTACAGGGAATGGAAGGTTAGGATGATATTGTGCTAAATGCGAAATCTAGACTTTATTGAGGCAGCCCCTACTTCTGCTTTGGTGCTGGAAAATTGGCCAGGAAAATGGGAATAAAAGAAACTCCACTTTTAAGACTTCCCTTTTAAGACAGTGGGAGAGCTGTGGCAGAGCACCAAGTAGCATGCCAACCAGATGTCAGCACCAAGGCAGCTTTCCCTTGCCTCTCCATTTCCCCTACAGATTGATTTGTGAAACCCAGCTGGCACCAGGAAATTCTCACTGATGGGAACCATTTGATTTGGGAATAGCTACAGTGAAAATAGTAAGACAGTGGTATTTAGTTCTCAATTGGCATCTTTGTACAATCTGAGCAGTTAAAAGGAGACTCCGGTGTCTGCATGTCTGGTGTGAGGAACAGCAGAGGTGCGAGGGCTGGAGAGGGACCTGTCATTACCAGCCTTTTGATTTGCTGAGCTGAGGTCATGGTAGAGCGTTGAAAAGCTGTGAGGAGTTTAACTACTGAGTGGAGGAAAGCTATTTGTACCTGACTGTCATTTCTGGGGAACTTTACCTGAATAGTTTGCTTCATCATTAGTGAGACGTTTTTCCTTTAAATCCTGTTATCTCAACGTAAGATCGTAAAGCAGCACATGCAGAAGGGCACTGCGTCATTAGCTCTGGGCTATCAAAAAGCTGTGACATGATATCAAATTCCATTAGTGTCTAATGTTGCAAATCTTTGTTGTTGAGGTATTTTTGCTGGATTTACATATAAGCAATTTAGATTTCCGTTCAACCAGTGTATTTTCAGGAATAATTTCAGTGTATCAGCTTAATCCTCAGTATGCTCTGCTTAAAAGGATGGGTTTTAAAGTTGAAGCTGATGTTATTAAAAGATTTAGTTAAGTGATGTCATTTTCGGTTTTATCTAAACTGCTTTCATTTTAAACAATTAAGCATCACTAATTTGTCTCAGAGGGCATAACTGCACTGATAACATCCAATGCATTGTATTTTTGTCCAGGTTTCAGAATTGTTTGTCTACAGTGAAGTCTCTGAACAGAGAGTGCTTCACTGGTACTATTTTGTTTGGGTCCTTTCTCCTTCCTTTTGACCTTGGTGTGCCCTTCAGCTTTGCTGGCAATGATGCTGCATTGCTTGGAGGCCAGCCTCAGCAGAGAACCCTGTGCATGTGTGATGTCAGCTCCATGCCAGCAGGCTCGTGAGGTGAAGAAGACTCACTGCCTCTTGCTCTGAAAGGCTCTCTGGAAAATGGTAATTTCTGTTGCTGGGGTTTGGGTTTTGCTGAAGATTTTAGAGAGGAAGGAGGAAGTCAGTGGCAAAATGAGAACAGTGAGAGAAAAGGTTGGTAAGGAAGGATCTGAAATGACTCTCCAGTGTATTTATGATTTGCTTGGCAGAAGAGGGTATAAACCACAGATGCTTGTGATTAAAAATAAATAAAGAGAAAGATGAAAACAGATGCAGAAAGAAGCTGCCAGTGTTGTTATTTGAGATTAAGTTGACTGATCAAATAATGAGAGCTACAGAGTGTGCTCTGCTCTGCTCCTGAACCTATCTTGAATTAGTTAAATCTATCCTTTATTTAAATACGTGCCATGTTGTCAAATTAAGGTTTCTACCTAAAACAAAAAGGGTTGTCAGGAAAAATGGAATAATTTGGCTTAAAATCAAAGGCATGAACATAAGCCGTAAGTCAGTAGATTTTATAAATTCCATATGCAGGCTGCCTGTGATCTGTGGTCAGGTGGAATTTCTCATCCCTCAGAGATTTTTAATGGGCAGCATCCTCCTTGTCCTTAAGCTTTCTAGGAAAGCTTTAGGAGATTTCAGTTCAGTTCAGGTGGAGGGTGTGTGTATTAATGCTTGACTCCGTGGTCTCAGTTCTGCTGAGCTTCTACTGAATTTGATATTTTCCTTTCAACATCAGACAAATTCTGATAACATGAAAACCTTAATTTGTGATGAACTGTGTGAAGTTACCTGTTCGTGAGCAAGACCAGAGATGACAGTGAGAAAGAATTCATGTGTCTGGATTCTGCAGAGATGGCAAGAGCATCAAACTGAACAGAAAACAAGTTCTTTCCTAACATGCACTTTTGCTGCCCTGGATGCTAGCAGAAGCAAACACAGTGTTTCATAGGTGTGATTCCAGGGCTACTGCATGAAGTAGGAATACTGAGGGCATGGTGTGCATATTTACAGAGAAACTCAGGGCACATGTGGTTTAAAGTCATTGCTTGGACACACCGCTCACATGCGGAGCAGTGCTGTGATGCACATAGACAGTTCAGCGGGTCTGGGGTGACAAGTGCAGCTGAAGTGAAAACCCATCTGCTGGGGAGAGGACGAGAGGGTTCCTTTCCGACTGAGGCCCTGGGACCTGAGCTGTGATGCCAGATGATGCTTTGTAAGGTTATCTTCCATGAAATTCATTCTACAGTCTGGTTTCTACTGACTGCAATGGTAAAGCACTTTGTAATTAGAGACGTTGATTTGAAATGTATCATATAAATGGACCATATTCTGGTAGGATAGTGCCTCAGTCTGTGTAGCTGGGCAGCTAGACCTACCCACTTGCTCAGTGGGCAAGCTTGGTGAGGACTCTGTAATTAGGAACACCAGCCCAATGTCAAAAACCTTTAAATAAATGGTGAGATGTAAGGCAAAACCTGTCCTGGTATACACTTGAGAACCCATTAGTGTTCACAAAGAGAGTGGGTAACACCGGAGCCACTCATTCAGTGTTGTGGCATCTCCATCCCTAGAGATTTTAAAACCTGGATAAGACCCCAGGCAATGATCTAGCTTTGAAGTCAGGCTGCCTTGAGAAGGCTGGACAAGCTGTCCTTAGCAGCCCTGTCCAGCCTGATGTTTCTGTGCTGCTGTGATAGATTTCTGAGTATGCATCATGGTGTCATTATCCACAGTGGATCTTGGAAAAGGGGGCTGGAACTATATGTTCTTGAGGTCCTTTCCAACCCTAACCATTCTATGGTTCTATGATTCTGTACTCTGAATTACATGTCCATTCCTTTTAGTCCTCTACTGGTGCGCTGCAACAACTTCTGCATAGGATAACACCAATGCCTTGTCTTCTGAAAGTACTGAGCTGATGTTTTAAAAATCATAGGGCAATATTGTTGAAATAAATGAATGTTAATGAATGTGGGATTTGGAAAATGCCTGAAGAGTCCTGTAGCTGCAGTGGCTTTGTTTTTGGACCTTTGCGGTACATTGTAAGCTGGGTATTTTACATTGAAAAATTGCTACTTGATATGACATGAGGGTAGATTTGAATTAAGGTGTTACGCAGAAGTTCTTACCTGTGAGGGTGGTGAGGCTCTGAAGAAAGGTGGGATTCCAAGTCCTCCTGATCATGCTTTAATGAGAAGAGGGAGGTGCTTTAAAGGTAAGGAAAATATTCATGTAAGTAAAACTAATTGCCGCAGCTTAGCTTTAATGATGACCTCATTTGATATTTGCTCTCAGAAACACATAGAAAACACCTATTCGTATAGACAGAAATCTTTCTTATGTACCTAGATTTAAAAGTTGGTCCTTAAGCACTTCAGTAGTTCTGACCTCCCTCAGAAAACTGTTTTTATGTTTCACGTTTGTATTGCACATTGCTCAGCTTTATAAATACAAAAGGCAATGCAACGCAGCAAAGCACTGTCATGTAGCTGAATAACTGCAGCTGCACCAGGAGAAAGGACTACCTAATTTAGATGAAAAGCATGTGACAGCTTTTGACAGAGAGGAAGATAAAGCCAAGATAATCAATGACTGGCTGCTCATTGGTGTATTAGAGCTACTACAGCATCTTGGTTTGAACACTGGGCAAGCTTCTCTTGCAGGACTTGGTAAAGCAGTGTCAGTGGTTTATGTGAACCAGTTGCTTCCACAGAAATTCCAGTGAGTAGATGCATAGAAAGAAATTGGCAGTGTTGTCTGCAGCAGGACTCCCACTCTGCTCTCTGCATGGATTGTGACTTTCATCTTGTGTATCTGAGAAAGCTTGGAGCAAAATATTGCTATGGAAAATACCCTCATATCGTTCAAATGCTGAAGTCCAGATGTTCTGCTGGAACTGATTACCATACCTTGCTCAGAAGGTATCTTAACTCCTGCCTCTTTCCTTTGATCCAAGGCAGAAGGACTGGGGGGAATGACTGCATGACTGACTGGGATTGAAAATACCTGATGGTCAAAGCATAATTCTCTGTTCTTCTCAAGACATGGGATGAATGCAACTGCAAATAGTAACCATCTGTAGCAGGCTGGGAGAAATTAGAAGGAAATGGAAATTCTTCACCCTTTGGACTTTATTTTAAACTCCAGGACAAAACTGCTGGAGGCATATACTCTAAGAAACCTTTTAGAGTGTTGGGTTTTCAACTCCAGCTGCTTCCCAAGACCTCAAATCTGTCCCAGCTGCAAAGCTCATATGACATGGCTATTAGCTTGATTGGGAGGCAAAACAAGATGACTCCAAGATAGATTAATGAAGTAAATGGTGATGTTGCAGAGGCTAGTTTAACACGTGTTGTGAGAAGTGGATTCACTCAGAACCTGGAGAGGACTGTGATTGGAAAAGATCTGTGCTTCCCTAAAATTGCTAACCCTCAACCCCCAGAATTCACTCTCAACTTTAATCCCATTTGGAACCATAATACATTTAGAAATACTAAAATCCAGGCACCCTTCACTTTTCATTAGGAAGGGTAAGCATGGAAAGGAGTATCTAGGTCCTTTGTCTGAGGAAAGGAATGTTCCATCCGTGTCCTTTGGGCAGTGATGTGTTGTGGTAACTATTGCTTAGTGTGAACTGGGAAGGGAGTCACATATCGTGACCCTCAGGGCAGTCAGTGCCTGGGAAGTACTGGCCTTGGTTGGCAATTTTGCAGTGGTGAGAGGGCACTGGTGGAACTCTTGCACCGTAAATTTGTTTATGGGCAAATAGGACACATATATAACTTTCATAGAAAGCCAAGAATGTTCTGTTAGTGTAATTGAAACCTTAATGATCCTGTTCAAGATTCATTAGTAGCCTAGATGGAATTGACCTTGATGATTTCTGCTTTTCACTCTAGGATTCATTTGTGGTTTTATATGTTTGCTGACATTTTATATTTTCCTTCTTTTATTCCTTGCTCGTTTCCTTCCTTCCTTTCATTCCTCCCTCTCTCCTTCCCTGTCTCCCTCCCTCCCCTGCAGCTTCACATTACATGTGGATTTACTATATATGATGCCTTTCACATACTTTAAATAGCAGTTCTATGTTCTCTGTTTCCCTTAATCCCAGCTTTGTCCATCTGCATTTCTTTAACTCACCATTGATTTATTTATAGCCTTGGGGGTCTCTTGTATCCCAAATCTTTCCATTCCATCTCTGTATTCCTGGATGCCCCATCCTATGTCTCCAGTGCTCAAGGCCTCTGCTGTAGTACCAGGCGTGTGTTTCTCTGCATTGTATCATTGCCCATTTCACACAGAATTACTGCTTGTTACTGCTGCACTATCAAACTATGGTTATAGCATACAAAGACAACAGAAGTGAAACGGATTATCCATAGATAACTGGCCATTTAGAGAAATTGCTGCCGTGGCTGAACCAAGTAAAACAGAGCTGGGGCATGTTAGGAGTTCAGACAGAGCAGTCCTGCCAGGCTGCAGCTCTGAGGTCTGCAGACCCTCTACAAAACTTACAGCCTAGTACTAGCACAGCTAACTACCCAAAAACCTGCTCCTCTTCCTGCTGGTGAAGATGACCACCATTTGGAGGTTGGATTAGATGGTCTCCAGAGGTCCCTTCCAACCCTAATGATTCTGTGATTTACATGGGCAAAACTGCCGGTGCATTTTCACAAGTTCCTTTTAAATCAGGTCTAGAAGAGGTTTTCTGTACATATGGTGTTTTCATGCACACATTTCCCATATTCCTCACCTACACATTGCATTTGTGCATGTGGTTTAGGGTTGTCAGCACTTGAGCAAGGAGCAGCAATCAGTATAGTTTTTCTAACAGGAAACTCCTAACCCCTGAGGATGCCTGACTTGAAATAATCAGAAACATCTTAGTCAAGCCCTGTAAAAAAGCCCTGAGACGACAGGCACTGCACAGTGGTGCCTTGCAGCACTATGTGCCACTTTGCAGGTAGGAAAAGAGTCCTGATCAAATGAGTCCTTGCCAGCAGTGACTTTTTAGGATCCAATTCAAGCAGAGCTCTGCCACCAGGCTGGGTGCTATCCCATGCATGTGATTGACAGCATATCAGCGTTAGTGGTCAAAATTGGAGCATGCATGTCCCAGAGAGTTCAACATATCTTGGCTATTGCCTGTGTATTTGAGCAAGTACTATCCTGTCCTATGCCCAGAGGAGAAGGGACTTCAGGGGTGCGGTCAACCAATACTACTTCTGATGTGAAGTGAGACCAAGCAGAAACAAAACTGTTTCTTTCAAAATATAGAGGAAAAAATGGATCAAGGAAAAAAAATCAAAGCAGTATTTTTTATTTAGCCATAATCCAACCTAAAGAAACCCATAACCCAGTATTGCTTGCTTCTGGTCTCTAGGTACAAGATTGTTTATATGAATGAGTTACATTTCCACAGTGTTATTGCTAGACAGGAGATTCCTTGAACAGATTTCCCTCCTACTCCATTGCTTTCTTGTTTTTCAAGTGGCTTTTGAGGAGATGATGCTCCCCTGTGTTTGTATTTAGCTGTCATCACCTGCCCACACAATGGATCGTTTTCATTTAGCAGAGAAAAAGCTCTTTCCCTGAATGGGGTAATTTTTGAATGAAGGTCCTTTTGAATTGCTGCTCCTTGTGGTATCCTCAGCTCTGTATAGCACAGGTGAATGTTTCCAGTTTTCAGCTTTGTCAAGGGAAAGATTGCTACAAACTTCTGCACTAAGCCTTATCTCTTTCTGTACACTCTGTAATTGCACTTTTCCTTTAGCCTCTTTTCTTTAAGCACTACTAAGGTATTTTGTATCCCCAGAGAGACACAATGCTCTATTAGACAGTGCTTGAAATTAAGAATGCTTTTTAATTAACAATTTCATAATGCACCTCATTTCTAAGCGGAGAGGGAAATCCCACCACTCCATCGCTAGCAGACTGTTTTTGTCCCCAGCACACATTCACAGTCTAATAGGGATAAAACCACTCTTTCAGCCAGGATGGTCAAGGTCCCTGTGTGTGTACTGAGCACTCTCTGAACACTGCTGAGTGCAGTGGACTGGCAGGGAAGAGCCAAGTGCTTTGGCATAGTTGAAGACTGGAGCATTGTGAGACTCTGCTTGGTCACTGCCTTGGAGGCAAGCATGGTGGGAGGCTGTCCTGGGTCCCACTGCCTGGGGGGCTGTGCTTCCCTGACTGGGAATTTCTGTGCCAGTTAGGGCCACAAAAACAGACCGTGTTTTGTTCAAGATGGGGTTTAATTTCTTGAAAAGCTCTGAATAGAAACACGGAGCTGGGCTGGTTCAGCCTGGAGAAGAGAAGGCTCCAGGGAGACCTTGGAGCAGCCCCCAGTGTTCAAAGGGGCTGAGAGAAACCTAGAGAGGGGCTTTGGACAAGGGCCTGTACAGACAGGAAAAGGGGAATGGCTTTAACCTGCCAGAGGGGAGGCTGAGATGAGCTCTTAGGCAGAAGCTCTTCCCTGTGAGGGTGCTGAGGTGCTGGCACAGGGTGCCCAGAGAAGCTGTGGCTGCCCCATCCCTGGCAGTGTTCAAGGCCAGGCTGGACACAGGGGTTTGGAGCAATGTGCTCCAGTGGAAGGTGTCCCTGCCCATGGCAGGGGTTGGAACTGGATGAGCTTTAAGGTCCCTTCAATCCAAACCATTCTAGGATTCTGTGATCTGAGGGGTTGTGCAGTGCATAGCAGAGATTGCTGCAAAGCATAGCAGGTTCTTAACAACAAAGGCCTCAACAACTTGATCCTGTTCAAGGAAAAGGGGCTTCACATTAGCACCTACAGTCACCTCAGAGCACCATCTATTCTCCCCACACACAACTGGCAAAGAGCAGCTTTGTCCCAAGCCATCTTGCACTAGTGGGTTTAGCAGAAAGTTTCTTTGTACCTAAAGTATCTCTGCAATGACTTTGTGTGGAGCAAGATCATGTTTTACTCTGGTTCTTCAAAAGAAAATATGGGGGGTTTAACCATGAATACATCTAAAACCCAAAGTATGTCATCTACAGTAATGTATTCACAATATTGTCATTCTAATTAATTTCTAAAGTGTTAGGAAATATTTGCATGAGAAAATCTTTGTAGTTTTAACTTCTTTGAAAATAAAATCGCCCATTCATGATGTAATAATGAGTAAGAAGTACAAAGTGATCTAATGCCCATTCTTCTGTATCAAACTGGCTTTCATTTTAATCATAAATGCTGCCAGTCTGAGCTTTTGAATAGTTGCAGTTACATCAAGCTGCCTAGGGGATCTACTCAGCCTTGGGAGAAGGCAAATAAATCACTTCTTTGTTCTCTTTTTGAAGGCCAGACCAAGAGTTTTGCACCTATAGTAGGAAAGGTGTGAGGTCCTCATCACATGAATGCAGCAGCACTTCACCCTATGTCTTTGGTAGCTCTATTTTGCATCCTTCTGAGGCTATTGACAGCTATTCTGGGGCACTCATTCACCGAAGAAGTGAAGGGGGCTTTTCAACCTCCTTGCCAGACCTCTGACATGCAGACAAATAAAGAAGTCAAACAAGATGGACAGCAGCATTTGGTGCAAGAGCTAGAAATGCAATTACTTTGCCAGTATTCACATTGTAAGGCTTTCAAGGCACATGAACAAGCAGTATAGTTAAACACTGCTATCCAGTTCAGGATACTGAGGAAGTAGAGCCAGGGTTTACTTGGAAGTTGATCTTCATCATCAAATTGTTATCGGTAATTGGGTTTTAGAACCAAAAGGTAGGTATGGCTAACAATAAGAAAAAAGCCTTTTATTCTCTCCTTTTTCCCTCCAGCACTGTATATGAAAAACTACATACTTTGAAGTCCTGAAGAAGTCCCTGGTGTATTCAGTTCTTCAGATGAACATTCATCTTTAGGAAATAGGAACATGTGCTGTATGTCTGTATCATTAGCTACAAGAGTAGTAAATTCTTATTACTCTTAAAAGCGCTTGAGCTCATTCCATCATCATAACTTCAGGAGGTGTCCACGGGTTAGAAATCAGCACAGTGGATTTACAGCTATTGCTAACAACATTCGCTTGCTAATGGCAACACACTAGAGAATATGTGCCCACCAGAATCAATGTGCCCGCTCATGGTGTTTAATAGCTGAGTTTCTTATCCATAACCCCCCCAGACATTCCACCCTGGTTTTCTTGTAAGCACTTACTGAAGGCATTGAAGCAAAAAGGAGGATGTGAAGGAAAGATGTGTTCAAAGTTTAGGTTAATTATTGCCAGTTCTAAATGCGAACTCTCATGTTAACATTGCTCTTCTTCTAGAAAGGGCGGCTGGTATTTTAATACAGATTCTTCTTTCTTTGACTTTTAATGTGCTATCAACACCCTGCCAGAGGTGATAGTTCTGCACATAAGGAATATCTACTACTACCTACTATTTGGCAGGGGGAACTAGTCCTTTTGGGAAGTTTCATGTTTTCTAGTTCTACTGTTTTCAGGACCAAATCACTTACAGAAGTGAGCTTGGTGCCTCTAAGTTGCTGGTAAATAAGAAACCTTTACCTTACAATTTTTAACCCTTTCAAGTTCTGAACTGCACACAGAGAATATTTCCTTAAAAATCTCCCTCCCAGACCTGCTCCAAACCTTAAGTGGCTGCTGCTGCTTCAAAGCTGTGTCCTTTTTTTCAGTGCCATATTCCTTTTAAAGGCTGTTGAGTACTTTGCTTCAGTGTTTACAAAGGTTTTGTGTCCTTTGGAAACTGTCCATCCAGTTATGGCCAATTGTGGTGATAGAGATACTGGTGTAGAGATGGCGAGAGACAAGTGGAAGCCTCAGACAGCAAAATGACAAATATGTACTCTATTAAATTATAACCTTTCTGAGTTGAGCCATTTTCTCTTCATGTAGGCGTTTTGCATTTCAGTCTTATACCTCTCTAGAGGTTCCAAATGTTAGGAAGTATAACTGATGTTTGGAGATAAATGCTGTGATATCTGCCTTTCTTTGATGCCTGTCCTTTCATGAATTTCTGGTATGTATATGTCTTAGCTAATACAAACCTAAAGTCCCATGTTTCAGTGGCTTTATGTTAGCCACCTCCTTTTTTGTCCCCCACACTTGTTTGTTAAAAGCTTGGCCAAGCACTTGTTTAAAAAAAGTATTATCGTTGTTGTTATTAATATATATTAATAGTAATTATTATTATTAATATACCAATACTAACGCTGCTAATGATAAAAGGGTAGCAGCAAATCCAGCACTGGCTTTGCTTCTAGAAAAAAACCATTTGTAATCTGCATAAATGGTTTCTGACATACTCTTGCTGTTCAGCAGACTTCTGCTCCAAAACCAGATAATCTTGGACTCTAAAAGGGAGCTTAATTTGGTGTCTTTCAACTCTAGAAAGGTTTTCTTTAGCCTGTTAATTTTTATGATTACCACATAATGTTTCTTTGAACATAACTTCTCTTGTGTCTCAGGGCAGCTGTGCTTAATGTTCAGTAGCCCAAGTAAATGTAACATGGTAAAATCATGGCCTAATCAGATACACCTGGTGTGTAATGGGTGGGAGAGGGCGTAGGAGTGCTAAAAGCCATAGTAATGGTTTTAGTATATGTTAATATTTAGTGAGTTTTAGTTGCTTGTTTGATGGGAGAGCATCATACTCTTAATTTATATATCATGGGTTGACAATTTCTGGTATGGATTCTTCCTTTGCTTCAGTTTCTCAGCTTCCCCATAAACAAAGCATTATCTGTCTTAAAAATGAAGGTACATTTGGGTGCTACCACACCTCTTCATGATGTATTTTTCAGAGAAGGAACGGATAGAGTGATAACACCAGTCTTTGGCATTCAGAGAAGTGTTTTAGCTGTTATCTATTCAATAAGACCACTTACAAATCAGCTCTGCTGGAGGAGCCTGACATTATCCAAACAGACATGCTTCACCTGTATTTCCTTTAGCAGAACACCTAGAGCAGTTCCTAAAGCAATATTGTTCTTTTTTCATGTTGTATGTATAACGTTCAGGCTGTAGCATCACTATTAATTGCTGGATTTAGGAGCCAGATGTTGGTACCTCTTTAATGACATCTGCCAGGCAGCATGAGTGGGTAAACAGCTGCTTTTGCAGAGAAAAAATGATGTTCCTTTCAGCATGATCATAGGAAGGAAAAGGGAACTAATTTGAGTTGATTCTCCACAGGTGGAGGTACTTTCCTCAGAAAGGTCACGTTACCTTGAATGTGAGAGGTGCAGTACTATAGAGTATTTACTACACAGGGTTGGTATAATCCCTATGGATTTTATAACATTCATTGGGGGAGGGGGTAGGAAGTTGATTTTTTGGTGTTTTTTTTCTTTTGTCTGCAGATTTGCAAGAATGAACCTTCTGGGGAAGATTCCTATGAAAAACAGAACTGGAGGGGCCCATCTTTAACAGATGCTGAGCACCTCTCATGCTAAGGATATTCTTTTCCTTGGTTAGGATGCAGCCCTGCAGGAGCTGTAGTCAGTGAGTTGATTCCTACCTCTGCTTTCCTCACTGTGTCTGCAGCTGGGAGAGCATTGTCCTGGAGGCAAATCTAAAGCAGGAGGTGATGGTGGCTGGTGGGTTTAAGTACTGGCCCACACTGAGAGTCTGTTTCGCATGAAGGTTTGTTTTAAGACGAGCTTTCTCGGGAAGCTGGTGCATTCCTGGTGCTCAGTAACTGCACTGTCTGATGGGCTGAAACCACGTCAGCATCTCGGTGTGCAGGCAGACGAGCAGGGGGAAGAGTTACCACCCAGGATCTTGCCTGCAGCTGCATGTTGCACAACTGGAACTTTTCAGTCCCTGTTCTTTGCCAGCCGAGCTGCTTGTCTGAGTGCTCCCCCACTGCCTGGGCATCCCCCAGCACATCTCAGGCTGGGAAAGGGCAGCTGCACCCAGTCAGAGGTGGTTGTTTTGGCTGTTAGGAGCAAATCCCTGGATGCTCTAGGGCACTGTAGAAGAGCTGTAGGTGGAGAGGCGGGTTCTCATCTGGTTCCCATTCGAGCTTTGTGGTGGTTCTGCTGAGTTATAGCAGTGTACCAGGGGGATCTTCTGGCACTGAGCCTGCTCTGGGGCCCTGTAGGTTAGCACACCTTGTAGAGGCATGTGAGGAATTACTGGAAGCTTTTGAGGAGCAACTTCAAGGCCAAGCTGGACAGAGCCTTGAGCAACCTGCTCTAGTGGGAGGTAACCCTGCCCATGGCAGGGGGCTGGAGCCAGATGAGCTTTAAGGTCCTTTCCAACCCAAACCAGTCTGGGATTCTATTACTAACTTGCAACACAGGCCCATGGAATTTAAAAATGTGACCTTAACCTCTCCTTCCCGAGCTGGGCAGGTTGCACTGCCATGGGTCGACTGCTCATTGCTGTACTTTGGACTTGGATGTGTTATTCACAGCAGCAACAAGCAGGGAAGTAGAGATGAGTGAATGAACCTTTTGCCCTATCTCGAAAGCTACAGTAATACAAGTGCTGCTCTTGGTTTTGTGTTTGTGCAGTGTTCAAGCTAGTGAGATTTTGGCCCAGCCAAGCCGCTCTGGGTTGCTTCAGGAACAGCAATAATGATAATTGCATTGAGTAGATACAGACAACTGCCTTAGTGACAAGAACTGCTTTCAAAGTTAAACTGTGTACGGCTAATGGAGGTCTAATGCAACCACAGAAGCTCCAATTTTTCCCTTTAAAATTCACGAGGATGGTGCCAGGGCCCATGAGAGCAGCATCTGCCCTGGAAGACTCAAAGGAGGTCAGTTTAAATGGTGAGCGTTGTCCATGAGATCTGAGCTGAAACTGCTTATCTCACTGCGCCAAAGAGACAAGCTGGCCCTGGGATGGGAGCTGCAGGCTGCAGGCCACCCAGCTCTCCAGCGGATCTATTTATTAGTGGTTTGAAGGAAAATGAACTTTCCTCCTCTTCCTTCCTGCCCTTACTTACATCAGTCACTAATAAAATGTACACGGCTTGTTTGAAGGCTTAGCCAGTGTTGGCATTTGTACTTACACTGACAAAATGCTGTTCCACGCAGAGCATTGGAGGAACATTGTTCTGACAGCCCATTGAGTTGTACATTTCCGAACTTCCCTGGTTAATGTACCGTGGGCTGCACTCTGCTCCCTCCCGGTGCTGATGTCACCGTCCTGAGCTGCTCACTGCCGGCAGTGTGCCCAAGGACCCTCCTCACAGCACCCAGCACCTGGTGCACAAGGGGGTCTGCTTGTTATAGAATTGTAGAACCATAGAATAGTCAGGGTTGGAAAGGACCTTAAGATCATCCAGTTCCAACCCCCCTGCCATGGGCAGGGACACCTCACACTAAACCATGCCACCCAAGGCTCTGTCCAACCTGGCCTTGACCACCGCCAGCGATGGAGCATTCACAACTTCCCTGGGCAACCCATTCCAGTGCCTCACCACCTTTACAGTAAAGAATTTCTTCCTCATATCCAATCTAAACTTCCCCTGTTTAAGTTTGAACCCGTTATTTCTGGCTCCAGGACGCTCCTCGCAGCACCCAGTGCACGAGGGGCTCTGCTCCAACAGGGGTGCTCTGCCTGTGGCAGCGCACGGGCTCAGAACAGGGAAAGTGTTCCTGCAGGAACCATGCTACCAATCGATGCTAAAAAAGAGACAAGGATGGGGCAGGGCACACCAATGTGTACTCCTGATACAGAAAGGGCTTTTTCAAAGGGATTGCACTTTGACAGCAGCATGATGGTGCAATAGCATTCCTTGGATTTGCATTTTTAAGTTAATGTAAACTACTCATGAGGCTTTTCCTACAGCAGTAATCCTGGAAAATTTTAAATTCAATGTTTCCTGAAAAGTCAGCAGGAAACAAACCCAGGCCCCATCCCTAGCCCTGGTTTCATAATCCTCGAGAGTTTACCTTCATGACACAAAGCAAACCAAAGCAGAAGGTGGAAATACAAAAGAAGCCTGCCAGAAACCCCTTGGGAAGCCTGTTACTGACAAAAGGAAAGGATGAACGGTAAGCAGATCGTTAAATATTGAATGTGAAGTAATGCATAGTACCAGAAGCACTAAGAAAAAAGTCCTTAGCATATCTGTGGAAGCATTTTGAGAACACGAGAAGCTTAAAAGCAACACGCATGCAGTGTTTCATGCTGACAGTTGAATGATGGAACTGAGTATAATCACCCTGCTCCAACAGTAAAACCCTCATGTCTCCAGACTTGTTTTGTTGCACCATTTGCTTATAAGGTTGTGTTTTATTGCTCAGTTGCAGACATTCCAATCTATGGCTTTTTTCCTCTCCAAACCCCAGCCAGTGGTGCTATAAAGCAGTGCTTTGAGGGCTTAATCCCTGTCACAGTCACTCTGGTTTTCTTTGCATTACCTTGACTAGTCCAAAGAAAGTTAAAAAGGGAAGAAAAAGAAAGGCCAGTATCCTAGATTAATACGGATACTGCAGATCTGTGATAAACCTCTCTTAACGCATTTGGTAGCTGCGTGAGACCTTCCCCCTTTATTTTCTCCTTTTAGAAGGAGTATCTACTGGCATTTCACTTGCTGCAGGGGATTATCAGTATCTCCCTCACTCCTGTTTGATCAGAGTTGGAAAACTTGAACTGGCTTTTCTAATACATCCTTCTTGAAATGAAAGGTTGGACAGGGCTGAATAGAGTTGATTCAATCAGGTAAAGCATGGAGGTGTTTGCTGTGCAGTGTTAGAGCATTCAGGTGTTTTAGGCTGGGGCTGGTGTGCAGGTGTATTTCATAGAGTCACAGACTGGTTTGGGTTGGAAGGGACCTTAAAGCTCATCCAGTTCCAACTGCTGGCAATGAGAAGGGACAATCTCAGCCAGACCAGGCTGCTCAGAAGCTGGGGAGCTGGTTGCTGCCCTGGCCTGTGTGGGCTGGGCCAACGTAGAATCATAGAACAGTTAGGGTTGGAAAGGACCTTAAGGTCATCCAGTTCCAACCCCCCTGCCATGGGGCACTGGAAGAAAGAAAAGCTCGTGCATGTTGTTGGCACGTCTGAATTACTGCAGTCTTTCCTACCCAGTGTATCCGGTGTGCAGTGCAGCAGTGGCTGCTCAAGCCGTATCTCAGGTAGTTATTCTGTAAGTTAATCATGGAAGAGAAAGAGCTCAACAGAGAGCAATTCCCCACGAGCACAAGTCCGGCTGTTTCTCTGTGTTGTGAAGTCTCCTCCGTGATCCCCCACAGACCTCACTCGCAGGTAAGCTGTACCAGTGGAGATTCAGTTGTGCAAGAACAAGTCTTTCTTCTCTAGCTTGTTCCCAGCTTGGACCTGATCAAGCGCTGGGATCAGCTGCTGGAAGCTCAGCATCTTCAGGAGCAAGAGGAACAGAACAAGGGGTTCATTTACTCCAAGCAGCGCGGGAGGATGGGGGTGGAGTGGGTTTTAACCCAAATCCAGGCCTGATTTTGTAGTTTTGAAGCAAATCCTGACAGGATCCCAGCAGGAGCAACCGGGATGGGAAGGTCACCCTTATGCCCCTCAGCCTGAGTGTATGTGTGGGAGAAGCCCAGCAGGAAAGGTCATGCGTTGGCAGCTGGTAAAGAGCAGGTTAAAAGCCACTGAGCTCTGCCACTTCTAGGGCAGAGTCGCCTCCAGTGCAAGTCGGTGCTTCTCTCCAGTGTTGTGATTAATTGTTCTGGTCACCATTCAGTGGAAGATTTGCAGTGCAGCGCAGTGAACTCAAGTGGCCTAGAAATAGTTCCCTAACACAACCTGACGCGCTGGCTGATATTCCCAGAGAGATTTATTGTTTTACTCAGAGAAGATCTTCATCAAAACACTCCTCAGTCATTCCAGGGTAGCTGATTCCTGTCCTGCAATACCAAATAGCTTTATATACACAAGGTAATAGTTAGCAACTTCCTATTTCAGCAACTGAGTGTGCTGGGACAGGGATTTTGCTGGTGGAGCTCCCGAGATGCGCAGAGGTGCACCCTGGCAGCAGGAATCTCAGCTGTTTCTCAGGACTAAGCCCTGGGGCAGAGCCATGCCTCACCATGCTGTGGGACCAGCTGGTTCCAAGCCATTGCCTCAACTGGTGTTACTGGTCCTGCCCCAGTGCCAGGGGCAGGGGTCACCTACCAGCTGTATTGGCTGTAGTTAATGTTAACTGACTGCGCGTGTGGGGAGGGCAATGTGTACTCACCTGCAGGGGGGCCAGGCTGTTAAAGTAAAGGAGGGCCATGAGGATGATCAGGGGACTGGAGCACCTCCTGTATGAAGATAGGATGAGAAAGTTGGGGCTGTTCAGCCTGGAGAAGAGAAGGCTGCGCGGAGACCTCAGAGCATCCTTCCAGTATCTGAAGGGGGCCTTATAGGGATGGTGGGGAGGGACTCTTCATGAGGAAGTGTAGTGAGAGGACAAGGTGTAACGGGTTCAAACTTAAACAGGGGAAGTTTAGATTGGATATGAGGCAGAAATTCTTTACTGTAAGGGTGGTGAGGCACTGGAATGGGTTGCCCAGGGAAGTTGTGAATGCTCCATCACTGGCGGTGTTCAAGGCCAGGTTGGACATAGCCTTGGGTGGCATGGTTTAGTGTGAGGTGTCCCTGCCCATGGCAGGGGGGTTGGAACTGGATGATCTTAAGGTCCTTTCCAACCCTAACTATTCTATGATTCTATGTTTGCATATGGTATTGCCGGGGATGTCTGGAAAACCATTTAGTAGATGAAAACTGGCCTCTCTCTTATGCTTTTCTTTATGTTAAACTTGTTTAGATGTCCCCAAGTTGCTTTAGACCAATAAGCAGAAATTGCACTGACTGAAGGTAATAAGACAGTGATTTGTTCCACTCATTTTCACTCCCCTCCCATCACTAAGCGGGTGTTCAGGTTGGTAAAGTGTAGAAGAGGGTCCAGACAAAAATGTGACATGTACATTCTGGTTATTTTGGTACCCACTGTTACTTTAAAGTGTTTATAAACGCTTTTCAGCTATTTATATCCACAGACATGTAAAGCAGCCGTTCCAGCATGACTAAAGCACCATTGCTGGCAAAACGCATCAGGTTTTGCCCTCATGATAGTGCCTGAGCCATCCTGTCCTGCTCTTTTAGGCGGTTTTGGGCACATTTAGCACCATCGTGTACTTATGACTCACAAGTAACTCGCCGGATTACTTCAGCCTGTTTGACATTCAGAAACAATAACTGAATATTTGCCACTGATTTTAATGTGAGACCATTTGCAAACCTGGGGGAAGCAATAATCAGCTTTTCAGTTGCAAAGTAGTGTTAAGTTCGCCCCATCAATTCATGAACTTTAAAGCAGGGTATCTTGAATGAATGCATTAGGAAATTAAGTCGTGTGTGTGTTTGCTTACATGGTTGCGTGCTCACGTGTGTGTGTGCTCATATGTGTGAGCACATGCTCACAACTGTGTCTCTTCCTGTGCGCAGGGGTCAGCTTGAGCTGTTGACTGAATGCCATGCGCTTGCTCAGAAGAATATTGCAAGAGGCTCCGACACAGCTCTGTAGCCCTAAAAAGCAATTGGATTTCTGTGCTAACAGAAGGGAATAATTGCTCATTGCCCTGCACCGTCAGCAGGGAAGAAAGAGTGGCAGAATTATTGACTGGCCTCAACTCGTAGAGGCAGGGCTGACAAGTGGCAGCACTCACATCAGCTTCATAAGAAGCCTGAGCTCTGTGGGCAGGACTAATATCATGTCTCACTTTACTCCATTTAATTCCCCTTTGTGCTCTGACCCTTTTCTTTTGTTTATCCTCATAGGAAGAAGAGAGGGACTATGGAAGCTTTAGCCTGGAAAAACATGCAGGAAAAATGGTATATGGGTAACCCCCTCCCTCCTGCCTCGGTCTTGTCAGTTCTGTTTAAACTCTTCCCAGGCGCCTGCCTTCTCGCTCTGATGAGTGAGGGGTGAAACTGGTTAATTCATGGTAGTGTGGCACCCCCACACACTAAGGTAAGAGCAGCAGCTACAGCGGGTTGGCAGCTGCTGCAGCTCATGCTTAGTTGGAGTTGATCAGTTCAGATTCCTGGGAAATGAGGCTTTAGTGGCATTGCTTTCCTCCCCGTGGCTGCCTGAGTGTGTTTGCAGGCAGCTCTGTGGTGGATTTTAGGCTCCTCTTCGTTGGGAATCTGGCCTGAAGTGGAAAGGACCAAGACGTGAATGTCCAAATGTTTCCGCGCAACCCATTGCTGCTGCTCCCCACTGCGATCATTGGCAGGTGCCAGATGAGGTTATGGCCAAGGAGGGGTGTTGGCAGGCAGGAGATGCTACTCCATGCTTACTTCCAGGCTGTGGTAAGCATGAGTCCGTCTGCACTGGGATGCATAGCCATGCCTCTGGGGGTGAGCCAGCACCCCAGAAACCAGCCAGCAGTGGGAGTCATTCTGACAGTTAATTGTAATGCCTTTGTGGCCTGAGCAGAACGAACCAGAAATAATAATCAGGCTTAAAACAAACAAAAAACCCCCAAAAGCAACACAGTGTTATTTTAGAGTGAAAGCACATGCAGCCGAACTAATACTCCTGACGAGCAAGGACGTGGCTTTCTCCCAGGGCATCCTGCAGCCCTGCAGGGAAGAAGTGACCTTATTTGCATTTTCCTTGTTGAATCGCTGCTGGGATTTCTGCAGCACAGCAAGAGCAAATTCCTCCAGGAACACATGGAAATATCACAGCGCTAACGCAATATCCTTCAACAGGGGCCCTTCTCAGCCGAGCAGGACCCCTTGTGCTGCTCCAGCTGCCCGGCACCAGCACCCAGCTGGGGCTGCCTCATGCTGCTGCAGTGCTCATGGAATTCCAGGATGGTTTGTGTTGGAAGGGACCTTAAAGGTCATCCGGTTCCAATCCCTGCCATGGGCAGGGGCACCTTCCACTGGAGCAGGTTGCTCCAAGCCCCTGTGTCCAACCTGGCCTTGAACACTGCCAGGGATGGGGCAGCCACAGCTTCTCTGGGCACCCTGTGCCAGCGCCTCAGCACCCTCCCAGGGAAGAGCTTCTGCCTAAGAGCTCATCTCAATCTCCCCTCTGGCAGGTTAAAGCCATTGCCCTTGTCCTGTCCCTACAGGCCCTTGTCAAAAGCCCCTCCTCGAAAGCCCCTCTCCAGGTTTCTTGTGGTCCCCTTTAGGCACTGGGCTCTCCTCTGCTGTCTTCCAGTACAGTGTGAAAGCAGCAGGACGTGAATACAAACCACAATGTCCATGAACTAAACATTAAAGATGGTTTAAATGTTCCTCTGTATTTCAACAGCATCAAAGTTGCTCCTTCATTTCCAGGACAGTCTGGGACCCCTACATGCTGCTGCCCTTCCTCCCCAGCCTGCTGGATAAGCAGCAGCAGGATCTGACCTGTCCTGTACGTCGGAGTGCTCTATACTAAGGTCAGCATTTTGAATGTGAAGACTATGATTTTAGACTCATCAGGAGCATTTTCAATCCTAATCAAGTTCCCTGAATGGCATCAATTCTTCCCCAGCATGATGTCCTGCTCCAGTTCTGTAGTTAGATAACGAAATTCAGAGCACAGAAGCACTCAGCTCCTCAGCAGCACTGCACGGCACAGATGTAAGGCCGACTGCTGTGCACCTTGCTTGACATCTTCTCATGCTGTAGGGGCAGCTGATACAGAGAGCAATGACTTTTATAAGTGTATAATCTGTCCGTTTAGTATCAGGGCTCTGTTTCACGAGTCCACTGGCTTCAGCTCCTCAGTAACAGCTTCAAACCCAGTGGCTTTGGATGCTGCCATACCCCAAAGTATCCCCGGAAACCTACCCCAAGAGCATTCCAAATCCAGGTTGTTCCCTAGGGCTGCTCGAGGCCCTGCTCTGCTTTTCCCTGCAGGAGTGCTCACACAGCAACTGTAACTGCCACCTCTGCAGCTTCTGTACGAGTGCAGGTACTGACTAAAGAAACAGTATGGATTCATATACATATATGTCTAAATGCATAGATTTATATAAATAGATGTATTTTTATATGAATACATGAAACAGAGAATGCCACACCTTGGTTTTGTCCAATGAAACGCTGCAAAATTCAGCATTTAATGTATAATATAACCTTTATTCTTTGTCCTCTAAACTCTTGGAAACTTACATAACAATCGTGCTGTAATTATGACACCGTTTATAGACATTTAAAATGCATCTTAATTTATAAATATTTTACATTTGGTCCATAGAACAGGTTGCAATTTACTAAATAATACTGTACTCTTTTAAACAGGCTCTGTATATATTTTTTGAATATGTATATATTACATATATATTTTTATATAGAGATAGATTTGCTTGGTGTTCAGATATTTCCTTATTGCAAAAAGCTTACATGATCATACAATAATCTTTTCTTTCAGGGCAAGTACTACAAAAAGATACAGCTATTCACAGTTTACACACAGTAGTTCTACAACACTAGTTTGTGCTATATGATACGTTTGTACAGCTTTTTGCTAAAGAGCAGGTCTGTCAAACATCGGTCATAATTGTTTACAATCGAACATTAAATACTGCATTTGTCTTAGAACAACATGGGACTTGGTTACATTAAACAAGAAAGAGGAAGTTGGAGTTTTTATCCTTAGTCTAATGAAAGTCACAATTAGAATGTGTATGAATCATCTGGGATGTTGGTGTGGGATGGACAGGTTTCCTCTAAATCCCAAAGACTTACAGGACTTTTGCATTTCAGCTGTAGCTGTTTAGGATGTAGCTTAGGTCTCATCGTATTTTACAGTTGATCTATGTATGAAAGAGTTTAGAATCTACCAAACATACTCGGAGATTTTATGATGTCGCTTGAAATACATGTGTATTATATATATATATAGTATTTCTACAATGATGTGCTTGACATTCTGAGAATAATACCTTATTGCAAGAATATGGTTGTCACCTTCAGACAAAAACAACGAAAAACCCAACATTCACAGTTAACATGTTTTTCACGTAGTAGTTCTACATAAATTGTGCTATCTAACATTGTACGTTGCACAAAAATCTGCTGAAAAGCATGTTTCATTGCACAGTTCTGTCACAGTCATTTACAATCAAACACCAACTACTGCAGTTTCCAGAATCCGTTGTGTCTGTCATATAGCTGCCAAACGAGAAACACCACACGGGGCTGGCCATGGCATTTAACACACAGGGATTCACTGCAAACACCCCTCGGCCCTTCTCCCTGTGTGGCAAATGCCGACCGAGCCCACGCTGCAGACTCTTGTAGCATGGAACCAACTTCCCTCACACCTTCATCACCACAAATAATAGGTAAATAAAAATAGAACTGTTTTCAAAGTGCTATCGAGCCATATTTCATAATTTGCTTATTAGAAACTGTTAAAGTCCTTGAACAGATTCAAAAGACCAGTTGTGGATCAAACCCTAAGTTAGGGCTGCAAGGACGAGCTTCACTCTTGAGGCCATTGGTTTGGTTTCTATTTTGGTGGCAATGCTATAATAGTAGAATCGTAACAGCATGATAGAAACTCAAGTACACTGAGCTCACGTTGCAAGTACTTGGTATTTCTTTTACTCTTGGGAATCTTTAAAAGCTCTTGGATATTATTTCTTATATTGCTAAAAAAGACATATTTTTGCCTCTAGCATCTGCGGCTTGTGTCGTATTGATTCACAAAGACATGCTCTTTTTCATCAGAAACAGTATATGGATTGTAAAAGACATTTATAATCTGATTTGAAAGGTATCCTGAACGAACAAGTGCAGGTAGCACTTAGAGCCGTGTTGTGCTGGGCTGCCAAACAGCCACGGGACTCAACTGCACCAGGAAAGTGCATAAAGGAATGTGTATAGAGGAATGTGTCTGCTGTTAACTGAAGGAACTCTTCCCCTTCAAATGGCCTCGACTGGAACCAAGTTTAAGGGCAGATTTTCACCGGAAATCACTTGTTTACAAAATACTTCATTCTTTTGTACAAAACAACTCCAAACTTAATTTTACTCCTGTAAAGTCAGAAATAACAGTCTTGGGATTGAGCGGTAAGAAATAGTGATAAACTACTAAAAATCAGCAGCACGAAACTTCAAATAGTCCTGCTAAAAGGTAGATTAAAAAGGTCTTGGCACATCAATTTACAAATTCCAAGATATGCAACTATTATTGTGAAAGGATAAAAACATTAACAGTCTATGGGTTGCCGGAGAACACAGAACACTCAACGTGTGAGCTCGCGCAGTGGTGGATCATGCCCATGGCTATTCCCTTGTGGTGGAGATGACCTTTTGTCTTTTTTTTTCTGTTTTTTTCTCTTTTTTTTTTGCCACTAGAGGTAGGTAATTATATTCTCGGACATGAATTTGTGGTCATATTCAACCATATTTTTTGTTGTTCTGGAGTTGTCTTGGTGCTTCAACAAGAGAGAAGTTTAGATGTAGGCTTCTTTGTTTGCAGAGTTGCCCTGCTGGGCCTGGTCTGGCCCGTTTTCAGGGTGGGTGATGTCTTCACTTGGCTGAATCATCACTTGGATGCGCTGAAAGAACAATAAATGTGAGGCAGGCAAAGAACTAAGGGGTTTGGGTGGTTGGTTTTTAAAGGCAACCTGAACCACTTCTGCCCAGGAATTAGAGCTAATTTCAGGTTAGATATAAGGAAGAAGTCCATTATTGTGAGGGTGCTGAGGCGCTGGAACAGGTTGCCCAGAGAATTAGTAAATGCCCCATCCCTGACAGTGTTCAAGGCCAGGTTGGACAGAGCCTTGGGAGACATGGTCTAGTGTGAGGTGTCCCTGCCCATGGCAGGGGTTTGGAACCGGATGACCTTAAGGTCCTTTCCAACCCAAACCATTCTGTGATTCCATGAAAATGAAAAACCTCTCTAGCTCCCAAGGGACCAAAAAGGCAGTGAGCCACAGGTACTAGAACCAGGCTTAGCTATGTTCTGGGCATGACAGTGAGATTGGAGACCACCTGAAAAACAGTCTATGCCTCCGGCATTCCCAGCTGAGCATGCCTGGGGAACAGAATCAAGGAGAGGCCATGCAGAGCGACCGCAGTGAGCTGCAGGCACAGCACAGAGGCTGAAACAGGGACTCAAAGCTGGATTGCAGACGTGATGGTGACCGCCCCAGGGAGCAGAGGGGACTAGATAGTGTTGTCAGCAGGTTCTGGGTGTTACTGCCTCCAAGGATACAAGTGAAGTAGACTTGTAGTTAAGATTGCTTTACTTATGTTCTGTCTTTCCTAGTCCTTTTGTGTTCTCCACTCAGGAAGAGTACCTGCCTAGCTTACACTTGTATCTAGAGGCCAGTTTTTATCGTCATGTTGTAGGTTCCTTCTATTATCTAATGATCCTTTGTCAATGCTTCAAAAATGAGACCTTAACCCACAGCAAAACCGAGATGAGGGATTTTTACTGCGGTCTTGCAGAACTCTGCCCAAGGAGCGGCTGTATCTTAGGGCAACAATTCTCTGTTTGCAGTAAACACTTCCATCAAACTAAAGGAAAGCTGCTCAAAGTGCAGGGGCTAAGGACAAGCAGGGGAAAGAAAAAGACACCAAGTCTTTTAAAATCTGCTGAAGACAAATATTTGGCTCAAGGTCTGAGCATTGCTTGTCAATTCTGCTTAGGATCACCTGTCCCTTTGCAAGATGGCTCTGTCAGCTGACTTTAGAATGTTCCAGAAACTGTGACAGATTCATTCCGACAATCTTTGGTTCCTACAGCCACAGAGGACAGGGATGTGCGTTTCAACCCTTGTGCTGGAAAAGGGCCTGTTACAGAGAGATTATCGGCTGAGAGGGAAAACTGAGGATGCACCCAGCTTCAGGAAAACAAAGCGGTTGCTGGGCAGTGTGTGGGGTCAATAACTTCATGACCAGCTCACATTCCTTGAGCAGCATTTCTCCAAGGACTCTAAAACAGATTTAAGCCATACTATGCATCTCTTACATGGGAAGTGTCATCTTTTAACAGATGGAATAAGGAATCTGGGAGAGGCTAAAAGCACAGTGCAATGGGAAGGTCTCTAATGCTCTTCAGAAATAACTGTTCACAGAAATCCCTCAAATGAAGACTAAAGGGAAGGACAGCATAGTCATAAAATACACTCCCAAGATTTTACATGTACTTCCTCTGAGTTGCAGCAGAACAAAGCAGGGAGTGTAACTTAAACCAGGTGTAACAACACATTGCAAGGAGATGCTAAACAGGATCACTGTGAGCAGACTCATGGAAATGTGAGTTATGTGGGTTTAGTCCAGTTTTCAGCTTGATTCCAATTCCTTAGAGCATAACCTGCCTTGATACATGACAGTGTGGCTTGTGTTAGTAAGGACAAATTTACATACTTGGTAAACTGCTACTTTGGTTTCTGGGTGTAAGGAGCTGTGCTGCAAAGCGTCTGGAACTCTCAAAGCCCAGAGATAAGGACACTTGATGCTATGAGCTGTGTTTAACAATAGATGGTACAGACACTGTCTTGTCTTTGGTCTGTTTGGTCCTTGGTTTTATGTTTTTCAGCTCAATTAACTGGGCTAAGCAAATGGAAATAGACAGTAGAAAAGACCTGTCCAGCAACCTCTGATCAGTGTGCACAGGACTCGCCAGGTGAAATCACGCAGTCAGGAAAAAGAGAGACTTACCTGTTTTAAGGAGCCTTTCAGGGTTAGAAACATGTATGCCATATAGCCTGGGATCAGCACCATGGAAGACAAAGCCATGAACCAGCCAACCCCTTGGCCCCATTTTGGGAAAACGTAACTTCCCATTGTGAGTGGAGTCATTTGGACAGCACTGAAGAGAAAGACTCCCTGCAAAATACAGTGGAAAAGAAGATTTGGATGAGATTTCCAGAGTGTTCTGTTCAAGAGTTTTTCTGGATTGACTTTTCCACCCAGGCAAGGATCCTCTGATCCCTGGTGATGGTCGCTGGGCACTGGCTTGTAGATGGGGCCTGCAGGTCACTCTTCCAAGTGGAGGTTGCAGAAAATAGGCAAACATCAGTCCTCTGCACTGACCACTTCCCTGCTCAGTTAAGCTCGAGTCTGGGAATGTGTACACAGAATGGAACTGTTTGTCTGTTTCCAAGAACTTTCTTATTGCAATAACAGTATCAGTGCAGCTCTACTGTACTGGCCAGCAAAGCACTCCTGAAGGCTCTTTAAAGCCTGGCTCTGTACTGACCTCTCTAATATCAACACCTAAGAGTGCTTGGCCCAGAGGCTTTGATACTGCTCAGATCCTCTGAACAAACTCATACTGGAAAACAAGGGCAGTCAGAAAGGAACCTGCGGTTCAGTAAGTGGTTACAGGTTTGTCTGCGTAACAGATCCTAGCCTGTGAAACTCAAAAACCACTCTGAATTGTTCAGCAATGAGGAGACAGTTTCCCAAAAAGCTTCTTAACAGAATTAATCTTCATGTTTTAAGTTAACAACTCTATTTTCACATACATAACCTGCATCTCAGATTATCCAGGTACGCTGGTAGGGGGAATCCACTGGTACTGGTAGAGTCTTCAGATCACCTGCACAAAATCAGAGGGAAGGGGGCTATTGGGAAGATGGGGGTCCTGGGGAATAACACTGCACACCCATGTACACTGCACCACTGAGCAGCACCCGTGGGTTGTGTTTGTGTTAGTTTCACACAGATGACCTGCAAACACAGTATTTTTAACTGTAAATTCCCAAGCAAGGCTCCTATCCTGGCCCGTTCCGTCAGGGAAACCTGCTGAGCTGAACCAGCGGAAGAGGAACCTCATTCTGATCCCAGGTTCAGGCATTGTGCAAAACCCATTCCCATAGAGGAGAATGCAGAGAGGCAGATTTTAGTGGCACATCACTACACTGGACAACAAATTCTGTTGAAGACTTTAAAAGACAGAAGAGACATGGTAAGCTTTTACACACAGTGTAGGTCATCTGCCTGCTGTTCTGCCCAGTAAGCTTTGGTAAAACAAAAAATCATCTCAAATCAACAGAAGGCAGGTTTTTGCCTTCCTGAATGTTAGTTTTCAGAAACATGAAAGCTGCCTTCACCTGGGTAGAGATGAATCAAGGAGCCCTCTATATAAACTCATTTCTGTGCCTCTCTTCAGTAATCTTTGTTTGCTTTTCTATGGCTATTACATGGGGCTACCAGAGAAACGTCAGTGAGTGGAAAGTATTGTGTTATGGGCAATAGTGTCTACTTGATTACAGGTTTTCAGTACTGCATTAAAATTATGCGTAGTAAACTGATTATTTCAAAATGTACTGTATGGGCTTAACTGGACAAATATTGGAATCAGGAAGAGCCTGTACTGTGGTTTCCAGTGCACGAAATCCTTACAGGTTAATGTAGTTTGAGCTGAATCCCATGACAGAAGAACATCAGTGCATAACCCCAGTCTGTTACCACAATAGTGCCTGTGGAGGAATCCAGTTTACAAAGTGTGGGCATTTTTGTACAGATGAAAATTCAGACTTCAGAGAGATTGCTAAATTTTGTCTAAGAATACAAGAAATGGGTCATGTTTGTTTCTTACTTTCTTCTATCTCTACCAATCAAACTCTTGACTCGTTACCATTTCCAGGAGACTCATACAAGCCTTGCAATTGCACAGGCTTCTTATCTTAGGGCACAGGTTTCCTTTAGTGACACTGGGTTTTGCCTATGGCCTTCAGTGGAATTGCTCAAATCCTTCAAAAGGGAATGAGGTCAGAGCTAATCTGAACGTGCGGGGATGGAAATGACCGCACTGTAGTACTCAGACCGTGTTATTCACATCCTTTGAATCACAAAATAGAAGTTGGTTCCTTACTGCCACAATGATAGGAGTGAAAAATGACCAGCAGAGTTTCCACCAGATGCAGGGTCTGTATCCCACCATCTCTTGGATGTTGTCGTAAAACCTGTTAACACCTAAATAGAGAGATAAGAAACAGTAAAGAAGCACATCAGGTAACTGAGTCAGTTGATGGCTCAGTGGTTTTGAGAGACACTCTCATAAATGATGAGGTGTATTTGGAAGCTCTATACAGACCCCAACATAACTTTTCACCTGTCTGAATGGGAAAGAAAAAGTGCAGCTCAGAAGCACTGAGAATCATTTGCTCTCATTCCAGCACATCATAATTAGTGGCCAGCAAACTTCTTCCCATGAGGAAGTCTGTACATCTGAAGGCCAGATGCAGCAAACTCTCTTGTTTCGTTTCAACTCCAAGTCTTCTTAGAGCAAGAGATTTAGAATGATATTTTACCAATTCAATTAAAAATAAAACAAACCCATCCTTGTGTTAAGCAGCTTTCCCCTGTGTGGCTGTACACACACCAGAGCTGTGTATGAAGTCGGAGTGGCCCTTCTGCTGCTGCTGTTACCTACCAGCACTCCAGCATCTTCTAAAAATAAATAATGGTTTTATTTTTAGCTTTGATTTCTTCATTATTCAGCTGGTGTATTTTTCCATTCGTATTTGCTGGATTCACATGTGGTATCTCTGAGCTAAAAAATGCTGCTCTATCCTCTTAAGCAAAAGGACTTCACTTATCTAGCTCTGAGTCTGATTTGTCGTATAAACTGAAGTGCCTTAGTAATCATGGTGTAGGTCCTTTGATGAGCTAACACAGAACTAAGGTCAAACGCACAAATACTCTGCAAGAATATGATACATATTCATCAATCTTTGCACCCAGAGCTTCCCAGTCCAGACTTCTGGATATTTTAGGGCAATTATGAAGATACAAGTGATGGAGGAGCCTGGCTCTCACTACAAGGTCCTAGAGTGACTGAGTCATTTCTGGTATTTGAACATTACAGAGCTCAGAAGACCCAAGTCACTATGTCAATAACAGCAGTAGCTAACACCTCAGAATGCCCAGGCTTTCCAAGGAAGAGGGACAAGAAAAAAAGAGGGAGATGTCACCTATTTAGTATTCCTGAAAAACTTAGTATCTAATGACTTCCAGGCTTATACATGGGGTGTTTTAAAGAGGCAGAAGGACCTTCCACAAGGTAACTTTGAGTGGAGTTACATGCATATGAAACAAGGGCACCTTCAGTTCCACCCTCAGCGTGGCAACACACACACAAGAACAAATCAAGAGATGAATTATCCTTATGATGTGCAAAAATTATGGGAAAAAGTAAAAGCACTGTTTACCATAGCACCAGGATATCGAGATGCACTCAAAGAATACAAGGAACAAGAGACTCATTCCACTGGCAGAGTAGTAGTCAAAAAGCTTAAACACATAGATTCCACCCTAAAACATAAGAAGGAAGTGTTAAAATAAGTAGCAAGAGCTCCAGTTTCAAGACAGATTAAAATGCAAGCTACAAACTACCAGTGGCAAATAGGTTAGGGACATATTAATGTATATGAAAGTGAACAGGTTGAAAGCCTGTGACACTTGAGGTCAATACTGACAAACATTAGATTGCTGCTAGAATTCAGTTAACTGGTTTAATTTCACTTTACTCATTTTTGTTCAATAATTCAATTATTTCTCTCAAAATAGTTTGCAGTCTAGTAGATGGGAGGCAGCAATGGAGAATATCCCTGGCTACCCTTTCTTGGGCTGTAAGGCACACTGGAGAGATGTGTATTTTCTCAGCACCCGAATCATGAAGTAGGACAAAATGCAACCATGGACTTCAGCCATTTCACACTTCAAAGTTACTGCCTGAAGACCTGAGGTAGTATTGATGATTGACAGATCCCTGCCACTTTAAGTTTTTACATGATTCCTGGTTGGAGCAGGGGATGGGAGAAATAAAACAGATGCCGCCCATTGGAGGTAAGATAACCTTCTACAGAACATACCTGAGTGATGTTGGACAGCCCTATCAGATAGGAAACAATGCACACAAGAGCAATGAAGATTTCTCTCCTATTCCGCAGTAACCTCGGAAATTCATCCACCAAAGCTGTTATGAATCCTTCCACAGTGCAGAACTGCAAGAAAAGTTACAAATAAAATCCAGTGCAATGCACTACAGCAGCAGGATTACATTTAGGGGAGGAGCTTTCATCACTGGCATAAGGCTGCAGCCATTAAATGATAAATGGAATTTTGCTTCAGTGGGAGCAGTGATTCTGAATATCTTTGTTTCTGTCTACAAAGATCTCCAGTTAGCTTTCCAGATAGAAGAATACTCAGAATTCCTAACTGTGAACTATAGCACGATCTTTATGAACATAAAGTGCTTGTTGTGGTAGAAGACGATAGACCTACAGCTGAAGGTTTGACCCCTAGATCCTTCGCAAACTTGTGCTCTTCTCCTTCCTGTGATTTACTCACATGCATGAAAGGCAATAGACAGGAACAGTCTAATCAGATTAGTGGGTGAAGCTTGAAGACATAAGATTGATCCTCCTATGTAATAAATCAGATATTTTTGTATTCCCCAGAGAGGATTTTTGCTGAGGATGGGCTTCTGCACACACAGAGCATGGCCATGCTGCAGGTCTTTTCTGCATGTATATATTCAAAATGAATGTTACCATTATGATGGCTGAAATGATGAAAACCAGACGTAGGTAAAGTTCTATTCATTTCCAGCAGTGCAATCAGAACTTAACCAATAGTTACAGTTGCTGTAAATGACAGTGTGTGAAATGTTTCACTGACAGACAGAAATGAAGCAAGCATGACAGCCTGGAGATACAGAATCTGTTTAATAATATCAGACTCCCTTCCTCAGCTGTTTGTTGCCTAGAGACAAGGTCTTTCAAGAATATTTTTGACCCAATTAATTTCACAGTAGTTCCCCCCCCCAAACTGAGCAATAGGTTTGAATGTGAAGCCTGAAGCTTATGGAAAAACAAAGAAATAGAAAACAAATGTTCAGCTCCCTTTCATGTTGCAGGATGAAATGCCCTCTTGGTCTTTGCGTATTTTGGTTCACAGGCAGAAGTCAGTGTGGATTTATAGAAAATGATGGATTTTCTCTGCTGAAAGCTGAGGAATTCCAGCCAGGCCCCTGTCCCTTCCTGTGCTCTGAGGGTTGTGCCAACAACTGCGAGGTGCTGGTTTGACGGCAGCAGCTATATATGATCTGAACACTTCTGCCTGTGCTGGGTCACACACAGATCACCAAACACTGCAGCAGCAGAAGGGACTTCCCTGATGGAGCCCTCCAAGAGCACTGGGCAAGATAAGACAGAGCGCTTTCCTGGTGTTCACAATACAGCTGCTCTCTGGGTTGAAAGTACTACTGATTAATGAAGGTTTTGTTGGATATAGTCCATTTGAGTGCTTTTTCTTGTGCTGTGGGATTTTTTTGTTCATTTTGCACTGTTTTTTTATAGGATGGCATGACTGAATTATTTCATTGTTCTATTTAATCTAAACAGTGATTCTGAACAATGGCTTATCTGGATTTGCAAAACCTCTAGGTTGATGCCCTCCCACTCATCTTCAGTTGTCAGATACCATCTAGAACTCAGCTAACGCCTGGACCAAGGGTCCTTACCCTGGAAGGTAATTTCAGAACATACTAAGATGCAGAACGTCCTCAGTCATGAGCCTAATGCCCCCTGAATTTGCTCCTGATGTTCATATGCTTAAAATGAAACATGTGCTGCATCATTTTGCTCCAGGTGGTAAGTTCTGAAGTCGCCTTTGTAGCATCTAAATCTTGTCAAGCTTATCCCAGTGTCTCCTACACTGGTGAACGTTGCAAAGGCATTCTTAATACTGTGACTGAACAGGGAAGAGTTCAAAGAAGAAATTTATTGCACATTTTGTATAGGCTTCAAACAGTTGATGAAAGAGCAAAAGTGTCTCAGTATCAGTCTTTCACTGTGCCAGGCTCCTGGAACCACTTAGTCTCTCCTCCTTGCCTTAATACCTCCTATCATTTATGTGATGATTCCTGAAACCATTGTGCACCACTCAGAGCTGGCAGTGCAGAATGCAGAGAGGCACCAACCTTGTACCATGCCGCTGCAGAAAATGTGTTTTTGTTAACAATTGTTACACCAGTTTTACCTGACTGTCAATCCCGAGCATAAGCAACATGGAGAAGAAGAGTATTGCCCACAGAGGAGAAATGGGTAACTGCGTCACTGCTTCTGGATAAGCCAGAAATGCCAGTCCAGGGCCTAGGGGAGAAACAGGAGAGGAGATGTCAGTGTGACTGACCAGCACTGTGATGATGTGCTCTGTGAATGTTTTGGCATATTTGAATGACTCAGCCATGAATGCATCATCTGATCAAGGATTTCAGCTTCATCAGTGTTCACTGACCAAGAAGTCAGTGCATGCATCTTGCTTTTAAAATGAACCATCCAAAGCAAGCAAAAAACCCAAACGCACCAACCAAAAGACCTGATGGAGTTCAGAAACTGCTTCTGAGAGACAACTTTTGTATAGCAAAAGCAGGGCATGTTATCCTGTAGGAATACATCTTCAGTTGCTCATCAGCCTTCTCCCTCAAGCAGTAATCGAGAGCTGTAATCTACTGCTTGGCGCCAAGTAGTTCAGAAGACAAACAAAGGTAGCTCAGAAATGGAGAAGACACTACCAGCATTTACAGCATTCGCATTTGCTGTTCTATTAATTACCTTAAAATACACATTTGAATAAACTACCCAGTTGTGACCAGGCAAACCCTGTCATTTGTGTTTTTACTAACTGCTGATGGGGAGCGTGGTGTTGGAAGAATAGAAACCCTTATTGAGGAAGAAGGAGCTGGTTTTGCTGTCATAGCATGGGTGAAAGCCAGTTGATTTCAGGTTAAGAGGGAAACCTGTAGCAAACTAAGTAATCACAGAAGGAGAATCAGTGTGCCTCACCTAAGGGACATCCATTCCTCAATTTTCATTAAAGGCAGGTTTGCCTGTGAGCACTGGTTGGACATACAGAACTCAGACCAGTGAAGGATTGGCCTTACACATCTCAACTCTCAAAGTGAATGCAATGCAGATTTTGAAGCACTCGCAGCTATGATTGGAATGCCTTCCAATGGCAGTGGTGAGAGCAAAATCAACCTGAGATAAATATGTTCTTAACTTGACTCTGTTACACATTCCACCAAAATGCAGCTACAGCTTTTAATAATATTGTTTGTCTTACGAAGCTGTGTAAAAGATCACAAAGCAACATCCCGTGGTGCAAAAATGAAGCATCAGTTTCCAAGCTTGCACAGAGAAATAGAAGCCTTAATGAAAAGGTCAGGTTTCCAAACATCCTCTGTAATTCGTGGCCACTGGAGGTGATGTGCATCTCTGTTATCTTTGATACGTTCCAAAGTATTTAGGAGCTTAATAGGATATAAAAATATTGTTCTGTTTGTAGATGTAGTCGTTATAGTTCTATCTGTATCAAATATCCAAGAGGCTTATTTCACACACCACTGACTTGCCACAGCAGTTTTTGACAGCAGTGTGTGCCATCCAGATTGTTGCTTCTACTGTCTTTGTATGTGTCCTTTACTGGAGATTATTTTTAGGTCTCTGATTCTCTCCTTTTCTAACAAAGGAAATACCTCACCAAGGGGATATGTTTGTTAGTATAGTAAGGCATGTTTTGTCCACCAGTGACTTCCAACCAAGCTTCCAGTTATCAGATCCCTCCCTGTGGCCAAAATTGCTAAGTGAGTATCTGGTACACCAGCTGGGTTAGGGCAGCCATCTGCTCTCCTCCTTGAAGCTTTTTCATCTGCAAGAAAGACAAGGAACTGCAAAGAATAGCAGAATTCCTGCACGGACATCTTACTGCCCTGAGCAAAATGACTTTCACAGTAAAAGCCCCGTTAAATCTGGTGATAGCTGTAAGTGTGAGGAGGTGAGAAATAGATCCACCTCCAAGGGCTCAACCACAAGAAACAGTAAAAGGAATTTAAAAACCCAAATGAATTTGAAAATACCGGCTCCAAAACCCTCCTGACCATCATTCCTCCTTTCAGTTTGCTTTTAAGAATTCCAGTAGCGTGAGGGTCACCCTGATGTTGAGCTAAGTACGGAAGTCACAAACAGCGCTGCCGCCTCTTGTGAATGCACACCTGTAGGTAGCAGTCATTAGTGTTCATTGTGCAGCCCAGATGAGCTTCTGGCTGAGCACTCTCCACACCGAAGCTTTGAGAGGGCTGAAATGATACTCTCCCTTCTGCAGTCAGTCAGGGTGACTGAACTGACAGGGAGCTGAGGAGTGTTTTGAGGGAAAAGTTTTGAACCATTACATGAAGCAGTTGAACACAACAGACAAACCAATACCAATCGATGCCACTGAACAACTTATAGAAAAATACATTGGATACCTGATGCTGCAACATCTGCAATAGGCCTCTTTGTGACATTAGCCATGAATCCAACAATGGAGAAGATGACAAAGCCAGCAAACATGCTTGTGCATGAGTTTATGCAGCACACTATGATGGAGTCCCTGAAACAAAGGTAAAGTGCTTTAAGCAGCAGGTAAAGCAGTGCTACCATTCATCAGTATATTCCTGTGAAAAGATTTCATGGTTTTAGGATTTCTGTTTGGGTTCCGTTTCATACTGTCTCTCCCTCTAGTGTAACCGTGGTTATACATCCCATTCCTAGTTAGATGTAACATTTAATATTCAAATCTGAGCCTACATTTTATTTCAATGATACAGGTCACAGAAAGAATCCAGCTCTAGCTGAGTCAGGAAAGTGCCATGGTAATAAGTGCAGTCATCTGCTTACCTGTAAACATTGTTGTGGAAAGGGTTGTAACTTCCAAGGGCAATCAGTGAACCAAGACCCAGACCATAGGAGAAGAAAATCTGTGTGGCAGCATCCAACCAAACCTGATTGCAGGAAACAATGGTTTTAAAAGTCTGCGTCTGCACCTGAGGAGCAGGTAGATGTCTGCAAGGGGAACAGGTAGCAGTGAAACTTCTGTAAGCATGGGTGCAATATTTACCTCAGAGTCTGAAAGCTTACTGAAGTTGGGAGTTACATAGAATAAAATGCCTTCCTTTGCTCCAGGCAGTGTTACACCACGGAAGAACAAGATAAGCAGCATAACGTAGGGATAAGTAGCAGAGAAATATACCACCTGATGGGAAGAAACAAGACATTGTAAGTGTGGAAGGAAGAATGATCCGTGCTTGTCAACACTTCAGAAAATATTTGCTCCCTAAAAATACCATAGCAGCAACTGAGGCTGACTTCTCAAATGGAAGCATTTCTCAGTGGAAAGGCTTGGTGTGGAAAGGGGAGTGCCTACCCCAGCATTCCCTAACACCATGGCTACAAAGCAGGTGGCTGTTGCCGACTTCCCTGAAGGTGGAATAGAGGGGACAAAGGGATTTTTGCATAAGGGGCTCTTGCTTTTCATGCTTTGGAGTCAACAAGGGGAGCTCCCAAAAGTTCATGGCACCAGTACCCTGCTTGTGGAACATCGATTAATGTATTTCTCCACCTCTCAGACAGCTGCTTTTGTGTTTTTCACATGCACTCCTCATCTGTGTTATGATAAACAGGGTCCTACTCTCTTCCCTTTTCAAAAGCCCTATAAAAAAGACACTCTGAGGTCAGACTCCAGTGAAACACAGCTGCAGCTTGTCATTTCCCTGCCATTTTGGGGAGAGGGAAAAGCACGTGCCAATGGCAGGTGTTGTTGCCCTTTCATTCCTAGGGAAAGGTCTGTCAGCAATATAATTTCCTTTAGTTCATTAGTAGAATCTATTTTGCACTCAGAAGCCAGCCAAACTCCAAGAAGCACAGCATGCAAGTACACCTGTGGCAAGGACCACCTACAGCTCTCAGTCAGCATAAGGAAAGGAGGGGAGTGGCTCTTATATGCAATACAGCTTCAGCACTTACATATCTGAGTCCAGCAAGAGCTGTGCAGTAAATGCATGCTTCTCACTGAAGCCAAAACACTGCATCCTCACTCCACTGCTATCCAAACTAGCTGGCATATTCATCCCGGGAACAAGGAGACATATGTTCAGGCCATTTTATACCTGGCACAGCCCGGCAGTCTGTAAATGAGCAAGATCTTAGACTGTGGCCAGACCTAGCTATGGAGGAGCCAGCTTTCCAAAACCATGGTGCTGTATCAATTTAAGACAGATAGAAATTAAACACTTCAAAGCTGTTCCAGCAAAACTGTTCCAGTGCCTCTTACCTTGAGAATTTTCAGACTGTATGAGTAAAATGGGCATTCTTAATTGAAAGGCATTTACAGTGCTTCTTAATCTTACCTTTCCAGTCCAGCCTACCCCCTTCCAGATACAAAAATACACCAGAATCCAGGCAATTGCTAGAGTAATTGCTAGTGGCCATCGGATTTGTCCTGGCTTTTCCAATCCATCAGTCATTTGGTGCATGTTGCGTCTAGAACAAGTCAACAGAATGGTGTATTTAACAACTAATACAGAAGATAGTGCATGCATAACAACAAGCTCATCCTCACATGTGTGCAGGAATGATAGAGAGAAAAACTGTCAGCTTACTCCCAGAACTCAACCACGGCACTTGTCATATTGGTGGTATTTGCTAAGGTGTAGTTGGAGAAGCAGCGGTCAGTGTTCCAGGGGTTCTCACAGTGTTTCCAAGGAAGAGTCTGTTCAAGAAAGTGAGAGAGAAAAGCCTGAAGATTCAAACACCTCTTAAGTAAGCATTACCTTGGGTTTCTCTTTCCTAGAAATGAGAGTTGAGTGGAGAACTACCACACTTTGAGGTCTGCAGTGCACTGATCTCCCTGGGGGGCATGTCTGTCACTGAAGTTACTGAACTTGATATCAGGGGTGAAACAGATGTGGAAATTTCTCTTCCTCTCTTTAATACATCAGCCCACGTGTTTGATACACCTCTTAG
This sequence comes from Ara ararauna, assembly GCA_028858755.1. Taxonomy (NCBI): domain Eukaryota; kingdom Metazoa; phylum Chordata; class Aves; order Psittaciformes; family Psittacidae; genus Ara; species Ara ararauna. The sequence goes on from CM054385.1 coordinate 3,230,241, forward strand.
CACATGAGAGTACATTGAGTGAATGGCAAGAAACAAGGGCAAAAGAAAGGACCTCCTGGAGGTCCTGTACCTCTTTTTGCACTAGAGGTGATAAAGGGTGATGGCTCTTGATCAGAGATTTCCATTTCCCCGCCAGGCTAGGGGACAATCAGAAAAATGTAAACTTGTTTTCTACGTGTGTCCATTACAATATCTTTCAGAAGCTCTGAGAAGTAGAACCTGCTTCCACGTGATAGCCATTAGAATGAATCTCATTTTGGTTAGATACAATATAGGTATTCTTCTGATGGCTAATCTTGGAAACTCCTCTCACAGAAAATGTTGTATCAGGGTACTGCATGTTTTAAATACAAGGATAAGAGGCTTTAAGGGAATTAGAAGTCAATATTCATCTGACACGAGCCAGCACACCCCTTCCAGACTAGGCCTGACCTTTCATAGGGATAACAAATCTGACGCTGAGCAAAAAGAAATGGCCATGTCACTCCCAGGCAGTAATTAATGCAAATCTGGTCAAGAGACAATTCTTTAAAGCCAGGAGCACGCAAGCATGCACAAAACTGGTAGAAAAGACAACAATTGAACAATAATGCATTAATTATTGAGGTTTAAGTATGAATGCTTCCTCAGATGGCCAAACCCCCAAATCGGATGAGTCCGACTCAGCTGATGAATCATCCTTGAAGGGAAAAGAAAAGGCAGCTAAAAATAAGGTTAAAAAAAAGCAAAAATAACAGCAAGGAATGGAAGTTCAGAGCTAATGAAATTAGCTCTTCCATGTGGCTTTTTTAATAAAGCCCTCCACTATTAACATAGATCACAATGATACTAATTCCTAAAGAGCTGACATTTGTGTGGCTGCTACTGAAGACAAAATTAAACCAGTTATACACTAGAATATCTCTCAGGGGAATGACTGGCTTGTAGCCTCAAAGGCAAAGGGGTACTAGCACCATTGTCAGCACTGCCAGCACAGGGAGTTGCAGCCTGGCAGGAAAGCAGAGAAGCAAGCAGGCCTGCTTGTCATCACAGGGCAGAAGTGAAACTAAAAGGGAAACTAAAAGAAAGATCTGTGGCTCTGAAGACTAAGATGAGAAAATTCAAATAAATGGGTAAGAAAGAGCAGCCTGTGGCTCCAAAACAACCTTTTATTATATTTCTCCACTGACTTTCTTGGAAAATAATGTTTCTCTCATAGTTTTCTATTTATTTTAGTAAAAAATGCCTTATTCTACAAATTTCTATGGGTGTTGTGTTAATGTCACACCTTCACAGCGAGACAGACTAATCAGCTATCTATACATCACCTTGCTTTACATTCAACAAGCAATTCCAACCCCGTCCACCACACACACTTACAGTGGTGAAGGAATTATACAGGTAGTATATGGCCCACGAAATAATCACAATGTAGTAAATATTTAGCCAAAAGGAAAGGACTGCAGCAGCTAGTCCCACACCTGCAAAGAAAACAAAAGGGAACAAGAAAAGGTAACTTTTAGTAATGTCTGTACAAGGGTCAGTCAAAGAGCTGCAGTTCAGAAGGACAAATACAACACAGGGGGCAGATACTATTTACCACATTCTCTAGATGCTAAGTTAAAACTGTAGAAGTAAAAAGTGCCTGTAAAACCTCAGCAGCAGCAGCAGCTGTGACTGTTCACTGCAACACACTAGACACTAAGATTAAACTTATGGATGACTGAACCACCACCCAAGTTAACAACCTTGCTCTCTCAAAGAGCAGTGCCCAGAAACTTCTGCAGATACAGGCAAATTGAGCCTGAGTGGTAAGACCAGTAGCCATTTATTACACTGATCAAGGGGCTTGATGCTTACTATAATGCTATTGTACCATCTCAGACTAAAGAAACATCAGGGTTCCACAGTGAGAATGCCTGGTCTTCTACTCCACATGGAGACTTCAGGGGGACTTTATATATTCAGGCTGGTGACAGTTGCCACATGACACTTTACAGGAGGAAGTGCTCAAAACAATCAGCACAATGCAAAGCAAGGGCTGTACTTTGCATTGTGCCACCTGCCAACAGCAGTCACTCAAGCAGTTATCTGCAAGAAGCCCTTTTATCTCTCTGGCTTTTCCCAATAATAAATTTTCTAGAACAAAATCCACTCTAAGCAAACTCAGCTCACACTATGCTAACTATCAGTCACAGAATGTGAAGTCGTTTGTAACTCAATGTGCAACTTGCTCCTCCACTGGTCCAGGAGTCAGCTCAGGAACTCTTTCATGTCAAAGGATTTGGGATTAGCGTGAAAAGCAGAGTCTAGGAGGTTTGCAAGACTGTGCAGACCCTAGATTAAAACCTTGAAGTTCCAGCAATGAGAAACCTCAAACTAGCTAAAATTCTAAGTATAAAGTCTTAAGCAATTCAGCATGAACTTGCCGTCTTTGAAGTGTCTGCCTTTTGAATTTCAATAAAGAACAGGAGACACAAACCTTGGTGACCTCAAACAAAGACACTGTTTACCAGATTGCTGTGAATAGAGTTCTCTACCTGCTCAGACAATGATTACTAGATTTAAATGCTACTTTGAACAGTCTTCATATGCTTCTAACAAAAAAAAATACAGGAATACAAGTTTTTGAAGGTCAAAAATAAGTTTGTTGAGTTTCTAACACCTAATTTTCGCTATTTGTAATGGGGAATGAACAATACCCTAACACGGTTCCAAACCGTCAGTTACACCTCAGAAAATAAGGGTTTTCTGTAGAAAATGATGGTGTCGGTAGAAATAGGACAGGCTAAAGTAACATCCTTGCCCTGTCACTTTGTGCAACTTCTGCAACTTGAAAACAACAGAAAGTTATCCGAATCCCACTGTACCTTTGAACATGGGAGCAAGCTTCCACACTCCAAGGCCTCCTATGGATGTGTACTGACCAAGGGAACACTCCAAAAGAAACAGTGGCACTCCAGCAAAAATTAAAGTAAGGAAATAGGGAATCAGGAATGCACCTAAAAAGAAACAAGAAAAAGGCTGTTCCAGTGGAGAAACACACAACTGTTTCCACTGTTTCTATCCCTATCATATGTGAAAAGAAACCCACTTTTTCTTTACTCTTAAGTGTAACTTTTGAAGAGTTAGTGGAAGGCACATGTACATTTCTGAACCAGCATCCCAAAAGGTGAAAATAAGGAGAAAAATGTATCTCCTATCTGTAAATACTTTCTGTTTAAGTAAGAAGCTAAAATCCCGAAGACTGAGTATTTTGTTGCCTTCATCTATCCCAGGAGCATGCAGATAGCATAAAGGCTTTAAGAAGAACTGGCTGCTTTCCAGCTGGAGTTAGCTTTTCATGGTGAGCTCAGAGTCAGTATGACAAGCCTCATGCAATCCTCTCGAGCACTTAATCCAAAAGAGAGGGCTCTGAAGGGTTAGGGGGCAATGTGCTTTAGTTCTGCTCTAATCCTTTATGGTCTTTGAAGGGCATCTGCCAGCTACAATTTAGCGTACACTCTAGAGCAGACCTCAAAGTGGAGCACCACACTCCAAAATGGCTCCAACCTTCCTGGGCAAGTGTAAAACAAAGAAACTCAACCCAAACCCCACCCATAGAGCTGAAAAAGCTATTAAACCCAAGTTCTGTTTTACTGGTAAATCTTATGGTGAATTCTAATATACAAATATATCAGAGGTTGTAAGAACAAACCAGCAAACATACCTCCACCATTCTTGCCACAAAGGTATGGAAACCGCCACACGTTCCCTAAGCCAATGGCATAACCTACACAGGACATAAGAAAGTCAAATTTTCCTTTCCAAGTGTCTCGGTCTGGAAGATCCGTCTTCTTCTTCTGCACTTTTACTACCAAGGTTTTAGGCTTGTCATTGGTGATGGAAGCATCGACTTCCGTGGAGATCTGTCCATCCGCCACTTTGGTCCCGTTTGTCGCCATGTCTCTGGGTTTGGCTGGCGAGGCTCTGGCAGCAGCCGGGCGAGAGACTTCGGCCCCAGTCCACGTGGACAGCAGCTTTGCGGCTGGCAGTCACCCCAGCGGGCAGGGACAGCACGGTGCCCTTGAGCCCCACAGTGGTCTGGATGGCTTGAGAGCTAGTTTGCAGTCCTGCACCTGCTGCTGGCCCCACCTGGAAAACACAAGTCACAGAATTCAGAACCCTTCAGCAGGACTTGAGCCAGCTTCAAAACTGACAGTGACTAGGGACCTCGCTGCCCACAGAGCTCTGCATTGCTGGGGTGTCATCAAAGAGCTTGGCTCTGCCCTTTGAATTTCTCTTACTGGCTCCATAGGAAAGCAGAGTAGAACTAACACAGTTGCGCAAAACAATCTCCAACCCATAGTTATTCACTGGCACAGGGTGCCCAGAAAAGCTGTGGCTGCCCCATCACTGGCAGTGCTCAAGACCAGGCTGGACGGGGCTTGGAGCAGCCTGCTCTAGTGAAAGGTGCCCCTGCCTGTGGCAGGGAGTTGGAACTGAATGAACTTTAAGCTCCCTACTAACCCAAACCATTCTGGGAATCTATGTTTTTTTCCCCTATAGATCTCTTATATGTCTACAGAAAAAAACAATTCTAAGATGCAGCTCTCTGCGTAGAGCCCAGAATTTCTATATATATAAATATATATATGTGTGAGACAAGTCAGTATGGAGGTTTTTATCTAATAGCCCAGTATACAGTATAAATATAACAGCTCAGAACTTGGGCAATGTAACTATTCCATTTAATCATTCTGCATTTAGAAACATAAAAGTGAATTCCCATGACTGTAAAGTTCCTTTATTGACAAGAAGTTGTGGCTATCAAGAAATAGCACTTGCCACCTCTTACAGTGAATTTAAAGAGTTTTGAGCAGCATGCATTTATCTAAAACACCTCACGCTAGATACTTCTAAAGGAATTAATAAAGCAGATCAGGCAACAGGACTTAATCCTGGGTGACGATGTTAAGTTTTATGAGGCTATAATTTGATATTAATGTAAGACAAATGCTTCATTAAGCTTATATAATAACATTGTAAGATGACAGGCTGCAAAATTGTCTCCTCAATTCTGTTTCCTACCGTGGGTTGCATTCTTGCACCATTTAAGAACCATTATTGGTACTATATAAATTTTCAAAATCTAAAGAAAGGAAGGAAAATTCCAGGAAGCAAATATACATCATGAAAACTGACCTGGGATATTTGAGTCAACCCTGAAGCGCGCGTGACTGCTGCAAACTCCCACAGCTCTGCTTCAACTGGAGCCCCACAATGAGCTGGTGTCTATTGCATGTCTACTGTACGCCCATTCACGATCCATTTATTGTCTAGTTCCTCTTCATAACTCCTTTTACCACAAGCCAGTCACCAGATATTACAACAAATGAAGTGCCTGCCACCTTACAGCAATGGGGCAACGATGGCCATGAGGTTATGCAAAGGACAATTTCAGTTACAGATTTGTGTAAAGGGACATTGAGCTTATTAACCAGTCACTTCGAGCTGTAAATTATGTTAAAAGAAACAAAAAACCCGCACCCCAAACCATGTAAAGACTGTTATAAACAGTAACTTCTCATTTCAGATCACTGCATGATTAGAATGCTTATTATAAGGCCACATTCAGCAATGAAAAGTTTTCAGTCGGAAGCTGAAGAAGAATCAGCAGTAGGTATGCTGGGGTGAGGAGAGGAGCAAGGATCATGCCTGTAACCTTCCTCTCTGTTCCACTTTCAGGACTCAGAGAAGGAAAATCCATCTATGCACTTTCACATCCTCACAAGTCCTTCTGTTACAGGTGCCTCCTCTTTTAAAGCTGTGGGCTGAGTTTTCCATATTTCGATGCACACCTGTCCAATATTTTTGTCCATAAACATCATTTCTGGCTGTAATCAGAAGCTGGAGCAGTTCGGATAAGGCACTTCCCTATGTCTGAGGAAGTCCTGGTCACCGTGCTAGCAAAACAGGGCTCCTATTTGAGGCTCGGTTGAGACCCCGTGGAAACGCTGCCCTCCCATGGACACGTTTGTGAGCGGCTGGTGCAGAGCTCCCGGGGAACGCTCAGAGATGCGCAGCTTGCCAGCACCACCTCCCGATGAAGAGACAGAACTGAAATGGCTCCTTTCGGCCAACCCCGGCGGTGTAAGGAAAGAATCATCCCAGTTCTAGTACTTTCACAAACAAGTCCTGTACTAGGTTAGATTGATGTTGTTGCAGTTTACATTTGGGCTGTACTTTATCATCAGCAGGAGCTTCCAAGTACTGGAAGAGGCTGTGTTGAGGATGAGTGGGAAAAGACACTCAAAACATTAAAAAACCCCAAATAAACTAAAACTACATAGAGATGTATATAAGTACGTCTATGTCTTGTTTGGGCCGTAATGAGGGAGAAACTCATCCTCCCTGCTGGCACTCCAGGAGAGGATCTATGCCGAATCTCAGAATGGAACAACCAAGCCAATGGCACATGGATTCGCCTCCTCCCATCTCCACACAGGCTCTGGGCACAGAGCCCGCCCTCGCTGTTCCAGCTCTGCAGGCTCAGGGAGCTTCCAGGGAGCACTAAAGCCTCTGCGGAACAAAGCCGGTCTTTTAGAGCAGTGTAAGAGTCCACAACAAAGACAAACCAGAGGAAGTTAGAAAACCTTCATGAATAAAGCAAAGAACCTGGGATTTTGTGAGTCCTCCTGGGAAAAGGCTCTCAGACCTGTTTAGACACTATTGTAAAGCCAAATGTAAGGCTGATGCTTCACCAGACACTCCAGCAAGCACACACATGGCTATGTCTAGGGGCTGGCAGGCAGTCTGGTGCTTTTAATATTAAAAAGAGATTGAATATAGTAGTTCAAACAATCCCATGTGGAGATGTTCTTAGCTGTGGTCCAGCGCAGCCCTTGGCAAACACCCCACTGCACAAACTCTTCTGAGCAACCCCGGGCTGTGGCAAGCTCAAAAGCTGGTTTTCAGTGGATGGAGGTGAGGACTGATCTGCCCTACCACGGCTGATGCCATTATTTCATTTGGAGGCCATGCTGGAGGTTTTACTGGCAGTGATGCCAACTCATGGACATTTGTGCATGTATGGTGATACAGCAAATCAACATTGGAAAATGAAAACATGCTTTCCTTCCATAGGCTTGAAAGTCAGTTTTTTTCCATGCTATGAAAAATCATTTTCCCCAAGCCTAATAACTAATAAATATAGCCTCCAACCTCATATCCATACCCTTCACACACAATAATACTTCAAAAACTATGACTTAGGTACAACAGCCTAGAAGCACTGGTGCTACAGCAGTAATGATACATGGTAGATGCTCTCTAGTCGGATCAGGCAATATCACACAGCACTGGGATTTCAATTTAAAATTGATCTGACATGGAATAGGACAGAAAGATGCTTATGTAAGCTCTGCGGATTGGTTTGGGCGCAATGAAATACCCATCGTAGTTGTCAGCCAGCAGAGCAGGTATGACACTTGCTATGCGATGTTATTGCTTTGTGGGAAGAAGATGGAGGGATCTGTTAAGTAAGTCGGTCTTTGCTCCCCCACTTCCCTCATGCCAACAGAGTGTGCTAGGAAGGGCACGGCAGCTTCCCACCACATTCCTCAGTGCACAATAGAGCTTCCTTGACTTCAGTTACTAGGGTTGCTCAACCAAGAGGAGAAAGCCGTCTAAAACAGGGGTTTGGATACCATCTGGTTGTCCCGCATCACCACCACATTAGAGAAGAATGACCACAGAGAGCCAAGCACACATAGCAGCCAAGGTAATACGCACAACCAGGGAAACTGGAACAAAGAGAGTGCCACTTCATTAATAAAAGCAGTTTTCTCTCTCCTGGTCTGCATAAAAGTGGATTTGAAGAGTTTAGAAAAGGCTGCATAAAATGAAAGTGAACAGCAATATTACTATCATCTTTCACAAGTGCTCTTGCTTGTTGCAGCACACAGGTAAATCTCTATCAATGTACTACCAGCTTTAGAAACATCTCTGTTCATGATCACCTAAGTAACAAGCAGCAGAAGGAAAAGCAGCCGTTGAAGTCTCCAGCCTGGGGTGCCTGCAGTGGGCTGTGTAAATGGGTTTCTAACAGCTCTGTATAAGTGACCGGCTGGTGTTGAGAAAAGCAGAACACTCCCCTCGGTTATGGAATCTGTGGATGCCTGAAACATCTGGATCCGGTTCCCATCTCTGAGGATCGCAGCAGGCTGGGTTCAAAGGCCCCTTTAAGACAGTATCCCACAAAGTTCCCAGCTGTCGGCATGCACAAAATAAGTGCTGGGAACTGCAGAATTAACACCTGAGAAAACATTGTCTCTTCTGGCACAGCTCCGTTAATCCAGCTGCTCTGACATAAAAGACATCAGAACCTCAAAAACAGATCCCTGGACACATCTTTTCCCAAGTCCTGCCAAAAGGGACCCAACAGGGAAGTCAAGGGTAGACTTGAAGGATGGTTCCATGCTGCAGGAAAAACTGTCAATACCAATATTGGCCAAGCCAATATTTATCAGGGGAAAGCAGCCATTGTGTTTTGAGCAGTAGAGGAAGCCCACCTGAATTAACTCTTTACAGGTCAGAAACCCAACAGGGACACACAAAACCAGTTCAAAGGCATCTTTGCCATTCTCCACACGGGGCACACTATAAATATGAAGAAGTCAAATCCGAGATAGAAGGCACATGCCAGACAGTAGGCATCAGACCACCTTGGACATGTTTGCCCAAAAACGTGGCAAATGCTCCATCCCTGGCAGTGTTCAAGGCCAGGCTGGACAGAGCCTTGGGTGACATGGTCTAGTGTGAGGTATCTCTGCCCATGGCAGGGGCTTGGAACTGGATGATCTTAAAGCCATTTCCAACCCAAACCCTTACATGAGTCTATGATTCTATGTTTTACAAGTCCAGCAAGAATTACAGCCTGTACCACTGCCCACTTCTTCTGCATGCTCATGTTTAAGATCTAATCACTGTTTTATTTAGCATATCTGAACAGACATGCCCCATCTCTCTGCCAATTTCAACACTCAATCATGTTTAAACATCCTCTGCACAGCAGGGTGGCAGAACCATGCTCTGTCCAGCAAATATTCTATATTTGAAACACATGTTGCATTGATGTGGACAATATACTCCCACCCAAGTCCAGACCCCTGGTGTAAACTGGTGGCCTGAAGAACAACAAAGAGGACAGCAAAGGGGTATCTGGGTCAGTATGTGAGACCGGCAGAGGTGATCTCATGTTCATCTATTGCCAACTTTTCTGATCTTGGTAACTAACTTCTCCCATTGAGAAGGTATCAAATCCCAGAGGAAACTACATCCTTCCTAGGCTTAGGGGGACATTTTCCTCCTGGCTTGGTCTCCAAACACTCTGAAAGCATTTTTGCCAGGCAGCTGGAGAAACCAAGACGAGTCCTGTACCTCAGGGGCCAGGGCCAAGGTCATGCTAGAAAATGAGATGAAACAAATCCAATTGCACCTTGGCAGCAGCTGGAGACTCAGTCTGCCATAGCAGAGGGCTGCTACACGGCTGAACTGTGTGGTGCTACTGAGGAGCTGATTCCTGATGCAATTAATTCTGTGGGGAGAAAAGGAGAAGTGTGCACGAGGTGAGCCCTGGGCCAAGCGAGTGTGTGTCAGGCAGGAAGGAACTGGTGCATTTTGAGCATCAGCTTTTCCAAGAAAGAAGCCACTGAGCCTCCATTTCTCCAGACTAAACCTCCCAGGTCCCTCAGCTGTTCCCCATCACACTTATGCTTCAGGCCCTGCACCAGCTCTGTTGCTCTTTTTGGGCCGTTCTCCATTACCTCAATGTCTCTTTTGCACTGAGGGGCCCAGAACTGAACACAGCATTCATGGTGCAGCCTCACCAGTGCCCAGTGCAGGAGAACAGTCACTGCCCTGGTCCTGCTGCCACACTGGTGCTGATACAGGCCAGGATGCTGTTGGCCACTCAGGCACACTGGTGGCTTATATTGAGCTGGCTGTTTACCAACGCCCCCAGGTCCCTTTCAGCCCAACATCTTTCCTTCAGGCTCTAAGACATGACATGAAAACTCATCTGCTCGCTCCCAGTTCTAGCTTCCCTAAAGGAGCAGATTCTCTCTCTAGCTGTGCAGTAGAGGCTGCATATGAAGGAAAGAAATAGTTTCCTAAATATTTTTTGCCTTTCCTCTCTGTAAGATGTTCTGGCATTTCTACCGCACTCACCTGTCTCTCATGGGATGCAGAAATTGTCACAAGAATCCAAAGCAGTGCTAAGGATGGTGTGTGTAGGTATGGTCATGTTCAGACCACCACCAATAAAGCAAACCAGTAACTTTTCAATTTTCCAATCGCCACTTGCAAGAATAATTCAGCACTTCAGAAACAAAGGGGAAAACCAAAAGCCAGAAACACCACCCAGACTGCTCATGTCTCTGTGGCATACCAAGATCCCTGCTGAAATACGTGCATCATTTTGAGCGCAAACCACAAGTGTTTACTCTGTAAGTCCAGCAATGAGACTCACGTTCATCTTATGTAGTGCACAGAGCTGTCCTGCTGAGAAAATCACTCTTGATGTAAAAGACACTAAGGTCTAACCTGCAGAAAGAGCTTTTCTCTTAGTACTACTATCAGGACATGTTATAGTCAGATCCTTAAATAAATATTTAGCACTTAAAGCTCCACAAATGTTTCATATTTCTTTTCAAAGAACTTACTAGCAAAGGTTTTAACTTTGCATTTATAGTGCTTTGCAATTATAGATCCTGTGGTTCCCCAGAAAAAATACACACTACAATATAAAAAAGAGAAATAACCAAGAGACAGGAGATGCAAAAGCATGGAAGTGCTGGCCATATAGCCTGTGGCAAGGTTACTTTTGAAAGACACTGAATTTTATTCTCCTTGTTAACATCAGGGTGAAGATACAGCAAAACACACTTGCATCACAAGTGCAAAATTATCCTGACAGTCCTGGGTGTCTGCTTTTTCTTATATTTATATATTTCCTTATAGGCCTGTAATGATTTTTCCCATCTGGAGCCTGTAGCATTCTGATTTAAAAGAGACAATTGAGCATGGAGATCAAGGAGAGAGAAGCTTTTTCCACGCATCACGATATTATATCAAACCTGAATAACTGTGTCTTACAAGGCTTTTATAATGATTAACATTACTTCCCAATCAACCTCTTTAACAAGGGTGTGGGTAGTTATACACTGAGTATGCTATTGCTCAGCACAACCTTCCCCTACTACTCTATATTTACACATCAAGATAAATCTGGACCAAACTTTGAATGGATTTATAGCAATTTACAACAGAACCAAATAGCTCTTACAGTGTGGGGTATCTGCTTGCTTAGATGCTTTGATTATTCCTGCCTTAATGAGTGTGGTTTGCTTTGTTGTTTCCATAGTTGTTCTTTGCAATAAGGTCTTTGTCACCGTTTCTGTTACTAGATTCTACACGGACTACCACAAGATGCAATAATTAACAACTACTGCAACCACGCAGTTGCTTCTAGCTTCACCACCCTTAGATATTTGGAAAAACTTGCTCTAGAGAAGATGTCTAACTGAGGACAGCATTCCCATACTTGCTTGGGCTCTTGTCTACTGGTTGTATTCCCATCCATCTCAAGTTTTATAGAGCAGGGTAATAATCTAAAAGTTACTGCTGTATAAAATGGGGGTTTGCCCAATGTTCTTCACATTAGTGGGTATCATTCTTTAGCCTGAATTGATATTAATAAGCATCTGAGTTTTGCAAACCCAAAGGCTTTCCCTCAGTGCCCACACTGGCTTTCAGTGCGGAAAATGTCACTGCTAGGGAATATGGAGAGGTTCAAAAAGGTCAAGACTGGTGACAATCAGCATCCTGGTTAAGGCTCAGGCAGGTTCCAGTCTCCCCTTGCTAACACCCAGGGAATAGCCTGACATACCAGCTCCCTCCTGGCCACAGAAACAAGCCAAATACAAGCTTAGTGGAGCATAGATTTACTGCCCTGCTCTGAACTGCAAAAGTCAATCATGGTTCTGACTTACAGGTACTCCCAATCACATGATTTGCTTTCCTTACATACCCCTTTCCCCCAGCCATCCCTCTCTCTGCCTGTGAGCAGATGAGCATGGTAAGCAGCCTGCTCATCCACTGCTTCCCCACTGGCCCCCATTTTGCTCCCTTATTCACTCTTTGTGATACAGCTGCCCCAATAGTTTCTGCCTTGGCCGGAGCAGTTCCGCTGAGCTGATGTGGGCAGGAGTTGGGCAGTTCTGACTTCCTGCCCTAAAGGCATTGAGCTTCTGCTGGCTCAGGGAGTTGCACAAAGAGGAGAGCTTGGAGACACACCAATGCAGGAAGCCAGGACAGAAAAAAAGGGAGCAGCAAGTACAACAGAAAGGCAAAGCAATTTGCCCAAACAGTAGGCTGGCACAGAATTCAGAGCAGAGGTTCTGAGTGCCAGTGCCATCCCCTAACCTTCAGCAATAATACTGTTATGCTTCTTTAATATTTTTATTTCCAGCATGTACAAATTATTCGGTATGAAAGACTGCCTGGTAAAGGCAAATAAAGGCACATTAAAGCTCCAGCAAAGATCAGCCTCCCTCTATGCAAGAAAAATGACAAGAAAATCTCAGTGTAAGAAACTGGAGGTAGCGTTTGTTATTTAATTTTCACCAATCTGGCAAATTCCATGTTAGTTCTCTTCCCAAAGAAGAGTATACCCTGACATGCTATAGCCACATTCGCTCGGAGGTAGCCTTCTACTAAGGAAAAGAGATGGAGGAGGTGGTCCTGCAGCACTGCTGGGAGGGGTCTCAGTGTGAACTGGACTAGAGCACAGCAGCACCCATCTCAGTGAGACTAGAAAGCTGCTCAAACTGCTCCTTTGAAGACAGCTATAGATATGCAGGGTTGTACAGGCTGGTAAACACAGGAGAGAAGAACTAACTGTATGAAACTGCTCTACCAGGCCAGTGCCCCCTAGCTCAGGCCAAATCTGCCACAGCCAGTCCTGGGGCAAGCATCACATTCAGGTTATTAATGCTGTTAGGAGCCCATGAAAACGGCCACACTGCCTAATTCAGTGTCCCTGAAGACCTACATAGTGCCTTTGGTGAAAACACAATATGAAAACATGACAAAACACTCTGCCTTCCCTCTGTATGGGCTGATGGAGTCTCCTGGGAGTTCGTTTGTTTGAAATGTGTAAACATCTCCCATCTGTCATTGTGTAATTTGATTTATTTTCTTGTTGGTTTGTTACTGTTTTGGGCAAGAGCAGCTAGAAACATATTGCTCTGCATGCCAGAACACATCAGAAGGATCATCATTCCAGCCTGAAGTTTCCTATAGTTGATGGAAGAACTGACTGTGGATGGTTTCTGGTGCACTGCAGCAAAGGAAGTACTACAGTGATGCAAGCTGCATGCCCCAACCAAGCTTTCAAAGCCAACATTTACAGCATCCAATCCAAACACCCAGAATGTCACTAAATGACCAGCGTTTCTCAATCTATAGTTTCCCAAGTAATTCCTGGTATACAATTACGCCAAGTTTAGACCAGATAACCTTCTTAAAATGGATTTCTAATCTGAAAAGCCCATTGTTAACTCTCAGTGGTGGAAGAGGTGTATCTTCACCAGTCTGGTGGAAGGAAGGTGGAGAAATAAAACTCAGACAGTGGTTACAGTTCTTTTTATCAGCCTTCAAGATAAAAAAGCTTCAATTTCATGCTTCCTTATGAAGCCAAAAGGAGTAGAAAAAGAACTATTTCTGTGAACTGATATTGAAGAAAACTTAAAAGACAAAGTTTCAAAAGATGTGGCTTAAAAACATCAACAGTTTGGGCAACAAAAACCACAGTAGTTTTGTGCTGGATGTTTCCCGTAGTTTAATGTACACTCCTTTGCCACATCCAGCTTCTAAACTTGGGGATATATGGATTTATCTTAAATCTGAAAACACTGCCTAGAAGTTCCACAGCCAAGACTTTACAGGATGCCATTTTAGCATACCCAAGATCAGATTCTCTATGTTCCTATGCAAGTCTCTTTGGACGACATCTAGAATGGGACATTGCCTAAAGCTTAGAAAACCACCCAACAGAGAGTGTCCACCAAAGCTCCATGCATCAGATTCAGGGCTAGAAATACAGGTGGACAAATGGAGAGCTGGTGGCCCCCATTTTTAGAAGCTGAGTATGCCATCTTCATGCAAGTCAAGCTTCCTTCAATTTGTACCACTTCACTGTAGCTCATTCCCCACCCCAACTCCCACAAAGCCTCTTAAGCAATTTTAGCAGCCATACATGAGATTGGCCTCAACTTTCACTAGCCCAGCAGAGAGGAGGCAGCTATGGCAGATGCTTTCTTCCCTAGTTTACAAGCCTGTTGACTGACAGTAGCAGTTTCCAACACTGCTAATTCCAAATGACCTGATTTGGGTGCTGCCATGTTTTAGATCATGGCTAAAGTAGCCCTATTTTCTGAATAAGAAGACTTCACATTTGGGATTCTTACAGGCAGTTATCATATGCTGCAAACCAAACCAAACAAGAAAAGACTGCAGGCACACGCAGATGTTAATGCAGTTAAGACTCTTGCAGGAGAAACTAGAAGAAACATGCTCTTTTGGAAGTGGGTGCAGAAGGGAGAAAGAAAAGCCTGAATCTGAGGTTACCCTTTTCAGATACAGCTCCAGGCTGAAGCCACGTTTTCTATTTTCTTTGATCCTCAAACTTCAATCCAAACCTTTAAGTTTAAATGGGATTTAATTTTGAACTAAAAGCTGTTTAAATGGAAACAATTCCCCCCCCCCTTTCCCCTCCTGCCAAATCATGATTTTGAAGCTGCAATATTGAGGTGTCAAGCAAATCTGTGAAACTTTCTGGCTTGAAGTGATAAGGACAAACAGTCAGGAAACTCAGTCTGAAGGTAGGAGATAAATGGAACAATTTGCTTTCATTTCACTTAAAAAGGAAAAGGAGAAAAAGCTTGTGATATATTGGAGAATTTTGCAAGTGTGCAATACATAAATCCAGTCTTCCTGGGTTTAACTGGTGGCTCAGCTGCATTACAATATCAATGCAGTGAGGTTTCGCTCCTGTCCCAAATTATTTTAAGCCTCCATTGAAAGCCTGTCTCAAGACAAGCAGTGGGGTCAGATCCTGCTCTAAAACACTGGCATCACTCTGAATGCAACACAAACACATTTTGTGTATTTTGCAGCTATGAATCTAAGACATAGAATCATAGAATAGTTAGGGTTGGAGAGGACCTGAAGATCATCCAGTTCCAACCCCCCTGCCAGGGGCAGGGACACCTCCCACTAAACCATGCCACCCAAGGCTATGTCCAGTCCAGCCTTGAACACTGCCAGCGATGGAGCATTCACAGCTTCCCTGGGCAAACCCATTCCAGTGCCTCACCACCCTTACAGGAAAGAATTTCTTCCTCATATCCAATCTAAACTTCCCTGCTTAAGTTTGAGCCCGTTACCCCTTGTCCTATCACTACAGTCCCAAATGAAGAGTCCCTCCCCAGCACCCCTATAGGCCCCCTTCAGATACTGGAAGGCTGCTATGAGGTCTCCATGCAGCCTTCTCTTCTCCAGGCTCAACAGCCCCAACTTTCTCAGCCTATCTTCATACGGGAGGTGCTCCAGTCCCCTCATCATCCCTGTGGCCCTCCTCTGGACTTGTTCCAACAGTTCCATGTCCTTTTGATGTTGAGGACACCAGAACTGCACACAATACTCCAAGGGAGGTCCCACAAAAGCAGAGTAGAGGGGCAGGATCACCTCCCTCGACCTGCTGGTCACGCTCCTTTTGATGCAGCCCAGGATACGGTTGGCTTTCTGGGCTGCGAGCACACACTGAAGCCGGCTCATGTTCAGTTTCTCATCGACCAACACCCCCAAGTCCTTCTCCATGGGGCTGCTCTGAATCTCTTCTCTGCCCAACCTGGAGCTGTGCCTGGGATTGCTCCCACCCATGTGGAGGACCTTGTACTTGGCATGGTTAAACTTCATCAGGTTGGCACCAGCCCACCTCACAAGCGTGTCAAGGTCCCTCTGGATGGCATTCATTCTATCCAACGTGTCAACCGAACGACAGAGCTTGGTGTCATCGGCAAACTTGCTGAGGGCGCACTCAATCCCACTGTCCATGTCACTGACAAAGATGTTGAACAAGACCGGTCCCAACACCGATCCTTGAGGGACACCACTCGTTACTGGTCTCCAGCTGGACACTGAGCCATTGAGCACAACTCCTTGCGTGCGGCCATCCAGCCAGTTCTTTATCCACTGACTAGTCCAGCTATGAAATTGATGTTTCTCCAACTTAGAGACAAGGATGTCATGTGGGACAGTGTCAAACACTTTGCACAAGTCCAGGTAGATGACATCAACTGCTCTACTCCTGTCCATCAGTTCCGTAGCCCCATCATAGAAGGCCACCAGATTGGTCAGGCAGGAATTCCCCTTAGTGAAGCCATGCTGGCTGACACCAAGCACCTTGTTGTTTTTCATGTGCATGACTTCCAGGAGAATCTGTTCCAAGATTTTGCCAGGCACAGAGGTGTGACTGACTGCTCTGTAGTTCCCTGGCTCATCCATTTCCCCCTTCTTGAAAATGGGGGTTATATTTCCCTTTTTCCAGTCATTGGGAATTTCATCCTACTGCCATGATTTTTCAAATATGATGGACAGTGGCTTAGCAACTTCATTTGACAGCTCCTTCCGGACCCGCGGATGGATTTCATCAGGTCCCATGGACTTGTGCACATTCAGGTTCCTAAGATGGTCTCAAACCAGATCCTCTCCTACAGTAGGCCCAAGGTGTTCATTCTCACTGTCCCTGTGTCTGCCTTCCAAGACTTGGGTGGTGTGGTCGGGGTGTTTGCCAGTGAAGACTGAGGCAAAGAAGTCATTAAGAACCTCAGCCTTCTCCAAATCCAGGGGAGCCAGTTCTCCTGACAGCTTCTGGAGAGGGCCCACGTTGTTCCTAGTCTGTTTTTTAATCGCTACATACCTATAGAATCCCTTCATGTTATCCTTAACATCCCTAGCCAAGTTTAATTCTAAGTGGGCCTTAGCTTTCCTAACCTGGTCCCTAGCTTCCTGGACAACATCCCTGTATTCTTCCCAGGCCGCCTGTCCTTGCTTCCACCTTTTATAAGCCTCTTTTTTCCTTCGAATTTTCCTCAGCAGCTCCTTATCCATCCAAGGAGGTCACCTGGTGCTCCTGCTGCACTTCTAGTCAGGACGCAACACTCCTGAGCTTGTAGCAGGTGATCCTTGAATATCAACCAACAGTCTTGGGCCCCCCTGCCTTCTAGGGCTATATCCCATGGAACCTTACTGAGCAGGTTCCTGAAGAGGCCAAAGTCTGCTCTCTTGAAGTCCAGGGCAGTGAGCTTGCTGCATGCTCCTCTCACTGTCTTGAGGATCTCGAATTCGACCATCTCATGATCTTTTCACAGCAAGTCAGCAGTGTCCAAGACTCAGCTTTCTATAACTAAATATCCCTTAGGAGATGCAAACCTTCTCTTATATTCTCCATACACTCATGGTAGCAAGTCTTCCGCACGTGAAAATGAGGCTTGTATTTGGACTTGCCAAGGTACCACACTTGAGGTCTGGATGCAGCCCCTACTCACATATGGCTCTGGAGCATCTCTATGGCACGCCAGGTTAAGAGAGCTTGGGATCACTTGCTTGAGTTATTCCTCTGTCTAGGGCAGTCATATCTGTGTGGTGGGGCAGTTTATTTATCAGACTATTAGTTTTTTACCTTCTAACTATAGTAATGATTCTAAACAGCTTTTAGCATAGGATTGGCAGTCCTGGGGTAAAGGTTGGACTTGATCATCTTAAAGGTCTTTTCCAAGCTAATTGATTCTATGATTCTGTGATTCTTCCAAATACGTTGAAATGTAGTACAAAGGTTTCCGATATGGCAGATGTGCATTGTAAAACAATCAATCACTATCATTTTGGTTTTACTTGTCTCTAGCTTTTGAGATACCAGAAGGCTTCAGAGCTTTGCTGCTTTGATTAAAAAAGACACAGATTGAACAATCTCCTTAGACATCCCCTGCATACCCACTAATAGCTCTTCTTGCTGTTAAGAATGAGTAGCTTTAAACTGAAAGAGGGGATATTGAGATGAGCCCTTAGGCAGAAGCTCTTCCCTGTGAGGGTGCTGAGGTCCTGGCACAGGATGCCCAGAGAAACTGTGGCTGCCCCATCCCTGACAGTGTTCCAGGCCAGGTTGGATGGGGCTTGGAGCAAGCTGCTCTAGTGGAAGGTATCCCTGCCCATGGCAGGGAGTTGGAACTGGATGAGCTGTAAGGTCCCTTCCAGCACAAATCATTCTATGGTTCTGTGATTTTAAATATAAGATAAAATATGCTTTTTACTTACTACAGTATAAACACAAGCAAAGAGTTTTCTACCTCATGAAGGAATTGATTTGTGGTGTTTGGTTTGAGCTTGCTTTTTTCAATATTATTTTATTTACAGTAAACTTAATAGCAGATATCTATGTACCAGCACCAACATCACTCGTCACTGAAAGCCAGCTGATAGGATCATGAAGCCAGATAACACCAAATGTTGGCTTCTGTCATGAATCAAAGCCTACTACTGTTATTAAACAGTAAAATAAGACACTATCTGGTGAACATCAATGCATCATGGAGAGTACAAGACAACCAAAGTCTAATGCTGCAACCTGAAAACCACAGTCAATATCTAGGACAATTTTCCCCACTTCACCTATGTCCCAGAGCTACTGCTTGCCAGTTCCAGAATACCTCTGTCAGTGATGCTGATGCCACAGTAGCCCAGTACCAAACTGGGATAATTAAGCTGATCAGGAGTCCAGACGAACAAGTAGAAAAACCTGCAACCCTAAATAAAATATGCCACATGGGTAAGTGAAGTGCTGGGTTTCATGTTCACAAGGCCCAGGCAAATGGGCTGTTTTGAGAGACAGCTCAAAGGTGCTTGAGAAACCTTGTTAGTAATACGTGAGGCCTTGTCAAAAAGAAAGTGTTATAGCTTCACTTTGAACCCACCAACCATTAATGCTCTGAGAGGATGGCTGTTCATTCACAGGCAGCAATTCAGTATCAGTCTCTACAAAACACAATTTTCCCTGATCTCAAGAACATATTGTTCAGTGTAATGTCCAAGCTTAAGTTTTAGGAGGCAAACACCTTTCTCAAGGAGGTGAAGGAGAGGGTTATCTCCACCCTGCCTCCATTTGTTTGAATAGTAAGCCACCTGAGTAAGGATATTCTACACAGGACATGCGATTTTGCGGATTTCTCCCTGGAGAGGATTAGGTTAAGCTTGCTCTTCTCTAAAGATACACAGTTCATCAGGAAGAAGTTTAAAAAGGGAAAATGTGTTTCCATATCAGGTAGGAGTGCACATGTGGCTTGCTTTGTTCTCACAACAGATGAAGCTGCACAGTTCTGCAAGATTGACAGCTTTATTTTCATCTGCCTGACCTGAACAATTGCACATCAGAAAACAATTCTCCAGATCCACACTCAGGGCTTTGGACATCCATACTGATACCACTTCAGTTCCACTGGACCATCTAGGAAAAGATCCAAAAAATTATATTTATTTACTTAGGTCAGACAAAACCTTCTTTGCTGCAGCAAATAATTTGCTATGGTTTCCTTTCCCCTTTTTGGAAACTGCTTTTTTCTCCACATCAGACTTTTGCAGTCTTCCAATTGCAAGGTTTGTAGCACTTGCCAAGGGTGAAGGAATCTAATTTGCTAACTTAACTATCATTTGCAAAGTAATGACTGTAAGCATGCCTAAAACCAACATTAAATATCTGAAACACAAGCTATGTTGATGGATACATTCTCAGGGTAAATAAAAGCACCTTTCAACTGAAGCACTTGAAGCCTGTGCATATTTCTGGTTCAAGAGTTGAGTCTCTTCCTGGACAATAGCTCTATTATTAATGAAATTAGCAATAAGAAAAGGACAGGTGGGAGGTGTCCATGCTCCTGGCAGTGGGGGTGGAACTGGATGATCTTAAGGTCGTTTCCAACCCTAAGTATTCTATGATTTTATGACAGCTCAAACCTCCTCCCATCACTGGACTGCTCCAAGATCTCCAGCTGGAGCCTAACTTTTGGTTTAAGGCAGCAATCACTCAAGCCCCCTCTTACAACAGGAAGATTAACAAGCCATCTACTTCTCCATTAGTGGAGTCTGCTTCAGATTTGCCCAAGAAACCCCAGTTTTTAATGCCTCTAAAATTACTCAAGCCCCCTGAATTCTACCATAGAAAAAAACCACACATGTGGATGAGGTGTGTTTGTAAAGGCAACAAAGGAAAAAACCCATTGTGACCCAACAGCAACAGTTCTGCAGTATTCTATTCTGTATTTTAACATTGCTTTGGGTTGGATCTGTAATTGATATCAGCAAGAATTGCTTTTCAGGTGTGATCCTAAAGCACATCTGGGAATCCTACACTTAGCCACCTGCAAAATATGTCTGTCCCCAAGCTCTGCTCTGAGCTGGCAGAGAGGACCTTCACTGGAAAAATCCATACATATAGACATATGCCACAGAGCACAGTTCTGGCATTCAAGTATTAACAAATGACCCCTATTTTGCCCAAGTGAGATTATTGTGCTAGAACCTCTCAATAGGAGATGTGAGGAGAGTGTCCTGAGGCAATCACAGATGCAAGAATACTATCAATTTCTTTGAGAAAACAGCTTGAAAATTAGGACAGTTATATTTTCTTGCCAATCAAGAAAATCTGTATTCTCAGCTGCTTATGGATAATAGAACAGCAATGTTACTCATCAGCAGGTTTCCAGTCTCTCAATGTTATTGAGGCTGGATGAGCACCAATTCCTCCACTGCCACGCCATAGTACATATTCTACTCCATGCTTTTCCCTTCAAAGATTCCACTTAATCCTGCTGCAGGGGCTCCTCAAGATCAATGTATTCTACTTCTCTTAGGATCTTAGTGCTGCCCAGACAGCCCTTCAAAGCAGGAGCAGACTTCAAGGTAGACACGTGGAGCAGATCTAAGAAAAACATGTATTTTCACACTGGAACAAGTAGGGGGATATTGGTCTTGCATGACGCCTCTAAGTTCTCCCACCAGCAATAATTTCTTCCTGTTAGAATGTTAAATTTATAAACTTTGAAATATAAAAAAAATAAAATCAATATAGAGTAATTTGTCTATTTTACAGCAAATATAAACTGAGGCTCAGCAAGGTGAAGTGGCCACAACCATCTAACAGCAACAGATTAAGGTGCATTGGAACCCAGCCCGCTTCATGAGGGCTGTAACTTGCTCTGTAGCACAAAAGATTTCACATCATTCAAACCCCAGGTTCTCAGGATCTAGCGGATCAGATGGTTGGATGGCTGTAAACATTTCCAAGTGCAGCCTCTTCCCATGTATGGATCAGAAAGACAGTTTGTGACAGACAATGTCCAAGTTTTCAAAGGTCACTAATTTTCTTGACCATGAGCTTAAAAAGAATAGCTTATGTAATGCTGCCCTTTTCCTCTCAAAATCAGAGTGCAATTCTCAGTATCCAAAGTATCCGAAAGATTTGTCTTGCCAACTCCCATATATTTGAATGAGCATTTTAGTAGCAATTGCGTATCCGGACTCTTGGGGAGCTTTCAGCATCTGCAGTCTGACTGCTTCTGCCATAGATGACTTCCCCTCTGCTCCCATGAAGTTCAGTTGCAGGAGGGGTGGGATAGGAGCCAGCCAAGACTCAAACTGGGATGTAGTAAAAGCTTTGCATAGAAGAAAGCTGGAAAAATCCAGAAGGACAAAGTCAGCTAATCCCAGCTCCAGGTTTCAAATGCAAAGCAGAAAGAGCCTTCATTTCTTATCAACTGTTACAATCATAGTTCCTGCGTTTCTAACATTTTTTATGTAGCTCATTGAAAGTAGTTCAGAGTAAACTGAAGTCAGGACGGTACCACTTTAAATTTCTTCACTGTGGTTGAGCACAGACAAGGAAAAACCAGAGAGCTAGTGATGAAGATTCCATGTGTCACATAACTCAGTACAAGCTACACTAGGCAATTCAGCCCAGCACCAAAACAGTTAAAATGGCTCTGAAAAAGCTAGCTCAGCTACTGCATGCAGCCCAGTTGAATAAGCTCATCAACTTACCCACTGTAGCATTTCTAGTACCCAAGCTAATGTGCTGAGTTAGGTTTATTTGCTCGACTATGTTGGCATTGGTAATTTCCACACTATTTGCATCACTGCAGTATATGGCTTCTGTTGCCCTCAATTAATATTTGTCAGTTTACCACAGTGCATATTTTAGTTCAGCATATTTTAGTGACACAATTGAGAGGTGCATAGCTGAAAAACAACGCAGAGTACTACAGTAATACACTGAGCCAAAGGAGAAGGAAGCTTCCCAGGCCATGTCTACGGAGTAGGTAAAACTATTTGACTTTTACGCAGTGAGATCTGATGTTGCTCCTTATGACATTATTGAGCTTATTCACAGATTATCTCCTCGTTTCCCCATTTCCACACTGACCAGCTCCTGCCCTGCTGAGAAGTGACTGCCACAGCAGTGAGGGAGAGATGGGAAAGGTAAACATGACTGCTGAAAATAAAGTGAAAACTCCCTCCAGTCTCACAGGCTATGATTATATACCATGCTTTTTATCTAAAACCCCTTAGTCTATCTTGTGCTCTCGCCTTTCTCAAGCGTCTGAAATCTCTCTGAACTACTTTATTCTTAAGAGAAGAATTCAGATAAAGAAAAAGAATTAGGAACAATATTTTTCTTCTCCTTTCTGTCCCTTGTGCTATGTAGAAACAGCAGACAGTTGGAAGCCAGGCTCTGACATGACTACTGAACCGGCTCCTAGAGAACCAAAGATTATGGTGACCACCACAAAGTATCACTGATAAACTGCCAAGATATGTTTGGGGGATTGAAAACCCCAAAACCTAAAAATCACAGCTTATGCTTCATTACTAATCAGACTTGCATGCTATCTGTTGCAGTATTTCATTCCTTGTTTGGTTTTATCTGCATTACATAAGCCTGACAAGTAGCCTGCACATTTTCTTCCACTACAGCTCATAGATCTTACCATTCTTCAGACCAGCCACTGAAAATTTTCTCATTTAAGACAATCCATTGCATTAAATCTGACGCACTTGATTAAAAAGCGCTGTGAAGACCCATAAGTAGGAACCCTTTGTTACATCTGATAAGACAGCAGTCAGCCACAACTAAGAACCTGAGTTTCTCAACTGCATTATAAAACTAGAAAAGCAATGCTGGAGGACTGGGTAAGATTCCTGTTAAGAATAAGCCTTACATTGTATTGTGTCATAAAAGTGGATGCACTACTATAATTATGCACACAACAAAAAGGCTACTTAAAACCTGAATAGAATTTATTTCTTCACTGCTGCACTCCTTTAGATTATTTCCTTTTAAAACCAACAGTTTCTTTGTTCAGACCAAGAAAGATGTTGAAGGTGTCAGGATCTCTCCAAGTCCCAAATATCCCGCATAAAAGCGCATTTTCAGGTCCTACCAAGCAAAAAGCAGCTTAATTGCCTGCAATTGCAATTCCAGCCGCAGCAAATCATATACAGCTCTCCCATGAAAGCTTTAAAAAGCTAAGACTTAATTAGCATCCCTGATTAAATAGCAATTCATACACCATTACATCTCCCAGCTAGGGAGCACAGTGCTCTGAAGCAGCAGCGAAGGAGAAAACAAATGCACGCACACACATGCCTCCTTCCCTCAGTCCCCTGAAACTCACCATCTTCAGACTTTATCATGGCAAATGGCCATTACTTAAGATGGAAAGGCTCCTGCTGGGCACACTTTGAACACTCCAAAGCAAAGTTTCCACTTACAAGCTTGACCTGCCCAAGATTACAGACCCCAACAGAAACCATGGCAGTTGCCACAACACAAAGCAGTTCAGCGAGAACAGCGCAGATACTGAGCACAAAAAGGCTCCCCCAGGCAGACGTTTCAACAGCCTGCAGTACTGGGGGAGGGAGAGGCAGCAAAAACCCCCCACATACCACCACAACATAAACACCCAGCACAGAATCACAGGATGGTTTGGGCCAGAAGGGACCTTAAAGCTCATCCAGCTCCACAGGCAGGGACACCTTCCACTAGGGCAGCTTGCTCCAAGCCGCTGTGCCCAATCTGGCCTTGAGCACTGCCAGGGATGGGGCAGCCACAGCTTCTCTGGGCACCCTGTGCCAGCGCCTCAGCACCCTCACAGGGAAGAGCTTCTGCCTAAGAGCTCATCTCGGTCTCCCCTCCAGCAGGCTAAAACCATTCCCCTTTGTCCTATCAACTACATGCCCATGTCAGAAGTCCTCCAGATTTCTTGTAGGCCCTCTTTAGATATTGGAAGACTGTTATAAGGTCAGCCCTGAGCCTTCTCTTCTCCAAGTTGACCATCACCAAAAAAAGTCTAAGAGCAAGCACTTCTAAAAGACAGATCCCTATTCTTCTCTTCTTCCAGCTCATACTTTAGAAACACATCATGGTAGGAGATTACCTCCTCTTGGGACAGCTGGGATTGCAATTCCTCACTGCCCTTGCTGTTTGGGAATCCTGAAGTGATGGGAAAAAGGGAGCAAGAGCAATGCAAAGATGCAGAGTGTATATATCCATGCAGATATCCTTTCCATGCTTGGATAGGACAACCATGGCAGCAGCCGGAGATGGCTACTATGCTGTAGTAATAAGAGCTGGTGTTTGTGGTGTAGGAACCCCCTTAGTTTCTGAATTTCCAGTGCCTGAATGTAGTTATTCACCTATTGGTTCTGTTCAGAAGGTGCTGGCTTGTCCCTGGTTCTTGCTGGAAAATCCTGGGAAGATCTCCACACAACGAGAAACAGCATCCGAGTATGCTAGTAGATAATGCAACAGAAACAACTACTCATCACCAGACAGCTTTCACACTGGCTGTGCTCTTCCTAGGCTGGAGGGATCATGTCACACACACACACGCCTGAGAACATGCTCATTTTATGATGCCAAGTAGGGAAAATGTACTAGAAGCAGTGACAGGACAACAACAAAAGGGACAAAAGTAATTGAGGAGTTAATGTGCAGTGATCAAAGAAGAATGATCTTTTAACAGGATTAGAGGTACAGAGGTGCCAGAATTAGCGAAGATGGATCATTTGCCACAACACAGCATGTAAAAAAATCGGTTTTCAAATCCTGAAGACAGATGACTTTTGGCTTTAACAATAAGCCACAGGATCAAGAACAAGGCTTGTACATGAGGTCCTGGGTACTACTCTTGCTGCTCCAGGGGAGCACATTGAGATTTTGGAAGCTTATCTCTTAGTAGAGAATTACACTGCAGCAATATTCCTTCACTCATCCAAATCAGAAATCTTAGATTAAGCAAAATAAGTCTTTGAAGAGAATAAATACCCTCTCATATGACAAAACTCCAGTAAATCAGCTAGATAGGCAGAACCATGATAGATGGGATACAAGAGAAGACTGAGTTACTGTAGGTAGTGTTTGAAATGTCATTCAGATACTGTTCACTGCTAATGTGCCTTCCGGGGTTTGCAAAGTCCTGTTCCATTGGCCTTCAGAAAGCCAGGGGTCAAATTTACATATAAAAATCTAAATATTCATTCAGATTTGATCATTCCTTACCTACTGGTAAAAAGCATTTTATTCTTGACTAAACTCTCTGGAAAAGAACTGCTCTTTACAGCATAGCTTAACAGTCCATCCCTATGCACTGCACAGACTCCTGGGCTGCTTCTAGCGTTCCTTATTTCTGGCCCTTAGCCCCTTTCACACTCTTCACAGAGATCTTGGAGCAGTATACATTCCTGTAGACCTGAAAGAAATAAATTTATCTTTCACAATCTTCTCTTTCAGTGACCACTTACTAAATAGTATATAGTGCTTGATATCAACATCTGGAGTATTCCTTGCTTCATGATGCCCAACAGCCTTACAAGTGGAGCTGGTCTTTGTCTACTATTTCTCTAGCTTGGCACCAGTGGCAGTGACTATCTGAGAAAGGGAACAACCAAGATTTTTGGATGAAGGTCTTCACAGTCCCAGAGAACTCCAGGCTATCACTGAGAATGCAAAATAACTCATAGATGAGTCTGAAGCAGTTTCAGTTATCTACACTGTAATACATGACTGCTCAGTTGAAGAGGGAAGCTTGGAACAACATATGGTACCAATTACTTGCATCGTCCAGTAACCAATACTTTTTCTTTTCAGATACAATTTATCTGCATTCTTGGCAGCTCAACTGTTTGCCTCTCTCCTCTCTTGAGGAATACTATCACATGTAGATGCTATTTATATGCTAAGCAAATTATTTCTGCAACCATATTCTTCACGGTAAGCCTATCCTTGTGCCCCATCCACAAGGTGTCACAATTTGTGACTGTGAACGATGCCTTGGCACTTTTTGAAAAGTAAATGCAGAATCTTGGCAAAATTTCACCTTTGGTAATTGCATTCTGACTATCTGTAGTTCCTATCTAACAAACAGCTGATGAATTCTAACCCAGATGTGACTGGTAGTTATTCCAGGTTCCAGGAAGCTATTAAATCAAAGAACAAACTTAACAATGGGCACCCTAATGATAAGCCTCATTTTCCATGTTGTCCGCTCTGCAGGTATTTTTATGCTCTTTCTCAGCTCCCAGAAACCCATCACAACAATAGCTGGATGCAATAGAAATCCCAGGAGTAAATCTCTGCAGACACTCTCTCTTTAAACTGCTGGTCAGAACCCCAGAGAATACCAATGGCACATTACAGTTCATTTTCTTCAGCTTACAGCAGCACTTGGTAGCATTCAGCTACCTCCCATTGAAAAGTTTCCAACCCTCAGCTAAAAAGAAAGTCCCAGAACCACATGGGTAGTAGTGCCAACTAGCAGCTTCCAGCAAACAGATCCAAAGGGAAGCAAAAGTTCGATATATTTTGGAATAATGATTTTGGCATCATTTCCCTTTGCACTGTTTTTATTGTCATATTTAAGAGCAAAAGTAAAACAAAAATTCTTTGCAAAAGCCAATTACAAAACAGCTTCCTCCAGGAAAAAGTAAAAAATAAAGAAACCAACACACATAGAAACTGCTGCATAAAGCCCCTAGATGACATAAACATCTTCCTATCCTTGGGTAATGTCTCAGGGCCTGTTATCTACAACCAGTTTGGAAAGGAGTCCAACACGCTATGAAGAGCACTTCTTTAAAAGCAGAAAAAGAATGACAGCAGGATAATGAGCTGCCATGTTTGTCATATGCCAACGGAACATCCTTACTCAGCTTATCAATTTCCAAACAAGCGCCAAGCAAGGGAATTCTGCAATGATGGCTCACATGGGATCTGAAAAGGAAGAGGTGTTCGGAATAGCTCATCACTTGCCACCACCCCCCAGCTGAACACTTGTCACAGTGTCACCTATTGCCACATACTTGGCAATTTATTGCTAGGAGAGTGCTGGATGTTCAATAGCCCTCCTGAAATAATGCTTCTAACTTCTGAAAGCAATTTTCTAGGCCATCTAACTAGGAATGTCACCTTCCAAATGTGAAGCAAATAGCTGCTGCCTTTTCAAGCTCTAAGAGTACACAGCTTTCTATAGTAGAGCATTACTTTTTATTAAATACATACAGCAGTGATGGCACAGGCAAAATATGGTATTTTTTCATAACATATCAATATATGACAAGAATTATGTATTTACTCTCTATTTCTGCATGTTTTTTCTTTAACTAAAATCAATAATATTTGGTTTAAACTAGAAAGATCTCAGCACATGTTTCAAATTAAGATAACACCCAAGAAGTTTAACAGAGCTGAATCAGGGCGTACATAAGGCAAAGATACTCTGGCCAGTGAGCCTGAATGTCAGGAAGTGTGGGCTGGATACTTATCTCCATTGTGTGTCTCTTTAGATAGGGACATTGTGACATCTCTAACCTATGATATATTTTATTTCCTATTTGTTATTAGCTGTCTGACTGTGCTGTGTACTTAGACAAGTATGGCCCAGCATACCCCCCAGAGCTTTTCCTCTTCAGAGCTATATTATTTATGTGGTATAGCTGAAAATAATGTCAGCTGGGGGCTGTTGTGTATTGCATCTTTTCTTGGGTGTGCAAATTGACCATTCTGTTGCTCATCGGGAAGCCAAATATACCTCTGCTTCTTCTCTCAAGTTTCTATCTAGGCTGTGGTTACACCAGGAGGAAAGCATTCATGCGAGCAGAGGCACGGCTCCAGCAAAATCTGCAAGGGAGGAGATGGTTCCAGCTTAACAACTGGTTCAAGGCTCTGCAAACAAATAAGTGAGAGAACCCTTAAGTAGGCATGTAATTTTTCTGGCTTCTGTGACTAGGAAAACTACAGAAATGTTTAAAAGATGAACTTTAATTAATTTAAAAAATGAAATTAAACAAGATGATCCTGTGTACCAAGGTTTCAGAAAGAGAATGCTGAGCCCAATACAAGATGTGAGCAGCAGCACCCCCCTCATTGCAGGTTTCCTACATGACAGTTATAGGCATAGAAAATACAGCAGATAAATCTCTTCCACTCCCTCCACTGTCTCTGGTGCCTGCATAACAAGAGAAGGACAGGAAGAAGTAGACAGCAGGCAGAGGATCTCCTTACCTGTCACAGAGAATCCCACGGCAGCTCTTCATTTATAAGAGGAAGTTATGAATTTGTGACCAAAGCACCTGTCTACCCCATCAACAGTAAGTACAGCTCAGTGTTGATGGCTTTTTAAATTACTTTTCTATTTACCAATGAAAGGGCAATTTCCAGCAGGTCTTGTCCATCTACAGAGACAGAAGCAAAGCTGTCTGCATTTCACCATAGCAGCATTTGGCTTTAGGGAGGTTCCCCTAGCCACCTTGTGTCTCGATTTCAAGCTGGGAACACTGTGGTCCTACAGAGTCACAGTATTTGTAAAGGAGCTAACACTGTCTCTCAGGTTCATCCATCCATTTGGGAGCCTTTTCCCTTATGCCAAGAGCATGACTGAAACTCCAGAAGTTTGGAGGTAAAATACTGTTCCCATTAGATAGGCCTCAAAAGCCTCAACTGAAGGAAGACTATTAGTCCCAAAATTCTAGCCTCAGAAAGGGGAGGCTGAAGAAATACAAGCACTTTTTGGGAAGACAGCATTAACCTTGGAAGGGAGAGCATTCAAAAGACTGAGAACCATCCCAAAACAAATCCTGACCTATATAATATAATAGGCTTTGTTTACCGAGGCATGAGCAGATACTACATCACTGATTTAAGTGAATAGGCTCAGTGCCAAAGCTATCAATGGAAATTTATCTGCTTATGCTGCTGGGAAGTTCTGCTCTTTGCACAGCATTCAGTGAGGTGTAAAATGAGGACTTAATGTTACTTGCTTGGACTCATTTCAAAAGCAATTGCTGCACCTGTTCATACCAACACACACACACAGCAAATGCTTCTATTTTTCACAGGGCCCAGTACAATAAAACCTGCATTGAAATAATAAAGCTATGATTTATATCCCTACCCATTCCTTTATTCTTTACTAATCACCTCCTTTCTAAAATGAATTCATTTTCCTAAAGAAAAAGTAAGATCCTATCTGCTTCTGCCTATTCAGACAATAAGCAATTCCTCACACCTTCTCTCCACAGAAATTGTTCTGTACTGCACAACAGTGAACATGAGCAACATACCCTGGCTCCTCTGAAGCCATCTCTTCCAAGTATTAAGAGTCCCCATTTCCTGCTTAAAGAATAATGCACAGAAGTCAACTGTATACCCCTTTGACTGCAATAAAATAACAAGAAGAAAACAACTCAGATTTCTTCCCAGACAAATAGGAATTCTTATCTGCCCAGCCCAGGCAGAGGGAAATGCTCTCTTCTGTGATTTAGCTCCAAGCCAATCTAAAGCAGTCAGAGTGGACTGGCTCCAAATACACTGTCAGAGTATAGGGACTGTGCGGATGGGAGCCTGGTTCTGTTTAGCAGTGAATATCCTCAGCTTCCATAGGGAGCTTATGCTGCTTTGAAGGGAAAGGGCATTTGGCAAAATCCAGCCAATTTTAATAAACAAACAGCACATGATGCCATGAAGCTATGGCAATAAGGAGAAAAATATTCATCTACCTATAGCTATAATAATTTGGTTTCAGTGATCAGCTTCGAAGCAGTTGAGAAAGTGGGCAACTTGAGTGACATGCATAGGACTGCTTCATTCCTTAAGAATCTTTCTACAAGCCATTCAAACACAGACAAATAAAACCAGCTCACCCACCACACATGCGTGGACCTGACAACCTCCAGACGTTCTTTCCAGCCAAGGCCAGTTTGGACAGAACTTGGAGCAACCTGGTCTAGTAGAAGGCGTCCCTGCCCATGGCAGGGGGCTGGAACTGGATGAGCTTCCCTTCCAGGCCAAGCCATTCTGGGATTATAATTTTTCTAAGAGTGTGTACAGTGAGTTTGCATGATGCCCACCACATCTCCAAAGGCGGCACACTGCTCAGAGATCCTGGGAGAAGAACAAGATGTTTCAGGCCCATCAGCTGCTATGGATAAAGCTTTCCATCAGGGAAGGCAGGACAAATTCTCCTGCCTTTTTTTTTTTTCTTTAATAGAGCAAATAAACTCCAAATATTGTTTCCTATTTGTGTAAACATTCACTGAGCTATCTTCAATCAGTAGAGGATGGACTACATTAAGAAACCACCAGTTTTAGACTTCCATCATTCCTATCTTCAAGCCATACAACCTTTTACACTACTACCTCTGAAAAGGAAGACACCAGCACATGTATCAAACTCTTAATAGCCTTATGGGGTAAGCACATTCAGGGCAAGGCTGGTACATTTTTTAAAGCAGCAAAATTTTCCCTTGCTTGTCACAATTAAGAATGGCCAGTGCTACTTTGCATATGTTTATAGGCTGTTTTTTCAGGTTTGGTCAGATAAAGGCCATCAGCAAGTCATCACTTACCTCAGCAAGAGAAGAGGGGAAACTGAGGAAAGCTGGTTTCTCTTTTGCTATGGAAGCACTTCATACAACTTGGGTGTCAAGTGGTAAAATTAAAAAGACAGAGGAGAGTAAAACTTGTCTATTTCTTGCAACTGATATGGAAAAAACCCAAAACCTATAGTAGCCTTGTTTTTTAAGCAATACATGACATTTCCAATTCATTCACAATAACTGCAGCCAAATATTTATCTCAAAGATTTTGTAAGTCATTAAGAGAGTATTGATAAAAGATCACCACTGGATTATATTAAATTAGGCGGCAGAATTTTTCCAAAGGAGCCAAAAAGCCGCATGTGTACATTTCAGTGTGATTAAGGTGTCTGTCTTAGACTTCTAAGGAAGAGAAAAAAGTACCCTGACTGATTAATGTCTACTTTGACTCTGAAATACTACATTTAATTATGTTTTGGTCTAATGGCTGGCATAGACTAGGAAAGGAAAGATGTAATCCCCTTCCTGCTCTCATCTGCATCTGCCAATCATATCCACAAATAGCGCTACTGTTTTTAAGATCCATTGGACCAAATCTTGAAGCCTTTTATTAGCAAAGAAATTTCCATTAATGGAGAGTGCTCCACACATGACAGCACTCCGTACCTTGCATAATTCAGCTGCTGAATATAAACTACTGTTTCTAACTCTTCCAGTATTCAATTTTTATTATGCATAACATACTCCAGTGCGTACAACAGTTCTTTTTAGGGCTTATCACTGCAAGATGACAAAGTGTCAGCTTTAAGCCACCCTTGAAGATTCCCCCTCCCTGTAAAGATGCCAATCTGAGATTCCACAAGCAAAGGCATCTTAGTGTTCTATCACATGTCAGCAGCTATAAACAACAGCCTGGAGGGTGCTTTCCCTCCCTCTCCTGTAAACAAAGGAAGTCTTTATTCGTGTAGTAGTAGATCTTTCAAGAAAGCTGTGAATCCTGACTGCTACATGGCAGAGATAACTCTTGCTCCTGCTAAATAGAGTTCCTTAGAAATAAACCATGATGTTGGAGACATTTATTTACAAGACAGACATCCTCAAACAAAACTCATTCTGTAGCATATTATGTGTTTCAGATTCCCCTGCACAACCAGTGATGGAATTTCACCTCCGATTTTAAGGAAGCAGTCATTGTTATTCAAATGAAAGAGAGCCTTGTTTTAAATCAAATTAAGGACATTTCACTTTGCTGTTTTACAATTGTAAATCTGTGGAAGCAGCAGTGACATGAGGTAGCTGGGACTGAATTAATCTTATAGAACCAATAAATAGAAGCAGCATTCTTTGGTGATACTTACCCGACATACAGAACTATAGTGGATTCCACTTTCCTGGTGAAAATAAGGATTCTCCCCCACAATATATCACAGCAGCCATGCGGTCATCCAGTCAACATTTTAAGCTCCTCACAACCTTGTCTAAATATACATAACTGCACTGTCCACTACTGAAAGAGCACCAAGGTCAGCAGAGATAGAGCTTTCTGCAAAGATCCCTAGGTTTTCTCATTTGTGCTTCCAAGCTCTCTTCCAGCTCCGCAATTTCCGCTAGAAGAGCTTCCTGCCGGAACACCAACACTCGTCTCTAGCAGCCATGAACCACCTTTAAGGTAGGAACATCCTGGAGAAAAACTGCTGTACAACTAACATTCCCAGCTAGGACTACAGAATAAATCGCGTTACAAACACTGGCAGAAGATAAACAGCTACACAGTTACTGCACACACAAACGCAGCAAATGCCCTTAAGAAATAACACACAAAGGAGTGTGATCAGCCCAGCCCAGTAGAAAAGACAAGTGAAGGTAGTGAATCTACAAGTGAAGACAGTGAATCTACAGATAGGCTTGCTATGTGTTTCACACAGAAACCATCTCAGCATAATAATTGACCATGCAAGTACAGTGGAATGTACAGTACCCATCTAAACCCTCTTACACCAGCCATTCTCTCCTGAAGTGCACAAGTACAGCGTTGATGAATAAAACTCTCTGGAGACAGACATACATTTTGCTTTCAGTCACAAGATAGGTTGATACACATGCCAGATATGAAATGCAATAATCACTTCTGCTCCTCCGCCTAAACCTATGTTAGTTATTCAACAATTTTTGTATCCTTTCTGTTTGTCGCTCACCCCTTTTTTAAATGGGTACAGCATTCCTCAGTTTTCTGCCTGCTTACACTCCTGGTCCAGAAGCAAGCAAGAAGTCTGAGGTATTGCAATTTGAGGTTGTTACCTGCTGCTATTCAAAGCTCTTCAGCTGCAAACTCTTCTCTCAGACCTCACATCAAGGGGCCCAGTTCAAAATCCCATTCCTGCTGGGCAAAGCTGATTACTTCAGGCAGACCTGCTTGTTCCCATCTAGCTACAAAGTAACAGACCAAGCTGGATAAAACGGTGCAGGAAGGATAAAAATAATAATAATAATAAAATGCTCACAGTTATGTTCCTTGGCCATTCCTTAATCCTAAAGGGTCCACGCAGGAGCAACCACTCTTGCAGCACCAAACAGGAATTATTTCAGCATCACTTCTGCCACCGTTGCCAAAAGTCTCCTAGGTGCAGCCAGGCAAGGCAGGAAGCTGCTTTCCAAGCGGAGCACCCAAAGATGATGCTAAACTCTTTTCACTGTGGCCATTTCTTTGTAGTGTTAATTATTTCCATGTCTTTCTACCCACAACGGAAGTAGAAGTGGTGTATGTCTCTTTGTGCAGTTACAGCTATTTTTCCTCTTTCTGTGCTCCAACAACAGGAGTGCAATCACTACCAGCTTAGCTGTCCTCCAGCTGTACACCTTTGTCACCCCCAGGAAAACTGCCCATAAGTCGGCACACTTCTTTGTTTGCTTTCCAATATGGTTATCAATGTTAGCCATCATCAGTGTGATTTTTAGATTGCCTGCATGGAGCAAGGAGGCCGCTTATCTTGACTGTAAATACGTGAATGTGATTAATCCCCGCAACACGCTGTGGTGAAAAGCTGCAATAGCTTTTGAGGGCGCCTGAACAACATTTCAAGACAACATCTATATAACCTTTAAAGGAAATTATTCCCCTGCCCCTCCATGTCACCTCTAACCTGAGTACATCCATAAATGTAAAAAATGCATCTGCAGCCACCACACACATGGCTTTTACTTAACAGGTACATGGACACGCACACATTCAGCTGCCTTATCTTAAGCACCTCTCAGCAATTCTTTTCTTTAACTACCTGAAGCAAATCCCAATGTAAGCGGCTCTGTCCTTGCAATGCAATTCTGTTGCAACCTGCTAAAGCTTCAAAATTAGTGGTGAAAAGAAAATATAGCAGAAGAAAATCCAATATCTTACAGGATTCACTCAGAAAACACGTGTTCCTCAAATAAAATAGCTTTTGTGTTACTCAGAAGAAAAGGCAGCAAGTTCTTATATAAAGAAGAAAAGAACAAACTAAACAGGCTGTCCTTTCTAGTACTGTCAGTACCGGCACAGATGTGATCTGCAAATAATAGTGTGTGGGGTTTTAAATAGACTTTAAAAGAATTACCCAGGAAATGTGTGAAGTTTCTCAAAGGTCCATCTAAGCATTTCCTAAACCATATTTGTCCATTACTAAACTGCCCGAGCTAAGATATACATACTCTGTTAAAGTGAAAGAAATGCTTTATTAAAACCTTCCCCCACCCTGACGATTTTACCTCCATAAACTACTCATTTATTTTTTTTGCAATTTGCATAAAGAGAGAAGTGAAATATAATCCTAAAGCTCCATTTTCAATATAAACCAGTAAAAAGCTATAATAAATTCTGCCAGTCACAGTTCAGCTCTCTTTCATTGCACTGAAACAAATCAAAATGGTCCATAGCCTCTCTAAACTGCTTTTGAACATTGTCCTTGAGCACCTCCAATTCTTTATCATTTATATCAACCCCGATTTCCATTGAGACTCCACTAGTAGCATGTTGTAAATCTGTCAAGTCCCTTGGAGACCCTTGGCAACCACTTTTGTAAATCTAGCACCTCCTTGGAAACTCTTGTTGTGAAAAATCAAAATCAGCCTTATGCTCGGTGGAAATGGATATACTTGGAGTAGATGAATGCCAATGGGAGACAACAATCTTCCTCGGAGTCCTGCAAGTGTTGCTGTGAAGTAGAACCATCAATCTCCTTCTGCAGCCAGCCACAAAGATGAAATTCTACCACACGTATCTATGCATCGTCAGGCAGTGCTGCTTCCTCATGAAGGCTAAAAGGCTGCTGCGAGCACTTGAAAAGGGAGTTCTGAACCATAAAACACAGATAATCTCTATTTGGTTGTGTTCAGAAAAACCAGCAAAACCTTTCCTCTGCTCCTTAAGGGACCCAGGGCCTGCTTCACAACTAGCAAAAACTGCTTTTGATCCATTCAAGTCACTGACCTTTCCAAGGTAAGCATTTGGTTCCCTTCCCTGCTGTTTTCTTCAGAAGTATTCATTCTTGCTCCCTTCTCAACTACACATGCTGCTTATTGGAACGTTATTGCATTCAATGCAGCAACCATCTTATATGCCAGAGCTTTTGTAGGCTTAGGGGGTTTTGGCAGGATAGGGAAGGGGGCAGCAGCTGCATTTCCTATCAGACCTGCACTCCTAAAATCTATTCAGCAACAGGGTGTTAATCATTACTTTATAGTCATTTGATTCCTACAGCTTTAGTACAGTAAACAAGGTAGCTGTACAGAACATTGTGCACTAGATGCTACACAAGACCTTAGCAATCAGCAGCAGCTTTTGGATTCAATAGAATGCAGCCAAGAAAGTTCACCTAAATAATAAGGTGAAAGTCAATACATTTGGTAGCCTGGATGACTCCCCACAGAATGACAGCACCAGCTTCCCTGGCTTTCACCTGTGTCTGTTATCCAGCCCCTCAAACTCTGCCTTGTTCAGAAAAAGCCTAAGTTGAAAAGACATCATCCTATAAACTCAGTCCCTGCCTTTATTGAATTTAGCACCATCTTGACATTGACAATCCCTGGGTGCAATGCAATACATTTGCAAACAGCAACGTCATAACGGTACAGAGTCAGCACATTCCTGAGCATTCCTCACA
The DNA here is from genome assembly GCA_028858755.1 of Ara ararauna. NCBI lineage: Eukaryota > Metazoa > Chordata > Aves > Psittaciformes > Psittacidae > Ara > Ara ararauna. The sequence continues at coordinate 3,266,378 of CM054385.1, forward strand.
GGCACTTCAAGCCAGGCTGCTGCATTGAGACATTCATACGTGTGCCTGTAGTTAAAACCAGAGTACTTCTTCAAAACTGTGACAGTACCAGATAGACGAGGACAAATAAGTGACGATCCACAACTGTGCCGTCAATACATGCTCACTGAGAACCAGATGACCATCTTGTGATGGTGAAAAGCCATTTCCAGCTGGCTGCACCACATAGGCCAAACCCAAAGTTACAATTGACATTTAGCTCCAGACTGTTCACTTTGTCCTAACTGAAGCACTTCCTAACCCAAGCAATCATCTTGAACAGCATCAAAAGACAGCAGGAGCATAACTGACAGTAGGAAAACAGAAGAACTGAAGAGTATTTACACACACATTATATATACATTCACAAGCACACGTGTGTATGATCTGCGTGTATTTATGTGTATACATAGGCAGGCACATGCAAGCCTAACTTGAGCCCTGGACACCCGGCAGAAGGTCCCACTGACACAACAACCATACACAATATGACCACAGGGCACAAGAAGCACTGCTCAAACTGGGTTCAGCAGAAAGGGCTTAGGCAAACTGATGGATAACTGACAGCACTGCCATCAGGTTTCACTCAGGTGGGAGCCTCACTAATATCCAAGGCAATGCCTAACGCCAACTTTAGTTCATTTACTAAATTCAACATGCATTTTGTTTTAAAAAAGACTAAGGATTTCCCACAAGAATTATTACACAATCTCAGAAAATGTTAAAGGGTTACAAAAGAAACGACATACTAATGGCTTTAAGCATACCAGAGTGCAGTGCAACTAGTCCCTTATTACATTTAGGTGGTCTAAAATGTTACTGTCTATAGATGACAAAGCAGGCATCTTGGCTCTAAGCAGGCATCTCAGATGATGCCAAAATTTGTCTTGACTGTACAGAAAAACAACACAGCCAGAACTCCAGAGAAGCTGATCCTGTTTTTTGAATTGGCAATAAACCCAGGTAACTCAGCTGGGATGTGGTAGTAGGATCTAAAACCAGGAATAGGAAATAGTAGCCAAGAATAAACAGGATGGATATCTGAGCACCACATTTGAGATAACCCACAGCAATGAACAAAGACACATAACCCTGCAAATAATGCCCAGAGGGCACAACAGCCTCACAATTCTATGCCCTCTCTGATGCATTTTTGACCAATAATACCTCTCCCTCAAGATAAGTATCTTCTTAGATTAGACACAGAAAACCTCACTAACAGTTGCTAAAATCCTGATACTTTTAAGGTAGAATTAGACAACACAGAAATTCAGAAAGCATGAGGCAGGTATGAAACAGCATACACAACCTCCAAAAAGCTTGTAAGATCAGTAATTCCACAGTATCTTCTTTAGCAGAAGTTTTCCAGCCAGAGACCTTGCAGTAAGTCTTAGGTGTCAACAGCATGGGGCTGCTTTGCTGTTGAGGTGTGGGACTTTTAATAGTTGCCAGAATGTTGTGTTCTGACACAAACTCCTCATAGTGAAGAGATCCTAAAGCAGAGTATGAGCCTTTCTTGAAGTCACAAGCCAGGGCTCACCTGCAATGAAGAAGTGCTTCTCTAAGTAGACCACTGATAAACCTTTGTTGGTTTATGCTGGTGAGGATTGGGGCTACTGGGATAATAACTAGACTTTCTCTGCTGTTATTCCAGGACACAGAAAAACCTGACTGCAAATTATAGCAAACCAGTCCTGCTCCATTCATTTTTATGCAAGACTGCAGACAACTGTAGCAGCCCACTACTGCCATGCTAACCTGGCAGATGTTGCCATTCTCAAAGTTGTGATTTTCATACATTTACATACAAGGAAAAAGGAGCCCAATCTCTCTGAAAAACAGAACCGTGTGGTTCTGCTCACACAGAATTCTCCCCAGATTAAGACCTGCGTGTTTCACCTTGTCCAAGCCTGGTGAAATGGCCAATGCTGCACCCATCCTGTTGCCTATCAGTGACTGTGATATTCTTCAATTGCAATATTTTGCACAGTTATGCCATTGATTAGGTTCATCCTCACCAAGCTGGTACAAAAATGAACTTTTCAGTGGCACACCAACAACAGCAATGAAGAGGTACACTGTGGAACTGTGGTACTGTGCAGCCATCCAGGTGACAAGCCACCATAAGAAACATTATAAAGATGAAATTTCTGTTTCTTAAGGCCTTCCTTCTATTGTCACTCTTAACTCAGGGCACTCACCCGTAATCCCTCAGTTCCAATACTTCATTAATTCACATTAACACAACAGTTAAGACACTGGCAGCTCAATAGGGAAAGGCTGTGAACCTAACAATACTTTCAAGCAGCTCTGACCCCTTCTTCTCCCCTCCCATGCAAAAGTCAACTCCTCTCACTCTAAGAAAATCCCTCTGGATTTAGCCCAGCTGATAAGCTTCTCTCACTTGTGAGGTGAAACACAAAGCACAAAGTTTATGAGGAATTCAAGAACTCTTGCAATCAATATGCAGCACAGATCTCTGCACTACAGCAGTTACATTATCTTGTGTGGCACATGCACTGTTCCCATGGCAACCAGCATCCTTCATCCAACTCCATTATTACGGCTATTTGAGGCTTTCAGAATCTCTGGTGTCCAAGCCATGGCTCAGAGCTACTTTGTGCTAATAAGCCTCAAGAACAGATACAAGAAAAGGAGAAAATACACCAAACTGAGTTTTGCTCCTCTATAAGCATCATGGAAAGCAAGAGGTGGCATGGGAAATACATTTCAATCAGCTAAGGGGAAGTGACTCTTACATAACTGCCTTCATTAAGGGAGACGAACATAGTGCACATTCACCACAGCTTTTGCACACCAGCACAGTTAAGTCACCTCAGCCAGTTTGCTGCTGAAGAACAACTTTGTATTAGCCAAGAGAAAACAAAAATCTTACTGCACATCTATTGCAGTATTGATTTCTCCGTCGCTGATATCAAATATATCTTGATCTCTTAAAAGGGCTGAGTTTGTAACTATCTGCAGAAGATGATTTGATTGTGACCTTTTCATCATGACCATATTTAAACTTTACAGGGCAATTATCAGAATCTATAATCTTCATAGTATAATCTATACTTGGTTTATATAAATTGTCCCCAGATGCATTAAGTAAGATTTTTCTATCAATATCACCACTTTTTTTTCCCCTAGCATTTAAGCATTTCCACATCAAAGCATTACAGCAACTTCATTATGCTTTGCACGGCTTAATACAAAGTTTCTCTTAGTCACCAACCAGGGAATTTCAGGCAGAAAATAAATAACCTAATTTATTAAAGCAACCCCTGACAAATCATCCCTAAGTTGCTAGCTAGAGGTTTTATCCCTGTGCAGTACACATGGGTCAGCAGGAACACAAACGCTTTGAAGTTGGAGGGTTTGAAGGCTCTTAAAAAGAAATGCTAGAATAAAGAAGGCACTACACTAGAAAATGCCGGTGCTACACTAGAAAATGCCCTTACGATTGACAGAGAAGAATGACAGGCTGCTGCATCCAGCTAATCTTTAGCTACACCTAAGCTTCATTGTGTTTAGCACCTGTTCAAAAAGAGCAGTGATTCTTTAAGTGGCTTGAACACCATCTATCCTCAGCTATACCGGCCACATTCAGCATAAGGTCAGGTGTACCCGTTGCTGTTGAAGGCAGGCAAGGTCAAAAGCAAGGTCAGTCTTCAGAATAGATGCGTTGGGGAGATGAGAGACAACAGCTGGTGCCATTCTCAACAAGCCCCTGTCCATTCACAGAGCATTCAGGCATCCAGATCAACAAAGCCAGTTTCACAGAGCCCCTGTGAATAGCTGGAACCACAGGGCTCAGGAAGCTCACTGCAGGAAGAGCCTTTTCCCCCTTCCATTGCCACCACACTCCAGTTCCAGAGCAAGCACTGCATCCCACACTAGCACCCAGGAGGGTTCTAGCAGGTCCTGTTCTTTCAGGCTGGAGAGCAGTGATGCAGGAAAGAGTAGCCAACATTACACTTGAGGTACGATTTTCAAGCATAGGTGATACAGATTCAAATATTAGGTTCTATAGAAAAAAAGAAAAAAGAAAAGATTAAAAAAAACCCACCCCTTCTACTACTGGTAAATGAATGTGCTACACATTGCGGAAAGGCACATAGAACATTACTTGCTCACAGCTCCTGCATCACCAGGGGTCCATGGTGCTCTGCCCCCTGGAAGCCTCCTGACCCGCCCATGCCCTCACTTGCTGCTGCAACCCACTGTTGCATCAACCCATGCCTTGAGATCAGTCTCCAGGCTGACTGCCTGTCCAAACAGGTCAACTCACACCAGGACAGGGAAGAAAGCATGATTACTATCTGAGAACACAGCTTCTGTAAGATGTAAGTGTTTTTACATCTGAGGCTGAAGATATGCTGCTATTCAGCTCTGGAGCAGATTTTGAATTCTGCTCGTGTTTGACAGCTAGTGAAATCAATGGAATTAAATTCAAGTCATTTTTACTACTTAAGCCCACAAAGAAGCTTAACATACTTAATCATATAGCTTTCTGCTATTAAATAGCTTGCAAGAGGAAGAGGAATGAAATTTTCCATCTACATCTTCCCTTTGGAACCTGCATAACAAATTTGCACCTCTAATTTTCATGCTTGTGATACTGAAAACCTCTGGTTTTGCAGAAAAGATATGGAGAGACTACACAGGAATGCGTAAACAGCTCTTCCCTTTTTTTGTCTTTCGACCCAGGGATGGCTGCTTATATCCAGTTCAAATGTAGGTCTTGTATCACCCTCCTCTACATGACCAGCAAAGGATGCTAAGACAGGACTGCTAGGTGAAGCAAACCAGTAGATGCAGCTGCGGAAGATGACATTGTGTTACCCTGAAACCCATCTGCTAAGCTAGAGAGGATTTGTCACACAAAAGCAGCAAGATCCTTGAGGACTGATATTCTTTCAGAAATATTAAAACCCTGTGCAAATAATCCCACTTAATTTTAATTTCGGAAGGTTAGATAGTCCTCAGAATTTTCTGTAATTGCATATTCCTCAGAATAGACTCCTTGGGTTGCTCTGTAATCAAATCATAATTAAAGCATCTGTGTCATTTTATCTATCCCTTCCTGCTATTTACAGACAGCAACAAAGATGCAGCATGCAAAATTTCCAGCATCAAGGCTCATCATCAGAGCAATAATAGGGATTTGTGCTAGTGTGACTGTCTGAGTGTCTCCTTGGGCTTTCATTAGCCTTTAAAAACAACTGAGGAAGAGAAGAATACTAAACAGTGCCCCCCTTGTTGTATCCACAACTGGAGGCCATGTTTTATCCCTGTAACACTTGTTTTTAAAACAGCTGCCTCATTTCATCTCAGCTTCACAGAGAAAAGCCTTAGAGTGGGGAAATAGCTGTTGCAGTCTGAAATTAAGAGGTATGTTCAATAGCAGCATCGCCCCGATAGAGAAAAATCTCTGAGCACTGTGTCAGTTGTCAGACTGAGTCTCCACAGCATTTCAGCCAAACAACAAAAGAACAACCAACAAGCAACTGTGCTCCCCTGAGCTGTACCACAGGACACCAAATTAACTAGTTCTAGGGCTCAGACTGGCGAAGAGCTGAGGGAATTACCTGCAAGGGAACGTTGCAGGGTACAATTCACTGTCTCACTCCCCTCCAACATGCAATGCTCGAAGTGATGAAAACACCGAGCAAACTTCTCTGGGAAAAGTTTGTATCTTGAGCTTAGTTTTATACATTTTACTCAGAGAGAGAGAGAAAAACAAAATGCAGGATTTCTTGCACAAACAGAATTCAAGCTCAGACTGGGACAATTTTCTTCGGACTTTTGGGTTTGTATTAAAAGGAATACATTGATCCATAACTGAAAACAGATACTTTTCACAAAAAAAATGTTGTGATGCATCCATTCACCACCAACAGGACTTTTTCTTATTTTCTTTCTAGATTTCAGTTTTGTTACACAATTTTGTAAGGTTACGGAATGAACCTCAGCTGCACAGGCACTGTTCACTAAGCATTTGATACCAGCTATTTTCCTAAGCACTGATTTTTCACTGTGCACTTTTCATTATATCATTCTCATTAAACTTTGAAATAATTGTTATTTTACACAGAAAAGATTCAATTTACACACAGATTATTCAAAGACTGTGCTTCAGGCTAAAATCGGCATAAAGTTTGCTAGCAACATATCACAGCTTTTAAAACAAAGATCAAAACTGGAATAAATTCAAAATATTTCCAGATTAAAAAAAATAAAAAAGAATCACCCAATTATTCTTAAATAACTTCTATTTGTGGATGATGAAGTCTTTCAGAAATGATTTTGAGGGGGAAAGTGATTTTTGAACAATCAATACCTAAATACGCTTGATTTAAGTCTGAAATAGAAAGCCTTTTAATACCTAACAGAGTGTTAGCTACCGGTGTGGAAGGCCCACATCTGAAATTGATATTATTTCTTCTAGTGGATTTCTTTCTTCTCATTGGGTTTTTTGCTGGTGATTTGTTGTTGTTTTATTTTAAAAAGAGACAATAGCAGCACACCGGAATTCCTACGGAGCAGACAAACAGAGGACTTGTGAGACACCAAAGTGATCACTTACTGCCCTGCATCAATTACAGCTGAAGTCAAACGAATTGTGCCTGTTAGAGCATGTGGTTTCCCTGTAACCCATGGAGTCTGTCACCCAACTGTCATTAACACAATACAAAGCAGAATTATTGTCAAGAGTGGCATTTTCTGCACATTTAAGTCCGACTAGAGCAGCAATGTGGAAACATCGGAATGTTAATGTAAATGTCTGAGGTCTGTTTCCGGGGGGGGGGAAGCCAAGGCAGGACCTCTCAAGCTGGCATTGTTCCAGCAACACTCGTGTGAGTGGCAGCAGCATTTAGTCCTTGGTTTGCAGATTATATCGACTCTCTTGTGGACATGGTCAGCATCTCCTGTGTGCACAAGCTTGCATGTTGGTCAGATATTGAACAACTAAAATTGTTGCAAAACACATTCATGCAAAAATTAGAAACCCAATACAGGGTTTTTTTGAAGAGTAGCAGTTTGTTGTTCACGTTACACTGTGTGACTTCCCTTCTTCAAATGCCTGTGTGATGGGAAGGAGAGTAACATATACAAATGGTATTTTTTAATGATGTTACTTCCTAGTACCTGAGGTACCAAACCCTGTCTGCATTCTGCAAATAGCAAAGAAGATTCGGATGTAGATCAATGTAGCTATTAGGTTACCTTCCAATCTGACTGAATGGAACACATTGCAGATATCCAGCTGCTGGTGTTGCCCTTATAAAAGGCAAAAAAAAAAAAAAAAAAAAAAAAAAAAACCCACATTAAAAAAATCTCATAATCCACTTGGTATGTCATTCTATTCTCACACAAAGCTTGTGATGAAAGCAGAAGCTGGGGCTGAAACACTGGCTATCCTCCTACAGTCAAAGGACATGGTTCTGGTAGCAGGGGCAAAAAATAGCTGTCACAAAAGCAATGAAGCAAGTCAATTGTGGGGTTTTAAAGCCAGATATCAGATAATTCACACAGGATCGGAATACAGCTTTGTCTTGAGGTAAATAACAAAAGTATCAAGGCTACGTTTCTTATTGCTGTTTGTGCAACAAAGACTTCATCGCCTTGTCTGTTGCTTCACTGAGCTACTGCAACAACTGACCTTGTTTTTTAAGCAAGATCTGTCATGATTGTGAGAGCATTTGCTGCCTTTCTCCACTTGGCCAAGTCATCTGATCAAAGAGGTCAGGACTGCAGCATCAACCTTCCATCACAAGCATGCAGGCAGGCTCTGAGGTGCACTGCTTTCTGCATTTTATGTAACCAAATGTGTCACCACATTAAAAGCAGAACAATGCAAATATCACAGATGACCATCTAACATGCAGTTGAAAGGCACAGATATATCCCCAAGTCCGAATTCATTTTTCGTTTCCAACATTCAAAGCAAGCATGAGTTGGAAGAAATCATGGTAAGCAGCAAATCCTAAGATAACTTGAAAAGAAATTGTCGCCAAGGATTCTCTTCAGAGATAATATCTTTTTTCCAAATCACTCGTTCATAGTTGAGTCATCCCAGAAAGCATCTAAAGCTTGTGGAAATTTGTCACTGCACATAGCACAATGAGTGCAGAATTCTTGCAGATTATTTACAATTTTCCTTTTTGCATCTGTGGCTTGAATTGCACTTATTGCACTTACACGGTGAATAGATTCAAATACACAGTTAAAAACACCTTCCCCCACCACCTTCCTACTTGTTCCCTGTTCAATTACTATTCTGTTACACCTAATAGTGCCATCAATGCTGCAGTATTTTGTCAGTAATAGAAGCATCACATCAGCAGTCGGTATCTTCAGTAAATATATTGCCCATCAACTCCTCCACTCCAACAAATCCTTTACTTTTGAAACGCGTTTTAGCAGCCCATGATATGCATGGCTCAAGTGAGATTGGTGTATGCAGCCTCTGAATGCTACTAGACTCGGCTTTCAACTTTACCAAACAAAACTACGTGTTCAATAAAGCAAACACGACAATTGTTTCATTTCTCCCTTTTCCACATGCATATGAAACAGTAAGATTTAGGCACCTAAAACACACACAGCCCTATCCTAGAATATTTCAACTCGCTGGGTATGAACTGATTCATGACCACAGACCAATTATTGATCATGAAAACAACTGCCTAAAATTTTTGTTCACCCATGCTCATATGAACACACATAATACAAAATAAACTGTAAAATCTAACAGCACATGCTGGCCATCACCAAATGACATCATTTGTACCTTCTACCTCATAAGAAACAAAAAACACTGTTTTCTTATGCATTCCATAAACTCTAAAAAATTAGAGGAGTTCCCTATGATGTCAGGGTCGACATTAAAATGCTTCAAACTTACCAATCGTTAAATCATGCTGCCTATTAAAAAAAAAGTAAGTAACGAAATACCAAGCTGTCAATGCTTAACACAGTATTAACGTGGCCATTTTTGACAAGAGTTCATCCACTTAACATTAGCATTAAAATGTACTTTGGCAACTGAAGGAAGGTATCAGCATATGTTTTCTCTGCTCCCCCTGCCCCACCTAAAGTATTTAGATTCACACACATTAAGTGGCTTGATCCTCAACAGTGCTGAAGCATCTTTGAAATTCAAGTCACTTTTGCACCTCCAGGCAAATTTAGTAACTTCAGGTTTTAAATCACTGCCCTTCATACCTAGATCACCACATTTAAAACATAAGCTGCCAAGTTCCTCAGATTTTGGAGAAGCCAGGATCAGCCACTGCCCCTTTAATGTTCCACCTCATCTCCAAAAGGAATGTCTTTTTACTAGAGCTCAGTGTGATTCACTGGAATTTGCCAGGCAGGTCAGGAAATCCCCTGAAGCAGAGGAAGAATATTAAAGAGATGGGACATGTATATCAAATCTCATTACTGTTCTCTTATGAGAATCAATCAAGTGAAAGGACACGATGATGTCATTATGACATCATTTACTTTGGGATTAGAAATTCATAGCTACTTAGCAACTGAAGCTGTCCAATACATGAGTAAGAGATCCAGTGGAAGGTGTTATCATCTGACCCACTTACTGCAAGAGAAATATTTGTCAATTCTTGCTTCAAGAATTTTTAAGACATACCAGAACTTAAGAACCCCACCGTTTCGAGTACAGAATATTAGAAATACAGCATTTTCTGCCTTTTTAATTAACATTCAGGCACAATTTTTACCCCCTAACAGCCAATACCCAAGTTCCTATCTTCCTTTTCACCTTCTCTTAAAACGAAACCCTAAAAATACCAAAAGAAAAAGCTTGTCCTAAACAGACTGTTATTTTAAGAACTACAATCTCCATCAGAAACTCAGACCTCATACAGCTAAGGAACTCCAACATAATTGTTTGAAAAGCAGAGCTTAGAAAGCAGGTTTCTTTCAAAAAGCTGAAAACAACCAGCCGAGATGCTCCAGGATCTGACAGAAATTCCAACGCAAATACAAAATAAAGAGCTTTGTGCATGAAAAGAGAATTGGTCACGCTACTTCTGAGGCTATTTCTGGGACCTGAAAAGGGTTTGATGCCCGGAATCTATGCCTGACCTGATTTCCTTTAAAGTTCACTCCCCTTTGCTGAAAACACAGTTTAGACGAGTTCTAAAGCAAAGATAAGACGTGAACCGAAATCATAACTAAATCTTTAAATCCATTCTCAATCACCTACAAACTGCACTAGCTTCGCACTCAAGGTTTTCAAACCCGTGCTCTGCTACCGGCTGAGTACGGCAACACATTTAGCATCAAACGAAAGGAAACAAAACACTCCATCTTCTGGAAATAACTTTTATTAGAATGAGCCTGGGTGAGATTTCCAACGCATCGAAATAGCTCCGCTGAGGGCGATGCAGGGCGCTGAAGGACGCCGCTGCCGGCGGGCTCCACCGGCACGCCGCGGCTCTCCCTTCTCTTCCGTTGCCTCCGACCCGAGCCGCACGGGCAGGGGGGAGCTCAGCGCTCCTCAGCGCTTTGGGAGCGGAGCCCGGCGCCGGCGCCACCCGCGAGTGCGGCCGCAACAGGCCACTTGCCGGGCCATTTACCTCAGGGCTCTGCGGCCGCCCCCACCCGCGCGGGGCCGCCTCACCTCACCTCACCTCACATCCCCCCTCCTCTCCCCACAGGGCTTCACCGCCCTCCGAGGAGACGGCGCCTCAACCTCCTTCCCCCGAGGGCGCCCGTGGTCCCGCGGTAGCACCGGCAGCAGCCCGCCCGCTGGGCGCCGCGGCATCCCCCCAGCCGGCAGCAGCCCGCCGGCTCGGCTCGCCTCGCCTCAGGGTGCCGCGGAGCGGGCACGGAGCGAAGCTGGCGCTCAAACGCGCGCACCCTACCTGCTGCCGCGGCGGAGGAACGGGAGGCAGGAGAGACGCCGCCGCGCACCGACCCGTCCCACTCCACCGGCGCTGCCCGCCCCGGCCGATAGTAATGTTCATTTAAAGCTCGGCGCCCGCCGCTCCGCCGCGCCCTCCCCACGCAGCAGCGGCCGCGCCCCGCCCCGCCGCTGCCCGCCCACAGCCCGCCCCTGAGGGGACGGAGCGGCCCCGGCGGCTGCGGCCCGGCTCGGCTCGCCCGGCCGGGGGTACGGGGCTCGCCGCCTTACGTCCTCGCCTCTAGTCCCGGGCCGTGCTGCGGAGCGGTCCGGGGGCCGGGAAGGGCTGGCCCGTGCCGGAGGTCCGCTTCCCTGAGCCGCGGTTCGGTGACGGCTGGTTCCCCCCGAGGCCCAAGCTGTCAAAAGTGGAACAAAGAAGTTAAGAAGGGCGAGTCTGAGAGCTGCTGGGGAAGCTCAGGGGGTTCTGACGGAGTTTGGGCAGTGTGTGTTTCCAAGTGGGACATTGCTTCAAGCAGGAATGTTAGAACTGTGCTTTGGAAGTGCTGGAACACAGGTACATTCCCAAACTCCCTCAAAATGTCCACGTGTCAGAAACGAAATGGTCGGAATCGCCCCATTTCCAGGATCCTTTTGGATTTGGTGTTTTCTCGGTGTAAGGTTTGCAGTCAGAAATCGCTGGCCAGGGCTCTCCAGAGGACACCTTCCCAGCTGGGGTGAGCTCGCTGCTGAGGTGGCACGTTGGAGCAACACAGAGCAGGTCACAGTGTTTCACAATTACAGCCACGTCCCAGGCACCAAGGAACACGAACAGGTAGAAGAAAATACAGTGGCACCTTCGACTGTCCGGGTGGTGCTCTGGAGCGAGTGAATGGCAGTGTCAACTGGACAGAGGACTGAACCAAAGCAACTCCTTCTTAAGGGTTTTCCAAGGTAAACTGGTTTCTCTTGTGGCAGGATTAAAGTGGCCATCGCTGCAGTCAAAGAATCAACCCCGTGTCTTGACCTGCATGGGTCACTGCATTAAAACACAACCTTGGTGGTTTAGAAGATGAAGTAGCACTCACATCTCTACTAACATCTCTTATGATACACAAAATTGGTAACAAAACCAGCAACATGCACCGCACTGTTATGCACTTGTTGAGTGAAGAAGACTAGCCTTCTCCTTTTCCTCCCAAGAAGGTCTGCTGAGGTTTTTTGGTCAACACACACCCCATCAGTTATTCATGAACCCACCCCAAATGTTTCTTTATCATCCTCTCAAAGTCTGCGTTGTTGTAGGTGAATTTAAGGGTGATGTGTGAAGTAATGTTTAGTACATGATAATCATGCAACAGAAATGTAAGCACTGAAGCTTATTACCAGGACATGCAGATAGCATACATCTCGTGAAATTGGCTAATTACCCTTTTGAAACCCAGCTAATTGTGCAGGGGTTGCCAGATCGCTCAAAATCTTCAATGACTTGCTTGTGAGTTTTCATGTAGAAAATTATTTTAATGGAGATTAACTCTGTTGCCCATTAATTACAAGGAGTGTTTATACTGAGACCAATAACTGGACTGTCCTGTAATACACCATAATAATCCAGAACTTTCTTTGCCTATGTGGCTTGAAAAGGTAATAGCTAATGATATTCTAGCTGTCTGATTCATACAGTGGCAATGAATGACTCCTGCTTTGGCACCTCTACTGTTATTTCAGGATTATAGATTTTGCTACTGATTAGCTCTTGATTAGCCCTTGTCTTCATCATAGTCCTATTGTCCTTGTGTTTCTGCCAAGTATTGGTTTGGATTGACTTGACATTTTTAAAATACAGGATATATTCTGTTGTTTAGACCTGCTCCCAAAGTATTACTGAATGTTCAGTTCACTTGAGGCTGCATCTTAAACTGGCGAGCTAAGGAGGCTCAAGGGACCCCTTCTCACTCTACAACTACCTGAAAGGAGGTTGTAGCAAGGTGGGGTCAGTCTCTTCTCCCAAGTTACAAGTGATAGGACAAGAGGAAATAGCCTCAAATTGTGTCCAGGGAGGTAAGGACTGGAGATTAGGAACAATTTCTTCACTGAAGCATTGTCAAGCACTGGAACAGGCTGCCCAGGGCAGTGGTGGAGGTATTTAAAAGTTAGGGACATGGTTCAGTGCTGGGTTTGGCAGCTCTGGTTTAACAGCTGGAATTGATCTTAAGGGTCTTTTCCAACCTAAATGATATATTCTTGGGAATTGGTGCTGTAGTATCACAGAGCCAAAATGCCAGCCCATATTGCCTTCTTTCTACCTTCCTTCCCAGTCTTCCTACCTACAGCTTTTTCCTGACTGTATCCCTTGAAAGGAAGTCTGTGATTTATTTTGGAGGCAGTGTCATAATCTCTAACTATTTAAGCTTTTACTGCTAGGAGAGCTGTGACATGGTCCAGTGGAAAGTTGTTTAAAATTGGATGTCACACTGCAGTTCATTGACTTGAAAACGATCTGTTGCTGTTCCATCATAACTCAAAGGCTTGGGGGGCTGCGTTATACTGCCTTACAAGGCAGGTAGACATGTCCAAGCTAACTGCAGACTGAAAGCAATGACAATACAACATGGATTTCAGCGCAAGCAACCCAAGCTCGTGGTGCTCTTGACACTTATACTACTCATGGTACCTATGTGTGAAGATCCCTTCCTGTTCACTGAACTTACTGAGTCTCTGATTTGTAATATTGTTGTATGCTGCTGAATTCCTTAAAAACATCTAAGGAAAGGGAGCTCCTGTTCAAAACAGCTCCTGTAGGGGAGGAAAACTACGGTTTCCCGAGTTCCCCCGTGATTATTTATAAATGTGCTAGGCTTTGCCTGCTGTGTTGGCAAGCTGATGACTCAGAAGCACATATTTAGGGGAATCTGTTGAATGTATGGTTCCTGGATGCACAGACCTGCCTCTCTCGGGGTGTCACTGTGCGCTCACTCCCCCGAGGGTGTATTGCTAACGCAGGCATCTCTGGCAGAAAGAAAGGGTGTAAGTCTGGAGCACCCCACTGCTTAATTGGGTCTGTGAAAAGACCTGAGATTCCTGTGTGAGACAAGCTTGTCAATGGGACTGAACTGTCACTCCCAGGAATTTAGTGTAACTTGGCTAATCTGGATAGTCTGACAATGTAAAGGCAACAAATGCTACTGAAGCACTGTCTTAGCAATCTAAGAAGAGTGATCTTAGGGCTTTGAGGGTTGAAACCCTAAATGTGATAGTTCAGTTGAGGAAAGTGAAAAGGAGTGTTAACTGGAAGCTGTTATTTGCAGGCCTGAAGGAAGAAGACAGTTGCACTGATGCGTACAAAGCAACTTAGTACTCCGAACTTAGTACTCTTAGTACTTAGGACTCTGACAGGCTTAAGAATTATTGCTGTCGCTGTGTTTGCACCAGTTTTAATACTGATAAATCTTACAAGCTACACTGCTGTATTTTTAATGCTATTCTAGATCACAAGATATAAAGGCTATTGTTCTCATCATTACATTTGTCAACTGCTTAAACTATTCCATGGTGTAATCTTTCCAAAAGGTAGCTGGTTTTTTTGTCAAACGGAAAATACAGCCCCATGGGCAATGTTGGTTGGGTTTTGGTGGTTTTGTTTGGGGTTTTTCTTTGCTTTTTGTTCTTGTGTTACCACAGCTTTTAATGATTGATACCAAGTAGGAATTAACTCACAGCAAATAAAGACCATGTGCTGAGCAGTGTACCACACTCAAGCATCATACCCTGCAGCAGCAATTAGCCTTTGCTGCCAAGAATTTCCTAAGTTGTCAAGATTTTTGGTCATTACCCTGGTGGTTATAAGTCATCAGATCTCAGAAGCTCAGCAAGGTTATGCCTAGCCAGGACTTGGACAATAAATGTCATCACACAGATGCTGCACAGTGTGACAATACTGAGCAGAAGGGTGCTTGTATGGAATGTTGGAAATGGATCAGTGGAATCTTAAGGTTCTGGGTAGCATTTTTAATGCAAGATCCCATAACATTCTGTGTGTACTAGCTAAGTACAGACTACGACAGGCTAACATTTCCCCCACTGGGTCTTTATCTGAGTAATACTTACTAAGCATTCCCCGGTGATTCAGTTGGTTTTTCAGAGTTCTTCCTTCTTGCCCTGCCTTTTTTTAGTGCACAGAGCACTGTGTCCTGATGAGCAGGTGCTATGTTCCTTGGCAGTGGCCGCACTGCAAAGGTTAAAGAATATCCACCCTCATTTGAACTTGATTGCACGAGTATAATTAAACACAGCATTTGGCCAACTTTTTATCAAGAGCTCTTGGAGCCTTTGGGATGAAATATGCTATTATGATTATAATTTGCTATTAATTATCTGTTGATTAAAACCAGCAGGAATGTGTGTCGCTACTGAAACTATCCATATCTCCTTTTTCATGGGGTCAAACAGCAATGAAAACTTTACATTGCATTGACAAATTTGGTGTAGTTTGGAAGTATTTTGCTGTTACAGTTTAATGTAAGCTCCTTATGCCTTCAAGCATGAAGCTGGGAAAATAGAAGGTCTTGCTGCCATTTTTCAGTGAGTTGCTGCCTAAGCTGCAATGCATTTCTGATCTGCCAAGTCAGTATAGGCAACTAAGGGTCACTGCCCATTTGAAGGATCCTCCAGCACAAACAGTACTGAGGCTGACCATCACCACCTCAGCTGTTAAGGCGGCAGTTAGGGGTATATCAACCAGAGGTAACAAGGAAATAACTTTGCTATTTTTTAAAGCTGATTGGCTAAACTTCCACTGTGGAGATTGTTGTCTTGAACTATCTCCACCAACAGCAACTTTTGTGTTGTGAGTGTTGGCTTTGGGAGAACCAAAGGCAGCTTCTGCAAGCTTAGACAGTTTGAAGTCTGATCCAAAGTACCCTGAACTCAGTGCGAAAAAGTTTCTTATTGACTTTGACAATTGTCTTTGGAGCAGGTCCCTGATAATAATTGCATTGGAGCCTAGCCATGGTGATTGCTATTAGAGCTAGGATTTGGCCCTGACAGATGATGATAAATAATCTAATGATTATTACAGCACTTATTTTTACATTTCTATAGCATTAAAAGGCATTCATAACATTTTGTTATATTTTTACATCTCAAAGAAAGCTGGCTTGAATTGTCATTTAAAAAATAGCTTACATCTGTCTTGGCTCTCAAGAGCAGTTATTGGACTTTGATAACATCTGGAAGGGAAAGAAAAATATTGCATACAAGGACAGATACTAAGTATAGCAGAGACAAAAGATTTGAGCCTCTCATTACAGCATTCAGCTAAAGGAGAAAAGAGACTTATATAGAGGGTCTTGTATGGCTGAGGAAGTAGCAAAAGCCAGTTTCATCAGGGACAATAGCTGTGAAGATGGTGGCAGTGCCAACACTTCCTCTTATCCAAAAAAGTTTTCAGAATTTTCTTCTTCAACACACTGTGCTTCAAACCAGCAGGGATTGGAGCATTAACTCATCTATGCAGTTGAAACTCAAGGTCCTTTCCAACCCTAACTATTCTATCATTCTATGCGGGGGGTGGCCCTGCCCATGGCAGGGGGGTTGGAACTAGGTGATCTCAAGGTCCTTTCCAACCCTAACTGTTCTATGATTCTATGATTGATATTAGTGAAAGAGATTGGGGTTTAAATGCAATTATTTTCGTATTGTTGAACCATGTTAAACTGATCTGGGACTAGCTATATTTTCACCTCGTCCTAGAGCAGTGTGTTTGGGTGCTTTTCTGGAAAGAACAGCACCTTGCTGTCTGGGAAGACATCTTCTCACACAGAAACGTTATCTCACAGAACCTTGCTACATGGCAATGTTTCACATGGCCCCAGCACCACTGTGCTGCAACAGCACAAATCCTAGGGAGAGAACCTAGTTCACAGACTAGATGGATGGAACCCAGGGTGAACTCATTTCTCTATGTCTTGGGGAGAAGAGAGCAGTTCCTCATAGGGTTTTTTTCACCTTTAAACTGTTTCTTATCAGTGAACAGCACAAAGGAATTCATGAGACCTTCTAGCTTTCTTCTCTGTAGAGGCACACAAAACTTGAAATGTATGGTTCATGTAGTATACATAGTATACATAATACCCATTGCTTGAAATATATAGTTTTCTGATTGCAGGGCACTTGTGCCAGGAATTGGTCCTGTATACACCATTCCAGTCTTTAGCAAATAGTTCTTTTCCTTCTCTTTTAAAAATAAATCTTTCAGAACTTATTGTTTCAGATTGTGAGAACTTTAGAAATCCAAAGGACTTTGTATGCAACTCATTGGTCATTGCACTCTTGAGGGTAACTGGATCTTGTCTGTGGGAAATGATCTTAGAAATGCACTAAGTCCATTAAGTGAGTTCTTTCATACCACTTAACTAAATCTCATCAGCAGGTTTCTCCTCTTTCTACCACTGATATCTTGCTGTGTTGAGGCAGTGTGAACTTGCTCAGCAGGATCTTAAGCTCCACATATATATAGATTGCTTGGTATGGATGAGGTTTGATTTCTTGCTCATACAGAGGGGAATTAAACCCTGGAACGGTGACTGTCTAAGAACAGGATCCATTCTTCACATGCTCTTGAACAGGTTTGAAGGGTGCAAGTAACGACACTTTCCTCTGTCAAGAAGTATGTTGCTTCCTATGAAAGTAAACTTCTCATTCTTGTAACACTTGTGTATATCCAAGCCCTCAGTTTACAGTGTACCTTGAAGACAAAGGTATTATTTGTCCAATGCATGACTATTAGCTGATAGTGAAATCTGCTTCCAGATTTCACACCCCAAGAAGTTTACTATAGAAAAGAAATCAAGTTCTTCTCTCAATCTTTTGTTGCGATACAGTAAGGCAGGTGATGCAAAATCTTCAGTGTAAGGGTTTCCATTTCAAACTAGTTTGCTGAAAGAAGGGGTGCATCACCAAGTACATGTGTATGCATAGGACCTGATTTTCTGAGCCAAGGACATTTTCTAGAGGACTACATTCGAGGGACTGTGGCACTGTTTGGTGGAGCTACATGAATAAGAGAAGTGAGATTAAATGTTTGTGTTACCAACTCAGAGGGAATGTTCTAGAAAGTGCATGATAGCTGAAAGCAGGACAAGAAATGGAGTCTCTGTTGAGATCTGTGTTAGCCAGCAGAACAAAACTTCAATCTTTCTCTTCAAAGACAGACTGCTTCAAGGTAGTGTCATCCCCCACTTATGCCCTAACAGGCTACCGACTTAACTTAATCACTCATGTCAGAAGGTTTTAAGAGGAACTTTGAAAAGGGAGTCTTTAAATCCGTGAAAGGGCAATCTTTTTTTTCACCAAAGAACACATATGCTGTGCTGTGAGATCTTGCTGAGGAGAAGAACTGAGTAACATTGAAAGCAATACTAGACATTCATATGAATGATAAAAAGTTTTGCAGTTGTAAAACAAACATAAAAATTTATCTGTTTTGAAAGAAATTTACGCAGTCTGATTTAATTCCAGCTTTAGATTTGAATTATCAGGACAAAATCTGCCATCTTCTTCTGGTAATTTAGGATGCTATTTCTGGAGTTGGGATACCCTCATCCATGTGTTAGGCATTAACATCAGTTCAAACATACAGATATTAAAATCTCACTGTGATTTTAGTGTGCCTTTTGAGGAGCCTACCAGGATCTGGCATTTTCTCCTGGCGCTGGGGCTACATTCAGTGCAGTGTTTGTAATGCCTGTTCAGGATAGTTGGGTAAATCAATTAGTTCTAGCTCAGTAGTGCAGTATTTTCACTATTTTGAGGCTTCTTTGTATTATTCTCTTTCTAGTGCACTTTTCCCTCCAGCAGGATGTTCAAATAACTTTGAAAGTCACCTGCAGAATCTGGATTCCCAGCAGCCAGCTGTTCCAGTGGTGCTCTGTGGTTTGACAGCATGGCCCTTTAAATTACCTCCAGGGTTTTGGTTTTGTCTCTCAATTGATTTGGCTCTTTCCTCAGTCTTCATACTTAAGGCAATAAACATAAAAGGCAATGGGGACCAGCTCCCTAGGAGCAATACCAGCCTACAGCTACTAGAATGCTGGGAACAGTGCCATGGGAGATGCTGTGCTTCAGATAAAGCAAAACTAGAGAGCCTGGTTGCTGTGGTACAAGTGGGTTTTGTTGTTGCTTTTACAAGAGTGAGAACATTAAGCCCCGGTGTTCTGGACATATTCCATCCTGGATAATGACATTCTGCCTGCCCTCTGTTTTCCTTGCAGATGTAATTGTTCTTTGTTTCCTACGGTACTGGTTTTGGCTGAAAAAATGTTCTTCATAGTACCTTGTATAATGCTGGTTTTTGGATTTGTGACCAAACCAGTTTTGATAACACAGGGAGGTTTTTGTTATTGGTGAACAGCACTTATGCAGCATCAAGCCCTTTCTGTTTCTTGCATTGCTGTTCTTACCTTGCCAGCAAGTGGGCTGCGGGTGCAGAAGAAGCTGGGAGGGGACACAGCCAGGACCGCACCTGACCCAAGGGAGATTTCAGAACATACAGCATCATGCTCACCAATAAAAGCTAAAGGGAGGGAGAAGGAGGAGGGGTGGAAGACATTCAGAGTTAAGGCATTTGTCTTCCCAAGCAACTATTACGCATGAGGAAGCCCTGCTTTCCTGGAGATGGCTAACAACTGCCTACCAAAGGGATACAAGGAATGAATTCCTTATTTTGCTTTCCTTGTGCACACAGCTGTTGCTTTACCTATGAAACTGTCTTTATCTCAACCCATGATTGGGATTGATGAGCTCCATTGATCCCAGTTTCCAGGGTAGCAGTACAGCAGCAAAAGCAACAATTCAGGGTAAGTGAGGGCTTTATGTATTCCACTGTCCCTTCGGAAGTTTCTGCTTGATTTGTAGTTAATACTAGCTACAGGAATTTCTGTTGGCTTTTTCCCTCTCCAATATGTGTCATCTCTGTATAAGGAAGTCCCACCAAGCAGGACTGCAGAACGCACAACAGAGGTAAAAGCAGATGCTGCGACTTCATGCAGCTTATGAGAACAGCTGTCCAGTTAACATGACTCTGAATCTGGGGTTCAGTTTGTGTGAGGAAAATATCTTAGGGAGGAAGTGAACTTCAGCAGCTGGAAATGTATTCTGATTACACTCTGATTAACTTCCTCGGGAGAGGGTGAGACACTATCATTTGGCAAAAATGTGCTCAAGTATTTTTTGTCCTCTTCTGAAGTTCTCAAAGCTGTATCCTTGCAATGACATTCAAGTCCTCCATAATGAAATTTCAGTTTATTTTGGGACCTAACTCTAACCCCAAATGTAATATTTGTAACCCACCAGAAAAACAGTTTATGAACAGCCTGAGTGTTCTACTAATGTTGTTTTCCGTTGGCCATGGGCGCCTGATAAATGGGAGACCCCTTGCAAAAGCAGTTCTAAAATCAATTTTAGCTGGCAGAACAGGAAGGAGAGAGGAAAAGCAATTAAGAAGCTATGAGAGAATTGATTCTCACTGGGAGAAGAAGCGGGTATTATGTATGCCTGTTTTGACTTGCGTTCTACTGCTGATAGTGACTGTATGTTCCTATTAGCACAATGTCCCATATTCTGCTGGTTCATTCAGGTCTCTATAAAGTTATTAAAGACTAATTTCGTATGTTGAAAAAAGACCACCATGTGTCCACACTCAGACACGCATATCCCAGTCAGAGTTAATGTTAAAAGCACACCGGAAGCCAGCACTGGTTTTCTATATGAGCTGATCAAATTCATTTTTAAAAGCCTCTTGAGTCCTTACGCTCTAACTTCCTGGGAGCCACACACTCCAGTCCTGGAGCAGTGGCTGCAAAAGCAGCAGCAGCAATTTTTGGGAGAGGAAATCTCTCTTCCCCCTGCTACTTTCTCATTCTAACTCATGAACAAGCCAATGACAGAAAGCCAGCAAGGAAGTGTTCAGTGCAGATGTGCAGCAGCTCTTCCAAAGTGGCACCAGTATCATATTCTGGGCAAGAGTAATTTGGAATGAAATTTGCAGACAGAAACATGTGGGTCTGTGCCTTGCAGACTTTGTGGAACATAGACTGTCTGTCTGACACCTACGTGGCTGGCTTACACATGCACAGGAATTCTGTCCCATGCTTCTGGAAAGCACCAGAAGCTTTCTGTTTTGCATGGGCACGTAGCAAGAGTGCGGTGCAATTCTGACACACATAGCAAGTGTGTTAGAGAGTTCA
Source organism: Ara ararauna (assembly GCA_028858755.1). Classification (NCBI taxonomy): domain Eukaryota; kingdom Metazoa; phylum Chordata; class Aves; order Psittaciformes; family Psittacidae; genus Ara; species Ara ararauna. The sequence goes on from CM054385.1 coordinate 3,287,516, forward strand.
AACATTATACTGCTAATATTGCAGGTTTCATTCAGGTATCACAGCAGTTGAATGCATGGGGAAACCAGCCACAAAAATTGGGTAGGTTAAACCACTGGATTCTGACTATCACCAATAACAGCGTACAAGGACCCAGCTCTTCCCAGAACCATTCCATCTCTGGCAATCAGGTTTCAGGCAATCCAGTTAATACCTTTTTAGCTGACTTCTCCGACAGCCAGATCAGCTAGCTGCCCTGCTGCTGGTCATGGGAAGCCCCAGTGGCATGGGGCACACTGGGACTGCTCAGTCTTGCTTGTCAGCTTGGCTACTTGGTTACATTGCACTTAATATCATTTCACCTTAAAACTCTATACTTACTCCTCTTTATAAACTACTAACGAATTTCAAACAGTCATGGACATTTATTGTAATGCTTGCCAGAGAAGCATCAGTGGGACACCAGCTGTAATACAAATTGGATTTGTTAGTGAGATATAAAATTAGCTAAGATTGTTAAAGGGGTTTGTGATTTAAAGTGTCTAGCCTCAACAAATCAGAAAAGGATCACTTTCTAGGAAGTGCTGAGCAGCAGTGCTCTGAAAACCTCGTTAGTCTTTCAAGTTGAGCACCCAAAATGACAATGTTCTTTTGAGAAGGTTTCACATGTTGTTTTAGAAAGGCTTGCAGCCTGGCATAGGTTGTGGAGTATCCTCCTCTGTCTTTCCTGAAGAAGGACATTTCTTTGATGGCTTTCAAAAGTTCAGGTTCCAGGTAGTTCTTATTACTTATTTGAGGAAGTCAAATTTGAGGAAGAGCACAGTTATTAGAAGCTATTTGTAGTAGGAAAATAGAAGTATTTTCACCATAGTAAAGATATTGCCAGTGTAACGATCATTCCTGGCTTGCTCTGATAAGAACATTTAGACTAAATGTCCTGTAGGTGAGAGATAAGTTGAAGCCTAAGCTGATAACATTAATTAGAAAGAATACATAATTTGAACGTAAGAGTAGGCTTGAGATTCCAAGCTGTTTTCCGGCTTTGATGGGATGGAATAAAATTCTCATGAGCCCATTTTGTTTGAACACTAATAACTAAGAGAAAAACAAACAATGTGGTTCTGGTTTTGAAAGTCAAATAGTTTGGGATTGATCCTATCCCTCAGATAAATAAACACAGACTATCTTATCCTGTGATTGTTTGTACCCTTACCAGTGGGCAGGAATACACAAAAGGCTTGTAATCCCAACTTGAAACTCCAAAAGATCTTGTAACTGCAATTATTTCCTTGGAAGGATGAGTAAAGGGGATAAAGGCAGCAGAGCTGTTTCTGCTGACACCTTCTTGCTTCATGTGGTGGCACAGAACAGATTCAAAGTGGACATAAATTATGTTCCACATCTGGCTTCTGCTACCCAGTGATGTTTGGAATTCAGAACAATTTTGGCCAATGAACCAGCCTCCCTTTTTCCTGGGGCCAACCTGGGAACCTGCCTCTACTTTTGGTAAAATGTAGTCTCAGAAGGAGACTAAAGTACTGCACTCCTTTGTGCTTTGGACAAGGAGTTTTCACAGAGCGCAAGTGCTAACTATATTTCCACTTTAGTGTTTGTTAAGACTTTAGTGTTCACTGATTTCAGAGATGGCAGCATTAGACAAAGAATACCATTCAGAGTGCATTAGCGGCTATAGTGTTCCTACCCTGTGGCTTTGTTGGGAATGTGTGTTCTGCACAGACACAATTCACAGTCCTGAGGTGGGTTTGCCACTCTTATGAACTGCTGCTAGCAGATGGCTTCACTTTACTTCTGGGCTTAGACGTACTAAGATGTCATTTAAGATAACGTAGCAGCTTTCATACAGAAGGGCACACTTCCCTACCTGCCAGCACTACATGGAAAATGCCTGTCAAGATATGGGTGATGGCAGTTTCTGAAACAGAAATGTAGTAGCAAGTCATCATCTCATTTGTGAGAGGTGTCAGGGAGGGAGCTCTTCAGTTGTTTGGGGTTTTTTATATTACTGTGAGTTCTGGACCTGAAGGTGAGGAAGGTGAGAGATGGAGGAAACCTTGGCAAATATCAGCCGTTATTGGTAGGGAGTCAAGGTTTCTGCTCCTGGTTTTGACTCTTTCTTGTGTACTAGGCTATTTCAAGTGTCAAATAAGATTCATGATAGGGAAATCAAAGTACTATTTTCATTTATTTTCACATACACTTTGCTTTTGTAGAAAATATCCTGAGTTCACCCCAGATTAAGGAGTCATTTGGGATGACTGAAACCCTAAGTTTCATTAAAGAAACTATTTGATGAGAGAAATTTCCTGGTTTGAGTTAAGGCTGCTGAATCCCCCTCCCTAGGGAAAACTATCCTGAGGCTGGTTCAATCCAAGACCTCTATGATAAGGAATGGCAGTCCCCTCTAAGTCAGTGGGTGAATTCCCGTTGTCCTGCTGCTTCCGTTACCACTAAGCAGTGCAGCTGCAATGTTGATCTCCTGCTTTATCTACCTTTATTTTGGCAGCACATAGATTGGCTGTCTTTAGTTAAGGAATTTGAAACTGGAGACATTTTGTTGCTAAAAACATGTGTATTTCCCCTTCTCTGACCTCAGCAGCTGCAAACACAAATGCACTCAGACATGCATGTGTGATGGAAAAACAAATGTGAGAAGGTGGTAGTTTTAAAAACAGCATTGTCAAGGTTGATATTGTTTTTACTGGATGGCAGAAGTTTGTGAATTCCTCTCCAGGTGACCTGGCACTTGGAGGCGTGATGTAAATAAGCTGGCAAGTAAGAAATGGTCTAAATGAAATCAATGGCTGGAACAGCAGGTTGCAAGAACAGTACCACTATATAACAAGTAAAAAAGTTTGTTAGAGGGCTGCAAGCAGAAGAACAGGAACATTAAAACACTTTGCATTCCTGTTGTAAGAAAATACCTTGTGGAGGAGGATACACAAAATCACAAGCATAATAATAAAGAGCAATTGTAGAGTCCTGACAGGCACTGCCATTTGAGACAATAGCAATCAGAAGCTTTACAACTGAAGGTATTTTAATCATGTAAAGGTCGTGTCAGTATCTGTGCTACATCGTGTATCACATTTGTAAAGGTGCCTTGGAATCTGTTCTGACCATGGCACCTTGACTGTGTTCCTGAAGCAAAGGAGAAGTGCCCAAAAGCACTTACCTCTTCAGGAGGATGGCATCATTCTGTTTACACTGAGTGCTGGAAATGATGCTTCTTGTTCTTGCAGGGCTCCACTGGAGAGGTCATTCTGTAGTTAGTGTCTCCTGGGACAGTAGAAAGCAATGCAATTAGATAACACAAACAGGCTAGAGCAACACAATTTCTAAGGGTGGCTTCTTGCAGAACTAGTGGAGACATTCTGATTTAGCTTTGAGAAGATGTATGAAATCAATTTCCACTAAAGTAACTTCTAAATGCTGAAATAAAAATTGGAACTTTTCCAAACTACCTTAGAAGTCCAAATAGACATCTGCTATTCCAACTATGGAATTATTTAAAGCAGATGAAATAGCTTGCTTTCTTGGAAGTTTTCACTAGCGTGCATCACACAGATAAGAAAGTTAGTAGTGCTTCACCCATCTCTTTGAATGTACAATCAAGCATCTTGTAGTCAGTCATTTCAAATCCATTGCAAAATCCCATTTTAAATCTAAATATAAGCTACTCCTCAATAATGGGAGCTGAATCCCTTTGAAAAAACACCAGCTCCCTCGTCTTCTCTGCCTGTCCTTCCTGAAGAGCCTGTATTCTTCCATTCCAACACTCTAGTCATAGGAGTCAGAGAAGAGAAGAGTTTTACCATGAAATGTTTTGGGACGTGAGCATGGGTTTAATAGCACTATCAGCTGAAAAATAGCTAATTTTAATTTCCTTCTGCCCTTTATATAAGAGAAAGCTCTGTTGTTAGTAGTAGATGGGTAATGCTTTTCCAGCAGAACCCATAAGCGTCTTCAGAGCTCATTTTCTTTTCCCAATCCAGCCTCTTGTTATCAGGATTGTTTTGTTGTCGGAAGGGTTTGGTGGTGGGGATGAGAGGTGACTGCTGTTAGTGCAGGAGCAAAAAACAGCGTCATGAAGGACAAACAGATCCTGACAGAGATCCCCTGCTGTGTGCGTCGAGAAACGAAGGAAAAATTAACGCAGACCTTTTAAAGTATAGAGGGCCCAACAGAAACTGGGAAGTTTCTGTTTGGTTTCGTTTTTTCCTAATGTTTGACAAAAAAGACCTTAAATACTAGGAGTGTCCAAAGAGGATGCCTTCCTCCTTCAGGAGCAGGCAGATGGCGGATCAGGAAAGCCAATGTCTATGTGCATGTAGTACATAGCAATGTACCCCAGAAAATAGCCTTGTGCTAGACTTACCTAGTCCCTCGTGCAGGGGAATCTAAAAAGACTTCCCTGTGATACACTGCAGCCCAATCATTCTCTGATCATAGCTGGTAACTTGCTTGTGCTCAAAGATAGGTAGCTGAATTCAGCCAGAGATGGTTCCATTGCTGACACATTAAAACTTGCCAGTTGACTCTTATAATAGCATCTGCTCAGCCGTGTCCTGTGGCTGTGACTGCCATAGGATCTTAGGCACTATGCAGTGCCTCTGCTGTATCTATTTTTATTCTTCTTTTTGATTCTTTTCCAGGCTGTTCAAGCTTTTCCCAAATGAAAGTTATCATTGCATTTTACCAGTGTTTATGCATTATTTTGGAACAGTGATAATTTTTGCTAAATGGAATTGTTACACAGAATAGTAAAGTCTGTGCCTGCTGAAAAAGATGGTTTGACAAAACCAGCCCACTTTTCTTGAATGATGTTCTGATGAAAGAAGTGCTAACACTGTTGAAAGGACATTTTCTTACAGAAATATCCTATTATTACTATTTATTGTAACAGAAGAGGCCTAAATTTACGAATAAGGCAAGGCATCATGGGAGACTTAATGTCTTTTATTAGACCAGATGATGCATTTGGAAAGGAGTCAAAGACTGTTTCAGACCTGCAGCAGGAGCTGCATGCCCCCAAACCTGACTTGTTTACAAATAGCAGCAGCTGGTAAAATAAAATTCATTGCTGTTTATTCCAAAGCTCGCCTAGATTTTATTTCACAGCTAGCAATGGCTTTCTGGTTTGAATTTTACCATTTTTAGTTGAATTAGAAGAGAATAGGTACTTTCAAAAAGCCAAATTCTGAATATGATTTTCAAAATGTGAGGATTTTTTTCCATGTCGAAGTACAGCTGGAGTTCTGCAATCTCATTATCCTTCAGAGGAGAGAATAGAAGTCCTGCTCCTTTCACCTCATTACCTGATTTCTTAGTGGGAGAATTCCAAAACTGTCTTTGATGTACCTTTACCGGAAAGTAGGTTCACACTAATGGTCCAGGCTGTAGATAACAGTACTAGCTCTGTTCAAAAAGGCCAGTTGTACAGCATGGAGATGGGATAACCCTCTTTCTCCTGGAAGGAATGTTCCTACTCAGGGTCATCAGAGTGGCCCCAAATGAGAGCTAGGGAAAGCAAAGTGGACAGTTAGGCCACACAGTCTGTTTTCACCCAAGGCATCAGGTAAGACCTTTGAACAAAGTGACCCTTGTTCATCTGAATGCTGTTCCCCTATCACTGGTGTTACACAAAGTCAGTCTGACCCTTTGATGGAGAGTTTGAAGATGAAAGACAGTTAGAGAACCTTTAACAAAAGAACATGTAGCAGGCCTGGTTGTTTAGCTCAGTAATGCTTTCTTAAACATGCCACTTAATGAAAGACTTTGCTGACACGTTGTTGTGTAATGGAGTTGTAATGCAGTAGTGGGATGCTGTGTTTGAAATAGAGATGCTGATGGTAATGAAAGGATGCTTTTGCCATGGTAGGGGGCTGTTTATGTAGTGGTGGGATGAGAGAAACCCTATTTGCTTAGTGGTAGGGTGCTGCTTGTGTAGTGATACAAGTGCTTTGGCAATGGAGGAGATTGCAGAGCGCCGGCAAGATTTGAGCAACTCCAGCTGCCGAGTGACTTTGTTGTTCTTCTCATTCTTTTCACGGAGGCATGGAGAGAAACAGCCTAACCTTTTGTTCCACTTGCATTTTTTACATTTTATGTTGCTTTGTATTATGTTTAACAAACTACTGACATCTGGAGTCGCAGCAGTCCTTGGCCCTGAAGCACTGTTTCCATTACAGCTTAGACCCCCTTCTTTGCCTTTTTATTTGCACAATAATACAACACCCTAATTCTGCATCCCTCTGTGCAATAGCTCAGTCTCATGAAACCACAGTCACTTTATGTTCTTCTCAGTCCTCCAGTTCTTTCATTTATTTTGCCATTTGCATAATGGGTAGATGCCTTACTGTTATCAAGTGGGATCTGTCTTTTCAAGAACTTCATTTAGAAATTACTGTAATGTATATAACTGGGCAGATGAGAACTCCAAGGGAGAGATTTCTATTTTGCCTATTTTGGTGTGGTCTTATCCCATTTCTTATTCTTGATACAGGTAAATTGTGTAACCTTGTGTTGTACAGACTGGGAAACTAAGGCACTGAGGAATTAAGAAGACATGGCCAAGTCTGCAGCAGAGTCCCTGTGTCTTAGTTCTTGTTCAGATCCTTATTCATAGACATAGTCCTTTCCCAGGGACACCACATCACATTTGAGTTCTGCTTCGATAGGAGTGACAGAATCAGCGTATCCTTACATGAGTTCTCTGGCAAATGTGATGTCGACCCTTTCTTGTTAGCCCCATGCTTATAATCTGTGGGTCTGAGATCCAAAGGCCCAGGAAAAGACTGCTTTTTGTGCATGAAACGGAAGTCTTCCTTCATTTCCTTTTTAACTCTCAGAGTGTCAAAATAGATGATTCAAATAAGAGGAAAGTGAGTAAAGCAGTTCTGCTAACTGAGAAGACATTAAATTCTGGTTCTCGGGGTTCTCCTCCTCTTTGAAATGGTGTTATATAGAGAAGGATTTGGCCATTAAATGAAGGGACTGAATTAGTTCTATCCATTAATTCCCCTGGAAACAGTAAGTCTCTGTACCCTTGACATTTGCGTAGACTGATGCACGACATCCTCATCTCTTGTAGATAGCAAGGGATCCAGCATTTTGGCTTCCCTCAATTCTAACAGCAGGAGCCTTGTAGGACTCATGAATACACAGACTTTACAACACAAAGTAAACTACATCTATTCTAAATACAGGTTAGAAGTGCAGAAGTCAGACAATTTAATTCTCCCAGACTGGAACTGGAGACAGTCAGCCAGAGGAAGCTAGGGCAGCCGAGAGCAAAGATCAAATATACCTCAAAGTAATGCACCTAGCACGTAGCTCTTGTATCCAGCCAGTAGCACTGAGGATACAGATTGCTTCAAAGGATAAACCAGTACATATGTTCCCCCACAAACAGAACTAATGATGTCTCACAGTTTCTTTCTTTTTCTGCTTCTTGCTTTACTTACAGCTGCATTTTGTAAGGAGTTCTCAATTCATTTTTGCCACATGAAATATATTCTCCCAAATAGAATCACAGAATCATTTAGGTTGGAAAATACCCTTAAGATCGTCGAGCCCAACCACAAACCTGACACTGCCAAGTCCACCACTAAACTGTGTCCCCAGGCACCACATCTACACGTCTTTTAAATACCTTCAGGGATGGTGACTCCACCACTGCCCTGGGCAGCCTGTTCCAGTGCTTGACAACACCTCAGTGAAGAAATTTTCCCTAATCTCCAGTCTAAACCTCCCCTGACACAACTTGAGGCCATTTCCTCTTTCCTCTTTTGCTTGTAACTTGAGAGAAGAGACCGACCCCACCCCACCGACCTCCATCCTCCTGTCAGGTGGTTGTAGACAGCAATAAGGCTCCCCCGGAGCCTTCTCTTCTCCAGTCTAAACCCCCCAGGTCCCTCAGCCATTCACGCTTGTGCTCCAGGCCCTGCACCAGCTCCATTGCCCTTCTCTGGACCTGCTCCAGTACCTCAATGTCTCTCTTGTAGTGAAGGGCCCAAAGCTGAACACAGGATTTAAGGCACAGCCTCACCAGAACAGAGTACAGTGATGCTGTCAGTGGCACCATGGCCTTGAGAAGAACTTGATTTTTAATCTAGCAGACGATGAAATAATACAAATCAACTGATAAGATCTAAAATTGCATGTGAAATTATCATAATAGTCCCTCTGGTCCTAGCCATTTAACAGAATTCTCTGATCAGTGACAAGAACGAAATGCAGCAGGATTCTCACCTTTGCTTGGTGGAATGAAAGGTGTAAAAAGACATGCTAACCTCACTGCCTAAGAAACTGTACTCTTCCCTGCCTATTCCATGAGAAAACCAGGAAAGGAAAAGAATGCTTATTTAAGTACATTTTCAAAATGGGTGATACCTTTTGAGGCTTACCATATTTCATTTTTTTTAGCAGAAGAATACCTTTAAATAGAAACTATTGTTTCAGTGCTTTTCTTTCATATTGTTTTTTGGGCTTTTGCCATTCTTTTTCTGTTTGGAAGCATCACCCTCTTTTCCCTCCCTAATGAAATTCAGGTGAGCAAAGAGCAGTTCATTGTTCTTTGGCGGTTAAAGACCTGCCTTTTTTTCCCAAATATGCTAAGGTTTTATGTGCAGAATTTCACTCCCAAATTGGTAGTGACAGAAATTAAACCATAAATACAGTTGAAAACACTCTGCCACGTGGAAGAATATATTGTTATCTTGGTCCAGTTTTGAGCTGTTGTTTCACATCTGTCCGTAACACAGGTTTGCTAGACAGATGTACCCACATCTGATCACTTGTGTGTGCAGAAACACAATGAACAACTCCAGTCTGGAGTAGTGGTCCTTCCTTTACTAACTCAAACAACAACTGCAAAATTTTCCCTAATTGTAGTTTGGAATTGTTCTGGAATTGCATCTTCTAAGTATTCTTTTTTGGTTTGAGGTAAAAATCTTCCCTGATTTTGTAGGCTGATGAGTTCCAAGCATTTTTCCTGAGATAATGACAGATGGCAAACAAATGAGGGATAAACTAACCTGCTAAATAACACGAGATGAAATTTAGCGTTTAAACTCCCATCTGGAATGCCTTTCCACTCAAATAGTCTTCCGGGGTTTGGGTGTGGATTTACTCAAAGTGCTGCACATTGCTGAGTCTGTTAATGTAATTTTGAGGTGCTGGCAATAGGCTGAGGCCACACATGACTGCTCAACTGATAGCAAAACCTCAGGGACCACAGAAGGTAGCAATTATATCCCCTCACAGGGTGCTCATTGCCTGGGGCTTTTAGAAATTCTCATTGCAGACAGCAGCAATGCACACTGCTGCACGGCCATTTCCTCAACACTATCATCCCAATTTTGGTATCATCTCCTGATTTCAGCACACCATGGAATTTTATGACTTACTATTCCCTTTTCCTTTCCTGTAAGCAATTTAGATACACTTCAAAATAACACAAACCCTGCTTATTTTTCTCATAAATCCATTATGCTCTATGCTAATCCAGTCAACATTTATATTGACATACTCACTTTGCTCCAAATGGCTTCACGGAAATCATAAATAAATGGCCAACACACACGCTGCTGATACCAATAGTAACATGCAAAAAACCCAACCCAACCCCCACTTTTAAAAGGAAATACAGAGTATTTATAAATACAGTGATTCAAAGTATCATAATCTGACAACCTCTCATCATCAATACTAATACCCAGGGCTTTCTCTCTGTAGATTTCAAATTTTCCATAATGTTTTCTATCTCCAAATCCTATTTATGTGCAGTACTTTCCTTTTGGTAATGCAGTCAGATTTATTCCTCCTATTGTTTTTCTCATAACTGGTAGCATTTACTAAGCTATATGCAGGCATCAGAATTGACTCTTTTGGAGGAAATCCCAGTGCACTGTATTTAACATGCACACATGCAGCAGGATCACTTGTATGCTTAGATCATGGCTCACTAATGCCTGTCTTAGCCAGCTGTTTTGAAGTAACAAACAGTAAGCTTAGTGGACTAAAATCCATTTAGCATTATCCACTAGCAAAGATCCCAAATCCACTAGCACTTAGCTTAAAAAAGTGGTTTAATTCCTGATACGTTTTAATTAGGTTGGACTTGGCATTGTGCTTATGCTTTGGATTTACTGAGGGAGATACTTGCACAGTGTCAGCTGCCATATTTTGAACAGAAAGTAGTTAATATTAGCCCGAACATGTATGTTAGTAACATTGTATCTACATTTAATTATAAACCCACAAAGTTCTTCAGGGTCAAGTCTTTCAGCTTTTGAAATATGATTTAGTAATTGGTTTGATATTTAAGATTTCACCATTAGTATCGCATGATCAGCCCGCATGATAGATATAAAAGTGATACTGTTATTTACATGTTTTTGACATAGCTATACCTTCATTTAGGTATTCCATATATGTATTTTCATCATCCTTGGACATTTTTGAACATCTGTGTGACTGCTTTGTCTCCTTCAGTGTTTAGGCAACAGGTACCAATGAGAATGCTTTCACTAGAGTCTGATTTCCTAGGAGCACACCTCTGAGAGCCTGGAGTCAGCCCTCCTGTCTCATACATGCCTGTCCCTGAGATGACAATTTACATGCATCCCTTGCTTCATTCTAGGACTAGTGAAGGGTGTCACACTTCCAGCTCCTCATTCTGATGTCTGGTTTTCACTAGTTTAAGGCCGTCTTTAGTTATACTGTTTATAGTTTGTACATACACACTCCCAGCTCCTCTCCCACAGATGCTGTTTCCCACACAGCAGCCAGTGAAGGACACAGCTGTATTGTCTTTATGAGAACAGAGAATCCCCTAGGGCCAAATCTTTCCCACATTGACTATTAAGGCAAAGTCTTATCTTTAGGCTTCCTGTATTATGTCTAATTTGCAGATAAATAAATGGGCAGAATATACTACTTCTGTCTACAGAAGACTAATTTAGTAAAGAATAGATAAAATAGGGATGAAAGAGATGATGGTATGCTTGGGTAGTAACAGAAGATTTGTTCCGCTATGGAGCCCAAACAAGCGAGGAATACAGTCCTACAGCATGAGGAATCAGGGCCATGTGTTGCATGTAGGCCCAGTGGTCAGCAACTGCTCTCAGTCCTGACTGGGTTCAGCTGTTAGTGCACCGAGAGGCTTTGACAAGCCAGCCAGTATGGTTGTAACCTAGCTTTCAGAGTTGTGAAGTGGAGGTGTAATACTGTTCCCTCACAGGGAAGTTAGGGAATTCCTCACTTTCCACAGTGCTTTAAGATGTAAGGTGTGCTACAAGGTATTAATTCTAGTAAGTAGGAAGCAATATCACGGTCACTTTCTAGAGTCAGTTCAACTAACAGTATCAGGTTACTATGCTGGTGCAAAACAACCACAGAATCCCAGGTTGGAAGGAAACTCCAGGATCATCTGGTCCAACCTTTCTAGGCAAAGCATTACCTGGACTAGATGTCTCAGGCTGCACAAGGCCAACTCTCTCAGCCTTTCCTCACACGGTTTCCAGTCTTTGGATCATCTTTGTGGTCCTTCTTCGGACCCTCTTCAGCTTGTCTACATCTATTTTGTACAAGTGGGGAACAAAACTAACCCCAGTATTCCAGGGATGGCTTGACAAGTGCTGAGTAGAGTGGGACAATGGCATGTCTGTTTCTGCTGGTATTGCCCTTGTTGGCTTGCTTTGCTGCAGCTGCACGCTGTTCACTCCTATTGAGACTGTATCCCCCAAGTGCACCCAGGTCCCTTTCCACAGAGCTGCTCCCAGTCGGGCACATCCCAGCCTCTGCTGCACTCCTGGATTGTGTTTTCCCAGGTGCAAGACCTTACACTTGTCCTTGTTGAACTTCATAAGGTTCTTGTCAGCCCACTCCTCAAGCCTATCCAGGTCATCCTGCAGGGTGGCTACCTCCCAAAATGCCCACTTCCCACTCAGTTTGGTGTCATCAGCAAACTTCATCAGGGTACATTTCATCCCATCAATCCATTTCATCATCACTTACGAAGATATTAAATGGTGTTAGCCCCAATATTGATCCCTGATGGAGCCCGTTAGTGGCAGGTCACCAGTTTGACAAGGAGCTGTTCACCACCATCCTTGGGGGTTGTCTGGTCAGCCAGTGTCGTGTGTCCCCCCCATGGCACAGACCACTTGTCAGCTTCTCTAGGAGGAGACTGTGGGAAACCATACCCAAAACCATGGAGAAATCCACAGAACCTGCTCCACAGCCTGTCCCAGTTATCTCTGAGCTCCTATGAAAAATGACTTGAAGTCAGCTCATCACTGACACAGGTTCAACAGCATGCTGGAAAGCACTCTAACACACTGCATAATGCCCGCTGAGTTTTGAGAGCCCTTGTTTACTCTCATGAGGGATAGCTGTGATTTTTATATCCATTTCAAGAGCATAATTTGTGAATATCAAAGCTGTGCTAACTACTGTGGTTTAGATTTTCGCCTAGTTAAATCCACTGACTTCAAGGAAACTGTGTCAATTTACAGCAGATGAGCTCTCTGATCCGCTTAATCAGAAACTGAGAAATTGTTACTTAAAGGTGAACATCTCTGTATGCAGGGAGGCACTAAAAAGCATATTCACAGCTTTACTTATACACTGGGCATCCAGGCGTTGAATTCTTCTCTTGTACCTAGGACCTGACTTGCTTTTCCAGCTCTCTCTCCTGGTTTGAATGGGGAAGACATTTCCCTCCTAAAAATTGTCTAAATGGTGCATGCAGGGTACTGACGTTGGCTTGTCACCAGGGTATTCAGCAAGTCCCCTCATCTACCTGCTTCGTTTCCTTTCCATTGTTATAATAGGAGATGATGTGGAACTCAGTTAATCAACAGAGGCTATCAAGAGATTTGGAAGAATATTGCAGGAAGACAGAAAGAATATTGCAGACAACTACTTAAAGCATATTCTGTGCTTAAATCTAAATGATGTTAACTGTTGCTGTACTACAAAGAGTAGATGTAATGCTAGCTGTTTATGCAATGCTATGTTTAGCTTTTTCACAGGGGCTGAGAAGGACCTAAGAGTTTAATAAGACCCATTTGTTTATACCTTTGTCTTGTCTTGCTGACACAGTAGCCTGTAGCCACAAGTTAATTCGCTTAATCTGTGCATGTATCGCCTTGTTACAGGGCAGTTATTATAAATGGAGGTTAGCGTGCAGGGCACTGATTTCACTGACAACACTGGAAAGTGCTGTCAGAGATCTCAGCAATGAGCTGCTGCATCCTGCACTGGGCTTTTGCTGGATGCCTTGAGCAATAGTAGCACTATTTTCTGCTTTCCTGCCTTTGCTTTCAGTGCTAGAGCAGAATAAACCTCTTCCTGCCTTTTCTACATGGGGTGGAAATGATAAGCCAGGCAGTCTTCCCTAAAGCTCCACTGACTGCCAGAAGGTTTCAGCCCCTTTGCAACAGCGATTAATACCTTAAAAAGAAACTGTGGCCATTTCTTTAAAAGAGCAATGACATTGAGGCATGCACAGAATGTAAAATCATCAGAATTAAAGGATTCTCTTCAGAGCTGATCACAAAATTCCTGCATAACTATAGCTAAGCAGGTTAGTGAAGCTCAGGTTGCTTTGTGTCAGTGACTGCAAGAAGTATGTGTTATCTGAAGCGTAGATGATGTCCAGTTGAGCTCATACAGCACAATGTGCTTTTTTTTTGGTCCATTGATAAGTTTCTTATTGAAGGCTATAGGCCCATTGGTTCACTTTCCTATCTTCATTTCTCCTCTTGTACACAACTCAGGCCTACAGGAGCACACGTTTAAACAGCATGGGCAGCGCAGCTTTTAAGCAGCACTGAAGGATAGAACAGTCTGCAAGGGGTTCATTTCCAGTGGCATGAAGGATGGAAAAGGATGAAAGGATGAAAAAGGAAAAACTACTGAAGGATGGGTAAAGCGGCTGCGGGTCTGTGCTCGAGGGCACTTCAGAGTGCCTGTCTCACACCACCATGAAAGCCACAGAAATACTCACACTGGCACAGGGAAAGTGTATCACTCACTGCCTGGTGTGAGCTCCAGAACCAGCTAAGGCACAGGTGAAAAAGGAAGTCTACAACAACAGAGCAGAGAGCCATCCTGAGGTGGCTCACTGCAGCACAAACAGCTCCCATCTGCCCTGCTCCTTGCCTGCGCCAGCACTCGCTGCTCAGAAGAGCCACACAGCGTCCAGTTCCCTCACAGCCGGAGAAGCCATGTCCCCTCATCCCCTAGGATTTCAGTCAGGCAGTTTCAGTCCCGTTCTCCCCTGCCTAGCTCAGCTGGGGGCACAACGGACAAAACGCCCTGCAAACTGCACCTGATGCCAGGGAAAGAAGCCAGGCTAGCCATGCTTTGCAGGAGGTCTCTTGTAGTTGGGATCTGAGGTAAGGGCTTCAGGAAGAAAGGATTCTGGAGCTATTTTTCTTTTTCTTTTCACCAAGGAAAATGCATTCTTCATCAGGGTTAAATATTTTTCTCCTTTTTTTTCCTCCCTGCCCCCAAATTGGCTCATCCATCACTAGAATCAATATGAATGCAAAAATTTTGGTGGATTTGTTGTCATGGAAACCACTTCTCATCTCTGATATCCCTTGCAGGCTTTCCAGACCTTTTCTTGCCTTTAAATTACCATTCTGTCCTACATTCTGAACACACTGGATTTCAATTCCACATTGTGAACTTCATTTGAAAACAAACTGTGCGCAATCACAGCAAAATCAACAGCCAAAAGATAAAACATTCCCTGCTGGAAGAATGAAGTAGCTGTCTGAGTGAATCCAACCGTGGTCCCAAAATGGCTGCTTAGGGAAGGAGGGCTAAAAGCCTTCTCCCTTAGAGGGCTGTCAGTATGCAAGTTATGACTTCTGTGAGACAGGCTTTATGTTTCTCTTTTCTCTCTGGAGCTGCTTTGTTACCCAGAGAAAGGCTCATTTGTGATTAAGGCAGTAAGGCATGAAATCAGGATCCAGACCAGTTAGAGTTACTCACATAAATAAGCTTTGCAGGATTTAATCCTTTGAGTCCCTTATCCTCTATTCATCACAAACTGCTAGTCACGTCACTTAGCTTTTTGCTCGTTTGACTGTATAGAACATGAAGGTGATCCAGACACAACTACCTATCAAATGTGCTGAGAGACTGAAACACTGCAGAAGACACCCAGATCAGTAGAAAGCTGTATATAAATATAACCCCTTCATTACATTGCATCAAAAGGAGCGTGACCAGCAGGTCGAGGGAGGTGATCCTGCCCCTCTACTCTGCTCTTGTGACACCTCCCTTGGAGTACTGTGTGCAGTTCTGGTGTCCTCAACATAAAAAGGACATGGAACTGTTGGAACAAGTCCAGAGGAGGGCCACGAGGATGATCAGGGACTGGAGCACCTCCCGTATGAAGATAGGCTGAGAAAGTTGGGGCTGTTGAGCCTGGAGAAGAGAAGGCTGCGTGGAGACCTCATAGCAGCCTGCCAGTATCTGAAAGGGGCCTATAGGGGTGCTGGGGAGGGACTCTTCATTAGGGACTGTAGTGATAGGACAAGGGGTAACGGGTTCAAACTTAAGCAGGGGAAGTTTAGATTGGACATGAGGAAGAAATTCTTTACTGTAAGGGTGGTGAGGCACTGGACTGGGTTGCCCAGGGAAGTTGTGAATATTCCATCTCTGGCGGTGTTCAAGGCTGGGTTGGACAGAGCCTTGGGTGGCATGGTTCAGCGGGAGGTGTCCCTGTCTCTGGCAGGGGGGTTAGAACTGGATGATCTTAAGGTCCTTTCCAACCCTAACTATTCTATGATTCTATGATTCCTTGTAGTGCATTTGTGACCAGCCTTAATGTTCAAGTTCCAAGCTAACTGTACATTTCATTAGGAAATAATACACAGCTCTTACATTGTTTTGGAGATTCAGAAGTTACATTATAGGAAGTTTTCCTAGAAAGCTCAAGAAGTTTAGGCACGCACAGCTCCTATTTAAAGCGAATGCAATCTGTGTTCTTAACATGATGGATACTTAGACAAACATCTGTTCAATAAGGAACAACCATGTAACATAAACTGTAGTGCACGAGAGAAGGAAGAAATAGAATAAGTAGTACAGATCATAGTAATACGGATTGTTCAGGACCTGGCAGGAAGACACAGTGAGACAGAAATTAGGGAGGGAATTTGAGTTCCAGTTTCCCTTTGCCCCACCACCAGACAGTTGCTTTCACTCAGTGTAATTTGCTATTGCAATGCTTTTAGTAAAAAGAATTTAGTATCTTCTAAGCTGGTGCTATCTGAAGGTGCTGTATAAAGCAGGTGCTCTATAAAGCATTCTGAATGTGAAGAGGTCTTACCTGCTTGCAGAGTCTGCAGGTCATTTCTGAGCCACACACCTGCACTACTCAGCAAAGGTTAGTTTGGGTCAAGCTATTTATTTTTTGGATCCAGGCAGGTCATTTTGTTTACTTTTAAAGCACCCTTTGTAGATCTAACTAAAGCTTCTAGCTGAAACCTTTGGAAAAAGGTAACAACTCAACCATTAGGACTCTGCCAGGATTCAATTCCTGTAAACCATGGAAGAAGAAAATAATCTACTTTGCAAATTTCACACAAAATTTACTTACAAGTGGCTTTGAAATGAGCAGAACACCAACAAGCAGATCATCTATATAGAGTGTCTTGCCTCTTAATAGTTCTTGTACTCTGCCAGATGTGGCAGGGTCACAGCTAGAGCAGAACTGCTCCTAGGGATGATGAGGAACTCAGGCAGAGGCAAATATATCTATTCCAGACAGCACCATCTGCCCAACAGCCAGATCTGTAACTGCTGGTTCAGTGGGAAGCTCAGCGCCTGAATTCCCTCTGCTGTTCTGCTGGGAGCTATCTTGAGTGCTGACCTGAACTTGGCCCCTTTCTCAAGTGCCACATGCCACCATCCCAAACTTACTCTGTACTTTATTCTGTAAGGAAAGTTCTCCTCCTTGCCTAGAACATCCATGATTACAATGAAATGATGCTACCTGGTGACAGCTGGCTGAGACCTGATGTGTTCTGCCAAGGGTTGTGGCTGAAAGTGCCCTCTTGATGGTAGAGTCCTAAAATAGTCACAATTTCCCTGCAAATAAACTCCAAGCTGGAGCCTGTGACAGGTTTGCTGGCAATGTGAGGAGGAAGCTTCAGCATCAGATCATTATCTTTTAAATAACTGAAACCAAAATCTAACTTACCTCTTAATCCTCTGTGTTAAGACTTTGGGAGAAAGAAACAAGATGCAAGGGTCAAGTCAGCAAGCTGCCGACACTTCTATGTATAAAACCAGGAGTTTGAAACACCTGAAGTCAAGAATTCCTTTTTTAATTAAAGTAATGAGATGTTAGCTTCAAATTCTACCTTTTCCATTGGAAGCATTAAGCTTTTCATGTCCTGTTAAGTATTTGTTGACTCGTGTTCAGTGCTTCTAAACTTATTTATTGGGTCAGTGGTATTTGGTGCTGAGAGAAGGTGGGTTTAGTTTCTTTCACTCCAGAGTGAAATGAAGAGTGAAACGATCACCCTACTTGCACTTCTCCTTGCAAATTTATGGAGGAGCTTTGCCTGCATTTGCCTATTGATTGCCCTATGGAAGCATGGATCATCCTGAAGTGATGCTAGGAAAACAGAGTTTTTAAAAATTCTAGGAAGAAGGGGGAGGAAAAAAGAGGGAGCAGCAAATGCAAAAAGACAACTCTCCAAATAGAAGACAAAGTCTGTTCCAGTTATTTTTGTAAGGGATTGATTGCAATTTGCATCCTGCTCAACCAGCATCTGCCATCAGCATTGCTCAGTAGTCTTTTTTGTTTTTACTTTGTATTTTGCCTGTGAATGTTGCTTGATGACATTTCCTTCCCCAATCCTCACACAGTGATCATCCACTCTTCTTCCTTAAACCTAAGCGTGTGTTGTGGTTTGAGCCCAGCCAGTAACTCAGACATGCAGCCGCTTGCTCACTGCCCACCTTCTTCCCCCCTGCTCCCAGAGGGATGGGGAGGAGAATCAAAAGAATGTAAACCCCACAGGCTGAGATAAGATCAGTCCAGTAACTAAGGTCTAACACAAAACCACTGATGCTACCGCCAATAACAATAATGATAAGGGAAATAACAAGGGGAGATAATTCAATTACTCACCATCTGCTGACCGATACCCAGCCTGACCTGAGAAACGATCTGGGCCTTCCGGGTGACTCCCCCCAGTTTCTGTACTGGGCATGACATGCTGTGGGATGGAATACCCCTTTGGCTAGTTTGGGTCGGGTGTCCTGTCTCTGCTTCCTTCCGGCTTCCTGTGCCCTTCCTCACTGGCAGAGCATGAGACTGAAAAGTTCTTGATCAGGGTAAGTGCTACTGAGCAACAACTACAAACACTGCTGTCATACTGAAGTCAAAAACACAGCACTGCACCAGCTGCTAAGGAGGAAAATAACTGCTACAGCTGAACCCAGGACACCTTGCTACAAGGTAGAGGTGGTTTGCAGCTTGTATTCCAGCTATCATTTAGTTATGGCTGCAGGTTGCTTTACCAGATCAGTGTGTGCTAGCATAGAATATTATTGGTAAATAGTATTCCCCAGGGAATACATTTGGGATGTAGGAGTTCCATGATGCAGAATAGCATCTTCCATTATCCTTCGTACTGAAAGAAACAGATGGGGAGTGAAAGGGGAAAATAAAGCCCTCCAAATCACACACTTTCCTTCTCCGTATTGCATATCACAGTTACAGGGATGCATCTGGAATTAGCAGAGAAGAAAGCACAGCTGCAGGACAACCTGCTAAAAATACCCCTAAATCCTTCATGATGAAGGGGACATTGCCATATGGAAACTGCAGTAAGTCACCCATACAACCAAACAAAAATATGGGTTGACTGAAAGCAATGTTTGCATTTTCCATTCACTGTTGACAAGAAGTATCAATCCCACAGTGACTTCAACTGCCAGGAAACTGTCTCTTTGCAGGGCAAACAGGGACAGGAAAGCATCATTCTGCCAAGAGATCTGCTGTTCCTGTGCAGTTTGTTTTTAATATTGTTTTAACTCTTCTTGCTTTCATAGAGTAATTAGATACAGATGTTGGTTTTGGTTTTCCACTTGCCTTTTACTCTTGCTCAATGTATTTTGACAACTGACAAAGAGAAGTTTATATTATATCAGCCATTTAACCAAAGTGAACCTGCGGTTTCTTTACCCACAACCCCTGACACAAGGTGTAACATATGAAAACCCCCTTTGTTCACCTTCACTTGCTGAAAGGTGAATTCTATAGATCAACATTGAGAACTTCCACAGCTGTATCTCAAGAATAATATTACTGGAAATTTATAGTGCCTTGAAATTGCTGGCACAAAAAGAAACCCACACAGTCAGTGTAAGTCAGCAGGTGCTAGATCAGTGCTAGCCTGTGAAATAGAAGGATCTTCAAGCTATTTCCAACACTGGCTGCCAGATTAGAGACAGGGAGTTGGATTTAGGCAAATACTGCTCATGATGGTAATCCAATGCAGTGAAGAGACTGCTGCACTCGTTGAAAAGGCAGTGAGCAAAGTCCCGAGACCCAGTATGCAGTGCAAAACTAATTGCAATCATTTCCAGTCAGGCAATAACTGAACTGTTTGTATTGTTTTTAAATGGTAGTTGAAAATGTGAGCAAACCTGATATACTGCCCATTTAAATCAAGTTTGCTGGTAGGCAAATGTTGCTCTATTCAGAAGGAAGAGGAGGAGATAAAAAAGGCAGGGGAGGGACGGAGGACAGGGACAATAAACAGTACTAGAAAGAATGACTGGTGGTGTGACAGCAGGGATCCTGAAATGTATGCAGCATATTATGTCAAAGGAAGAGAGCAGAATCCTGTGTGCACGCCTGCAGTTTGGCTAACTACAAGCGTATGTAGTTGCAAATTTAGTTTAACTATGGTGAATAAAGCTGCTAAGCTTCAGGTAGCTGGGCTTTGGAATGCTAAATAGGAAAGCAAAGAGTTTATAAACAGGAAAACTGAAAGGGACAAGACAAAGTGCAACTTGATGGGAAAGGACACTAAGGTGTACATTTTCCATTACCATTAATGGGTCTCTCATGTCCAATTTGCACACACTGAACCAGTACAGAAGAAAGAAATAGTATTCGTAATGAGGTTTTCCCAGTAGGAATTAAAAAAGAAAGCTGAAGTAAAAAAAAACCCAAGAAAAGGCAAATAGAATGTTGTGAAACTTCCCTCATGACACAGAAGCACTGTTTATCCAAAGGGACAGAAGGTAACAGTACAGGAGTCTCAATTTAAATAAAGAACATTCATTTTCCCCAACAGTCAGGACCGTGGAAAATCTGGTACACAAATCAACTCCCAAAGCTGCTCCAAGAGGTGTTCTAGAAGAATTCATTGTAAACTGTGTTTCAGTTCAGTGATGTACCAAAAGTGTATCCCACTTGTCAACTCATGTATCAACTCAGCTGCAAATAGAAGTGCAAAGAAATAATTGCAGAAGAGCCATCATTCTGCCCTGAGCAATGGCTTATATCTGCTAGAGCACAGGCAGGGGTAGCAACTGGAGTAATCACCCTTTGGTGCAGGTGAACAGCTCTCAGCTCTTCCTTGCTGTGCTGGAGACAGTTAAGGAAAGCATAGAAATGCCACGAGTCTCACTGGGTTCTAATTCAAGCCCTGAATTAGGACTGAATTATACACTCCTGTGTAGAGACATGCCTGATTGGCATGGGGGATTTTTGGTCTCTTAGGAATTAATATGCATCTGATGCCACTATTCACAGCATATCTGATGTTGCTTTGCCTTGCAGGGCTGAAAGCCTGAATTCTAGCTTCTGCATGTACCTGAGGGGCCCTCTCAAGCCACCCCATGTACCCCTCTGTGCTTCATCAGCCTGCTCAGGCACAAGTATTTAAGGAGTGAATAATAGATGAATGTGCCACTTAGTATTCCCTTTAGTGTCAGTCACTATTATATGTGACTTTAACTAGTGTTAGCAGTGTAATATTGTTTAGGTTAATGAGCCATTCAGTGAGATCCAGCTTTCCAGTTTGTTGGGTTGATGAATTAATCACCATTACTTTAAGGTCCTTGTTTGCGCTGGAAGGCTGCCGGCTCCCAATGCAGGATCTGGAGAGCTGTCCACACTGTGTGTCATCTTGGCTTTAAGCTGTGTCCCAGGAGCAGAGAGATACACATGGATTACTGACACATACCAGCTCATATCTATCAAACAAAATCATTGGTGCTCATCAAACTATCTTTCTTTGTAGAAAACTTCTGAAATTGCTGTGCAAGGCTTAGCAGCATGGTTTCAGATCCAGTATAGTACTCCTTCATGGGGGTCTTATATTTCATTTTCCCCTGCCTCTCCTTTAACTTCATCCCTTTCTCCTGATTTCTTTTCCAGTGAAAACAAACCCCCGCCCTCAAATACTTCAAATTGATCTGGATTTGTTCTCTTTTTTAATATGTTCTGAGAAATCCAATTCTGTAAAACTGTTCTGTATGGCACGAAACAGAAATCCCACAAAGGTTAACATGAGCCTTGTATATTAAAGGGAGGGGAGGTAGAAAACCATCACATGGGGTCAAACTTTTGGAAAAGTCTATTATATTTGCAATAAGATGAAAGATGTGGGAGTTTTTCAGGCTGGACAGAGGAAGGTGAGGAGTCAGTAATAGACTTCCAATTGAAACTGAACTTTACTCTCCCCAACAGGTTTCCTCTTTTCCTCCTGCAAACTCTCACTTTTTTCTACCTGCCAGTAATCTCCTCCACAGTAACTGATGATGATCTCCCAGACAACAAAACAGAGGCAGTGCCAAGCAGCACACATGCACTCCATAGACTTACACTGAATGCTTCTGAGCTAGCAGGGCCATCAGCAAACATCCTGCACATCCAGCAAACATCTGTGCTGCAGAAAGGCCAGAGGGCTGCCTCTTGTCCAGCAGAGCTGCTGCCTTCCTTCAGGCACTGGGATCGCACATTCACACACAAAAGGATGGTCAGCTTTAACTGCAGGCATCCATCACACTTACCATTGAGAATAACCTTTCCTGTCAGTAAGTTATACGTGATCAAACCAATTCAGGTACTGAGGTCCCCTGTTTAGACTTGGCCCACAGCAAAGGCACACAGAACAGTCACCAATGCTTCTTCTCAGTGGTCCTGAGCTGGCCTGGATACACCAGAAATATTTGTAACAGTGACATTATTCAGAATAGTTGTTGGAATTTCTAGCTTATCCTGTTGTAGAACACACCAATATCTCTAAGAGATGGAACTGAAAAATAACAGCTTATACCTGTTGCTTCCAATCACATATACATGAAGCTGAAACTACCTAGCCTTCACATAGTTTTACCTAAAGAATTTGTTGTTGTTTGAGCTTCTACTAGAAAGCTTACTAGAAAATTTTCTGTATAGCTCTTATCTGTCTCTTTCTGTTGTTACAGGGAGACAACACTCAACATTCAGAGCATCAGTGCTTGGCAAGACCCAGCTACTCCTGAAGAGCTGGAAGCCCACTGGGATAACAGAGCTGGCAGTCCAGGGCCCAGCCTCACAGTGCCAAGGCAGACCTGGGGATGGCAGACAGTCAACCATGAGACCAGAGAATCAGGTGAGCTGATGGTGATGAGGCAGGCCTGAGGTTAAGCTAGAAAGTGAGCTTAACAAGTAAGGATCAACACATCCATTGCCTGGCATAGGCATGGCTGCGACTGAGCTGGGAATTCAAACTCCTACAAGCTACAACTACTATGCCTAAGCTGAGATTAAATATAATCACAGAATCATTTAGGTTGGAAAAGACCCTTAAGATCATCAAGTCAAACCATTAACCCAGCACTGCCAAGTCCACCAGTAAACCATGTCCTTAAGTGCCACGTCAGGGAGCTCTTGGGCCCATGGGCAGAAGATATGGGTGAAAGTTCCAGGTGAATCTGGACAGGACCATTAAGGCCTAAAGTGTCTTGGCACAAGGAATAGTTTCTCTCTTCTTTCTCTGTATGGTGTCGTGATTTAAGTAAAGTATGACATGCTGAAACTGTGAGATCAAGAGCAACAACTTTGAGAGCCAATAAATCAGCATTGTGACGAGTGACTATTAATCCAAAACAATGAATGCTTATCACAAATACAATTAGACACATTCTGGTCAGATCTGTCGTTATCTCAACCCTTCGTGCCCCACATTGGGCGCCAAAAAGAATTATTGTGGTTTAAGCCTAGCTTTAACTCAGAAAACCATGCAGTCTCTCTCTCACTGCCTCTCCTCTTCCTCTCCCCCACCCCCCGCTCCCAGAGGAGAATCAAAAGAATGTAACTCCCACAGGCTGACATAAGAACAGTCCAGTAACTAAGGTATAACACAAACCAGTGCTGCTACCACCAATAATAATAAGGGAAATAACAAGGCAAGGGAAAAGAATACAACCACTCACCATCTGCCGACCGATACCCAGCCCAACCGAGCAGTGATCTAACCCTTCTGGGTAACTGCCCCCAGTTTATATAGTGGGCATGATGTGCTGTGGTATGGAATACTTCTTTGGTCAGTTTGGGTCAGGTGTCCTATCTCTGCTTCTTCCTGGCTTCCCCTCCTCCCTGGCAGAACATGAGACTCAGAAAGTCCTTGGTCAGACTAACCATTACTGAGCAGC
This sequence comes from Ara ararauna, assembly GCA_028858755.1. Classification (NCBI taxonomy): domain Eukaryota; kingdom Metazoa; phylum Chordata; class Aves; order Psittaciformes; family Psittacidae; genus Ara; species Ara ararauna. The sequence continues at coordinate 3,311,210 of CM054385.1, forward strand.
AACTAAAAACATTGGTGTTATCAGCTCTGTTCCCAGGCTGAAAGTCAAAAACACAGCACTGCAGCAGCTGCTAAGAAGGAGAAAAAATGACTGCTACTGCTGAACTCAGGATGATGGCTTAGGAAAAAAGCAAATTAAATGTATTACTTAATTCAGATGAAAATTTAAATGCTACTTTACATTAGCGTGCAATAAAATTCCAATGCCTCCTTCCTCCACACCTCTCTAATTAAAGATTTTGTTTGCTGGCTTGACAATTACTTAGAGAAAGGTATTTTCTGTGGGAGAAGGAGGATGATACAGGGAACAGTTCTAATGAAAGTTCCATCAGAGAATAAGCTAAAGGAAAAAGGAGATTTTAAAGCTTTGTGTCTGAGACTGGTGCTAAAATCCTAATGTCCCTTTAGGACTGTAAACTGGGAAAGCATGAGAGCTATTTTTTATTTCATAGTATATTGTTCAAGTTGCCACAGATGAACTTCAGTTGAACTGCTGGTGTGTCTGGAGTTTTTTAAGTTTTAGAGATGTAATATATGCTGAACTTTGTATGGGGTCAGAGATAATAGATGTTGCCTGAGGCAAGGCTGTTTCTCATGACATGAAACAATCAGTCTTACGGTTCCTATTTTTGAGTACAATTTTCTCCTCTTCCATAAAAGCTTCTCATGAGCAAATTTAGATGCTGAAGAAACCCATGAAACACAGATTTCAGAGGGCAGGAGTTTGGATGGAGTGATTTTCTGTGAGGGCAGGCTGTACACTAACTGCCAGCAGCCATGACAAGTGCCTGGGCAGGAGGCATCAGTAAAATACTGAAGGTGTTAGGTTATTGCTGTCATGCCTCTGTGACTCAGTTGTTCTTCAGAGGTTTCTGTGGTCTGTGTTGGTTTTCTTCTTTAGTTTATTAGTTTCATACCATCTGGGGATCATTATAACCACGTGTAAAACAACTAATCCTAGGAGAATCAATCTATCTGTCATGGAAGCTCAGGTTTTATTTCATCCAGAACAAAGTCATTTCTTATACATATATGCAGCCAAGAGAATGCAAGAGGCTACTTCTGAGGCGAATGAGGGCATTTATCCTACTAAATGTAGGAATCTCCATGTGAAGAACCATCCAGGATCTCTTCAGAGTCAGTGGAAACCTAGTCTGAGTGGTCTGATAGAGTCCAGGAGCCCATTCATGTCTAACATAGGTCCACTCCTCTGCTCATTGTGGGAGGTTGGACTAGGTTACCTTTAAAGGTCCCTTCCAACCCAAACTATTCTATGATTCTATAAAACCTGCCCTGGAAGAAACCATTTATTCCTTGAGAAGAAAGCCTCGTTGACTACCTGATATAGAATCATTTATGTTGTTGCACTGAGTGAGACAAACCGTAGTCTGTCTGAGAGAATGCATTAATGAATTACCTTCAGTAAATGGATGATGACAGTTGTGACTTGACCTAGTGGCACAACTGGTGCCAAATCAAGCTGTGCTGGCAGTAGATAGCAGAATGGGCTGCTGAAGCAATAGTTAGACCAGTACCAAAAGAGATAAATCTTTTGCCGCTAAAAAGGGAAGTCACATCAATTGCATGAAGTGAATTTTCAACAGGGAAAAAGAGAAGGAAAACCCCCAAAGGTTAAGGGAACGTTTTCGTCTTACAGCAGCTCTTTCCTGAAGTGGAAAAGCCAAGTCCATACGGTCATAAGCAACTGCAAGACATGCTGCTCCTAGACTGTGAAGATCTTTCTGTGGTGCTGAGCTATGAGAAATTTTAGTTGTCTTAAATGTGCTATAGAGCAAAAGCTTCTGATCTATTACAGTAGTTACAAATCTATTTAAATAAATACTTTAAAATAGTTACTCTGCATATGACAACACCCTACCTCAGAAAACGCATTCTGGCTTACATACATTCTAACCTTACATTCTAACCTTACATAGTAACAAGTGGGGAGGAGTGTTTTAAACATCCTTCAGGACAAATGGTAATCTACCTGGGCATCTCTTGTTGTCCAGCCAAATAATGAGCCGTTGAGTAGAAAGTACACATTTGTAGTGGAATATATTATCAATGGTACAGTATTCCTCAGAAAATGCATTTTGAAGGGGTTAATGCACAGAAGCACATACTAGAAGCATATAAACATTCTCAGCTGCAATATTTAAGCTTTATTTTTGCAACCCCACTCTAACTGTAAGGGCGCAGTGCCCTGAGCTCTTTAACCCAATCCAAGGAGGGATATTAGACCAGTTTTGCCCTCTAGCCTCTAGTACTTCCCTTCATGGTGTTATAACCACCTATAATCCCACAGCTTCTCTAACATATCAAAGGCAATCCATAACAACACTAATCCTTGGTTTGCTTAAAGAAGGGAATGGACTTCAGCAAGGAAGTGAAGCATCCCATGTATCTGAGGCAGAGTTTACCTGAGCAAACTAACGACTGCAACAGGGGGGCTTTGAGCTGCTCACATGGAGGATGGTGTAGGACTTATGTATTCTGTTCACATCACAAATTAAGTCAAAGGTTATTTTACTTATTACAAAACAAACCGTCAGAGTATGTCTGGAATGCAGCTTTGTTCAGTTGTGTTCAAAGGACTGAGAGCTTTTAATATTTTTCCCATGGCTGAGAGACAAACTTATTTATAAAGCAAAATTTTCCAGTCAGAAAACATGTGCATATATACATGCAGCTGCACACATGCCTACACACATTCATATGCATTTATATATACATATGCGTGCACATTCATGGAAACATTTGCTAGAAGCATCCAAAAGGGATTTGATTATGTAAAATTCTGAATATTCTCTAAAACCATTGAGTGTCTCTAACTTCCGTTGCCTTTAAGAGGGGAATAAAGATATTCAGCAGCTGCATGTAGGATGCAGCCCGCTGCCACTACTGCATAAAGCTCCAAGAAATGCACCAATATAGAGATCTCACAGTTTCTGCTTAAAGTGGTGAGAAAATCAATCCTAGACCAAAAGGGCTAGAGGCAAGAGGATAAGATGAAATGTGACTGACAGAGAGACAGCATCCAGTAATGCTCAGTCAAGTGAAAAGGCAGAAGAGCACAGGAATAGTAAAACCTATCCAGTTTTGTTTTAATTGGGAGGGGACTTAGCAGGCAGTTTTGGTGCTCTAGGCAGCCCCTGCTAGGCAAAGCCTATAAATATTAACTCTGTTCTATTCTGAAACAAAACATGCAAAACATATATAGTGCACTTTATGTCTGACAGTGAGCCATAGAAAAATTGGACTGTGATTTCCTGTGACGTTAGGATGAAATGAGGTTGTCAAAGCAAGTCAAAATGAAAGAGCAGGGAAATAGTCTTCTGCTTTCTGGTACTGCAGTAGTTTTTGAAGTCAATGTCCTGTGCCTTTGCTTCTCACTGCATTTTGCCCTGCATTGCCCTCGTTTGTGGTATTATGAATGCAAACTACTTCTTAAAGCGTGAAAGGCAAGGCTTCTTTCCTCAATCTACTTCCTGCTCTGAAAAGGATTTAAAGTCCCAAAAAGGAGCAGGAACTTAAGATGCTGGCATTAGGATCTCAACTGTACAGCTTGCCTGCCTTCACCACAGCTTCAGTGTACCCAGCCGTGACACACATTGTCTGCTGCATTCCCTAAGGACCTGCAGGAGTCTGGGGATCTAATGCACACAAATGTATTCGGCTGAAATGCTCCACAATTATAAACTATTGTTACTGCAAGAATCAAAGTTGAAGCATTTGAAAAGCATGTGAAATGGAATGGGAAATCCCATGGTTTATAGCTTTTTTACTTCTCCAGCACTTTCAGCATTGAGAAGTGGCTGAGGAAGAGGAGCAAGTGACAACGATGTAACAAGAATTAGAAAATGTGAAGAAAACAAATACTGACCCACCCTCCACGGTGGAAAAACCGTGTCCCACATCCCCTGACCACTGAGTTACAGTCAATTACGTCTTGTTTCTTCCTTTCTTTAACCTATTCTTCTGGCTTTTTGATCATAATTGTTTGTGGTTTTTCAGAGGTAACAAGTGAGGAAGGCGACTTCTCATTCATGTCTGATGGCAATGGAATTGGCTTCTTGGTAAAGGATTCTCCTCTAAGGGATTGCCTGCTCTTTAGGCTTCCTGAGGCTTTGAGGCAGCTTCACTCCCATGCAGATGAGAGTGCTACAGGGAAAGCCAGGGTAGCAGAGGAAAGAATTAGGAAAGCCAAAGCACCACACATGCAAGATGGAGAGAGCTGGAAGCAAAGCCAGAACAGTTTAGAAGGCAGGCAGCAGAAGGGGGAGCTTTGGATGTAAATCCTGTTAGCTTTTGCAGTAGAAGCAGTGGCCTTTTACATAGGAGTTCATAAAGGAAATGCTTCCTATGGGTTGACTTCTACAGAAATCCTCCTGTGTGTAGATTAATTTAGTGTTCTGGAGATCATGTAATGAGGCCTTCACACCATGCATGTCTTTCAAACCATAATGCCTAAGAGGCAGTCAGCGATTTAGGAGTAGGAAGCTCCCCCAAAATTATAAGACTGAAAGTTTAAGGGGTTTAATTCCTGAGTAACCATTTGCTTATAATCAGCCAAACAGTACCAGGCTCCTGGAACAGCTTCCACAGTCTGACCCAGTGGGACAGTCACAGCTGAAAGCACTGAAATGCCACTGAAAGCACTACTGTGTTTTACATACAAACACTGTGCTCAACTCATGCCAGAGCAAAGGCAAGGTAGAGGCAGGCTGGGGTTGTCAGTGACCTCAGCACTGCCTGGCATGGCACTGCCATCTCTCAGTTGTAAGGCCATTTGGTAGCCTTGAGCAGTTTCACAGTTCTTGGTTTTGCAGGTACTTTGCTATTATGGTTTAGTCTACAGTAAAAAGGTGGAGGAACTAAGGAAAGCTAAATAAAGCTCATAAAGGTCCCGATATAAAAGTACTCCTCAACCCCCCAGTAAAACCTATGGCGCTTGCTGGGCACCAGGATTTGTAGTGTTCCTGGGCAGTGGCTGTTGTGAGCTCAGAGCTCACACAGTTATAGCAGTTTTGCTCAGGAGCAGACAAAAGCCAGGAAAGGCAGGTAGGCATGAGAGAAGATATATTCTTGTCATGTCTGTCCATAGGAAGATAGGACTGTAGAGCACATTTGTCCCTACAGGGCTCTGATAGTTCTTGCTTTCTTTGCCAGAGGCTGGTATCTCTGTGCTGCTTGACTGACACTTTGCCCCAAACCTCAGTGCATGTCAGTCATGGAAGGATGGGAGAAGTTGCCAGTGCCAGGGCAAACATTTGCTGGTTTTAGTATGAATCATTAGGGCATTTAGAGGAAATTCAGTAAACATTTTTTAGATCAATAAGTAAGGATAAATTAAGTTGAAATGTGAAAGGAAAGGAGTTAAATTCAGTGTAGCAAGATGCCCTTAGGAAACTTACAGCACAGTAATTATTAGCATCAGGCTGAATCAGTCAGTCTCTGACCATCCCCATGTCCTGAATCGTGCCCACCTCATTTTCTCCTGCCACCTCAGCTGGATTGGGTAGGTATTCCTGTTTGTTCTGAACAGTTATTATCCAAGATATCTGTATGAGTGGAGTTATGCAAATAAAAGTCATTATTCTCCAAACGTTTGTCCTTACAGCAGTAAGGAGAAAGCCACTGTTGGGGTGCAGTTTAATGAGATGTTAACAGAGCAGTGGGTGAATGTCAGTGTAAGTGCAGCAGGGGTTGTGCTAGGGAGTTCAGCTGACAAAAGAACTGCAAAAATGTGAACTGAATTGAACCAGAAGTTGAAATAAAAATCTTTGCTCAGTGGTGAACCTGAACCAGCTGTGTTTCCAAGGATGGGGTGAACAAAGCCATGGCGTGGCTATGAAAGACAGTCTGGGCTAGGAGAATGAATTAGAATATTATACCACTGTTCTAAAGCAACAGCCTGTCACTTCGTTTAATGCAGAATGAACTGAAAAGTGCAGCCATTTGATAGAGTCAAAGAGTTACTCTTGTAAAAACATACAGTACTTGGATTGACAAGCTTACTCCTATACAATTGCTGTACTGTTTGGACATCAAACTTTGCCAGCTCTATCAATCCATGAGCAAATTTGGTAACTGTCATTTTGATTGCTCACCTACCACTTCCATTTCCCTATCCATTCATAGTGGAAGTTGCAACAGCGAACACCAATTGGGTACAAGAAGCAAGGAATAGATTTATCTTTGACAGCTGTTAGGCATATACAGGGGACTTTGGTGATGGGGACATGACACTGCTGTCATATCTGGGACCTGATGGCACCCTGGGACCAGTGCTGCTTTATCTGCTTTGGTCTGACATTGTACCACCAATATTCTCCTAACTTCCAAAGTGCTCCTGACAGCCTGGGCAAGGAACTGTGTTTTGTTTCCCCTTCACGAGTAGAAAGCTGTTAACAAGTTCAGTGTTCTTCCCAGCCCAGAACCAGCCCAGGTCTTTGCGTGCCCAGTCCCATACAGCCTCCTGGAGCCTTTTTAACATTTCTTTTAGGGAGATTATGACTGTAACTATGAAACATAGTTACAAGACCTATGTGCTGCAAGAACTGTGCATCCCTGGCAGTGTTCAAGGCCAGGTTGGATGGGGCTTGGATTAACCTGCTCTAGTGGAAGGTGTCCCTGCCCATAGCAGGGGTTTGGAACTGTATGAACTTTAAGGTCCCTTCCAATCCAAACCAGTCTGTGGTTCTATGAATTATAGAAAAGGATATTGGCCTGAAGAAAAGAATGAGTGTGAAGTAAGAAATTCAGGCTAGAAAACGTGTAATAAAAAAGGAACTGCTCTGACCTCTTCTTCGTGGTGACAGCATCATCTCTTGTCCTTTGGTACAACTAGCTAAGATGCAGCTCAGGGTATGGATGGAAAGACACCTGTACCCTTGACTCCTCTGACTGCAGCGAGGTCACAAATACCACAGTGTTCCCCCCTCCCACTCCAAAAGAGAAAGTGCCTGCCTTGCCATCTGTTTCCATAGACCACCGAACACATTCCCACCTGAAGAAAGTGACATGGAGACATCAGTGTTCAGCTGTGCTTTCTGCGGAGCAGAGCTCAGTGAACTCACAGTGGAGAAGGTGGCAGGCTCCACGAGGCATGGAAAGGCAGAAGGTAATCCTTCCTGGGTGGCTGGCTGCTTTCCCTCTAGGGGCAATGTCTGTAGTAATGGGTCCACAGGGGGCACACACAGCTGTAGTCTCAGCAAGGGTAAATGTCTGAAAGAAAACAAACACACAATAAAGCTGGATGAAAATGCAACTGTCACCACATGAAGCTAATCACCCACCACAGCTGTTGTGGCTTGGGAGGCAACCAAATAAAAGGCTTTTAAGAGGTTTTACTTTTGGCATTTTCCTTGTCTAATACTAACCTGCTTCTGAAGGAGACCCCCACTTTCTGTCAGTCACAAGGGAAAAAAAGGGACTGCGAGTATATGTGCAAGCAGGTATCTAAATTACATGCAGAAGCAATATAATTGCAAATGCAAAATGAATCAGAGTTGCTGAACATATGGTCACCTGAGAGGAGAGTTCTTGTCAGAAGATCTAACCATAAAACAGAGTAATGCGTAGTGGGGACGCCTTTAGACAGGGGCACAGAAAAGCTGGTTAGTTTATATGTTTTAAACTAGGTTGGTTTTCTTGTATTCTCTTTAAAATGGATTGTGCCCAGAACATTTCTTAGGGTGCAAGGAATGGCCCAGGGATTTTCCTCTTCCACAGCTCATTGTCTTCACAGTCAGGATGCTTTGCAATGCTACTCCTCTTCCCCTCATTTCCCTTAAGTCTTCTTGCTGTCCCAGCCCATAGTCAGAAATGCCTGTCATGGTAAAGGGACAGGCTGGTCTGTGCTGGAACCTGCATCTATAGCTATGTAGTAGATCTTCGTGAGTCCATGTAATAACTTTCTTCTACTGCTCATGGACCTATTGCTGCTTATGGTTCAGAGTAAGGCAGGAAAGACTACACACATGGGTTGTGTGGAATAATTAGGAAATTTGGGATAATTGGGAATTGAATCTATATTCAAAATGCAGCATTGTCCACGCACAAGAGAAAAACGGACTGTCAGGGCCTCTCGGGGCGAGATGCAGCCATACCTGGTACGCCAGGAATGTGTACTCCACAGCGGTTCCCGTAACAGGCGGAGGATAGAGCGAGGTGGAGATCTCGCGGTTATGCTCTGTCCTAACTTCAGCAGATAAAACGGGAACTAGGTGGTACAAGAAACTGATAAGCTGCATACTTGCTACCCTGAGCCAGTGGCCTGTCATCTTCTTGACAAAATACCGTCCTAATGTGAACTTTGCTTCATTATAATACTAAAATACACACCCCTCTCCAGTGTGACCCCCCCCCCCGAAATAAGACCACCTCTCTCTGAGCATGCTCTCTGAATTTTTAGTCTCATGTACCTTTAAATCGAGGCGAGAGAAATTTTCACCAATGGTAATAAAGGTATGTATGACTAGAGCCACTCAAGCTCCACCTTGAAGGTAAAAATAATATAAAATGACCCAAGAGAAAGGGGGATATTGGGGAAGATACCATCTTGGACGAGTCACGGAAGATAACATCAACCGACTCCTGGGACCGGTCGACGGGCTGGACCTCTCTTCCCCCCCCATAGGGACGCCTGTGGGTAAGACTCACACTGTATCCAGTGCTTTCCTAGGAAAAACTTAGAATCTCTATAGAGTTATTTTTATTGTCACCTATATCTTTTAGAGCTAAGCTGTGTCAACTTTATTAAGCGCTTGTATTCATGTAACCATTATATGCACGTGCTTTTGCAGACAGTATTTATCACCGGCAATCCATAAGAACCTGTAACTGTTGCACCAATAAATTTAGTCAATAAGTCATACTGTTTCGATATCTAATTGTTACTATCGGTAAATCCAGACCAGTAGAGGTCCGATATAAGCGAACGCGGTCGGATTAGCCTCCGGACCAGTAGAGGTTCGATATAAGCGGACGCGGTCGGGTAAAACCCAGACCAGTAGAGGTCCGATATAAGCGGACGCGGTCGGACCGATAGCAACGTATCTGAAAGTAAAACAAGGTGTTTGTTTCCCCCACACACACTCTTTAACGCAACAGGTTGTAATGACATTTAGGGTTGAGGCTGTGGGTCTTGACTGAGAGGCGGTTGCACATGAGGAGAGGAACAGGTATAAGAGTAATGGCCCTGCAGCCAGCTCTGGCAGCACTGCCTCAGTCACATCCCCTGTCCAAGAGCTATTTGAGATACAGTGATGCAGCAGCGGGAAGATAACTGCACCTCTGAGAAAAGGGCATTCCTAGTTATTTCCTTGTAAAAAGGGTATTTCGTGCTGTGCAAGTAACTTTTATTTTGGACTTACAAGTAGTATTTTGTGAAAATGATGGTAGGCTTTCATTTTTCAGGTTACTTGCATAGTCTCTTGAGTTAAACACTTCTTAGTATGAAAAACTGTCCAAAAGCATTCAACAATGCTACTGAATACAAATTATATCATGAATATGTAAATCATGCCTCAATGTGACACTTGGCTTGTCTGAGAAACACTGATAGACAAAAAAAAAATTAAACTCCATCAAGGATGAGGACAATTTCTTTTAATACTTTCCTGGTGTGGCAGACAAAACTCTGAATTTTAATGTCTGTATAATATGATTCAATTCATAGTTAAACCAAAATAGCTGTAACTTGCCATAAACATCATCAAGGGCAAATAGTTGGGAAAAAACCCTTGAGATCCAGATGAGGAGCAGTGCTAAGTGAGGTTGGGAAATTCATTTCCAACAGTGACCAAAGAAACCAGCTTTGCTTTCTGCATTTTTGGTGCTGGAACATGTTCAGCAGTTGCTGAGGCCTCCAGATCATGCAGTGATTCTGCATGGGACTGCCCAAGCCAGAGCTCTGCTTTCCCACACTGCTGCTCTAGACCTGGGCAGAAATTCTTCCAATGGTGCATCTGCATTGCCTGTTGCAAGAGAGTCCAAGGTGCTGTTCCTGCACACAGGGCCACAGCACACGAGAAGCAGCTTGAATCTAGAAGTTGTGCAATTGCATTAACACAATAAATGTGCAGGGCTGTACAGGACTAGAGGTTGGCAGGTCTAATGAGCTTGGATCCATGCCATGCCAAGAGCCGCAGCTCAGATACACCAGAGAGCATTTACATCTGCTTCAAAGATTGTTTAAACATGCTTGTGTTGTTGAGCTCTGGGTTAGGTCACTCAGGGAAGACCTGTTCTTGTAACTACTTTAGGTTCCTAAGTAATCTTTGTGAAGCTCAAATATAGGAGCAAGTACACTGAGCAACATAAAGCAACCAGGTTGATTTTCCTTATCTTTGCCTACTATGAAGTAAAAACCAACAGCAACGGCAGCTTCATGTTCTCTCGCAGGGGTTTTCTATAGCTGCATCTGCAAGCTCTGCATGGTTGTGAGAACTAGGGATTAAGTGTCTTGATTTTCTATATCTTGGTGTTTTCCGTTGCTATTTGTCTCTGAACACTGGCATCACATTTTCATCTTGATCTAGACTTGTAGCCATGCCAGCGCCTGCAAAAGGCATAGCACAACAAAGAAAGAGGCCCAATAAGGTACATACAGCTGGTGCTGGGCTATTATACCAGGCTGATACACAACTTGCAAACACAGTCTCTCCCAGGATATCTTGAAACATGATGGTGGCTGCTAATGGGAAAGGGTGATAGACAATTTTCCTCATCATTAATTTCTACAGTGGTGTTTGGCAAATAGAAGGTGGAAATTCAATATAGCAATCAAATCTTTGTGCCAAACATATCAATTTAAGCTGGGGTAACACTTTCTGTGAATGAAATCAGAGTCCACTGCCTTTTTGCACTCAGTATTTTGAGCTTGAATTTCAGATCAATGATCTTTTCCTTGATGCTGTGTGAAGGTGGTTTTGCGCTAAACTGAACGCATGCTGATGTTCATGTTTCCGTATCAGCCCTTTGGTTGGTTTGGTGCTATTACAAATGCTTTTGGTGTCTGTTACATGAAGTTAACTTGCTGCAAAGGACAAACTTTAGATGCTTTAAACAAACGATACAAAAGGTAACAATGCTAGTGGTCTTCTCTAAAACACAAAGGCCCTTGCACTGATGTTTTAGGGAACTTCAGCAGCAAACAGCTGGAACTTGAAACTGAGATTTACAGCAAAGGATTCTTAAACATAACCAAGCGCCGCCAGAACATATAGCGCACCATGTTTTTTTAGACGGGAGTGCATCTGAATGTTCAGGTGGAGAAATAAAGTAACGTTTGGACCAGGGGATTGCTAAAGAGAAGCACGCTCAGCCTCCTGACACTTTCATCTTCCATGAGGGACTGCCGCCTCACCTCCTCCTGGAAACCCTAAGGGAACTTGAGAGGGAAGGAGTCCTATCCTGGACACAGGCCACTGTTGGTGACTGACAGCCAGGCTGGACAAATGCATACCCATGTGTAATATACAGCAAGGTGTCCAAGCTGGAATCTAGATATACATGATGTGAGGGAATGGGAACATATTTCCTTTTTGACCTCAGTACACCCAAATACCTTCCTCAGAAAAGACCATGATTCCATTGAACAATGTCACACCCCATTATGCATCTTATTCATTCTGTGAGATAGCCAGTGGCTTTTCTTTTCTTGTTTAAAATCTCAGCACAAACTTAAAATTAATAGAAAATTAATAGAAAACCAAACGTTTTTATTCTAAGCAGGCTTCAGTCATATGCTAACTGTACTTGTAGAAAATAACTTACAATTGGTAAGCTAAAGTTTTCCTTTTCCATAAACTTCAACATCAGTGCAAAAAGACTTCATGTACATTGCTCTCAGTCTAGCTCACCAGAAAGCTTAGGAAGGTAGAAGCTTCTTGCTTTAAAATTCATTGCAGATATATCTGATATTGCAGGGGGAAGGGGAGGGGGGGAAGGAGTTTCGGTACGCTTCTTGTTGATTTAGTCTTGTCATTCTGCTTTTGCCCTGGTAAATACTGTGTCTTGAAGAGACATGCATCCCTCTCTGAAAAAATCAGATGGGAGTGAAGAGCAGGGAAGTTTTATTGTGCTTTTGTCAAGGTTTCTATCAGCCTATAACAAGTTTGGCAGGTCAAGCTTTAAATACATACCATGGAGTTACCTATTAGAAATATGAATAAGGTTATGTGAATAGGTCCTCTATAGACACAAAGCCATCCTTATTTGTGAAAGTTACTGCTGAAGCAGCTGAGATAAGAAGTCAATCTTCATAGCTTGTGGCAATGTATAAATAATTAGTACAGCAAAACCTATTTACCTGGGGCTAGGAGCTAAAGGAAGATGTGTTGAGTTTTTATATTCTTTTATGGCAAGAGCCACAGAATAAAGACATAATTAAAGACACAATGCAGAATAGCTCAGGCAGGTATTGCTTTGGAGAAAATGCTGATTACACTTGTGAGCAAACCTTTCCCTCAAAACACCAATCTGTACAGCAGGGCAGGTAGATGGAACAAAGGCAGAACAACAAAATCCAGAAGGAAAATTGCTGAAGCACAGTGATAACCAAAAGAAATTTCCCTGTTTGTGCTGCACCTCATGTATTCAGAAGTAGTCAGTTCAGGAGATTTTGTTCCCTTAGCTACAGTAGACTGTCATCAGGCAAAACACATGCCAAATACACTATCTGGCAGGAGGAAAGTAGCTCTGCTGTTGGGAAAGACAGACACCAAGCTTAGAAGAGCTCCAAAGGGTTGGAGCCAGCCAGGATGCTCATACGGTAGTAGTCTTTTTTTGAGTATCAAAGAAAAAATACATTTCAGGACCAAATTCTAAAGCAGTAGCTTCTCCTATCACCAGATCACATGCCACTGGAGCTATACCAAATTGGTCGTCAAGGGATTTGAGGACTAGGGAGAGGGGGCAATAAAAATTTCCTGCTGGAATGAACCAGGAGGCATTCTCATAACAAGCACGCCAGACTTGACCAAAGGACTCGGCTCTGCATACCTCTTAAGACCACACTTCCAAATTCATCTAGCTTTTCCTTTATGAAGTCATGCCTAAGATGGTTCAGGTGGGTAAGGCTATTCTCTCATGATGGCAGTATAAGTCTAAGGCTTCTTCCATTTGCTTTGGAAGAGTACCTTGGATTTTACACCAGCATAGCATCAAAGCAAGGATACAGCACATGGTACTGAATGTGATAATGTTCTATAATAAACAAAGCACTGCAGATATTGGTGTAATCCAAAATCTATTCAAGTTTTGGTATCACTTTTCGCAGTAAGCTGGGCGGTAATTTAAAGTACGAACACTGGCAACTCAAATCATACACTACAACTAAAAGATATCTCTACAAAAGGCCCAGAATTTAATCAAATACTAGATGGAAAGTTTGTCTGAAATGAGGCACATCTTTCTCATTGGTACATGCCCAAGACTGCATGGAGAGAGAAAAGCATGTGGCTTATAAAGCGCCTAACAGCATGTTTGCATAAATGGCTTCATTCTACTGCACCAACAGTTTATTCCTCACATGCAGTTCCTGGACAAATATACCTGTATAAGGATTGTTGAAACACTGGTGAGGGAGTGATAGGCTTGGGGTTACTTTTTATTTTAATCCCTTTGCTGTTTGTTGAAGAAGAAGGAGGTCAGGTTCAGATAAATCAAGATGATGGAGAGAGGATGGAAAACCAAAAGAATGCACTACAGAAATTACTTTGGAAACCTAACCTGAGCTAACAGCCCAAAAACCCTGGGACCATATTTTTAGTCCCTTGGAGTATTGCCATTATAGTGGCAAGTGTACATTTTGTGAATGTATGTGTACTCAAGGGGGGCAGAGGAAGGACAGAATACATGCACGTTTCCACTCTAAAACCTTGAATAACTGCAAATGGGTTATCTGCACTAGCTGGGTAATGCTTGTAGAAACCTTTGACGTTCTCAAATCCAAAGTGTTAAAGAAATAGATCATAAAGGTGGCCAAAGATGATAGCTCAATAATTTCCTAGTGTTATTTTTAGGATATAAGATTGAGACATATTACAGAAAAACTCTTGGAGTGAGTTTCATTGCATTTGCAGTCTGCTGGGTTGTTATCTAAGGAGGAACAATACCTCATATGTGTAGCTTAGCTCTTCTAATAATACTGAAAGATAGAGACCTGAAGCCTGCCACAGCAGAAAGGTTTTAATTTCATTATTAGGCACAAATCCAAGTGCATCAGTAATTTCTTCCTATATGGTGGTTTCAGAATTAAACAAGCACAAAAAGAGAATGGCCTTGTCAAATGTTTTAATTAAGAAGGCAAAGCATAAAAGATAAGAATCGAAAGCAAAGTTTGCTGCCTTCTCTGAAAAAAGGGGTCGAATGTACATACTCTCAAAAGGAGCCATTCTTTTGGTGCAGTCTAAGCTGAAGTTACAAGCTTAAAGCCCTGAAAGAGTACAGATCATAGGACAGACGTGAGCAACAGCATTGCAAGTGGCTACCCTAGAGAGCCACTGAACATCTACAGCCCTTTACGGTCTCAGAACAACTAGGATACATGGTGTTAGTGATTGCTCACTTTTATGTTAATAAGCAACAAAATACTAAATTATGTTCAAAAGATAACATAAAAAGCAGCAGGGGAATGTTAAATAGGTAATGCTGGATCTCAGTACAATACTGGGAATCCCAGTGTCCACACCCTTTCCATTTAATGGAAAATTTGCTTCCAAAATGCCTCTGGCTCCAGAAAAGTTGTCCTAGTTTCTCCTTCAAGGACATAAGCTCAGTTTCTACGTATATATAAAAGAACTTACATTAATGTTTCAGAAAATTACAGTCTTGGAAAAATAAAACTGTTTTAAGACATACTCAGTGATTGTACTTCTGGTGCTTCTCTTGTATTCAGAGACGCATATCAAGAACTATTTTTCTTTCAGTTATCAGCTACCTGCTCCATACTGCTCTGTATAGCTTCTCCATTCCAAAGTGCTGAAATACATTCCTTGTTTAATAAGCCTGAGTGTACCCACAGCTCCTTGCAAATCCATTAACGTCAGCTTCAGCTGTTGAATTGCCAGTGGTATCTAGTCTTACTAACATCATGTAGATAATTAACCTCCAGGCTAGGAAAGGCCTACATTCAGCACACACAAGCTGATTTGAGCATAATTTAACAGAACATACATTTCAAACTGCTGTATATTAACTCCTAAACACCCTACAATCAATGTTGTAAATTCTGTCTTCTGGGGGGTTGCTGTATCCCATTTACAATACAAAGCAATGTCCTTCATTTGCCATGGATAAAAAGCTTTTGGAATGATTAATGAGCACATTGAACATGTATCTGGGGATGAGCAAGTGATCTGCAAAGACTGCAGAAAGAGTTTTCTCTGTGCCAGTCTCCTCTCAGCTTTTCAAATAATCTCACACCAGTGAATTCAAGGAGAGTTGAACCAGGGCCTTCATTTCCACTGATCAGTAATTCCCTATAGTGGTGTGTCCCTTTTATAAGATATTGATATAAACAAAGGGAACTGACCTCATTTGCAATCTGCTGGCATTTGCTCTGTCAAAGAACCACCTCTTTTGATGGTAGATCAGAACAATTCAAACTCAAGGAATTGTTCAACTTCTGCTGAAAGCTTGCTGTAAAAATGATAAGAGCAGCAATTGTGTTTGTTCACTCACATGTAGCAAGGTCACCAGCTCAGAGACCTCTTTCAGATGCAAAGCTTTGTCAGGACAGAGAAAAGTCCTCCTACTTTTAGTCTCAAAGGAGGAGAAGCCGATATGCATATGAACAAAACTCCATCCTCTGTCCTTTAGACAGACTGGAGTCAGACAGCCTAGGCCCTAGAAACCACTGTTAGAAGTTGATTGCATCACTTTAGCAGCCCTTTTGTTGTGGAGAAGGGATCCCATTTTAGTTCAGACTACCCTCTCTTCCTTCTGCAGACAGAATATAAAGAAATTTCTGTTATTTGGACCCACCCCCCCATATAATTCTTAATTCCTAGTTAACCTGCTGCAAGTTTTATCCATAAAGACACTTACACAAGTTGGATTTGTGTCTGGGAGAAAAGTAAACCTTTCATTTGACCTCTGATCTTTCTCATGAATTTCCATCCTAAAAAGCTAGTCTGGTGTCTGTGGCATTAGAGCAGACTTGTGTAGCTTGAAATAAGGATAAGTCTGGACTCAGGAAACCTTTGCTCTCTTCCTTGCTCTGAAGATTTTAGACATCTCAGACTGTACAATGTAGGAAGAGAGGATGCAGTTGTTTTATGCACGATTTTTTTTCCTATTTGCAAGTTATATTGCATGGTATTTTTAGCTATAACAGCACTCGAAACAAGAAGTACTCCTACTTTTCGAATTTACTTAATTTCCCTCCTACACTGAGGTGTGGAGGAATTACAAGCTTGGCATGTGACTGGGAGGGCAACTTCCTTGGACCAATTCAGCACATGTAGAGACAACACAGGTGGCAAGGTGGCGCTGTTGAGGACAACAGCAATGGTTAAACCCATACGCTTCTGTTTCTCTGCCTCACTGCATAAACTGTTGAGTCAGACAACTTTCAAACAACTGAAATAACATTAAAAATAGAGTTTATGGGCTTGATTTCCTCTATGATATTTTGGAAAGTCTTGCACGCTATTACTTTCTGAAATCAAATGTGCAGCACAGAGTTCAATGTTTAATATTTATTTAGAATGTTTAATATTTATTTAGCACATGCAGTATGTTCTTTTTACTAGTCTGGAAAACTTAGGCTGTGATTCTGAATTAAAAGATACTTGGATAAGCACTGTAAGCAGATGAGGAATCAAATCAGTGGAATCCACACAGCATATATTAGAACCCTATCATTTGAAATCACTAACACAGTGCTTAGTTATCCACAAAAATTATTCCAATTTAATCTGTGTGCAGGAATAACAACACAGAACATACTTCATCCCAGCTCCGACTACAGGCATATACAATTATTATGTTACTGCTAGAGAATGGTATGTTAAGCCATAAAAGACTTTGGGATTGCTTATGTGGCAAAATGAACATAAGGTCCATTGTCCTTTCTCTCTGACATTAGCTCATACACTTGAGTTATTTCCCTGATATTTTGCTGTAGTCTTCAAAATCCTTTGAAAAGAAGAACATTGTTAGAATATGCCAGATAATAATAGGATCACAAGCACCAGTCAGTGAAGGGGATGCTGGTGGGCAGGAATAGAAAAATCCCATTGTTAATTATTAGATCTGTTCACCAGACTTGGGAAGATGTCAGAATACTTAAAAAACCTTCATCCTAACAGCAGTGCTGTAATTAGGGAGTTGCTATAAGAATTAGAGAGAGAAGACAACCAGATGAGAATCACAGAGGTTAGTTGGGCTACCAAACCCTTTTCCCCCACTGCTCCACAACAGGGCTTCACAGCTGCCTAGGTGAGAGCAGTTGCAGAGTTGACAGAAAGAGTCTGGAGAGAGACCTCAGGAAAGGGGAGATTGCAGAGAATGTAGATGGTGCTCCAGCTGTTCCAAAGAGAAAGGGAGTAGGAGGCAGAGCATTACATTAGCTTTGCTGTAAGCAGAAATAGCTTCTCAGATAACAGCTAAGTTTCTTCTGCCCTCCCATCGGGGTGAGTTTTCCCCAGCAATAATAAGGCTCAGCAATTGCAATCAGTTTATCAGTGATCTCACTGATGAATTCCTAAGCCTTCATGATATACTATGAGTTCTGCATTTGTGGTATAATTCTTAAAGTCCATCTACTGGAGCTAAGTGATTACATGGGAATCTCAGCTTTCATTAAAGACTTTAAATGAATTTCTAACCATGGTAATTGCAATTCTAAAAGTCTGAAAGCCTGATCTTTACAAATTGCACCCCCAACAAGTCAAACAGTATTGTAAAAATTATTAGAACCTAATTTCTTGGATGTGCATGCGGGGGATTCAGTTCAGGGTCCTGAAATTTAACCACCGGTGCTCTTTGGTAAGATCACCACATCTGAGATGGGCTGTTTTTTCCTATGTCTAGATTTAATTTGAATTACAGAATAGCAATTAGTGAGTTTACTTTCCTTTTGAAAACAGTTTCATGCTTATAAGTCTATTCATGATAGTTAAAACAATTAAAGTAAAGCTAAAAATAAATCAGAGAACCTTTTATAAGTCTGTAGATTATTGTGAGCTCTTACGCAGTGTTACAGAATGGCTGAATACAACACATTACTTTTTTCTCTTACACAATATCCTTGCTAAGGAAGGAAGCGTTCTAACACCAACACATATGGCCATTGCAGGACTTAACTCAAGACTGACTTCTGGCTCACAGGTCTGCCAGATTACTGGTATAATCATGTGCAAGCTACTTCCCAATCTTCAGCTTGAAAATGGAGACCACTTTCTCTCTTGATTACAGTTTAAATCCTTATGTTACCTATAATCATATTGTACATTCTCAGGGAAAAGTAATTCATTCTGTTCATGTATCACAGAATCATCAGCCACACAATCCCAAACTGGTTTGTGTTGGAAGGGACCTTAAAACTCATCCAGCTCCAACCCTGCCATGGGCAGGGACACCTTCCACTAGAGTAGGTTGCTTCAAGCCCTGTCCAGCCTGGCCTTGAACACTTACAGCTTTCTCCTATTTCCAGTATGGCAGCTAACAGAGTGCTTAGTCCTTAGATATAACTGCATATATATACAGATAATAGCTATATTTGTATGGGAAAATTTGTACATCTTTTTGTTTTGGTTTGGGGTTTGGGTTTTTTTTTTTGATACAGAAACTGAATTCAGATTCACACATAATTTTGCCATGAAGAAAAGCAGCTAGGGGAGAATAGATAGTGACTCTAAAGGACACTCCTGGAATACTAACCATGATTTTGAATAATGCTTTTACAGTCTTCCAAAATGTTGTTTGCTATTCCTTTGAGCAAATATTTACAGAAATAATGGTAAGATCTGCTGGGAACAGCACAAAATATTCTCAGCATGATTCTGCAAGAGCAGTAGGAACTTCCTCAAAGCATTTTTGTATGTACCTCCAGCTAAAGACAGATTGTTTACACTGGAAACAGCCTCACTTAGGATTTCAGAGAAAATTCAGCATCGCAAGGCAATGCAGAAGAAATACTCACTTGAGCCTCCACTGAACAGGCAAATGTCTCTATTTGTGTGCAGTTTAAGCTGCATCATTCCAAAGGACAGCACCCAGTGCGTAACCCAGGGGTGAAGCATTTGTCATGGCAATCTGGGCTGTAAATTGGAGACATCTTACAGTACACACAAATAGAAGGTTTGAATAGACTACAGAATTTTTGTGCTCCTGCTGCCCATGGAAAGAAGCCCTATCCAACAAAGAGCAGAAAAAGAAGTACTAAAAGAAGACTCAGATACCACCTTCCCCCTGCAAGAGCAGCAGCTCTGCAGGCCTCCTGATCAGGGACATCTTTCGGGGCAGTTTTGCCAGTGAACTGCTGTATTTTGGGACTGCAGTGTTAGGTATTGCTGCTGTGGTCCCTTAGCCTGCTCCAGTGTTTGGGAGAAATCAACATTCACATTTCTGGACTGCTAGGAGGTCACATTTAAAATGCTCTGTGTGGCTTCCATGAGCTACAGGAAGCTGTTTGGTAACACATGAGGACCGCTTTTCAAGTTTAACGAAGTTAACACAAGGCCCAAGATCTAGAGCTCAAAATAGGACTTAAAACTTAACAAGTTTAAGAACACTTTTCTTCAGTGATAGTATGAACATCCTTCCACTTTTAAAGACAGAACGCCAAGACAGTTTCCAAATTCAGTTATTTTTCCCAGCCTGCCTGTTTCCATTCCTGACTCATCTATCAGTTACTCCAGTTAAGACATTGATCCTTTGTCAGCTTCTCCTATATGCCCCACGTAAGTCTGGTCTTCATAGTTTTTGAAGTTAATTCAGCTGAAAACATTGCATATGTGAGCCTCTGAGGATGAGAGCTGCTGAAACTATCTAGCACAGTACACAGGGCAGAGCACAAGCTCCACTGTTTTCAGAATGGTGTTTTAGTGCAGAGGCACAATTCCGTAGATACTAGATATAAGCCCTTTGATACAAAAACCAGCAAGGACTGAACTCCTATGCATCTCCCTCCAAGTGACAAAGAATGCCATTCCCATTGTACACTGATTATAATAATCTATTGGTCTGAAATTGTTTCTTGAAGGCAATGATCACCGTGAGGTTGACAGTTCCTAACTTCATTAGAAGTTGCAGCTGCTGCTATCATTATTCTGATTAGTTACCTTGAATTGCTTTGCAAAAGACAATTATCATTACAGCTTCTCTATCACAAGGAGGAAGTGGCTCCTCATGGTAGAACTGAATTAGAAAACAAACTAGAGCATAAAACAAAGGAAAGAGAGTAAGTGTGTCACATACCAGAGAGAAGCTGATCACACCTTCCTGGACTCAAGTATTTTAAATAGAGGCTATCACACTGAAAGGCAGGAAACGGTGCAACAAATGGTACAAGTAACCACTAATAGATGCGAATGCTAACCAAGTGAAATGATCCTGTAGCTGGTAAGAAGGATCTGATCAATTATCCCCCTGCTAAAAAAAAACACCCACCCCAAAAGCACCAAAAACTCCACATCAGGTGCCTGTGGAGCTGCAGTACCACCAGCTGGTGATGTATCAGATACGTTCTGCCCAGCTAGGAGCTTGGATATTGTCTGTGTTTATTAGCTGATGCATTCCATTTGGGTCTTTATGAAGGGATCAGGAGGTGCAAGGCAAAAGGGATACACAATCTGTGAGGCACAGGGTTGGATACATTGGTAGCTCATACATTATTATGTAGCATTTGTTTCCTCCTTGTCTTGTCCTTCTTATCCCCCATATTCTCCACTGAATCTCCACACCCAAACCCACTTCTCCATTCATTTCTTCTTCCCACTTCCAGTATTTGACATGGAGACAAAAAGTAAAGGGCATGCCTGGTTTGGTAGTATCCACAGTGGAACAGAGAGAACAATGAGTGGAAAGTGAGATACAGTGAGAAGCTGAGCCATTTAGAGGATCGAGACTCGGTATTCTTGGTGGCAAAGGCATATTTTCTACTGGTGATATTACAAAGGCAGCGATGAATGTCTGGCCTTTGGCAAGAGAACTTCCCTGCGGTGTTTGTACCCATAGGTGAAGAGAAAACAGCATACCCAACTCTGTGCCTCTCATCTTTTAATGCAACTCTTCCTTGCTAGGAGTAGTACCAGGGCTTCGATATGATTTTGCAGTTCTTGGCCAACACAATGGCTGGTGACAGCAGTGGTTGTCACAATATGAACTAAAATTCATATCTTCCCTGCCACAATCGGCCGCGAAGCAGGACTGTAGAAGTGGCACAAAGCCACTTACTTCATTGGGGTATTGTTCATTTTCATGAGTAAGAGAGCTAGGCATAGATGAGAATGTTAACTGAAGTCAAAAGAAAACATGTGG
Source organism: Ara ararauna (assembly GCA_028858755.1). Lineage (NCBI taxonomy): Eukaryota > Metazoa > Chordata > Aves > Psittaciformes > Psittacidae > Ara > Ara ararauna. The sequence goes on from CM054385.1 coordinate 3,332,707, forward strand.
GTGAGCATAGACATGAATGGCTTCGTGGTTTGGGCAGCAGTTGTGGGTTGTAGTTTTACTTTTAAAACTCCCTTACCTTCCCCTTTTCCAGAGAGTGGCAGAGGTTTACTAATGAAGTAGGAGACCATAGCAATCAGGGAGGCATGAGGCTGCAACACTGGACACCTTTCTGAGTACTTGAAGAGAAAGAATTGGCTCTTTAGTAAGAAGGTAGAGAAAATTCAGATATTGGCATGAATAGATGAAGAGGCAGAAATGAAAGATATCACCTCTTTTGGTGAGATATAGTAGACTGACAGGATTAGCAAGTGTGACTGGGGACAAGAAGGACATATATTTCTGTCTTGCAATGTTCCTGCATCTCAGTTCAATAGACAGGATTTTGTATTGGGGCTCCAAGGTACTAAATGCACAATATCAAACAGTCGTGACCTCAGTGGCTCACAATTAAAATCAGATGAAGAACAAGCATGGAAGGAAACAGAAGTGTGATACCAGAGCTTGAGGCAGAGTATAACTAACCTTGGTAGCTTTCTTGGTGCGGGCTGACCTCACTGAGACTGTCTTCTCTTTCTCCTTTCCTGTCTGTCCCTATACAGACTTACACTTCCTTGGGCCGCACTTTGCTCTAACCCTAGATTGTTTATATCTCCTGGTGCTACCAGCTTCTGTCCCTCAGGCCCCTGATGTTGACTCCTCACAGTGCCTATCCTGATAGAAAGTTTGTGCTGAGAAAGCTTGGTAGCTTTTCCTTCCCCTTCCTTATTCCACCTTTAATGATTAATAATACCTCACCAGCTAGGAACTCTGACCACAGACAATTCTGCATCTCAATTTTCTGTGGCTATTATGGATAAAAAAAATGACATTGCAAATCACTTTCAGGTTGCAAAGTCAAGCGCTAAACAAAGAGGAAGTGCTGGAATTAAACTTGCCTGCAAAACCTTAATTTGGCCCTTTTGTGCATAAGTATTATGATCTAGACTTTAATTACATGAACACAGACTATTTTTTCCACATCTAAATGCATAGATGTGCAAATTCTCAAGCAGTTGACTTGATTACAAGTATGCGTAATATAAAAGTTCAATAGTCTATTGATATTTAGTCAGATTGCAGAAATTCCGCATATTCATTGCAGCAGCTGACTATATTTGGGTACTATGCCAAGAGCTGAACAAATGAAATCAGATTACTGCAAATGACAAGCAACAAATAGCCAGGAAAGAAAATGGTAGGGCCACAGGAAAAGAGAGTGTGGTGAATACAAGACAACTGAATGAGGTTCAGCTAAAACAAAGCAGGAATTCTAAAGCATCCCACAAATAATACTTAATCTTTCCTCTAGTCCCAGTGAAACCGACTAATATCAGCACAGCAGCCACTCTATATTGGGTAACTCCAAAGAGCAAACCATAAAAATGGGGTGAAAGTGATATATTTGAGATATACACAAAAATTAGAGCTGACATCTTGGCCCCTAGGTCTTCTTCCAGCTGAAGAAAAAAAAGTAGAAAAAGGTTAATTTCAAGGTTAGAACTAACCTTGTGCTGGTTTTTTTTGTTCACCAGAGCCCGAAGCAGAGCTCATGGCCAACATGTCACCTCTAATATTCGTTGCTATCTCAACTGTGAGTTTAACATTAACCTTTTCTTTTAAATTCTACTCTTTGAATACTATTGCACTGTAGATTTTATTGCAGCGTGAAGCAGCTTGGCTTGGTCATCTTTTAATCACTGGTCGGCTAAGCATAGAGGCTTTTTCTTTTTAACATCTAAGAGAAACACTTGCAGACACAGGAACAATTTTAGTCACTACATAAGGGGATATAGTTTTGATAGATGCTGTATACCTTATGCTCAGTAATTAATGCAGAAGTCTGGCCCTCCCTCAGTTTGCTGAAGGGAAGTTAGCAACCAGGCCAGGCTGGATGGGGCTTGGAGCAACCTGGTCTAGTATAAGGTGTCCCTGGCCGTGGCAGGGAGTTGGGACTAGTTGAGCTTTAAGGTCACTTCCAACACAAACCAGTCTGGGATTCTATGATATGGCCTGGCAAATTCCATACATTGCATATATTGTATAGATAACATGAGAAGATTTATTGAGTCTTCAAGTTTGAACAAATCATCTTTTCCTTTAATACATTCTTTTCCTTTTACTTCCTTTGTCACTCCAATTCTTCAGTTTACTCTCCACAGTTTGACATATTCACCCTGCTTCCAGAGGCAAGAGATGTGCTCTGTGTGCCTGGAGCATCACTGTATACACATTTCCCATGCACCGCCCTGCCACCTTTGTATTTTTACCTAATCTTAAATATTTCTGTGTGGGAAACTCTGAAGTGACAATGCATACTGCATGGCTTCTGTTGGAGGACAGGGGCTCCTGGCTCAGCTGTTTATAGAGAGGAGAAAAGAGCTCTATTCTTCATGTTATGGTCCAACTGAAAGTGTACCGTAGTTTCTGCCTGCACTTTAGCATAGGACACAGGTGAAGGTGCAGAACAAAGATTTCACATTTGGCAGGAACAAATCAGAAGTCCTACATGGGAGTGAGAAGAGAAAATTCTGTGTGTGGCATATGAATGTAGCTTAAAAATAAACTCTATCCCATTAAACCATTAAATGTAGTCATACGTTATAGTCATACACAGACATACATTGAGACAAATTCTATGTATTTGATTTTCACTTTGTTCATATCATAAAAATCAGTGAGGCAGTATCAGTTTATTCTGCTGTCACTCCAGAGCAGTTTCAAACACCAGGAAAAGTTTAAGATGATTTATTGTAGCTGCATGGCTCATCCAAGTTCAGTTCCTGGCCACATGATCTCCACATCAAAATCTTTTCATAACTAGTCTTTGTAAAAACTGGAGAGGAGAGTACATCTCTGGATATGCCATTATACTGTACTTGGCTATGCTGAGGACATGAAACCCAGCAGTGTGGGTTTCAGCAGCTCCAGCTATCTCACATTATCTTGATGCCGCTAGGATGTGAGTACATACTCACTCGTGGTCACATCCCTTCCAATCAGCAGGGATGCTCAAAGAACTAGTTCCAACTTCAAAGCTATAAGTTGCTCTGAACAACAGGTTTATTCATACAAAAATCTAGAAAAGATTTTAGTATAGACCCGTTGTGGTTTACTTAAGGTTTCTTATATTGTTCTATCTTCAGTTACATGAACATGTGTGGGAAGCTGTTCTCATTTCACACACAGAACTCCTATATCCCACCTCATTAAAAATCTGATACCTAAATTGTCCCATTTGAAAAGCAGAATGTCACTGAACCTTTTCCTTCGACAAGAGTGTCACTAGCATTTGCCTCAGCATTGTACAGTACGTCACGCTGGCCTGCAGGATTACTTGAGCCAACACCACTCATCTCTCATGATAATATATGGTGATGGGCATAAACCCATAACATACAGTGCAGTGTGCATGTCTGGGCCAGACAGTTTGTTGTCTGAGTGTCTGCCTGGCTCTTTAAAGCATGTCATGGGAGACTTGGTCTTTATTTCATATTACTGAACTGAGACTTCTGCTAATTTTTCTGTTACATCAGAAAGTCAAAGAGAATTTCACATTGCAAATAATTCTCCTGGCTTACAGACTACAGCGTACAAATATAGTCCACAGGGAAAAATCCTGTAGGGCAAAGCTGTCAAAAGCAGTGTCACTCCCCTGTAAGAAGCAGAGCCATGTACAGGGAATGCCAAGGGCATAGCTGGACCTCCATGTGCTACTAGGGGAATTTATCTGGTGCAATTAAAGCCAGGAAGAAAAGTGATGAAGGTCAGGAAACAAACATTAAATCTTGCTACCTAAAAATGTTCTTATCTTGTAAATAAATATTTCATAGCTGTCCTTAGGAAGCCTTACAGCTATACTGTGTTTTGAAATGGGTTATGTTGGGAAGAGCAGCATAAATCAGCTAACCGTAACTCACTGACAAAGGGATTTTTCTTTATAGGTGGTAAAGCTAGAGAAGAAATCACAGAAATCAAGATGTGTAAGAAAAGAATCAAGTCCATGACATGGACTCTTATTTATTCCTTTTTTAAAGGAAATGCAGTGAAGACATTAAGGTTACAAAAGATGGGATGACTGTAGGCTTTTATAACAAACTGAGAGTTTCAATTCTAACATGTTTCTAGTAGCTGAAAGTTCACTACGGCAAAAGAAGTCCAGCATTTTACAGAAGAGTCCGCTTCAGTTAGGAACAATCCTCCGTTCACATGTAAAATCAGTGTAGCAAATGGCACGAGGACTATCTCATTAACGACTATCTCATTAAAGCTGGCTATGGACTCATGCCACAGCCTCTTGGCAGAGCAAATCCAAAGACTCACCAGCACCAATTCTAAAGCATCATCCATAATACAGAAAAGAAAAATAGATGCTCCTTTGATCACACTTTCCTCAAAAGAGTAAGAAATTAAGGCAGAAATAGCTTCCAGTTGGTTTCTTAGGTTGGTGATGTGTATCGTCCCATTTCATTAGAGGGGGAACTATAAACTGTAATTGCTTCCTGTAATCATTTTCCATTCATAAATTGCCAGGTATGGAACAAGATGTTAATTGTTCCAGCAACAGAAGCAGCCGGTGTGGAAGGTACTGTCTCCACAGAGGAAGGGAGCGCACAAGTACCCTGGGCCTATTCTCAGAAGCAATGAAATGATGTTCAGTCTTATTTGCAAACCCCTTCATGTTTCCCAATAAAAGTGCCTGTGTAGCAAATAGTGTTGAATTCAAAGAGCTGGGTTCAAAAGGATGCAGAAGAGAATAACTGAAGTATTCCCACATGCTGTTGCTCATCATCTGACTTGAATCTTCTGCCTTGTCCACTGATCCAAGATTGCATCATGTGTGCCTAAAGGCTGACACAATCTTTTCTGTATATTGCAGCAGGAAACCTATTTTATTACTCTTCCAAGACAACAGTTCACAGAGCTTTTGTAAGTAGCCGAGGATGACATTTTTACAGGATTAACAGTTCCAATAAAATACACCCCCAGCTCTGAAACTCAGTTTAGAGTACACCATAAATGAGATGTGACAACAGAAAATAGGAGCGATTAAAAAGATAAAGGAAAAGGGCTCTTAATTAACTTAGCTTCAACTTCACCCTCCCATAGTTGCATTAAATGTTGAGTGCAGTATGGTGCTGGCTCTGTAAGTGGAAGGTAGGCTGCAGTCAGTATATTGCCTGCAGTATACGCTTCATGAGATTAGTACAACTTGCTACAGTCGAAGGCTAAATCACAGTTACACTGTGACTTAGCAGTGACTGGAATAAGCTTCTCCATGAAGAATGCATCTAGCTACAAGTATACAGCATGTACAGTTACTATTTGTACATCACTCTGTTGTAAGAAGAGCATAGCAACTAATAATGTTCCTCCATGAAAGAGCTTCTGGAACATCTATTTGTGAAAGCAGCAGAGTGGTCTTGTTTCAGTACTGTTCAGAGGAGGACGCATCAAGGGCTACACACCATGTCTTCTGTGAAATGATTCTATCTGAACACAGAAGCAGTTATGTTTCTTTCCAAGCCTTGTGTTTAGCTGCAGTACCCATTAGATCAGCCTCCTTACCCCTCTCTCCCACAAACCACCAAGCATGTTCATTACGATTTTTTCCTGAAGAAAGCAGCAACTCTGATTTCTATCCCAATCATGTCACAGTACAAGTGCCTTAAAGCCAATGTGAAGTGTTGCTTAGCAACTGCACTAAGCCTGATGGGATCATCCTGCTACTGATTTTTGCATTGATATTTTGGTTCTCAAGGAAGCTTTGTAATAATGAAAGACGATATTAAGCCTGTTTTCTTACCTCAGAATTTAATTGATGCTTTTTCTGGAGTGAAAGCAACTGCTTTCTAAAACATCTGTTTTGTCAGCTCCTTTAGGGTATTTGGGAACAACATACAGCAATTGGTCCATCAGAAACACAGGTTTCAAACAAACAGTGTCTGGAGATCTTACTGATCCTCTTAAATCTATACAAAAGTCATTGTGATGGAACTATTGCTGGGTATGACTTCTGGGTTCACAGAACAACAGCAATTGCGTGCAGTCTCTCCTGGTGACTTTTGGAAGGTCTGTCTCAATCATCACCGCACGTAATAATTGTGTTCTACACTGACTAGTTAAGAAGAAAGCTGTTAAAGAAAGTATCATCACATCCTACAGTATCCAAAATCAAACAAAAAAGAAGCTGAATGAATTGGACACCAAACAACACACTTATAAGGGAGGACTACACATTAGTAAGCAGTTCAGTTTAAGGGGATTGCTCCAAGGACACCTAAACTCAATTAGGTTTTTTAGCAATACAGCTCCACAGTAACAGCAGTCTTACACTCATTGTAAGGCCCAGGAATTTCTGTCTTTAGGAAAGCAGATTACTATTGTTTGGCTAAGAAGTGGCAAATTCATGTTCCATCCTGCCTCAGCCCTAATGTAGGATTATCTCAAAGATACGAATACCCTATTCAAAAGCCATTACTGAGTTGAGTGGCTGACTTTATTCCTCTTTGTTTCTGCTGGACTTAGTAGAAAAGTCATAGTTGTTAAGCCAATGAGTATTTTTCTGCTGTCACTATTAAAATGCAAAACATGGACAAACATCCTGGTGCTCTCAGCTCCCATGGCCAACACAGAATCAATGGGACTCAGGCAGAGACAGGTAAGTTATAGAACTGCACTCTTTAATCAACAAGGAATTTGAAGCTCCTTATAACTGACAGCAGGCACTTGAATAGATGCACAGACAGGGCCTGAGCACTAGACATCGTATCTGAGAAGAGATACAATAATAAGATTACTCTTGCTAGAGCTTCAGCGCTGTGAGCCAAAGGTGCAGTTCACATTACTTCATGCTACCCTGTCAGATGCAGTTCCTGGCTACCATGCTTCTGATTCTACACTAAGGCTAGGGATAAAAAGTTGCCAACATGCCCCTCTACAAGCTGATGTTAGATTGTATTATTTAGAATAAAGAGTTTTCTAACCAAAAAGCCCCAAAGATCCATTCAGATTGGCTTTGCAGTAGCAGTGACGTAAGTAATGTCTGATGGGAAGTAGAATTAGGCCATCCACTAATTCCACGTAGTAATCAATTAGTTCCTGTGGAAAATGACTGGCCATCCATGACCTTAAATTACAGGCACTGAAGAAGTGGTCTCCACCGCTCTCCACACAGAATTTAGGCTCCCTCTCCTCAGATTCTGAAAGCCGCAGCAGGTTCTCCTCGCTGCCCTTGCATGTGGCCTATGGGCACGCTGTTATGGACCTCACATGGAGCTTGAGATCTCTCAGGTTGTAACCTGCAGCCCAAGGAAATCAACTGGCACCATTCCCTCTATTTTGATAACAGAAGCAGCCCTCTTTAACGAATCAATTCTAAACAGAACAAGTTGTTTGACAATTACCATCTTCAACAAATATTTCCAGCCACCCTCAAAACACCGTGGCAAAAAAAAACCAAACTTTCAATCAACAGAAAATAGATGATTGTTCTAAAATGACAGCTTTCATGCTGTTTATCCCGAAGGATCCTCAGAGCTTATGGAGTGTGAAATAAATTTGCCACTGGTTAAAAATGTAAATTCTTTAAATACATAAAACCCTAATGAAAAGGCTTGTAACATTTCCCTTTTCCTGATTCCCACTTTTCTCTTTTTATCTTCTTAGAAGACATTGATTATAATTACAGTGGAGACTAAAATGTAGGCTTGATTTTGTGTTTAACAATTATTTGGAAAGGAAAATGGGCTCTTCATGCATGCATGTGATTGAGCATGTGCATGCGCTTCTACACATAAATGCATATATGGATTGTGCCATGGCTTTAAAAGAATTCTAATGCACTGAGTACGTTTAATATTTAAATGAACATAATTTGTAGCAACCATACAGAAGAATGAGTCTGCCTATGGAGATGAGAGAGAAAAGCTGCTTTGAGATTCCATCACCTCCTTAATGCTTTCAAGATGCATAGTAATGCAAAACAAAGGGCCTGACTCTGCCTTCCTGGAGAGGCAATGAGGGCTCCAGGATCAGTGCCACCACCTGTCACTTTCTGCTCATGGTTAGTAGGAGCTTGTGATCATCCCCTGCAGGGTTGGCTGTTGTCAAGTCAGAGCACACTACAGCTCATGCTTACTCCGCACTGCCCTGCAGGGACAGGATGCAAGCTCAGGGCTGAAAGAGCACACTGTAGCGCAAGATTCAGGCTTGCAGCAGGACCAAGTGTTTGCTAGTTTAGTGGTCTGATTTCAGGTGCCTATTCTAACTAGGATTTCACATTTAGCATATTGTGAGCAACTAAAGAGTGAAATTAATAGTTTGCCTGAGTGAAAGCTGGGTGAAAAGAAAGCAGTTTGGACCCCCGTGTTGGTCCTCTACGTGCAAGCACAAACAAGATCAGCTCCCTAATTCAAATTGCAGAGCGTCTGCTTCTGCACAGGTGTGGCTTTGGTGGGTGCTGGATTAGGTTTAGAAGCACTTGGTAATCCTTCCCTTGCAATGATTCTTTCCTTAGGAATGTTATCATCATAGATCCTGTGAGCAGGCTCCCCAAGTCCTTTAACAGCCACTGCACACATGCAAATCAAGTGTGCAGCAGAAAGCACTGAGCCCAAAAAGACTCTTGCAGGTGGAGTAGTGGGTGCAACGTGTTGGACTTTGGACATACACACCACCAAGTCATACATACACAAACCCAGAACAACCAGAACTCAGGGACATGCGCTGCATTCAGGCAGAAGCCTGGCACAATCAGGACACATCAGCCTTGCTCACATATTGGACAACAAAGGTGGGGTCCTGCCTGCTTTTGTAATCCCAATGTTATACCATAGACATTGCAAGGGGCCCTAAGATTATGCCTGTTTCTACCCCAACACATTATGATGATCTTTAGAATACTAGAATTTTTGCTGCACAGGCTCTTGGATCAGAGAGCTGATGATCCGGGCCCTAGTCCCATCACTCCTGCTCACCTGCTGTGTGTACAGCTGTGTGAATAGTAGCTTGCATCTCATTCTTCCTTGAGGAAATGAAAACATCCTTCTCTCATGCCAAGCTTTCCTTCTCACACTTACTTAGGTCACAATCTCTTGTAGCGTATCTCTAAAGACTTCTGGGTGTCAGATTGTTTGAGATTAAGTACTCCAAGCAAGGTAGGGACTGTACCCAGACTACTGGAATAGCTTTTGGAAAGAATGTCAGCACCAAGTTCATAGCAAGTGGAATTCCAGGAGGAAACTAGCAAGCATATAATACTGGCAATCAGTTCTAGCGACCAGGGCTTGCCCCTATTCTCAAAGCTCAGCTCAGAGTGGCAATTTGTCTTAGGTAAAGAAGGAAGATTACAAGGAAAGATTTCCTTCTGGATCCTTTTCTAGTGGCAAAACATACCAGCAGTGACTAGTTAGCTTTATAGTGCAGAAGCTGTAGCTGCACTGAACTCTCACAGTCAATACATAGACTGTCTGTGTTCTTGTGCCTTCCCCTTCCTGTAAGTATTCCCAATTCATGCTGGAAAAGGCTAATGATGAGAGAAAATTAGTTATTATCCTTTTCATTTCATAATTAATGCTCTCTATCCTCATCAGTAGGTGTCTATTGTTTCCTATACTTTCCAGTGCCCTGAAGAGAAAGATACTAAATTGGATAAATGTGTTCTGCTCCAGTATGGATAACCCTACAGTGATGCAGATGCGTGAAGCGTGTGTGAATGCACAACCAGTAGCTGAATGACATCAGAAATTTGCAATTCGTTTTGAATGACCATCTGTTCAGAAGGTATTACTGTAAAGGGTACAGGGTAGTTTTCTTTGGAGCAAGCCAGGTGCACAAAGAGCCAGGTCCAGTGATCCGTTTATTATGGAGGAGCCCAAGTTTTGCTTTGGAGTTAGCAACCTAGATCATAGAATCACAGAATGGTTTGGGTTGGAAAGGACCTTAAGATCATCCAGTTCCAACCCCCTGCCATGGGCAGGGATGCCTCACACTAGACTTGTCTGGTCTCTGTTTTTGTAAAAAACAATGTTCTTGTTAAGCTGATGTCACTGATGATGCCTTGCACATATTTTCTGTCTCTTTCTAAAACATGACTCATTTTTGCAGTCCAATGGACAAGCACCAGCATTACCAACATTAGAAAAGAAATGCGCCATCATCTTACTTTAGAGCTGACAGACACAGGAGTAGGAAAGGAACTTGAACATTCAAATAGGAATTTAATTCAAATTTGAGCTGTGTTTTACATCAACTTTAGACATTCCTCTCCTTTTATAATTTCTTCACGTGTGAGCTTTGTCTTACTTGGTTGTCTAAATTTGCTTTGTGCATGTGATTCACACTGACTGCAAAACTATAAATCTAGCAAACAAGCTAAAGCCTCAGACAGACCCTGCCCAAAGAGCGTGCTATGGAAAAAACAAAGTGCTTGACAGTGCAAAACCACACTCACATTTCAGTACTAGACAGGACTGCATTAATGACAAAGGAATCTGAAAAAGCGTAAAACAATTTGAACCAAGCCAGGCCATTTGTTGCCCAGTCCTCATTTGTGTGTATCAGAACTAGGTATGGTAAGAAACTTCCACCCCTAAAGTGATTTATTTATGTAAAGAATAAGAAGGAAATGTTATTCAGTGGAACAAAGATCCTCATTCTCCTACTAATATTATTGTGTGGAATGAAATTGGGGGTAAATTAACATCAAAAGACCTGTTTCAGAGATGACAGCAATTCTAGGCATGTGATTTCCAAAGAGTTCGTTTTGGGTCTGGCTTCTTTGCTGCCACAAAAGGATTCAAGAGTTTCTCATGACTAGAAGTTTTTAATACCTTTCCTTTATATCCATTCCTTATGTCAAAACATTCAGTACAGCTTTTAACTTTGTGAGGAAATAGATTACATTCTTTAAAAATAGCATCTTTGATAGGTTGGCTCTTTTCTCCTTGGCTATTTATTTTCAGGAACCTGATAGGAATGTAACATCTTAAGCCCTTTTTTCCTGTGTCGTATCTGTGAACTTTACCAAGTACAAAGATTTCTGAGGGCATGATGAGAAAATGAGTATCAAAGCCTTGTAAGATGCCTTTCCTTAGGAACCCAAGATGAAGATAAATAAGTTCTCAAACATTTTTTCAGATAAACCCCTGGTTGGAGAACTCCGGATGATACAGGCTTGCCTCTGGGCTCAGCAGGGAGCAGTTGATGCAGAGTTTCTCAGGCTCTTTCTCCTCTTCCCACATCTCATTGTTTCCATGCCAAAATAAAAGAACCAGAAATCTATTTTTATAGTAGGTCGTTCCAGCTAAATACATCCATCATCTTCTGGAGATATTATATGTGAGTTAACATTCTCTTTTCATTCCAAACCAGGCTATATTTTGCAAATGTAATTTGCAGTTCAGGCATAGACCAGCAAACCTGCTTGGAAGACTCTGCATGATAGATTTGTCCAAGTTATTTCTGTTGAAAGCAACTATAAATAGCTCATATAACGCCTCAAGTGTGTTATGGAATTATTGGGAGTTTTCCCTGATTAGAAGAAATAAGAAGTAAAAGCTCCGAGAAGGGAGCTCAGAACTTTACATAATAGTAAAGAACAGTAATCGAAGGGCTGTGGGTCTATTCATGTGCTTAAACTGAAGCACATAGTCAAGTATTTTGCTCAGATAGAGATATTTTGCCTCTAAAATAATTGTTCCTTGTTTTCCTAATACAATAACAACCACAAAAGGTTCCATCTCCAACAATGTGCGTTTGATCAGAACTTTATTACTATTAATTCATTTATTCACCAGTGTTCTCACACAAGTCTTATTTATTCAGTGTGGATTCCCTTTCTTCCCTTTGCATACCCAAGATCTGGAAGCAATTTCTCAAATATAGATGTCTAGACAAAAAAGGAAAAGGGAATTTTGTGCTAGAAAATAGACTACAGCATCCTTGGAGGAAATGACCGCTTACAGGTTGCATATGCTTCCATGCCTAATTGTCTGAATGTGCATACCAGGGTTTTGAGGAGCACTGCAGGGCCAGCTCCTCTTGTTAGCTATTAAACAAAAAATGCAGCTAAACAGCAGTCAAGACAGGGTTTTGAAGGGCAAGAAGATAGCAATAGGGAATATCACTCTTGTTATAGGTAAATATGATCTTCAGTAACTAATGCAAGTCAGAATGAATGAACATTCTGGATGAACATTTATTGGAAATTGTTTTCATGTTCACATCATGCACTAGGGAATGCTCAGTGTTTCTTCTGGAGCATGGAAATAGAGCAGTCACCTTGCTGAAGTTGGTAATGCCCACCCTTCACCATGCTTTCTTGTGGATTCATTAAGAAAAACTGTTTTCCCATCTCTTCACTCCCATAGCTAACAGCATGCTCTCTTTGGAGCAGTTTGATTGCATCCTTGCCTGACTGCAGCCAAAAGACAATACTCCTTTACACTGATTCCAATGGAATTTACCTTAGGCCTAAATAATCACAGAGCATTCACCAGTGGAATTTACAGGTGAGGCAAGAAGGATATGTTTATAGCATCTTATGCATACCTTATTCCTAAATATGGATCCATTTACTACAGTAGTAGATTAGCTCTTCTGCTAGTCTAGCACATCAAAGCTGTTTCTCTCACTTACATGTCAAACTCGATGAGATGCTGGATGACGTGTTTCACTAAACTGACTCATGGAATAGCTGTCTCTACACCACAGAGTATGTGTACTGTTCCATGTACATGGTATTTATAATGACCATTTGTTTTCAAGGGATTTGCAATAGGGCAGCAGGTCTGCAAAGCTCAGTGCTGGTTTTCTTCTAGAGCTGTAGGTGGCTGATTGCTCATTTGGTGGACATATGCTTAGGGGTGGACTCATTGCATGTCTTTGAAACTCTCTCAGAGTTTTTTTACCCAGCGCAGAGTTAAAGCTCCTTTCATTTCTCCTTTTCAGCTGTGTGTGATTCACTCATCTGAGTGGTGTTGCAGGATGAAATTTCAATCTGAGATAAAAGGATTAGATGAATCTTGCTTCATTTTTTTTTTCCCCCACAAAACCCCACTGTCTTTAATTCTCTTTTGCTGCAAAGTCACTGCAACAGAAGCAGCTTTTATCACCATGGGTAGCAAGCTGCTGTTCTACTTGGGATCTAAATTATACCGGGTTTTGTTAAGATAGCTACCTGCTGGAACAGCTTCAGAGGTTACAACTTTGCATTCATATACCACAGACCCAACAAGTACTCAGTTAAGTTTTCTGCTGAGACCCATAGACTTTCATTAGCTTTTGTAATTGGGACTCTCAGGAAGAGCTAACCTAATGCCCCCTAATATCACTGAATGATACCTGTGGCCTTCAATGGATTTGAAGCCATTCAATGAATTTGGCTAGCAATTGCAAAGGTGCCCCTCAAAGATGGAAAGATGCCAGCTCAAGCACACTGGTGAAGGAAAATCTTATCATATGCTACTGATGAGGGCATGAGAAATGAGAAGTTTTTCATATGGCCAAAGATATTACAAATGATAGTTAATGTAAGCTAATCAAGAGCGTCAAGTATCAATGACATCCAAAGAATGCCATTTCTAGATGCATCCATCGTATGAGTGTTTTCTGAAATGACCATTGTTTAATCACAGCCCAATACACATTTGTCTAAATAAATTTGAACAGCATAACTACCCATCAACACGGCAAGTAAGAACTCTCATATTTTGCAGGAGTCAAGGCCAGAGCTCAAGAGTGCTAGGAACAAAGGATTCACATTCCCAGGCTTCATAAACGCAGCACTGCCAGCTCTGCCTACAGGGAGCATAGTGCACAAGCACCAACCTCCCCTGCAGAAGAACTGCTTCCCTCCCATGGAAGGAAATATCATGTTTCCCTGGTGCAGTTGCTTAGTTTCAAAATAAACTATGCACTATATACAATAACTTAAACACATTGATGTGTGTATATATATATATAACTTTTCATTTTCAGAGCAGTAGGCTTTGGCTTTCCTCGCTATGAAAGCCTTGCAAAAGGCTGTCCAAGGACACCATACACAGTCAGCAGTTTCCTTCAGCCAGACAATCAAGCTGCTTCCAGTCGCTAAAGAGCTGAACATCTGTTACTTGGCAACTGGGGAGGCAATTTGGGAGCGTATACCGCCCTTGCCACACTCTTCTTGCAAACCTGTCACAGCCCCAGCTACTTCATGCAAGTAATCCTTTCCATAAATATGGCAGGCCAATGTAACAAGATTATACATTTCCAGAAATAAATACTTTAGTTCAACACTTCTCTAAACTGTAGCTAAGGAATCTTTAGTGTATCATTTCCTACACAACCACTGGATACTTCATGCAACAACTGATCAAACAAAAACTGTTTCTAGGTGAGAGACACAGCTTGGGCAAAACATTTTAGTGCACATGAATTCAGCCACATTGCTCAACAATAAGCTGCTTGCTTTTGCAGTTCGCATAGACCATGTATCTGCATGAGGTTTTTTCTCTGTTTGAGAAACTGCCAATAATCTCAAAAGCCTGAAGTCATTCATATACACACATTACATAGAATCTCCATGTTAGATACTGATGAATTTAGTGTAAGGATTGTCTCTGCTTTACCCTTTCTAGATACAACAGGTTGTTATGATCTTTTGTTAATTTCTATTACTTTTGGGGCTTTGTTGTCAGTTTCCTTCATCCTTAGTCTTATGTATTTTGAATGGTACCTTTCTTAGCCCTCAGCTTATTATTTCTAGTGATTAGGTAGCATTGCAGTTGAAGACCCTACAAACAAAATCACAACTGGTTTGTCTCTCTTGCAAAAAAAGGCATTCCATATTTACTTTGCACTGTGCAATTTTGATGCCTTTTCTTCATGTGAAGAGGCACTGGAGATGTTCAGTCATTCGGGTGGACTGGTTTTGATCATCTTAACAGCTACCACTTGTTTTATACTTTCTTTTATTCTAGTTTTTATGACAGTTATTGTTCTGAAAGCAAAATATATTTTGCTGACATTTTTGGATGGCATTTTTGAAGCTCTCCTACAACTTGCCCAAGTAGAACTTTTATACACACTGAGGAGAGGTTTAAACCTCTCGAACATGTTCCCAGATGAAGCTTTATAAAATAGCAACCTTTTTAAAATACATTGCTTTGTCATCACTGTCATCAATCAAGAACATCAACATGCTTCCTTGGAGTTCCATGATTCCTCATACTAACAGCTGCTTCCTGTGTGACTAACAGTTTGGCATGTTCAGACATTCAGACGTTGACTTGATAGGCAAGACAACTCACAACCTTTCTTTTCCAAGTAGGACAGCTAAGTTTACATACTCTCTTCATCATCTACTTGGATAGAAAGTATATTTATGTTCACTTTCTATGGAAGAAAAAAGTATAACCAAATAAGCAATGACAATAAGGAGCAAGAGAAAACCCAAAGTATCTGCTCAACTATGTCAGGAATTTGAACAATAGATTTAGCAACACATTTTAACTCTATGGAAGGCTAACACAAGCAGACAGGTCTACTTTGAAAATATGTATGCACCACTTTGAGATATCAGCGCACCAAATCAGGAGGGCAGCTGTTTACACAGAACAATTGCTGCGTAGGTCATCAGCTTTGGAAGAGAAGAACCAGGAAACATGCAGCCAACCCTCGTGACTTAGATGGTTTTATTATTCTCCTGACTTTACTGCTATGAAACTATTCTGACTACAACTTGGGTTAGACAGGTAGGCTACTAAATCTAGTGCTATTTTGGCTTGAAATGATTAAGAATGCAAAATTATTTCCCATTCAAGTGTATAGCGGACCATATTTGCCACTGGCGCCTGCAGGCTGCTGCTACACACCTCCCCTCAGTTTTCCAGCATTCATGCTCACTGTGGCTGGAATTTACATCTGCCTTCAACTGTATTCCCCAGCTGCAACTGAGAAGTATGGTCTTAGGTTGTATTTCCCCCAAGCAGACTTTGGGCCCAGGTGCTTAAAGCATTTCTGAGACTTCCTGTCACACACAAAGCAGTATATTTGCAATCCTACTTTCACATGTGAATCTGAAATTTGCACTTTGTGTTTAGTGTGAGGGGGGAAAAAGAGGTGTCTGTGGTCTGCACTAAGTTGGGTATAGAAATTCACCTCCCCATTGCAGGGGGGTGCTGGTACATTCTACATTTGCAGTCTAGGCTCAGTTATCTAACTCTACATTCAGGATAATGATTTCATCTCCTTCCAACTCTCTCCACCCAAGACTGCTGCTGTTAAGGGAGAATGGTTTACTAAACAACATTCACATGTTAAAAGTTCATCGAATATGCAACACAAACTCCCAAATGCTTCTGTGATACAGGCAGCTCTTCTTACCGTGGAAGCTCAGGATTTAACTTCCAGGTTGCAGCAGAGATGCTCTGCAGAAAGAAGGGCAAGTATCAACAGAGGCAGTAAATATTCTGTAACAAATGTTAGCTTTTTCCTTCAGTCTTCAGAAATTAATCCCTTCCATTTTGGAAGTGGAATCTTTCTGACTAAAAACCAGTGGTAACAACTGTGGTAAAATGAAAGCAAATCAGGATTACAAATGTGTTTTCTCAGTTTTTCTGCTGTCACCTTGAATCTTATTGCATAATTTCTTAAAGCCTTGTCTAGCATGCAAATGAATCTGGGGGATGATAGTTCACCATCAGTAATGCTTTGAGTCTTCTAAACACTTTATTAACAGTTAATGATTTCTAATTATGGTTTCTGTAGCAATTAAATTATTGGCTTCTTTTCAAGTATTAAATTAGGATTTTTTTGCTTCTGCTTTTTGTGCTGACACACATTTGGCATATTGGTAGGTAGCCTGAGTACTGTAGTGGTGGCATTTATACATACAGAATGACTCCTGTAACCCAGCTGGGATGTACTGATGAAATGGAAGTATTAACTTCTGGAAAATGATCAGTGTTGGCTTCATGTAAGACCTGCCACAAAGCAGGTCATTTAATGTGAAGTCAATTGGCATTTAAAATCTCAATGATTTTTAAAAAATCAATACTTCAAATAGCAAAGAAATCTTATTTGAGGACTTGGAAGAGCTATAAATGCTTCTTCCTATAAGTAGGATTGAGAGATACAGCCACAACCACATTACTTTAAGATTATAAAAGAGTAATACACTGTTAGAATAGCTTAGCAATACACACATTATCACTGGGGCCTTTACATCAGCCTCATCATCTTTCTGAAGCATGCACTGCAAATTATTAGACTCACTGCAGCATTCACTCTATGAAATACCTGGTTTGTGGCAGGCAGAGGCCAGATGAAAGCTGCAATTGTCTTTTTATGGGAAGCCACTGGAAGATATATTGTGAGAAAAGAAGAAACCCCTCAGGTATTGCTAGTGAAACCAGCACATAACTGCTTACACAGCAGAGCAGCACTAACACTGTCCTAGGTTGAGACACCCAAGGTTTCTGCTGTTATTTAAGTACCAGCAGGAATGACAAGATGTCTGAAAACTGTTGGCACTGTGGTGGATATTCTGGACAGAGACCGAGTGAACAAAGGTCCTTGGGGTCATTAGACAAGTGAGCTATCATTGATCAAGTACCCTTCTACCTAAGCAGATTTTGCATCTTGCCTGTCATCTTACAAAGGAGGCTGGCTAACCCTCTTTTGATATCACTTCATTTTCACCAGCTCAGTGTGCTAAGACATGAAGACATCTCGAGATGTCTCCATGTTGAGCTTAAAGGCCTGATTCTCAGGCAGCATGATCAGCCAACAGGAACTTTGATTAAAGCCTCCACTTAATTGGAAGTTATAGGTTGGTATGGGCTTCAGAGAGCAAGCAGAAGTAAACTAAGGATCTAAATTGTACCAGGATGCACACTCAAATTTCTTTGGTAGGTTTTCAGTAAAGAAGTTTCAGAGAAGGAGAAAAGGTTGCTACAATCTGTTCCCTTATATCAACAGAAGCAGCTCTAGTTTGAAGTATTACAATACAATATGCTTTACCAAAAAAACAATATTTGTGTTCTGGAAGAGCACAGTGTGCTATCTCTGATTGCCAGCCTCTTGCTGATAAGAGCTACATGAAATGTTTATCTAAACCCGCAAATAGCTAGAAAGTTGTAATAATGTAAAATAATCAGGCTAAATTCTCTCTGAACTGGTATCTGGCATTCAAGACTTGGATTTGCACAGGTTTCAGATTAGACTTCATGCTCCATAAGCTCATAGTTACTACGCTCTTTCCCATGTATTGCATCAGTGATAGAACAATTAGATATAAGCAAGCCATTTCAACCAAACAAGAAACCAGCCAAAGCCTTGCACCTTCGTTTAAGCTTCTGATATTTAGAAAGACTTTAAAAGGACAGTGTATTTTTCTATAGGTGTACAAGGCAAGGACCTAGAAATAGGTTATTTCTGTTTCTAATGTGTAACATTTTCTGTTTTTCACTGGAAATGAGATCAGTGCTGTCCTAAGTCAAATGTGAACCAACTCAGAAGAGGTCCATTGAGTTCTTGAAGTGGTCATCATCACTTGTGTGCTCACTGACCCCAGGATAGTCAAGAGCACACTCAGAAATCACTCTGCATATAAAGCAGATCTCACCCAAATGGGAGTGAGAAGCCACCAGTATCAAAGCCTGAGGCAGCAAATACTAAGTTGGGGTTTTTTTTTTGAAGAAAAATAAAAGAGACAAAGCAAGCAGGGGTATGAGATGTTTTATCCTGGCACCACTTAACAGAAACCAAGTATGGATAGGAAATTACTACCTTTCCACCCAGCGCATATGCTTACACATATGGCCATCTCTTCATATGCACTCACATACCTATACATATCCATCCACATTCATATGGTGAGGTACAGTAAAAGAAAGAACCTTTTCAATGCCCTAGGGAGGGATTTACCAAAGTGAGGCGAAGTATGACTGAGGCCAGCCTTATTTAGTGAATCAAACAGAACACCTCAGTGGTGTTGAGGCAGTCAAGGATCCACTGTAAAAAAGATATGGACCATGTTGCTACTGACTCACAAGAGCTTGTAGTCCCACCGCTAATCCCCCAGCAAAAAAGTGTTTGGAAAGGAGTATCATAGAACCCTGAGCAAAGTATCACTGGTACTTGACTACTCTGAGAAGTTTGCCAGCAGCCTTGCATTCTTCCCAGGTTAACTGGTTGCCCCTCTCCCCACCTGGGGCAGGAGGTGATACCACATCAAAGTCAGAAGTCACAAAGCACATTACTGCTCCAACTCACAGGCCTGCAACATGAGGATTGTGCTCTGTTCTCAGGATCCCTTTCTTGCCACATTCACCTGCAAACCTAAATTTTAGACTGAGTCCAACATATCCAGGCCTCCTAACTGTGTGTAAGTGGTGGCGGTTTTGTAGACACTACCACATCAGTCCGGTTAGCTTCTTTACAGGGCATCTCATGCACTTGAGCTGACAGCATCTTAGTAGCGAGAAAACGTATCAAATCTCAGTGGGAGTACTTTCAGAATCAGGTTGCAATCATCATGCATGCAACAGGGAGAGAAGGGGTTGAGGGGTTTACTTAGGAGAGAGGTCTGTATCTTGTATCTCGTTTTGATGAGGTTTTAGAAACCTGGAAACGTCTGAGGACTCTATAATTCATTTAAATGCACAGAAAAATAAAGAGGCACATGGGGAAAATGAAGGCCCCTTCCTGACACATATTAAAAGGGCTGAACTCTTTATGTGTCATCAGGGAAACATTCATTGATTTCACAGAGATGAGCTGGGTAATAGAATTCTGAGCTTTTCAGTTGCAGCCACTAAGTCAACTGCAGGTCATTAATGTCAAGAAGAATCTTCCTGTTGCACTTGGACTGGGTACATGAAGCTTCCATCACTACTGCAGGTCTCATTTTGTGATTCTTCAGAAAGAGCCCAAACTACAATCTCCAGGATGGTCCCTCTAAGATTTGTCCTGGTATCACAATTCATAAGGATCCCACCTAAAGCTATACCAGGAAATAGTTTGCTACAGGCTAAAGCCATCTATAGCAGGGCTCAAGTTAAAGGAAAGAGAGTTGTGTGACTCAGCTAATGATGTAAGTAATGTTGTACAGTGCCCTGACATCCTGTTCTGCCACGTGAGAATCATCCAGCTTGCTATAGCAAGTACATATTTTAGTGGTACTTGCTGGATTTTCTAGCTGTCTGTGGTTGGTATTAGATACACTTTAGGAGAAATTAGTAAGCCTACCTAAATTTTAAGAAGTGACTGGAGCCTCTGTGCAAGCATTTCAGGACTTGTTTTAGTGGGAGGTGTCCCTGCCCATGGCAGGGGGATTGGAACTAGATGATCTTAAGTTCCTTTCCAACCCTAACTATTCCATGATTCTATATCAAGAGTAGAAGGATTGGGACAGATAACTACTTTGCCCCTACAGTGGAAGTGGTAGGGAGAACTAGTCTAATCTGACTGCAAGTGAGCGTAATCAGTGATTTATACAGGTTAGCCAGAATGTAAAGGGTGGCAAAATCTTAAGAAGTGTGTTCAGCAGAGATCTGGATGTCTCTGTGCCTTGAGGAGGGACCAGCTGTACCTGGATGTCCTGGGTTCAGCAGCAGCAGCCATTTTTCTCCTTCTTAGTAGCTGGTGCAGTGCTGTGGTTTTGACTTTCAGCCTGGGAACAGCGCTGGTAACACCGATGTTTTCAGTTGCTGCTCAGTAATGTTTACTCTGACCAAGGACTTCCTGAGTCTCATGCTCTGCCAGGGAGGAGGGGATGACTGCTACTGCTGAACCCAGGACACTGCATAATCTAAGAAAATATTATCTAAGTTACTCTTACAGTCTTTCAGCAATGGTCATTGTCTGCTGGTGACCTCAAGTGCTTTTCCACCCTCCCTGGCATCTTGAGAGATGCTCATGTTCAGAGCATCCACCCTCACTTTATGGCTTCTCCTGACTTGTGACTCAAGTTTTCCATGCAGCAGCTTAATCCCATTACTTACTGTCCTGTTTGCAGATGAGTCCCTTCTCTACCGAGACACTTTATACATGAAGCTCATAATGGCTGTGATCTCTGTCCCTGAGGTGAGTTATCCTTTGGCAGATTACAGATCTATAATTTCTTGTCATTTTTCATGAATGGAAAGCTGAGGAGAGGGTTAAATTGTATTGACTTTCAAGTGGACTTGAATAAGCAGATTCCATGTTCTCCACTGGGATTCTCAAACATGAATGGACATGGCACAAAACCAATCAGCCTTGCCGTTTGCCTTGCTTCTGAGCCTGAAACAATCCACGCTACAAGGTATGGTTCTAGAGAAGAACTCCTGGAAAATCCAAGCTGATTAGGTTCAATGTTGATTTGTCATCTCTAATGGTTTCCTGAATAAAAATAACCATGGCTGTCCTTCCTGCGCAATGTAACACTTGAGATGTCAATGGCTTCCTGACGGGACAGAGAATAGGGCAACTTCTTTATTATTTCACCCTCTTTTTGCAGGGGAATCCAGCTTAACAGGCTGTACACTGTTTTATAGAGAACATAAAGCGCTTTGAGCTTTATTAGAGTGACATCCAGTGGCATATAAAGTGCTCGTGCTTGTTGCAGCACACAGGTAAATCTCTGTCAATGTACTACCAGCTTTAGAAACATCTCTGTTCATGATCACCTAAGTTACAGGCAGCAGAAGGAAAAGCAGCTGTTGAAGTCTCCAGCCTGGGGTGCCTGCAGTGGGCTGTGTGAATGGTTTCTGACAGCTCTGTATAAGTGACCGGCTGGTGTTGAGAAAAGCAGAACACTCCCCTCGGTTATGGAATCTGTGGATGCCTGAAATGTCTGGATCTGGTTCCCACCTCTGAGGATCGCAGCAGGCTGGGTTCAAAGGCCCCTTTAAGACAGTATCCCACAAAGTTCCCAGCTGTCGGCATGCACAAAATAAGTGCTGGGAACTGCAGAATTAACACCTGAGAAAACATTGTCTCTTCTGGCACAGCTCTGTTAATCCAGCTGCTCTGACATAAAAGACATCAGAACCTCAAAAACAGATCCCTGGACACATCTTTTCCCAAGTCCTGCCAAAAGGGACCCAACAGGGAAGTCAGGAGCAGACCTGAAGGATGGTTCCACATCACAGGAAAACCTGATGGGGATTGCAGGCCAAGCCAGTATTTACTGGGGGAAGACAAATCCAAGGTAGGAGGCATATGTCAGAAAGGAGGCATCACACCAACTTGGGCATGTTTTGCCTTTCCAGCAAGAATTACAGCCTGTACCACTGCCCACTTCTTCTGCATGCTCATGTTTAAGATCTAATCACTGTTTTATTTAGCATATCTGAACAGACATGCCCCATCTCTCTGCCAATTTCAACACTCAATCATGTTTAAACATCCTCTGCACAGCAGGGTGGCAGAACCATGCTCTGTCCAGCAAATATTCTATATTTGAAACACATGCTGCATTGATGTGGACAATATACTCCCACCCAAGTCCAGACCCCTGGTGTGAACTGATGGCCTGAAGAACAACAAAGAGGACAGCAAAGGGGTATCTGGGTCAGTATGTGAGACCGGCAGAGGTGATCTCATGTTCATCTATTGCCAACTTTTCTGATCTTGGTAACTAACTTCTCCCATTGAGAAGGTATCAAATCCCAGAGGAAACTACATCCTTCCTAGGCTTAGGGGGACATTTTCCTCCTGGCTTGGTCTCCAAACACTCTGAAAGCATTTTTGCCGGGCAGCTGGAGAAACCAAGACGAGTCCTGTACCTCAGGGGCCAGGGCCAAGGTCATGCTAGAAAATGAGATGAAACAAATCCAATTGCACCTTGGCAGCAGCTGGAGACTCAGTCTGCCATAGCAGAGGGCTGCTACACGGCTGAACTGTGTGGTGCTACTGAGGAGCTGATTCCTGATGCAGTTAATTCTGTGAAGAGAAGAGGAGAAGTGTGCATGAGGTGAGCCCTGGGCCAAGCGAGTGTGTGTTGGGCAGGAGGGAACTGGTGCACTTTGAGCAGCAAATTCTCCAAGAAAGAAGCCTCTGGAGTGGAAATACAGTTTGTGTCATAAGTGGCAAGATAAAACCCTGAGCATAAACAGCATAACAGGCCGATGTATTTCTCTCCTTCCTCCCTCCCCACACTGTTATGGGCACAATAGCATCAGGGGGTGTAGAAAAGCTATTGGTGGCTGATAGAACTATAGAGTCATTTAGGTTAGAAAAGACCTTTAAGATCATCAAGTCCTGTCACTTGTTCCTTGGGAGCAGAGCCCAGCCCTCTTCTGGCTCCATCTTCCTCTGAGGCAGTTGTAGGGAGCAATCAGGTCCCCCCAAGCCTTCTCTTCTCCAGACTGAACCCCCCAGGGTCCCTCAGCCCTTCCCCATCACACTGTGCTCCAGGCCCTGCACCAGCTCCATTGCCCTTCTCTGGCTCTGCTCCAGCAACTCAATATCTCTCTTGTAGTGAGGGGCCCAGAACTGAACACAGGATTCTAGGTGCTTGGAAGCATCCCAGAACCTCTGGGGCAAACCCTGAGGGTCCAGGCTCAGATTTTAATCAGGTGTTTCAAAAAGCTCATAAGTTAGTATTGAAGGCCCTTGATAGAGCACAGCTTGCACAGTTGCACAGCTGCTTAAATGAGAAACCTCCCACAAGATTCTGTGGTCTCAGTTTGAACTGGTCCTTGCTTGACTTTAAGCCTTGTCCTGCCCAACCTCAGCTGCCTTTTTTCCTCTCGGACAGCTCCTTTCCAGGGCTGTTCTCAAAGAGCAGGTAGAGCTACTGAAGGCTTTGCTTTATATGCCTACACATGCACACACAATTAAATGCACATCTGCACCTTGTTGCCTGTCACTTATCAAGTACATCTCATCACCTCCCATCTGTACACAAAACTGTGCTTACAGCTACTAATTATACCTTCTTCTAATTTAATAGGAGGTTTGCTTCACACTCCTATTCCTGGAATTCTCCAGTTCCCAGGCACTCAATGAAGCATCCAGGAATCAGCCATGGTTGAGCATTAGCTGACAGTGGGGACATTTCAGTTGCGTAGGCTGTGTGTTCCAAGATCTTCTCCAGAAATACTTGGCAGGGTTCAGACAGAGAACAAATCGTGTGAGGGCTAAACCAGTCAAATGTGGAATGAAACTGTTTTTTCCAGGTGAGATGGCTGCTGGGGGTCGTTATTTCTTATCCCACACATTATTTCCCATCATTTTAGACATCTAGACCATTGAAATCGCACTGACAACTCCAACACAACAATGGCAGCTTCAGCAGGAACCTCTGGGGATATTTCATAACAACTCATAGCTTCTCTATAAAGACTATAAATACATTCTTCACGTGAGAAATTGGGTCTAAGGAATCCTCTCGACTCCATGTTTCCGGGCTTAGGCGCTGAGCCGTGGGGACAAACTGATTTTACTGGCATGTGCTGCCACCTAATGATACAGGAACCAGGTCTCTTCCCAAAGAGAGTCGGAGCTGCACCAAAAGAGGTGCAAGTGCAGCCAGGACTCACAAATCCAATCACCTCCAGAAGCGCGTGTCAGATACATGTGAAGAGCTCGGAAAAGCTGGTGAAAGACTTGGCCGCTGCTCGCCTGCTGCCGACAGCAGCAGCGCAGGGGGTTTTCTATGCAAACGCACAGGTTCATCGGTTCATCAGCTTCAGGCTGATCCTGCCAAAAGATGGCCCCACTGCCCCACAGAAATGCTGTTAGAAGGCGCGTTCCAAGAGCGCCAGCAGCCAAGGAGGATGCAGTTACCTCCACGGAACCCTGCACAGCCCGGGAAAGGAAACCTTCCCCAGGGACCCACACCACTGCGTAGCCCAGCAGAGACTGCAAGGAGCACAAGCTGTGATTTCAGAATGGAAGTTTCAGCTGGGGGAAGCTCAACTTTTAAGTCAGATTTCATTATTTTATCCCTTAATTCCAGCTTAACAGGGAGAAATAGCATTTCTGTTTCAGGCAACTGCATGTCAATGCAGAAAAGCAGCTGCTGCAAGAATTCAGCATTCCAGTGAGCAAAGAGCACTATGTTCACTGGGTTCCAGTATTCCTCAGACTCTTCCATGAGTCCATGGAGTTCCCACAGTAGCTACTACTCAGTAACTCATCCAGAGGTGCAGTACAAAGCCTACTGCCCCTAAAATGCTGCATCCTCGCTCCATCCCATCTGCCTATTATTTCCCAACACACAGCTAACGGTACAGCTTCTGGCACAGAACTGACTTTTACAGCATTTGATATTTTCATACGAAACCCCAAAACTCTGTAAAAATACAGGTAAGTTAAACTCCTTCAGCTGAATAGATGAAGCATGCATTGGCTTGCAACAGGACCACTCCAGAACCCATGCTACAGTTCCCAATGAGAACATTTGCTGAAAAAATGTTTTAATGCCAAATAATTTTAAACTATCTGACTTGAATGATCTAAATAATGAGGATTTTTAACTCCCAACAGCACTGCAATACATGGAGCAGCCTCACAACTTAAGCTGGCCATAGGTTAGTCTAAATCCTCCAACAACTTTGCCCACTCAGATCATAACACGCAAAGGCCTCCAACACAATCCAGAAATACATGAAACACACAAACTCCAGAAGTTACAATGCTAGAAACCTAGTTCAGACAGAACTCCATCATCCACCCCACACTTCATAGTCCCTACCTGCTGCATGCTTGAGGCAGGTAGCAGAGGTCACATTCAGGAGAGAACTAACAACCATCCATGACAACATTCCCACAAGGCCTCCTTCCACCTTCATCACAAACCCAGCTTCTCCCTAACTTCACTTATATCACGTCATATCACATCACAGCACTTTCCTTCCACACCCATGGTCACCATGTGCTGTCACTTACTTTTAATGAATCCAACTGAGAGCCTCCCTCACCACCGTTCTCTCACCCTTCAGAAGCAGAGCCTGTGTAGTGAATTGTGCTGAGGAGGAAGTGCAGGTGTGCAGGAGAGGAGGGAGATGTGGTACCTACACAAGCAGTAGGCTTTAAAGCTTGGGGAGAGGTCTGTGCCACAAGAACACAAGATTGCCATGAAGGCTGAGCCAAAACCTTAACAAACAAGCAGAGACTTTTAAACACAACCTGGGCTAGTTTTCTGGGAAGAATACCTAAAAATAAGCTATGTAACTGTCACTTGCAATATCTTGTGTTTTCATCCCTGCAGACAACACAGATTAGTTGTCCTTTGCTTCTCTTAGAAGCCTGTTCTCTTAATTTCTGCTTATGACTAGCTTCTCTGGAGAACCTGCGGCAGCACCTCACCACCTTCACAGGGGAGAACTTCTGCCTAGGAGCCCATCTCAATCTGCCCTCTGGCAGGTTAAAGCCATTCCCCTTGGCCTGTCCCTCCATCCCTTGTCCAAAGCCCCTCTCCAGGTTTCCTGCAGCCCCTTTAGGCACTGGAGCTGCTCTATGGTCTCCCCTTAAGGAGCCTTCTCTTCTCCAGGCTGCCCCAGCCCAGCTCTCTCAGCCTGGCTCCAGAGCAGAGCTGCTGCAGCCCTTGCAGCATCTCCATGGCCTCCTCTCTGTGACCTTATGGGTTATTCCACCTCTCACGTGTTGCGTGTGGGTACCGGGGCTGCTTATCAGCATTGACCAGAGCACAGCTGAACACAGGACTGCCTGCACCCAACTTGGCCCTAGAGGCATCTGCCTGAATAACTGCAGTTTGCCCTTTTGAGCTTGGCATGCCTTAACTGCAGACAGTCCTTAGCCCTTTGGGAAGAGCAGAGGAACGATTCATCTGTGTATGCTATGATAAATAAGCGGGTGTTCTAATTTTAGCAAAAAGAGATCAGCCAGAATTCTGGTGTTTGTCATGAGATGTTTTACTATAACATTAAAGAGAAGCTGCTCTGCCTCTTCTATAGTGCTGTAGTAACTGCCAGGAGTGGGTAGTGGAGTTGGCTGATGGACTATATGAACAGCAAGCTGATAGAAATAGAAAGCATACCCTGATATGTTGTCACTAGCCATTTATAGCAAGAACTCTTGGCTATCCATAGCTTCTCTTGTTTAACTGGAATACCTCAGTAAAGAGTAAGGACTCTTGTTTTAAAAGCCATGGACCTCATCATGATAGAGAAGGACCCTCTCCATCAGCTGACAGTAGTATCTTGTGAGAAATGGGGGCCTGGTTGAGGCTTCTTCCAGCATGCGTTTAGTGGCATAAGAAGGAATTGCTGGGAAGAGCAGAGATGAAGAGATGAAGGCACTGATCCTTTAAAAACTAAAGTATATAAGGAAAGGGGTGTGCAGCTGTTCCCAGTCAGCACACCACAGCCAGGCATGGGGCGGGCAGGGGGAGGAGGGGGTGGCAGGGCTGACTCTTCCCTGGACACATGGATTTATATTAACTAACAGGGACATGAAGTTGTGAGATCAGGAAACTTTCATTTGTTTCAGCCCCAGATTCACTGGACAAGCTCAAAGAAGTTGAGAATCTTCTCTTGTTTCTAAGTTCCCCATTTAAAGCCACATGTCTGCCCTAACAGGGTGCTTATGAGTATTTAATCTGCTAGATGAGGGTCATGTAAAATACATAAACTAAAATACACAGACTGGGGTTTGCCCATTTCCTTTAATCTTTGAAGATAAGTAAGAAGATGAAGTCTTGTGCCCTTCAAAACAGAATCTTTCTTGATGTAAAACGTTACATAAACCTTAGTGGTTGTTCATTTTTATTATACTATTTGTAATAATACTGCAGATAGTTCAGAAAAGGGCAGTGCTGCTTCTAACTGCATAAAAAAGGTCATGAGATAGTTGGGTCTTGCATTTTCCCTTCATATTGCTCCCCAAACCCCCAGTGAGCCGCCGATGCTATTAGGAAATGTCTCCTCCCACCTCTCCCCACAAAAGAAAAAGAAGTTTTTAAAAATCAGTAAAGTGTTAAACAAGGCAGATAGATATTAAATGGACACATTTACAAGCACAGCACATTAGTAATACTGTGTAATAATTTAGACCATGCCAAACCATATGTATGTGTATAAAGCTACAGGTGAGATGGTTCATAGCAGCAGAAGAGGAAGCATGTTCCATACAAAGCACATAGCTCCTGGGGAGATCCTTGGATGAGCACAGCAGTTCACAGTACGCTGGTAAGCTGACATGCACAAGCCCCAGCAGTGTGAGTGGAGTCAAAGGGCAATGTTGACCTGTCTGGGACTTTGAGTTTGTGCCTGATGGATGGCCAGGAGCGGTGTCGGTTCTACCTCCAGGCACACTGTACTGCACGCAGTCATGACATGAGTCCCGACGACCGAGGGTAACTCCATTGACATCAACGCCCAGTGTAACCTGACAGTGCATCTACATCCACACAGCCTTCACTGGTAAGAAAACATGTTGGCATTTCCTCTGGGAGGGAACATAACCCATCCCAAGGTCCATAGGTGGCTTTGGGTCCTCAGCACTGCAACTCAGATGGGTGGAGACAGAGACCAGAAAGGGACACTGGGTCAGAAATATTTACAACTTCCTGGGGCTTCCAAAACTGTTAATTTCTAGGTTTTGGAGCAGGCATTGAGTCAATGTCAACATGTAGCTTTCTGTTGCTTCGTTGCATAAAACTCAATCTGTGGTTTCAATTCTGGGAGCATTTCTCTTCCCGCAGTCCCATTTTCCAGTGAGACTGTGGTAACCCCAGCTGTGGACCCCCAGCGAAGGCTCCCTCTGAGAGAGGCCAGCAGCCCCAGGTGAGAGTTCGGCACCTTCACAAAGGCAGGCTCCTTCAAAGTGTCCTTTCCGAAACACCCAAGGATGGAGCATGCCAAGGTGAGCAGGACTTCAAACATTTCAAGTTGAATCCTGGTAGAGAAGTTCAGTCTGAGACTTCCACCTTAGCACACAACAAATACAGAGAAGATAAAATAAAATTAGATAGATCGATGAGTTTTAATGATGTGATTTGAGACAAAGTGATTCTATGAAAATGCTTTTTTAAGACATAAAATCTCGGAGAAGTGCTGACCACATGTATACAGTTCTGGGCAATCCTGGGACATCCTTAGTGACTTGTAGTGAAGCAGTTTCCTCTGCCAGAGGCCAGCAGCCACTTCTCTTCCTAATAATTCCAGATGATGGTATCTGAGCTTTGCTGATTTGGAATTGCAGAGAAGACAGCAGACTGCATGTCACTTCTTCTGAGCTAAGCTGTTGCTTTTCTCTCCCCAGCAGGTACTGTGCAGGGCAGTACAGTGTTCCTCCACAGGCACACACAACCATTAAATAAAAAAACACAAGGAAAAGAGGTTGTCCAGAACAAATAACAGCGTTTGGAGTATAGGCAAGGAAAAATAACCAACCAAAGAGATACTCTTACACTGGGACTAGCATGTGCATACCTCATGGTAACCACCATCCATCAGCTACATTCAAATACAAAATCTGTTTTAAATCAGAGGGAGCCAGTTCATACAAGTGATAGAATAAAAAGACCTGATACCACAAAGCCAATACTGCTCCCTCTGCCAAACAGAGGTCACAACATCCCTGTCTTCATTCCTTCATCTGCATCATAGATAAATTACCCCTGGAATCCTTGTAGAGATTAAGCACCAGCTTTCAGCAGCCTTCCACCAATTAAGCTCCTATCCTGACCCAGTGCAAGTCTCATTACCATGCGGGGTAGAATAATCAGTGCCTCCTCTGAGAGGATCTAGAAAGTACCTTGAAGATAAGAAAAGCTGTGTAGCACTGCACACTGCCATTACAGCACTCTTGGTTTCATCTGAGGGGAATGAGCAGATGTCCAGGCAGACAGACTGGCAAACTACAGATAAAGAGACACAAAGGCTCGAAACCTGCTCTTTTTTTTCCCTCAGCACATCTCCACACATATCTCCTCTTGTACAAGCATAGACAGACACATTTCACTTCAGGGGATGGGGAGAGTCAGTCAAAATGAAGTCCTGGTACACAGACACAAAGGCAAATGCAAAGTTTCAGAGGTCTCCTGGAGCAGTACACATCATCCCAGAGACCTTACAAGAGCAGCAAAATTCATATCTCTGAAGAAATATTCTATCTAATCTTCAAAAATAACAGTGACTCGGAAGTGGGCTCATTCCAGCACAGTTTTAGACCTGCTGAAGCACATGGAGGGCGGAGGGAATGTGGGAAGAGCAGCTGAGGTGGTGCTTCCTATCGGCTTCCCAATGCTCACCCTGGAAGCAGAGCTGTAGTAGTTGCAAATGTGCCTTCCCAGCCCAGGGAACAGCAGCTGAACCCACACAGCCCGACACCCCTGCGCTGGAGAGGCATCCCCTGACTCCCATGGGCGCAGGCCTCCTCCAGACAGCAATATCAACACCAGCTACAAGTCATCCTGCACCCCCTCATGGTTTGTTCCTGTATAAACCCAAGGACATCCTGTCCACTTTATATACATACATGAACAGCTGAAATGGTCTGGAATGCTCAAAGGTTAGAATGCACAGATCTATACAATATTACACCTGCCAGAAATCAACATAAAAAAGTTGTACAGCACATGATACAGTCCCTCTAGCTGCCAAAAAACATTAACTGCAATCACCATATTACAAGAAGTCATCACTAACATACTGAGAACTATTTCTTTTTCTTTTACATCATTATTACTTATATAGTCATTTAAAAAAACCATTTTTAAACAAGTATACAGTTTTCACTTTATAATTAACGGGTTAATAAAATTCTGTGCAAAACAAGCCAGCCTCTAGAATTAAGTGAATTTATTTATCCATTTATTTATACAAAAAAAAAACCAACTCAAAAAAAGAGTTCTTTCAGAAATGTGTCTCCTTTTCTGTAATGGTTGAAATGGTGCCATCTCCTTTCAGTTTGGCATCGCAGTCATTTATTGCTGCAAGGTAGGCTCCTGCTCCAAGCTTCCCTCTCATTTTCAGATCTGAGCTGGGTGTCATCAGCTTCCTGAATTTCTAGAAAATGGGAGAAGATGGGAATCATTATTTTTGCCTTGATGACAGACATACATTTCTTAAACAGACTGACTGTAACCCCCTTTCTCTTGTATTTCCACTTCCCATTTCCCTGTTCCAGGTACATCCAGAAAGCTGCATGCCCCCCGATTCTTTACAGATCACACCAGACCGAATGCTAGAGAATGAAGGCGAAGACGAAGTCAAGTGAATTTTCATGCTGATTTAGAGTAACATCTCCTGCCATAAAGAAGCTCAGCTCCATGCTCTGGGTAAGGCCTGATCTGTGGGTGCATTGTGTTTCTCATGGTATAGTCAAAGGATATACACCGAAAAAATAAACGAGACCACCAATGTGTATCAAGCTACAGTAAAGAACAAAAAGATATGTGTTCATCTGAGAACGTTCTCTTTTCTAGCAACGTTGTTGCTCTCAGCTCGAGGAGCAGATGTGCTGCAGGAAGTTGGCTTACTGAGAAGTTCGCAATTGTGATTAAAACCCCCTCCTGTGTTCATGTATGGGAAAGAGAGCAACCTGTCCGCAGTGCTTCAGACTAAATGGACTCCAAGCAAAGTCTATTTACTTGCAGAGACAAGGAAAGGTTGATGCATTAAGGAAATCATACTAAGATTTGGTCAAAACTTCCTTTTTGACATGCTAAGACAATTATATTGCAAACAATTACTTTTGTAGTTAGATACCCATAGCAAAGGTTTCCTAGGTACTCTCCAGGTTGTATTTAATGGGCTTAATGGTGTCATTTCAACATGGACTGCCATGTTGAATGCCTTTTCCATTCAGGAATGCAGTACCTATTGCAACAAGAGGTACTTGGATACATCTAGATGTCACACCCTTCGGCTCTGAATGGGGAATAGTCTTGGCAGTGTGGGTACGCACTGGGACATATCTTTCCAAAGTGCTAGGCAAATTAAGGAGCCGCAGGCACCCCAGACACAGAACTTCCTACAGTCTTGTTCATCTTGTTGGCATGATCCTAGAGAATATCAGAAAGACTGAGAGAGCACAAAAGGGGCTGAATAAAGGCCATTCCATACGTGTGTTGAGATAGGAGGAGGCAATACAGGGTTACCTACTTCCACTAACTAGTACGTAAGTGGCTCCAGATGACAGAACTAGGCTTTTCTGCAATATGAGAATTTCCAAATGGGTGAATAAGGTTTATATTCTTGTTTCTTCCATTATAGATAGTCATCTTCACTGTCCTTCTTTGAAGAAAAGGTCATATATTTAATAATCTTAACCTCAGCCTGGATCTGAGCTAACCTGATACCAAATGTTAGTAAGTGGCACTGAATATTTCTTTCTGCCTGTATTTCTCACTTAGATAACTGTAATCAGGAAAACTGTATACAAGACGTATGTGAGGTTTGCAACCCAGCTCCTGGAGGAAAATCCTGCCATCACAAACATTAGTTACCAGAGCCATGAAAGAAGACAGCTGACCAGAATGAATGGCTGGTATAACCTTCTTGAGGGATTTAGCTGATGTTACAGACATTTTAAGCTACAAACTGAGCAGGAACTGAGCTCCTTAAAGCCATAGTATTGTTTAGTTTGCCGCAGATTGTACATTCAGAAGAAAACAGAGAAAATTCATATCTCTCTTTCTACCAGTGACTGAGAGGCCTAACCCGAGTTGCCACCAGAAACCGCATGTGGCATTTCCTCTTTGATTAAACTATGCTTAAGTGAGGGCTCACGCTTCATTCCCATTTCTTCTTTTGATATTATTAATCTGAAAATGTATCTTACCTCTATGAAAGTGCCTTCTGTCTTCCACAGCTTAATGCAGATCCACAGGGGGATACAGATCATGGAAGAGAGTGCCATCATCCACCCTATGCCGTAGCCCCAGTCAGGGTATATATAGATATTGTTGTATTTCAGAGGCTTGTATTTCACCAGAAAAAAGATGAAGATCCCCTGAAATAAGCAGAGAAATGTATTAGTGGTATTATTTGACAAAACACTGCCTGTAGAACAAGAAAATGATTGACTGTTTAGGCAAGGCCGGTCTCCCTAAAGATGGAAAGAAGAGGTAAGCTTTTCAGTCGGA
This sequence comes from Ara ararauna, assembly GCA_028858755.1. Lineage (NCBI taxonomy): Eukaryota > Metazoa > Chordata > Aves > Psittaciformes > Psittacidae > Ara > Ara ararauna. The sequence goes on from CM054385.1 coordinate 3,365,774, forward strand.
GAAACAAAACAACCAGCAGTGTCTGCTTTTAGGTACAGCTTAAATAGCATGTTTCAGTAGCTTCCACAGAAACGAACAACCTTTTAAGTTTAAATCCTATTTACCTCTCAATGACAATAAAACCTGGACTTTGATAGCAAACAGTACGTGGGCAGGAAAGCTTAAGTTTTGCTCCCATAAACCAGTTCTGATTAAGTAACACAAGCTGTGTTCTCTCTAACCTGTCATGATGATAAAGGAAAGCCAACATTTTCAGAGTGGCCCTAATCCGCTGTCTGTGTTTGCAGTTCTGCAGGCCAGCTCTTTCATCCTCACAGAAGCTTAAATACTGCTGTCTAAATCCAGCAGGTGTCTTATCAAGCAGTTTGGACCATTTAAGTTTATGAAATATAGAAAAGCTACTGTGGACTTTCTCCAAAGTGATGAAAAGGGTGTACAAGAGCAAGAGATACTGATTTCATTTATGGCTTGGTGAAAATGAGTCAGAAAGGTGCCCAAGTTTGCAAATGAACTGGCAGAGCTCAAGGGAACCCCACAGGTGCCCCAGCATCTGTGGGTTTGCAGGTGCTATCATTTATGTGTTGGACAACTGGAAGGTTTTAGCATCTAATCCTCAAGCACTTGTGGATCAAATGTATGTGCAAACTGGTCATGCTCCTTTTGTACTTCTGACCCTGTTGTGTAGCCACAGCAGACCACCAGAGTTGGCACCAGCACTGCTACCTTGTGGTAAGGCAAATTCCTTCCTCTTCTTCACGCATATCAGATGTGCTTTTGGGCACTACTTTTTGCCAGAAGAAAGAAACTGTCCTGTCTGAAAAAATGTCTACTTACCCAAGGAGAGAGAAGGAAGAAGGCTGAAACAGCCAGGAAACCATCACGAGCCTGGAGGAGCTTCAGTTATGTGCGGTAGACACAAGGTGTAGTAGAGATGCAGTGATGCAGTGAAAAAAAGCCTCCATTGTACTGGCAAATGTTCATGTAGGGCCCTGTTTGTTCCTATTATTGTGTATCCTAAGAGTTCTCTCAAATCACACATTTGACAGATCTTACGGGGTGTTTTTTAACTAGGACATAAGCTGCGAATCAGGAGACGTTTTTCCTGAACTAGCAGCAGCAGCAGCAAAATTCTGGAAGTAAGCACAGAAAATCCCCACTGTGTTTAACCAAGTTCTTTGGATGCTCTGTACTTACTGCGCAAATCCCGGGAGTCAGAACCATCCAGCACCATTTGATCAGTGACAGTGGTCGGTACCCAATCATGTCTTCAATGTTTTCATAAAAGCGATTGCTGCCTGCCCCGGAAAACAAATGAAAAGCAGATGTAGAATGGACGTGGAAAAGGTTGCACCGGTCAGTATTCAAAACATACAGAGAACAACGGAGCTTCTGACAGAGCAGCCCTCGTCTTTCCCTGAGGCTGTGTCTTTCTTTGACACTTACATCTCTGTCATCTGCTCCATACTTGCCACAGAGATTGCTGCCGACATCTGGATCTGACCATGGTGAGCAATGAAGTGGTCAAGCTGTCAAACCGAGATGGCTTCTGGGCACTAATAGCCTGAGTGAAGGCAGTTAAAGTGTATCTGTATGCTACAAGCTTGTGTGTGAATCCCCCAGTAGCTGGGTCTGAAGGTCATACTGATAGTCTTTTTTGTGCAAAAACTGTTGGAGCATGTAACCGTGAACATCTGTGGTGGTTTGTTCTTGGCTTTGCTAACAGACAAGCAGCAGAGGTAGGGATACTGCTATGTCCCTCCCTGTGGTAATGAGGCAGGAACTCCAGCTCCCCTGGGTATACCTGTGACTGTCAGCAGTGGAAGGGAACATGCCCCAAGGAAGGAAGGTGCAGGTCAGTCCTGACAAGGATTAAGGAGAAAATAAAGTAGTAAATCTATTTCACTATCTATGTTATTTAGATGGGGGAAAAAAGGCATTACTGACTTATGGTAGGGCATGGGAATGTGGAGAGCCCCATTCCATAGCCGTACAAGGCTCACACATTGCTTTTAAACAAATAGAAACCTTCTATAAAACCCGAAACCACAGCAGTTTTCAGCAACTCACCGTAAACCCAGCCTATGCAGACACATTCAAATATGGCAACAAAGAGAAGGCACATGCCACTAGCTGCATAAGAGTCAAATAACTGAAAGACGTACATCCCACCCTGGAAGACAAAACCAGATAACGGAATAAGGCTATCGTGTTGGCAGCAGTAGGAGTATTTCATAGCAAATATGGCTTTAATTACACAGTCCATCTATTGGTTCCCTGGCAATCTTCCTACTAAAGTTGGTTCCTTCCTGAACAAAGTGTATTAATTTCTCAGTGATTTCTTACTGTGAAAGATTTTTGCTTCCATAGCACTTAAGATTATTCCCTTGACTGGCAGTAGATATTTGCTTTAAGGTAGTGAAAGCTGGGGTGGAGAGAACAACATCTGACTTGATTCCAAGATGCTCTCTCACCTCCCTGCCTTCTTTCAACTTCATTTCTTAACACATCAAATTGTAGACATCTACAGGTGCTTTTGAACTCCAGATCACTGCACATGAAGAAGCAGGGTCTTGTTTTTGTGTCTGTGCTATTCATATGTAAAGGAATTAGTTAAAATATGGGGAAAGAAGGCAAAATCTATAGCTACTAGAATCACTTGCCAGTGGCACAGGAACTGTAAAATGAGTAAATCAACCTATGAAGTTTGGGTGTAGCTCACAGCCTTTAAGCCACGTTTCTGAGTCATTATTTGACACAGCCCCAGAAAAAACCCCAAGAATCACCCTGACTCCAACAAGTCCTTAAAACATGCTTTCCTAACAAGTTAAAAGTTGTTCTCCAAATGGCTTTAGAAGAGCAACCTCTGCACTTCCAGAAAGGAGAGCGAGCCCAAGCTTTGTCCTGCATCAGCACAACATCCCTGCACCATGCACACTGCACTGTCAACATCCTGCCGTCCTCTGCAATCATTAATGCCGCAATACCAACCAGCAGGCACAGGGTGGCCCTTGGCCATTAAAGCGGCCAGGACAAACGTTCAGTTTAGGAAACTTTTCTCTGCCTGGCCGCCTGATACAGGGAGGCTCTAATGGTCCAGCAAGCAATATGGGCAGAGCAGAGTGGGGATTCTGCCCCTCTCTCTTGAGGCCTTGAGAGGAAAACTGCTGATACAAGTCATTCTGTAAAGCAAGCACTAAACTCCTACCAAGTACCAAAGGGCCCCAGAGTCCTCCCCCAACCTGGGTACCACACACAGAGTAGCAGAGGTGTTGTATCATGAACTGCTGGATGGGCTGACACCCTCAGAATTTCTAGTTTAGAACATCCCAAAGCAAAACCCCTGCTTTGGAAAAAAAGATTTATTTCCTTTATTTTGTTTTCCTGTCACTCTCCCTCAAGCAGTTGCTGCTCAGAGATTGGCTGCATTGACTGACCTGGCCTGGTGACATACAAATCAAAGATGTCTTAGTTTCCTATTCTCACTCTACTCCATCTGCTTGACTGATCTATTAATCCAAATAGGTCTGCCCATAGTAAGCAAACAGAAACCACCGTCAGTAGAGCTGCTTGGTGCAAAGCAGATGGGATTCCCTTGGCTACGTAAATTGGATTAAAATATTTCCTAAGCCCAACTGAAGAACTGAGAATACATTCCACATTTCAGCTGTTCCACAGTAGTCGAGAGTAGTTGAGAACAGTGTCTCAAGTATTTTGTAGTCACATTCCTGACAGTGAAATGTGTATATGGAAACGTTCTTGCATTTTACCTGTTACGATTATAAACAGAAGCCCGTTTCCTTTTCTCCACAGCAGTACAACAAAGCACATCTTACCTCAGTTAACATTATTAGGCCGATGAAGTAGGATACAATGGAAAGGCCGAGAATCAACAGTTCTCTTCGGTAGCCCCTTCGGAAGATTTTTGGGTACATATCTACAACAGCTGTCACCAGACTTTCAACACACACGAACTACAACAAATGATAGGAAAGTGCAACTGAAATAGGAGTCTCATCTGGGACTTGGATTTGCTACAAAAACACTTCAAATACCTTCTATGTTCCCATCACAGAGACTGAATGATCCCTGAGGACATTCTATAAGCAGAAGCTCAAACTGAGAGGAACACCATTTCAGAATTAAAAAGACCAAAGCTATATATTTCCAGTCCACCACCAAATTCATCTTCCACTAATATTATCCCAGAATACACTTGCCCTGCAGCAGAGAGATTACATAAATTAAATCTTTCAAATGTGTCTTGAATGGGACTTAAATACTGTACAAACCATCCACTGGATTGCAGCAGAACTGCGCTGTAAGCACCCTGCACTTCTGTCATTCACAGGAGTGAGCCGCAGTGCTGTGCACCTTCAAACGCTGCTACAGGAGCTGCAGGGGTTTTGGAGAAGTTCTCTCCATTTTACAGAAGAGAGAAGCTCCACAAAGCTATGAAGTGGCCAAGCCAAGTAGAGCTAATGAGGGAGGGGAGGAACGTTCTTACTAACTTTGAAACTCAGCAGAGAGCAAGAGGCTTGAGTTCTGACTCAGGGCTCTGGGGGTTTCTAAAATAGGCACCCAAATGAACGGGCAGAGGTGGCCAGGGTAAAACCTGCTTCACTGCAGCAGTCAGGAATAGAACTCAGGAAATGCCCATTTTAAAAGCCTTTTAAAAGAATTGTTTGATCAGGAAAAAGAGTAGTTACAAAAGCGTTCAGTTTAATGTCATGCAAAACAAGTAGTGAAGGTATAGACTTAAGAATATACTTATTCTATAGTATACGGTCATAAACTTTCTGCACCAAGTCATGCTGGGAGCTGAGCTGCGTGCTAAAACTGCCCCCTTGTTCATCAAACAGCTTTCATAATTTTGATGGTCTCATAGGAAGAACAACTTCTATGCTGTCGCTTTGCTGCAGAATATGACTACACATTCCTTGTTATGGTATCTTGAAGTATGAATACACCCTAGAAACTTACACTATCACTGGTACTCAGTTTCAAAATTCATTACAAAGTGCTTTAAAAATGGAGAAAAAAGGCACACTGGTATTTACTGCTCTGTGAATTTTAATCACCCATACTTAAGTTCAAACTGATGACTGTGTTCGTAATGAAAGCTGATGCAGTGAATCAGGCTGAATCAGTGTCACAGGATATCATAAAATAATCTGCATCACATAAGATTTAAAAGATTTAAAATAAGGAACTTGAATGATGGTTTTATGCACGGGATTAAGTTAGGGTTCATTCTTTCATCAGATGAGATGCTGTTTCCATCGTGGATGCTGCCATACACATGCTAGGGGACCTGACAAAATATTTAAACAGCATTTGTTTCATACCTGACTATCTAATCCAAGGAATATGAGCATCATAAAGAACAGAGTTGCCCACAGAGGAGAAAGAGGCATCATGGTAACAGCTTTAGGGTAAGCAATGAATGCAAGTCCCGGTCCTGAAAAGGAAGAAAGGAAATAGTTTACACTTGTGTACTGGGTCTGGCTGAGATGGAGTTAACTTCCTGCACAGCAGCCTGTGGAGCACTGCAGTGAGGATCTGTGGGTAGAACAGCACTGCCAACAGCAGCCTTAGGGCTGCCACAGCACCCTTTATTAACCTCTCTTCATCTGGAGCCACCAGTGCTCTCCCTTTTCCTCTTCCTGTCCCCTGCCCTATCCCACTGGGGTGGGCGAGTGAGTGACAACAGTGTGGACATTCAGCTACTGGCGAAGGTCAACCCACCACAACTTAAGCATTCTTTTATGGCAGATGAAAGAAGCTAAATACAATATTGAACAACTTGACAAACTCCACATCTCCAGTAGTCTAAATATTAGGTGATAAGGCTAATCAGTAATAAAGACTTGCTTGGCACATCAACTCTGCCTACATCCTGTCCGAATGTTTGAAGGTCAAGAGGAGTACCTCTGCAGTCCTGCTGCAGTAACTTCAGTGAAGACCTGTCAGCACACTCCAGCTGTTGTATTGAACACTATTTACAAGCTCCTATAATTTCCAGGGTTGCTGCAGTCTTTTAACCTTTCTCTATATAGTTTCTATAACAGTACAAAACCAGTTGTCTTGAGGGCTTTAGGAAAAGAGAAGTATTTTCCATTAGAGCATCAGCGAAGTTCTGCTTCACAGTTTTCCTGCTAACCTTGACTAACTTCGTGAGAGCCATTTCTCCTCTCAACAGTTCAGCATTATACTGCTTTTCTTTCTGGTGGTCCTCCTTTTTGTTCTGTTCAATTTTAAGTGATGCGCAAAGATGTGACATCCACAAAGGAGGTAAAGAGCTATTAACTTCATTGGATGCCTAACTCCAAGGGGTGGTAATGAACATTAGGTGGTTCATTAAAAGCCTTTGTGCCTTTCTGGACACAGAATAAGAACTTTTATACTTAATCAACCAGAGTGTCTCAATGTATGTCCCTGGGAGAAAAAAATTACTGACATTAGGAGATGGCATTAGCCATCTGACTGTTAGAGATATGTGTTTGGATAATACACATTAAGCAAGACTTTGTGGGACAGACCCAGTGTTCTGACAGCAACCTCTGGGCATCTTTTAGCACCTCTGAAAACTGCTTTTGGAACTTACCTGATTCTGCAACTTCTGCAATAGGCACGCCTTGCTCATAAGCCATAAATCCAAGAACTGAAAAGATAGCAAAACCAGCAACAAAGCTTGTGCCACTGTTCAAGCAGCAGAGCATGATGCAGTCTCTGAAAATATAAATAAGAAACATTTGTACAGTTGATCTCCAGAGCCTGGCTTGCTTCCATCTACTCAGCTGTAGGACTTAGAGCACCTCATGCTGCAGGACATTAAGTTGCTCATTAAGACAAAGCTCCCAACTAATATTATCAGTCAAGTATAACTATTCGCAGGAAGAAACCATCACTGTACCCTTCTGTGTTTTAACTGGTTGAATTACAAACCTGTTGCTAGGGGTAGAGCTGTGGATGTCATCTACCTGGACTTGTGCAAAGTGTTCAACACTGTCTCACATGACATCCTTGTCTCTAAGTTGGAGAGACATCAATTTGATAGGTGGACCACTTGGTGGATAAAGAACTGGCTGGAAGGCCACACGCAAGGAGTTGTGCTCAATGGCTCAATGTCCAGCTGGAGACCAGTGATGAGTGGTGTCCCTCAGGGATTGGTGTTGGGACTGGTCTTGTTCAACGTCCTCATTGGTGACATGGACAGTGGGATTGAGTGCACCCTCAGCAAGTTTGCCAATGACACCAAGCTGTGTGGTTCGGTTGATACGCTGGAGGGAAGGAATGCCATCCAGAGGGACCTTGACATGCTTGTGAGGTGGGCTGATGCCAACATGATGGTGTTTAACCATGCCAAGTGCAAGGTCCTACACCTGGGTCGGAGCAATCCCAGGCACAGCTCCAGGTTGGGCAGAGAAGAGATTCAGAGCAGCCCCGTGGAGAAGGACTTGGGGGTGTTGGTTGACGAAAAAATGAACATGAGCCGGCTGCAGTGTGCACTTGCAGCCCAGAAAGCCAACCGTATCCTGGGCTGCATCAAAAGGAGTGTGACCAGCAGGTCAAGGGAGGTGATCCTGCCCCTCTACTCTGCTCTCCTGAGACCTCCCTTGGAATATTGTGTGCAGTTCTGGTGTCCTCTACATAAAAGGGACATGGAACTGTTGGAACAAGTCCAGAGGAGGGCCACGAGGATGATCAGGGGACTGGAGCACCTCCTGTATGAAGACAGGATGAGAAAGTTGGGGCTGTTCAGCCTGGAGAAGAGAAGGCTGCATGAAGACCTCATAGCAGCCTTCCAGTATCTGAAGAGGGCTTATAGGGATGCTGGGGAGGGACTCTTCATTAGGGACTGTAGTGATAAGACAAGGGGTAACAGGTTCAAACTTAAACAGGGGAAGTTTAGATTGGATATGAGGAAGAAGTTGTTTACTGTAAGGGTGGTGAGGCACTGGAATGGGTTGCCCAGGGAAGCTGTGAATGCTCCATCGCTGTCGGTGTTCAAGGCTAGGTTGGACAGAGGCTTGGGTGGCATGGTTTAGCAGGAGGTGTCCCTGCCCATTGCAGGGTGGTTGGAACTGGATGATCTTAAGGTCCTTTCCAACCCTAACTATTCTATGATTCTATGATTATATGACTCTATGATTCACTACTGCTCTTTGATAGAAGCTTTAAAAACATGTAAAAATACTGTAAGAATGGCATTAAAAATAATTTCTCAACGGTAGTTGCAATAATGCATTCCAGAGGATATGAACTCATTTATAAACTATATAAAGTTGGTATTAATTTGTTTCCTGGAAAAGAAAACCCTATAGTCTAATCTTAGCTAATTCTATTCTAGTTACAGTATACTGGCAATATCTATTAATACACAATACAACTCCAATTTGGTTTGCAGACTTTTTGTAAGAAGCTGTTGAAACGAAAACCACCAAACATAGTCCAAGAAGTATGTACCTGCCTAAAAAAGTGCCTAACAAGTGGGCAAAGACAGTGCAGGGATACTGATCTCTCAGACTTGTGTATCCTACACATCAAACAATGGCAGTTACAAGGCCAAGGTGAAGAAATATTTCTTTCCCAGGCGGGAAAGGTCACAGTAGTAAATCACTGTGAAAAAAGGGAAAATGGTCTTGCAGCAAGGTGTGATCTTCCCCCAGAGCCCAGTGAAATATCCTTGTTCATCCTGCTTTCAGACACACTTGAGCCGTGACAGCAATGAGCTGGGAATGATTTATCCTGACAGTCAGCCTTTTAAGAGTGTTTGCTGCGAGAGCTGTATACTTGAGAAAGTACTAATCTAACCTACATGCCTGAAAGTACATTAGGATGCCAAACCTGCAACAATATCCAAACTGAAACAAAAGGCAAGCCCGGAGTTCTGTTGAGCCTATACCTTGGTCTGCTTTATTCCCATCCTAAATCTGAAGCAAATGTCTGTGCAAGTTGTCTATGAGAAGAAAACACCCCCCATCTTTAGTATCAAGTCCTATCTTTGTCATAGATTGGCAGTGACAGTAAGAGGCAGTTCATATTCTGGAAGTCTTGGCACACATTCCAGCAAAAACCCTTGGCAGTCTGTGTAATTTTTAATCCTTTGAGGGAGGGAGGGTGGGGAGAGCTCCTACTTCAGAGGGATGGATCTGGCTGCTCACTCGTTGTGCAATGCCTCCCATTTGGAACAGTGTGTTTTCTGCAGGTATGATTTACCTTAGATGATTCCCAGGCTTCAGACGCAGCCCCAAAAGGAAGCTATTTCTTTTTATCAGGTGAAGGTAGTGGCACTTCATATTCTTCTAAACTAATGTCTTGCCAATCACCTGAATAATTCAAGACATGCATCCCTTATCCTGTCCCTGCCTGGCAGGCAGGATACTGCTGAAAATTTATTCTGCCTTCCTTAAGGAGCTTCTTAAAAGAGCCCAGAGAGCCTTTTCATCCCTCCAGTTACTTCCTTACCCACATGGATCCCCTCAAGACCAAATCCCATTCCTCTTCTCCTCTTGATAAAAGGCCACATCTTCATTTCTGAACAGTTTTGTCCATTTGTTGGCAGTCTGAGAAATGACTCCTTTGTTTTCTGCACCCCAGTGGCCACCTATTGTACTTAGGCTCACATACAGGACTTGTCCCACCACAGTGCCAGGCTCCAGGACACAGGAGTGGTGCTAGAATGAGACCAATCAGTGCTTCCCCTGGGGGGGGGGGGGGGGGGGGGGAGCTGTGCAGTGTGCTGCAGAAAGCTGGACCCACTCTGCAAATCCAGAGTCACATGAAGCAGGAACAGGAAGATTGTCCTCTCCTATCTGCTGTGGCTGTCTGACTCTACTTACACCACTTCAAGCAGTGGAACATTTGGAATTTGGGCTCTCAGAGCCAAGCAAAGTGCAATTTAAGTTGCTGCTGAGTTACTTTGCATGTTCAGATGGCAAAGTACCTGTACCTGCCACTGGGTAGCTTTGCAGACGTTCAGCTGGCGGATGCATTTGTGTCTTGGTGGTTTCCAGTATCCCAGTTCCCTCTCTGTTAGGAGGGTCCTGCTGTTTGCTGTTTCTCTGACAGATGAGCAAATTATTGCCAAGATACTCAAAGAAGTTGTTTCCTAAAACTGTCTCCTGAACTGTCCAGGTAAACCTGTAATTTAGAATTTACATACTTGCACTGTGGGGGATGAGGGCTCTATTTGGGGTTCTTTCGCTTTTGGATTGTAACTGTTCCTTTATGGAAAAATTACATTTTAATTGTCTGGAGGTCATAATGGACGCAGCATAATCAAACTGTCATTTACTGCCTTCTTTTGGAAGCTGTTGAACTGTAGGAAAACTGATTCCGTAGCTACTGATGACAGAAGAGAAAAAGTAGTGTTCACGTTCTTGCCGATGCCGGTAAAATGGAATGGGGATTCTGTCTGTAACCTCCTTTTGACATTGGTTCAGGAAACACTAAAATCTGTTGAAGTCATTAGCAATTTCCTTAGTGATTTCTATAAAGATAAGCAATTAAATGCTCTCCATTTCTCCTGTGCTGTAGAGAGGAGCCAGTTGACTGTGGTAAAAAGGGACATTCAGACCAAACTCAGGTGACTTTTAATAACAATTTTTTGTGGGATTTCTTTTAAAGCAGATCTTCATTATACAATCAAATACTGTATGTACATGCAACTATATATATATATATAAACTTCTGCATATTATACATGTAACTGTGTATGCCTGTGTGTACTGAGTGGCTTGTGGCTGCGCAAGGGTCAGGCATGATCAAAAGGAATGAAACCACCGGATTTTGGAAAAGAGTTCTTCTGAAACAGTTATGTGAAACATCATAGATCTCTGTTCTACAAGAACTTGAGCATGTGCTTATCTGCAAGCAGCTAAAGGAAAAGTACTTCTGAGTGAAGGATGTGGATGTTTCCAACACTGAAACTAAATGTAAAAGTGAAGTGTAGAAGGTATTATTTACCTGTAGCAGTTGTTATTATAGTTGTTGTAGCTTCCCAGGGCTGTCAAGCACCCCAAGCAGATCGCATAAGAGAAAAATATCTGTGTTCCAGCATCCACCCACACCTGGAGACAGAAACAAACCAAGTGGCTAAAAAAGGTCAGGAAGGAATCACCTTCATGCATGTCCTGGCTGCAAACCTGCAGAGGTGACTGCAGGGAAACAGTGTCCAGCAAACCTGTTATACATCACAGCCTCAAAACAAATGTGCCATGGGTTACATTGCTCTCTCTTTCCCAGTGGCACAAACAAGGAGTAACTCAGCTGGTCTTTACAGGTTCAGCCTAACCTGCGTAGAAAGAGGCACAGAATTTATGGAGAAAGAACCTCACCCAGTGTAAGTTTTTTAATGGATTTATTAACACTACCGGGTGTTAGTAATAGCAATCGGAACACAATCTTCTGCATTTATCTCATTCTGACTTCATAATTATTTATTCAAATATAAAAATGCAGAGTGAAAAAAAATACTCTGAAGACAAAAGCTGCCATTCATAGATGATATTCAGATTAAGCTGGGGAAAGAGAAGGGACAACTTATCCAGGGGAAGGGTTTTTAGCAGTACTTGATGGCCCCAGTTAGGCACCAGGATCTGGTTGTTCTGGTCACTGTACAATTAATGAATAAAAGTTCTATAAAGCTTAAAAAGTAAGTGGCTTTATAATAGCATTATGGCAACATTTACATCCTGAAATGATGCAAATACTAAATTCTAAATCAGAAAAGAAAAAAACCAAACCAGGAAGCATGCGCTGACCCAGTGCAATTATTCTCCTCACAGTAAGCTCAGAACATTAATACAACATGCAATTTTGTTGACTTCATAAATACTCCAACAAACCAGTTCACTTCATTTGACTAGAGGCTGGGTGTGTTATTACTGGAAGTGAATATACTCTTTTAACTCCTGATCTTGTCATGAGAGCAAGGTGAAGAACCCAGATGGACACAGCTGCACTATTATTTCCAATCCAATAAATTCTGACTCCTGGTTTCCTAGGATGAGAACTCTGTAAGGTTGGGGTTTTTTAAGCAGAGCGACCAAAGTGCTTTTCAGAGGAGTAACAAAACACTGACTTATAACCTGGGGCAATAGCTGTGTACCCATTAGCTACTCTAAGTTTGAGACAGGAAAGTGGTAATGCAGGTAATGATTTCATGAATAATAATACTAATCAAATACTCATAAATATATGAAAAGGATATATTTGTTTTACATGTGATCAAGTGGGACCTTGGTCTCTGGATTTATTGAGAGTATTTCTGTTTAGGAATAACATTAGGATCACATTTGGTTTGCATCAGTGGCTTAAATGGTTTCCTTGCTGTCATACCAAATAAGACACAGCTGGTTATATCTCCAAGTTTTACCACTAGGTAAGGAAAAAACTGCCCAGAGAAAGCCTTTTGACAGACAGGCTCTTTAACAAGAACAGAAGCTCCCAAAAAAGCTGTAAGTAGCATAGGTCAACTGAGAATGCACAGTCCTCTGAAACAGAAACAAAAGCTAGGGAACCAGATCAGCACGGGGAGAATCTGTGCTTCCATTCCGCCTCAACTTCTGCAGAAGCCATTGTGGCAGTGAGTTGTCCAGCACTTAGATGAGCAAGAGCCTTTCCTGTTGGCATTTGCCAACTCCACACAAGTCTGATTATTCCTTGGACTGCAAGTCCTGCTGGAAACGGGGGCAAAGAAAAACTGTCCTCTGAAGTGAGAGCCTTCAGAGCTGCTGCAGAGACCAGGAACAGAGAGCACACTCCTCTGGAGGTCCTGTGTACCTAGCTAGAGAAAGATAGAATTCTGGCCATAAGGGATGCTATTTCTGTCAAAGTAAGACAGTCTCCTCTAAAGACCTTGACATCCGACTGTGATTCAACATAAAAAGTGGCAAATACCTTATGAGAAACATGTTCTATAAGCAAATGTTCACATATTCTATAGAAGCTGAATCAGATTGAAAAGCCCTTTTGGTTTTGGTGCACTGTATGACATCAATCTAGAAATCCCAGCAGAATTTAAGGGCCAATGTTCAAACATGAAGAAGCCATTTTGTTTACTGGATGGTATAACAGAACCAGTGTAGGCTTTCTTGGGTTGTACACTCAGAGAACCAGTAATGCTGAATTTGTGATGAACATGAATATTTCCATTTCAGGGTTCTGAAATAGCAAAAACATCTACAGCTGGTCAAGGAAATGGGAAATAGGGAACTACATTTAGAAACCACAGATAGATTTTGGCTGGCAAAACATGAGCTGGACTAACCGTTGCATTTCTGTCTCAAGCCTAGACAGGTCAATGTTTTAAAACCATGCAGTTGATATTACAGATCTGTACTTCATCTCCTTGCCCCAACAGCTAAGTGCCCGTTTGACATTTAGCATTGGACTGCAGTACTCATTTGTGGGTGAAGAATTCCTTGAGGTATATGAATCATTATTAGCCTAAGTTCATACCCAGCCTCAGTCATTCACAGGCTGTACCTCAGGGGAAGTTGTTCTCATTAGAACTTCTAGTGGGTATGGATGGGCTGCCGTAGATACCGCTCACAAATCCAGGTGTCACCATCTGGCTCCCAGCAACAAACGCATTGTCAGTTATTTCTGAGTGCTCAATTAGCACTGCCTGGCTTACACTGGAAGTTGAACCATATTCCAAGTACATGGACTGAATGTAGCACAATTCTGCAGAACAATGGAATTCTGAAGGACAGAGACAAAATGCTGCCAGGAAGCTGCAAAGCAAGAGATCTGGAGCCAGCACTGGTGGGAGCCCGGGACAAAAAGAATGTTTCTTTCTGAAATGAGATGGGGCTTCATAAGTTTCTGGTATGAGTAAATTCCAGAGGAAAGGACCTGTACCAGAGAACCCCCTGTTCATGCTTTATAAACCTTTTACCTAGAAGACCCTTTGGTCAGTGGTAATGAAGCCAATTCACTAGTATGCATTCATAAATTTGGGCACTGACAATGTGTTATAGTCTTCTATTAGCCTTTAAAAGATGACGGTGTTTCTTATTACTGATTTTCATCTCATATTTAAAATGTTTCCATGCCAAAAACATTACAATTACAACAAAAACGCTCTGTTTATTATACCCTAACATTTAAAAGCTCCAAATGCCAAAGGACAGAATCTCTATTTCTACTGTGCTTCCATGTTTTGCACCCATGGTACAGCAGCTTTCCAGACATGCTGGACCCAGCAGTATGTTAGCAATAGCATGGGCAAACAAGAGGAACACAAAGGCCAGCTCGGAATACAATAGCACAGCTACTGCTCTGACTCCTGCACAGAAATGATTCCTGCTGGCTGGGAAGAGGGAGCTGAGCCGATGCCATGAAGCTCTGTTCCCAAAGGGAGAAGGCAAGGTGAACAAGCCTCACCTCTGCAGCACTGCCTGCTTTCCCCGAAGAGAAATGAGGCATAACAGAGAGAGGCTGCAAGTCTCTCCACTTCCCATTGCTTGAGTGGGAAGGGGAACAGCAGAGCTGTCTGCGTTCTGACACCCATGTCAGGGCTTTCCCACACTTCACTTTGCAGCTTTCCTGATTCACACTGTTAGGTCACCAGCAGTGGTCTCAGCTCTGTCCTGCTGATAACTAATGCTGGTACAAACACAATTCCACACGACAGAATAAACAAGAACATCTTTTACCACAAATGGAAAGCCCTGTTTTGTAAAGTCCAGCTCCCAAAAGCCAGCAACACCCAGATATTAAGTCTGCCTGGGTAATCTTTATTTGGCCTTCTTGGGTGCAGGTCTAGGACACAGTCTTCATTTACATGACTATTCTCTCTCTGCCCAGGCAGATGAATTGAGCTAGTCAAACAGAGGATCCTGTTGTCTGGAGGACCCCTTGCCTCTTTCATTGCCATGATTGTAGCACATGTAATGAGCAAAGGATAAAGAAGGAAGCAGGGGGATGTGCTGTAGTGAAGACAACAAAATACTGCTCTGGAGAATTAGATTCTTTTCATGTCTCCACTGTAAAGCTTCTATGTGATGTTACATCCATAAATCACTTAAACCAGCCCTTTCTCAAAAGTTCATTAGCTGGGCAACCCTAATTTAATAGGTGTCCAAAGGGAAGTTAGCAATAGCATGTGTCCAAAGGGAAGGACAAAGTTACTGAGCATTCCCTGTTGCAACTAAGATGCATAAAAGCCATGTTTGGAATAAGTAAAAAAAACCTAAAAAGCACTAAAAACCTCCACAGTATAAAAACACAAGTCTACAACTTCAAACTGAAAATCCCCAATGGACTGATGGCCTCTCATTTTACTCACTATGTATCTCTCTACATGAGTAAGATGGGGTCATGCCATTCACTGAAAACAGAGTAACTGATGTTTATGCAGCATATGGACAGTGCAGAAATGGCTGAGCCGTTCACTGTGATGCCCAAGGTCTGGACAATGTGCTGCATATCTACAGGGCCAAGCAATGAGGAAAAACTATGAGCCAAAATCCTGCATCCCTGTCCTGAAATGGGTTCCGCTGACACTGTACTTGGATAAAGAAGAGACCTTGGGGAAACCTGATATGTGTTGACATCGATTGTTTCCCTAATTCATGGAGTAAAAATGAACATTGCTCACCTGAAGGGCTACTGTGAAGTTGCAGGGTTTTCTCTAATTTGTACCTTCCGTTTACTTTCCATACTCTTTGTATGTCTTTTCTATATACAGCCATTATAGAATCCTCACATGACTGCAGGAAACATCTCCAAGGATAAACTGACTTTAACTGGGACTTCCACAGACTTTTAGAACCATGCCAAAAAGCTGAATGTAACTCAAAAAGTATAAAATCATTCCATGTCTGGGGAACGTGGGATAATTAAGCAGTTATTTTCAGCCTGGAAAGCTTCATTTTACACCTCATCTAGGAAGCTATGAATGGAATGGCACTGTTCTGTCTCATTGTGCACGTCTCTGCGTATTAGTCTATAGGAAAGATGTGAGATGGCCAAATGCATGTTGAGGACGTTTGTGAGCAGAAGTGGGAGGGTTTGTAAAAATGTGATACTCGGAAATCCTGTTTGTGGCAGGTTCTACGTTCACCTGCAGAGCCAGGCACCTCACACCTCTGGACCTGGCCAGGTATCCCGCCTCTGCCTGGGAACATCTTGGCTGTGGAATGGGTAGAGAAGCTCTTGGGATGA
Source organism: Ara ararauna (assembly GCA_028858755.1). NCBI lineage: Eukaryota > Metazoa > Chordata > Aves > Psittaciformes > Psittacidae > Ara > Ara ararauna. The sequence goes on from CM054385.1 coordinate 3,381,950, forward strand.
ACACCAGTTTATGGCTTAATTTTTCAGTCTGTGGTTCAAATAATGTTAAAAATAGGAAAAGCAAATCACCTCAACCACTTCCTATACTTCAAACGCCTGTCTCTGCTCAGCTGTGTGCATGCATCCCCACAAGTGCCCTGCACATGGGACAACAGACTTCCAACTGTTGATCCACACATCTGCTGTGGTTGGGGGGTAATTTTTTTCCTCTGCTCTGAGCCATCAATGAGAATAATGGTTGTGCAGCACTAGCGCTGCTGTTACTGTGGCACTAAGTAGGAAAGACCATGCACAGGCCTGAAAGACAGGATGAAATTTATACCAAAAAAGACCAGAAAACCTCTAAAGAGCAAGCAGTGTGTAGATGATCAAGTATATGCCTAATTACACACAAGGAAAAGTAGCAGGAATGAACAAAGCTGCTATAGAGCAAGCTCACAGCTTTATACCAAACAGGAAAACTGTGTTGAGGATGTCATTACAAGTGGCTGTGACCTGTGGCAGGAGAGATATCAGGATCTCCTCCTCTGGTACTGCTCCCTGAACTCCCAGAACCAACATGGATGCTGAGGTAGTAGCTGTGCGTTCTTGATACTAATCTGGATTTAAATGCAGGCTTTAGGTGGCCATGTATTACAGATTCAGGCTATGTGTATGCAGAGAAACCCACAGGTTACCTGTTCTCTTTTTGTAATCTTCTAAATTGTATTTGCCAGATTTCTTAATGGTACCAAACCATTGGAGTGCTTTGGTTCAGATGATAGTTTAGAATTCTCAATGTAACTGCTGATCTCGAACATCTGCAGCATCCATATTTCTCCAATCATAACTAGAACAACAGTCAAGCACTCTGAGGATTCTTCCATTAAGCAAAACATGTCTATTGTGTATCCGTCTTTCCACGACCTTTCCTATAGTCTATAGTTAACAGATCTGCTGGAAATGATAAACATGTGAGGGCTGCTGCAAATTTGTACCCCACACTTAAGTTTGCTTCCTTGAGTATTTCTATTAAAATCAGGGAATTAATTTCCCATTGGTGTCTGAGTACTGGCTAAAATATGCATCCCGGTGGGGTAGCTGCATAAATATGCACATTGATTTTCACTCTTAACAGGAAGAGTGAACACCCACTTCAGCTGCAATGCTCAAAGCACCCTTAATTAGAGTGGTTAATGACAATTATAATGAAGCACTCTGAGAACACGGGAGATCTTACAGGCCAGTTAAATGCTGCTCTCGCTCTTTAAAACATGATGTTCCAAATGTTGATAGTCATTTATTTCCCATTCTGTTATCAGAGAATGAGCAATCACTTTGGAGTTTTCTTTCCATTCAAATTATTCACTACTTTTGATGAATCTCAGCAGCGTTTGTATTTGAAAAAGCAGTTTTCCTTTGGTTTCAAATAAGAATTTGGAAAATAAAGCCTTTGCCATCAGGATCTAATAAATGAAATGTCAAGGTAAAGGCATAGAACACTTGCAGATTTCTATGGCAGTAAGAATGCTTGAATAAAACAACCTGTTGCCAAATAGACTTCAATATGAACATTACTGCAGTTTCAGTCCTACACTATTCTATGATTCTATGTCCTTGAAAGGTTTAATGTTCATGGGCCAGTGTCTCTCTCAGTGTCTGGGGAGTGTGTGGAAAATGGCAAAAGCTCATGTCAGTTATGGAATATCTCTACCTGTACTAGAGCACAAGGTTCAGCATTTTCAAGCTGGCTTCTGAAGCCCAGACTTGTAAATCTATAGTCACAAAGTACGGTTTGCATCCAAGCCACCCAGCATGAAAAAAAAGAGCGAAGATGGACAGCAAACAGAGACTGAAAGCCAGTCATGGACCTCAGACAGGGTGCCGAGATAAAGATCTTGGCTTCCACTTCTGTACATTCTTCCATTATCATGTAGGTTTAGACATGACAGGACTGTAAGGAACTATGTTAGTTCTCAATCTTGAAGCAGTACCCACACTTGAAGAGTACTCCAACAGATATGAGGGAATTAACAACATGTTTAATTATGAACACTAACAGAAGGTGTTGGAGAATCAACCCATTTCAAAGGAATCTGCCAGCCATCACCCTAACCTTGGCTTCTGTCCTGCCAGCTGAGTTACGTGAGAGAGTTTAAGGGACCGCTGCCAACTAGAGCTCCAAGCACTGCTACAACAGGTCAGAACTGCTCTAATAATTTGACATAAAACTGTAGGAAGACCTAAAATTTACAACGAGCAAAATATGATTAAAAAATGCAGTCTCTAATGACCCTGGGAAAAAGCCAGAGTCTCTATTTCACCTCAGGTAGTCTGGGTAAGCCTTTTCTACCATTTCACCATTAAAGACTGCTTTCAGTTACTAGCTAAGATAACTGTCGGAATAGGAGCTGCAGTGGAAAACCAAGCTGACCTTCCTGCTGTAACCCCACCAAAAATGATAGCCTGAAGTTTCCAAGGCAGAGAGCTTTACCAGCTTTTATTTACAGAACTCTTTTTTCCATTCTTAGATCCCATGTCTCTTAAACAAATAACAATATTATCATTCAGATGAGCTTTTGAAGACACCGGGAGACTACTGAAGTGTGCCTACACAGTACAGGTTAATGTGCAACTGTGAGAGTAATTCCCAGAATGTTTCTTCTGTTGCTATTAGATTCCTCTGCTACAAGTTACATTTTTATGTATATATGAAAGCATCTTCTAAGAAAATATATAGAATAGGCAGTGGTGGGCACTGAGCATTTTACCTTTGATCTTATTCCAATTCAAGCAATTTTTGTCTGGCTTTCTCATTATGAAAAACATTCAACTGCATCTCAAACTATTACACTTGGCATGGTGTAGCATAGCTGAGAATAGCAGGAGAGAACACCAGGATAACTAGCCTGTTGTGTGATGGCTGGATACAGATACACCGGAGGGAAAGCAACAGGTATACGTGCAGCTTCTTTTTTGACACTTCCTCTGTTCCTCCCTTGCTAAGCAGGATGCAGAATGCTATACATTCACACAACACCTCACCTAAAAGACACATTCATTTTGGACATTTTCAGTTTCAATGCAGAATGCTTTGTCAAATGGATGGAGAAGAGGCCAAAGTATCTCTGTCAGCCCTGGAGGCCTCTGTGAGCAGGAACATGCAGTGCCTAGATCCTGGTGCAAAAAGTGGTTTTTTACACTCTGGACGTGCCTTCAACTGAAATCTCTGTTCAAAGGCATGAAACCCAGAATGAAACAGATTTAATTTATTCCCTAGTCACTCTCTGGCAATCAGCTGAGTTTTTTCTTCAATAGCTGCTAACATCAAAATCAGCTGAACATCCGTGGTATGCAACTGCACGAAACAGAGTTCAGTTCAAAGTACCGGAGTAGTCTCAAAACCAACCCAAGCACTTAGGAGATGCAGACATTCAAAGTGTATAAATCCATTCCTTGCATTCACTTTGCTCTTTCTTCTGACGATACATATTTTATTCCTACGAATCCTGCAGACAAAGTCATACAGGGAGGAATAGTTTATTATTTTAATTTTCCCACATCATCAACACAGTTATTATAATTGCTCAGTTTTTTGTGTTTGGCTATAAAATAACAAAAAAATTGATTTTCTGATCTTGGTATATGGTTAGTTTTTAAAGTATCTACGCAGAGTTAATTAAAAACGACATTTATTCAGAGATCAGACAAAAAGATGCTTCACAAAATTAAACTAGTTAATCCCAGGGGTCACTATGAAAAGCTTTTTGCTGACCAGGAAAATCCAGCTTCCCACTTGAAGTGAAATCTTAGTACAACCAATGAGCAAAACAGACTGTCTGAATGCAATTTAAAAGTAGAGTATTACTTTAACTAAAGACACAAGTTAAAGCTGAGAACTTATATGACAACCCTCATGATGAACCATTCTGAAGGACACAGCCTCAACAAATATACTTTCAATAGTAGTTCAACATACTTTTGATATACCTCTATTCCATTAAATATGCTCCAATGTCCAAAGTTATCCAACCTAAATTTATTGAACCTATGCTAGAAGTGTGATGTAGAAAAATCGGGACATAAATCTGACTGTCCACTGAAAATGTCCATGTCCTCAGGCTACTTGAAAGTGGCAACTGTTCAGACGCTCACCAGTGTAAACGAGACCTTAGCATGATTTTTTACAAGTGAAGCACAACTCCTCCAGGCTTATCCAGATGGAAAGAGTAGTGCTGCAATATCCCTTTGTTATCTCCGTGCAGCCTCAGTCAACTCCAAGGAATCATGGCTGAGGGCAAACCTGGGGTCCCCTGCTCGGAGAAGTGAAGTAAAACCCTGCTGGATCCAAGCACGCTGGCACCAACTGTGTTACCTAAAGTAAATAAGCTCTTTATCCCCTGCCCCTGTCCCCAAATGCCTTCTTGGGAAAAAAAAAAGGAGAGTAAAAGAATAGAAAAAGAAGTAAGAAAGAACAGAAAATAAAATCACCGTGTTACCCACTCAACATAATGGTAATGTCATTAAATGGAAACCAAACCAAAACAAGATATGAACTGTGTATTGTGGAGAAGCAGCAAAAAAATGGTGAGTTTTGGATACAGGGCTTAGTTTGTTTCTGAAGTTTACTACCCAGGGGTTTTGAAACAACACAGCTTCTGAAAGCACAGCCTTCATTAGAGCAGGAAAACACAACTTAAACGGCCGGGCAGAAAATGGCTGAATTAAGCTCTTTTTTCACCACTCTTTAATGGCAGTGATTCTCAAATGATTAAAAGTAGGTTAGGCGAATAATAAACCAGCTATGTTTCTAGTGTCTACCTGACAACAGCTTTTGTGGAAGTGAATAATTACATGAAAATCACTTCCCTTCCACCTCTTTTTGGGATCTCTGTGGGTTGCTAGGCACCCTCTCTCCTACCTTCTGCTAATGTTACTTACAGACGGGATGAATACAGTATATTCATTATGAGAATGGTGAACTGAGGGGGAGAAGGACCTAAATACTTGAAGGTTTGTTTATTCATTGCTGCCTTTGGAGACCAACACCATAGCTCAGATTACTTTACACATATTTAAATGCTAATTTTCTGAGGCATAATTGTTAGCCAAGTACCACCCTGTTCAAATGGAACGGGTCCTTCCTAAATACAGGAGCCACACTAGTAGTATGTTTCTGTGTTGCCAGCCAATGTTGAAAGTCAGGTGCTGGAGCAAAGCATACTGAGGTTCCCTCTGGGACTTGGAGAAAGAATTCTTTCACTCGCTCTGACTGCTTTTCATGACTGAAATAATGTTTGGTAGGAGACTGGTTTACTTTCCTGAACTCCTTAACCCAAAACTTGGGAGATACCTTGATTGCTCTGGCATGATTCCTAAACTAGCAGCCGCAAAGTACTGTTGTACTTCCCTAACATTCCAACTTTGCCAAAGGAAAAATGCCATCTGCAGTGGTATTTATGAGCCCAAGAATTTCTCTGAACTATATGATAAAACTTTCAAGTCTGCATTTACAGCCGACAGTTACAACAGTTGCCTAGAATACATGTACGGAGAGAGTTGTCTCATAATATAGACTTTTTCCCTGGAAATATGTACAAGTTTTCCATTACTTTAGTTCTGGAGCATAAGGTAAGGAGAGGCTGACAGGATAAGATACACAATACATTCAAGAGATAGTACTCATCTAAAAACATTTATGTCTCTATTGATGAACATGATTTCAGGGCGGGGGGGGAGGATGGGGAGGGAAAGTCATTGAATAGCTGGAACAGTTCTTTTGTGTCAGAATGATAAGTAATGAAAATGGTCTTCACCAGTAGCTTCACTGGTAGCTTAAATCTGGGAATCTGGCAAGTGGGAAACCTTTTAAAAAGGTATTGATAAGAGGCAAAAATACCAATTCCCAATATCTTGGGTGCAGCATTTAAATTTTCCACTGATGCATTCCCTGTCACTGCATACCAAGTGTACATGGCGTTTATGTCAGCAGGATGGGCTGCATCCTGCCTTTGTCACAAAGCCTGCTTGTGTTGACAGCTCCTGCTGAGTGAAAACAGTCCAGCATCCTGGGAAGGTGAAGCCATTGACTACTGGAGCATCCACATGCTCCAGTTGTGCTGTACGGCTCTCTTGCAGCATGCCTTAAAAGCATCAAGAGTTTTGCCTTCTTGTATACTCACACTACACAAAGCTTCAGGTTTTTGGAAATGTTAATTTGTTTTTTCATTTTATAAATGATATGAAAAAGGACCAAAAAGTAGCCACTGCCTTTTGTTCTCATTTCAATAGCATGTTTTCTGTCTCCTAGAGACACTAGGCTTTACCAGGTCCTTCTGGGGGGTGCTTGGGAGTTGGGGCATCCTTAGTGTAATTTCTATGAATGATAAAGAGAGATGCAAATGGAGGAAGCGCAGATCACTAATTCTAAACTGAGGGTGTTGATTAGTGCCCCTCTCTACTAAGTCACTATCACCAACTGCTCTCAGAATGGGATATTTGGCTGCTCCCACATACACTATATGGACAGTCAGAGGAGTTCCAAGTATTTACACTGCCATGCATGGAGGGATTGAAGAGAGAGGGCATCCTGACTGATTTCCAGAGTATTCTGAATCCAACCCGACATTTTTTTAAGGCAGTTTTTTCTTCAAATATTCGGTTTACATAAAATTTGAAAAAAAAGCAATTTGCAGAAAACAGGTCTCTGGGGTTGGTTTGGAATTGAGGTTTTCAGGGGGAGGGAAAGGCAAGAGTTTAAGCAAGTGTGGTAGGACCCCATATCCTCTCATTTTGAGAACACCTAATTGCTATTACAGAGCTGCTTGACTGCAGTATCAGTGATAAAACAAATCCTTCTCTGAGAGCTTTTTTGTTGACTGCTGCTACTTCTTTAAGCTTCTCATTCAGCATCCTTAAAGCCTGAGGAACAATGCAGGTATTAAGCATACTATGCAGCCCTGATTGCAAATATTTTTTGCAATATTTGGTGGCCTTCTATGATGGGCCCACGGAACTGATGGACAGGGGGAGAGCAGTTGATGTCATCTACCTGGACTTATGCAAAGTGCTCAACACTGTCTCACATGACATCCTTGTCTCTAAGTTGGAGAGACATCAATTTGATAGGGGGACCACTGGGTGGATAAAGAACTGGATGGATGGCCGCACACAAAGAGTAGTGCTCAATGCCTCAATGTCCAGCTGGAGACCAGGAACGAGTGGTGCCCCTCAGGGATCGGTGTCGGGACTGGTTTTGTTCAACATCTTTGTCAGTGACATGGACAGTGGGATTGAGTGCGCCCTCAGCAAGTTTGCTGATGACACCAAGCTGTGTGGTATGGTTGATACATTGGAGGGAAGGAATGCCATCCAGAGGGACCTTGACATGCTTGTGAGGTGGGCTGATGCCAAACTGATGAAGTTCAACCATGCCAAGTGCAAGGTCCTACACCTGGGTCGGAGCAATCCCAGGCACAGCTACAGGTTGGGCAGAGAAGAGATTCAGAGCAGCCCTGCACAGAAGGACTTGGGGGTGTTGGTCAATGAGAAAATGAACATGAGACGGCTTCAGTGTGTGCTTGCAGCCCAGAAAGCCAACCGTATCCTGGGCTGCATCAAAAGGAGCGTGACCAGCAGGTCGAGGGAGGTGATCCTGCCCCTCTACTCTGCTCTTGTGAGACCTCACTTGGAGTATTGCGTGCAGTTCTGGTGTCCTCAACATAAAAAAGACATGGAACTGTTGGAACAAGTCCAAAGGAGGGCCACGAGGATGATCAGGGAACTGGAGCACCTCCCGTACGAAGACAGGATGAGCAAGTTGGGGCTGTTCAGCCTGGAGAAGAGAAGGCTGCATGGAGACCTCATAGCAGCCTTCCAGTATCTGAAGGGGGCCTATAGGGATGCTGGGGAGGGACTCTTCGTGAGGGACTGTAGTGACAGGACAAGGGGTAACGGGTTCAAACTTAAACAGGGGAAGTTTAGATTCGATATGAGGAAGAAATTCTTTACTGTAAGGGTGGTGAGGCACTGGAATGGGTTGCTCAGGGAAGTTGTGAATGTTCCATCTCTGGCAGTGTTCAAGGCTGGGTTGGACATAGCCTTGGGTGGCATGGTTTAGTGTGAGGTGTCCCTGCCCATTGCAGGGTGGTTGGAACTGGATGATCTTAAGGTCCTTTCCAACCCTAACTATTCTATGATTCTATTTTAAAAAAGGGTAAATGTTTTTGTCCTGAATTATTATCCAATGAATACACTTTGTTTAGAAATAAACTATACTTATGGTAAATCACATGAGGTGAAATGCTATTTAATCTAACTTCATTAAAATTAATAATTCTCAAGAATTCTTTTTGAGCAATCTTCTTAGGAATATTTATCTTTGAAACAGAAGAAAATGTATTTACAGATGCATGACAAATATTTGATCTTAAATTCTTTGTTTTACTGAAAACAACTTAACCCTGACACTAAAGGGGATTTCCATTCATTCCTGCACTGTCTGAGTGCCCAGTGATGAATGCTAAAATGATACGTAAGCCCTGACTGAAGCAAAGCTTGACTGAGACGTAGGATACTGTGTACTGTATATGTGACATAACTTAAACAGTTGTTACTATAAAATGCTGATCCAAAGGTTTCAGATGTATTGAAGTGACTTAGTGCCATATATTATTCATAAGCAGTAATAACTAGAACACACATTAAAAAATAGTAAAAATAATATGACATAGTCATATTGAACTGCATAAGAACCACTCTTAAAATAGAGGCTAGATTTCTTGAAAGAAGCATTTCCTCATTCTTGAATACTCTGCTAACCAACAGTTAGTACCGTAACTGGTGTGTGTAAGCCTGCAACTCAGAGACAGGCAGACTGTAAAACCAGGCAGAAGTGGACCTCCCGTGGTACTTGAGACTATGGCAGTAGCATACTTGTCATCTGTTCCATTTCCAGAGTTTATACAGCCCACAGTTCCACAGCAAGGTCATGCAAAATCATGGAATCCCAGACTAGTTTGTGTTGGAAGGCACCTTAAAGCTCATCCAGTTCCAACCCCCTGCTACAGGCAGGGACACCTTCCACTAGACTAGGTTGCTCTAAGCCCCTGGCCTTGATCTCCCGTAAGTTCTAGATTCACACATGAAGGAATGTGACACAGAGCAATACTGCACTGATTATTACTTAGTTTTTGAAAAGATCTCCCCTTTAAAATGTTTGTTCACTTCAGAAATCCCTTTCATGATACAAAAGATTCTCCTGACTGCAAGCATCTTGCAGAAGGAATTACAACAGCAGTATTTAGCTATTAGGACAATTGCAATAAACATGGTAAAACAAGCATATACAGAGATTCTACCGTCATATACACTGCTGCTGACAGAGGAGTCCCCTGTTTCAGTTACTGCACTATCTGGTCTGAAGACACGGTTGATTTGCAGATTTGGAAGATCAACATTTAGTATGTAGTGCATAGCCAATGTCTTCATTCTTTGCATATGCACACAAAGATCTCATTACCTCCTGATGGAAAGAACTGTGTTTGAGTGGAGAGTCTGTGCCAAGGGATATATGAAAGTGATCTATGTACCAATACTATAATCTGTCCCTGGCTGCATTCTGCAATGAGATCTAGCAAGTCTGCTTTCTTCCTTGAAGTGGGCTCTGCAGAGATTGCCAGGCACTGTCAATACAGGGAAAGAGCAGACAGAGTGGAAATGGCTCTCTTAAAATTGCTTTTCATTTTTACATGTTTGTGCCTTGCTTGTTCTTTCATTTTCTACAGTAGCAACACCAGCTGTTTGGGGCAATAATGCATTACACATTTGATTCACTTACTCAGATGAGAGGGGATTACGTTTCTGCCTTCTTCAAACTGTGTTGGGAAAGCTGACATTGAATCTCAGTAACCTTTTTTCAGCCTGTAGTTTCTTCTCATACAACCTCTTTTTCAGTGACTACAGTCAGCAGGTGATTATGCTGAAAGTGATGTGTCTCTACTGACTCTTCATGGAAAGCAGAGTAGCAGTCGTAAAAGCATAGCTTCCTAACCCCCAGCATTGCCCTTCCCCAGCCACTGCCAGAAACGTAAAAGCCCAAAGACAAATGAGGCAGAAGTCTGCCGTGTGGACCTTCCCAGAGGTGAAGAGTATATTTCCCCTTCTCAACTACTCTGGCACACTGCTGCAGGTGGGCATCTCATCATTGGATTCTGGCTCAGCTGCTGGAATTGTGCCACTGGCAGCTGCACTTCCAAAATTAAGAAACCGATCAATTTTCTGTAGCATAACCAGAACAGAATTCATCTCTACTTCCAGAGCCTGTTCCCTCTGCCACTTCTCTTCTTCTATACTTGGCATTCAAAACATGAAAGAAGCTGCTGGTGAAGCTTAGAAACTGCAGAATCAACTTCAATCAAGAGGTTATTGCTCCTTGTCATGGTTTGTCCCCAGCCCAGCTAAGTCGCAGGCAGCCTCTAGCTCACTCCTCTCACTACCCTGGTGGGAGAATTGGGGGAAAAAAGGTAAAATCCCATGGGCTGAGATAAGAACAGCCTAATAATTGAAATAAAGTAAAATATAGAAACAACAAAACCAATAATAATAAAAGGAAATCATGATAGAGAGGAACAAGCCCCAAGACAGACAAGTGATGCACAATATCTCCCCAACCACTGGCCAATGCCCAGGCCACCCCCGAGCAGTGACTGCTGCCCCCAGCCATCCCACAGTGTGCCTATACTGAGTCTGTGGTCTGGAATACTCCTCTGGCCAGTTCGTATATATATGTCTATACTGTCATACCCCAGTGTCTATACTGAGCCTGAGACACTGAAGAGTCCTTGGTCAGGTCAGCTCTGCTGAGCAACAACTCAAACATCAGTGTTTTATCAACTCTATTCTCAGACTAAATCTAAGCCACAGCACTGTTACAGCTTATCTCGATCCCAGCCAAAACCAGGACATTCCTGCCTGGTTTGGAAGTGGTCAGCACCCATGTGGTTGAAGGTGATGTAAATCTATTCTGATTTTCACATGTATTTTGGAAAAATCTGTCACCAAAAGGTCTTTAGGAAACTAAGCATCTGTGGCTTGAGAAAGAGAGTCATTGCTGGACAAAAAATGATAAGATAGGAAACACCACATCAGAGTAAAGGAATAATTTTTACAGTGGAGGGAGGTCACCAATGGAATACTACAACCAACAACCCGTGCCTTTGCTGGCACAGCAAAGGTGACACAAAAGCTGGTCAGAGTAGCAAAGCTGATCTCTAAAGAAGTACATCCATACAGGGTACGGGACAACCTGCTGCAAGGTGCGAGAGGACAAGCTGACCATGAGTCCACAGTGTGCCCTTTGGGCAAAGAAAACCAACAGCATGCTGGGCTAAGCACAAGGAAGAGCATTACCAGCACGCTCAGGGAGGTGGGTGATCCTTTTTCTCTGCCAAGCACTGTCGAGACAGGTCTACATCACTGCATCCAGTGCTGGGGTCCCAGTTCACAAGAGGCATAGACTTCCTGGAGTAAGTCCAGTGAAAGACTACAAATATGATTAAAGGGACTGTTGCATTTAACATGAGAGGAGTGACCGAGAAAGCTGGGACTGCTCAGACTAGAGAAGACTTCAGGTATGTAATATGTTACAAGAGAGGGAACCAGTGTCTTCTATTCATCCCTGGAGATGTTGGACATGGTCTTTGGTGGACTTGGCAGTGTTGGGGTTACAGTTAGACTAAATGATCTTAAATGTCTTTTCCAACCTAAATGATTCTATGATTCTGAGCTTTGGGAAGTGAGGTTGGACTCGAAGATCTCCTAAGGTGCCTGCCAGCCTCAACTATACTGCGATTCTGTAAGAACAGATTGAGTGGCCCAAAACTTCTTCAGCTGAGGAGACATGTCAGTGCAGTTTAACAAGTCATGAACGAGAAGTTAAATAAGAGTAAGAATACTTTGTTCACTGTTACTTCCAGTGCAGGAACTTTTGAATAACCAGATGAATATTCTAGGGATCCAGTTCCAAAGGAATGAAAGGATGTAGCTCCTCCTGATACAATTCACAGACCTGTGAAACGTGTTGCCAAGAGATTTTGGGGATACTGTAAGTCTTCATGGGCTCTGGAGGAGATCAGAAAACTACATAGAAGGGAAATTCATTGAGGATTTCCGAACATAAAAAGCCACACAGACCTCGGGAAATTGCCAGAGTGGAAAATACCTGGCCGCCCAAAGAGTTCAGGAGACAAATATCATATATTCCCCTAAGAATCCTCATGGGTCCATTGCAGGAGACAGCATAATGGGCCACATCAACTTTGCTCAAGGAAAGCTTTTACGTAAAGGATTATCTTATATACTTTCAAGCAAATAACATAGTTTGATGCTTACTATAATGCTTACTGTTCATCAGCAAAAAATGCTCATGGTGACTTGACTGCGCATTCCACAAACTAACATTAAGTAGTTATTGTCTTTCAACCATTTCTATAGTTCTCTTAAACTCTCACCTGATAATACCAGTACCCAAACAAGGACTGTTATGTTTCCATGCCTATATAACTTCTGGCACAACTTCCCCCACCAATCCATGCCCAGGATGATGAAAATGATGAATAATCGCTATCAAAGGATTAAAGACATAAATTAAACTATGAATCTGTAGCAGTCAGCCACAAACATGTTATTTTCCATTCTAATAAGCATATTCAAATAAGTTCTGAGTAGCTGACATATATTTAATCTTATTTTATAGTAGGGACACAGGAGACAGTACCGGCAGGGTAGACACCCCAGGGCAGGGAACTTGCCAGGAGAAGCTGGATGAAAATCCTCCAGGAGAAACGAGTTGGAACCACAGGTTATATGTGAGCTTGTGTTTAACAGTTCACAACTGACCTATCCATAATTAATGGAATTAATTTATACTTTCGGCCTCCCACATCCTCTAGCAGTGAGCTCCACCACTTAGTTATTCATTGTGTGAAATAACACATTCTTTTGTATTTCTCTAAACCCAGTACATCTCCATTTTTATAGCCTTTTGCCAAACCCAAGGGTTCCAGTAGGACCTCCTGAGTTACTGGCTGAGAGCCACACAAACAGGGAATGGTGCCTTGGCTGCAGAACTACAAGGGCTCTGCTCCAGTTTCAGGTCTGACAGTGTGCAAAAGGTTTTTGGTTTGGGGTTTTTTTGGCCTTTTCACAAAAAAAAGCAAACCCACAAGTGACTGACTGCTGGCTGTACACTGCCTTATAGAGCTGCCTCTGCTAGTTACAGGGAAGATCAGTATCCTAAGGAGCATCACAGAACTGATACGGTTCTCTGAAATGCTACTCTAGCTACTTGTCTATGATAGCCCCAAAACTGCGGTCCAGCTTCCAACTGGTACCCGCTGAGTATCTCTGCTACAGTTTATTTATTTCAAAAATATTTATCACCTAAAAACCCAAAGGAAAATTTTTGAAACATTCTTCACTTGAACAAGAATGTCTCTAGAAAATCCCTCAACTGAAACCAGTATTTAATAAACCAAAGAAAGGTTCCAAGTGACAATGTATTACCTATCATCCTGTTATACAATTACATGGTTAAATGCAGCCAGCATTGATTTCACACTGCCCACATAATAATCCCAATATTGCACTTCACAACCATAGTCAAACCTGAATGCTGAGGCAAAATAAAGAACAAAGACACAATTAAAAGTTAATCTTCTTTTGCAAATAGTAATGCCAAAACAGAGAGAACTGAAATCTTGTGCCACATACATCTTCAGGTATTGATACTGACAATATAGGTCAACAACCCAAAGTGACAGACAAGAAAGTATATTATATTATTATAATTTAATCTCATTTTAGTCACTCAACAAAGCTACAGATATGGATAATTCCATCCTAACTCGGCAAAAATTGCCTCAGAAAACTAAGAAAAGACATATAGTTAATCTAGAGCATTAAGCACTTTACTAAACCATCTTAAATCCTCTTTCCATTTGAGAACTGTCATTTTCTGTTTAATATAACATAAGACAACAGAATAGAAAGGATACAAGTTACTAGCAAGACAGTCACACACACATATTATTTCACTTCAGCTACTTCTGTGCAGAGGATACTTACTGGGGTAAAAATACAGAACAGAGGTATGGCTACATTCAATTAGTGCCAAGCTAGCCAGTCCACTGTCTTTTAATTGCTGCCCAAACCGGATGCTCAGGGAAAGACTACAGCAAACATTTCCCAAACCAATAAATTTCAATTTCATTTTAATTGATTAAACTGTATCAAAGCATTTTATGATTTTATATTTTCAAATTACTTGAGTACAAGGCAATGGAAATGCTCTCCAAAAGGGAGCTTTCTTCTTTGCATTGTCCTCACAAGGAGCCTGAGAGACCCACCATCTCCCTTACTCCTGCCACAGACACAGGTAACCAACAGGCTTCACGCTGCATCACTCTGATTCAGTTCTCAGAGAAACTCTCAGGGCCAGAGCATCTTGGCCCTTACTTTGGTACAGCCTTGGTGTTTGGTGCCTTACTTTGTGCCATTTTGTGCAATCACATTACAACTACAAAGAATCATTTTTATCCAGTTGTTTCAATGCAGAAAACAAGTAGCAGGAACGAGTCAAGGATACACAGAACTGTCTATGACAACCCAAGGAAGCACAAAGAAATGAAAGCCAATAAATGTCTTTAAGCAACGATTAAGTCTAAATTAATGTGCCCCCACTGTGTACAGCAAACCCAAATGAGTTAAAATAAAAAGCTACATATTACTTCTCTTACTCAGCCAAAACAGAACAGCAATTCTAGGAGCAAAAGTAAGACTCCATTAAGATTACTTCACAGCTAAACCTTCAGAATATCAATTCTGTGGCAGCAATGGCCAGTAGTAAGTGTTTCAGAATACTGAGCAGTACGGATTCCTCCTCAAGGAGTGTATGGCACAAACCCAGATATATTTATTCGCTGCAGTCTCGATGGTTCCATATTCACAAACAGAAAATCTACTTCCTCATCCTGTAATCTCTTCCTTGTATTTCACCAAAGATTAAGTACTGAGCAAGGAACAGTCATTAACTAAGGCATTTTATAGAATCCTAGAATAACGAACTTAAGCTTTAAATTATTTTTTTCCCCATACTCTTGATTTGCATGCAAGTCAGAAGCCTCCAATCCTGAATGTGATGGCCAGCTATGGGTGGGATGTCTTGCAGCATCTGTAACAGCCAGCAAGCACTGCCATCATGGGTGGCAACCAAGACTCCCCGGAATGAATTTGTTCTGGTACATAAGGGTAGGTAGACAAAACATTGACTTATTCAGTGGACTTGGACCAACCTGATTGTGTGGATGAAGAAACATGCCCATAACTCTGCAGCTGGCAGGGTACCATCACATTGCTGCAACGATGATAATGTGGTAAATACCATCTGACTATGTGTCTCAGAGTTAATTACTGGTGAATGGTGG
Source organism: Ara ararauna (assembly GCA_028858755.1). Classification (NCBI taxonomy): domain Eukaryota; kingdom Metazoa; phylum Chordata; class Aves; order Psittaciformes; family Psittacidae; genus Ara; species Ara ararauna. Next base: position 3,397,411 of record CM054385.1, read on the forward strand.
CTGGAATTTGCTTGGAATCAGACCAAGAGCCTGGCACTTACCCTAGGATTTGTGCCAAGAATCTCTGAGATTCCTCTAGCAAGCTTAGAACAATGATTTATCCAATTATCTCACATCTGAAGACTTTTCTTTTTTTGGGGTCTTCTGGTTGTTCTCAGTTCCAAGTCACTGAGACTCCACCTGCCTGTTTAAAGAAGCTCACATCACTAGGTAAGGACCTACGAATGACATCCAGCTCCATAAGTGGCTCAATAGATAGAAAAAAATCAGAATGAGTTCCCTTACTAATCTTTATAAATAAAGGCAAAGTTATAAACCAGATTTGGTTTAAACCTTCAGGCATAGACTCATCTCTTCCCTGTGACGGATTTGTCTCGGAGAAGTTAATTTTGGAAACAAACTGATAGGCTAGGTTTACTTAAAATGCTCATCTGAAACATTCAAAGAGCTGATGAGCCGGTAGGTGCTTTTCCTAATACCCAGCCGGGAACATGGACTGATGTATAGCTCGTTCCAGCCAAAAACATCTTTGATGCTGTGTCTTTCCCTCAGAATCACTTCTTGCATGTTTCCCCTCCGTGTGGAGGACAATTTGCTTCAGTCTGATACCTCCAATCTGCAGTACTCAGTGTAATAGGATGGATAAAGGACAAAAAGTGGTTGCGTTTTTGTTTACTTCTTCCTCTTTCCCACTTGCTGACAACTCATTTAGCCATGTGTTCTTCAACTCTTTTCGGTAATAAACACTCAGTTCTTACTTCTATTTGCACCTATGACCGTGACTACAGTAAAAATTAAAGCCAGTGGATAAAAAGACAAAACACAAAACTCTCTCAGACCTGAAGAGAGTGCACTATTAATATTTTGCTATTTGGAGTTGTGTTTGACAGATGGGTTCCTTATCAACTGACTTGTTCAGTGACTATTCATTTTTTGTGACCTAAACTACTTACATATCTGCAGGTAAATGGAGTTACAAAAATACAGTTATCAGTGCTATACCAGTACTGAAAATCATTGCTTGGTTAGACTCAAAATACCCAGGACAGTAAATTAGCCCCTATATTATTTACCTCTGCCTCATTCACTGGAGCTGAGGTAGCTGCATCTGCTCTGGCTATAAGACTGCGCTCATTCCAAGTGCCCTACACAATTAGCTCAAAAAGGCATTTATAGGACTGATGCAAATGGTGAGTGACTGAACTACACCTCCAAAACACCTTCCCTCTCCACTGACAAAAGAGGCAGCCATCTACAAAGCCAGAAACTTGCTTACACATGCTATAATTACACATTGCATATGTAATGTTGAATATGATGACTCTGGAACATCTTATCTACTTTGTTGTGAAGTTCAAGATACAGAACAGACCATTTTAGTTCGTAATCTCAAATCATGCACCACATTTTCTGCCTTCCTACATAGGATAGAAGCTCACTGAGGGCCAGTGCCCCAACTGCACCTTTTTCAGTGCTCTAACTACTGTAATCATTTTCCACCTATGTTCTGCTCACCTTCATGGGTAGACAAACAAGTTCCTTTAGACCTCCAGGCTGGGAAAGTCCCAGCTTTCACTATACCTTTCTGTGAGCATCCCTCAGAGTCACCATGTTGTTTTGTTATTTTACACAGAGGATTTAGAGGATCTGAAAAGCAGGGGTTGTTTTCAGAGTGGCAGGAACTGTATACCCAACTGGCAAACGCTAGTAAACAAGCCACTCAAGTTTCTCTTAGATTCTCTGTGAGCCTAATCCTTTTTAAAGAGAGCTGGGCAATGGAAAACCTTTCATTTATGCCTCAGAGCTGGCGGAAACTTCAAGTATAACCAAGTTCAAGATGGAAAAAGCAATAGCATAAAAAAACCCATAAATGCCGTTTAGGAATTGTATCCAGAGCCTGCAGTTCTTGACACTAAGGGGGCTACTGAAAATACCAGCATAGAGCAAATGCTTAAGTTCACGGTTTAATTTACATTATTTGTAAAATGGTGTCAAACAGACAAGGTGTTTGGTCAAAACCAGGAAGGTTATTTTGGAAGTCAAATGCTGTTTTTCTCATTTTCTGCTTAAATGAAGCAATTGAATTTTGGTTCCTAAACAAGAGTTTGTTTCAAAGTGTAACAATAATAGTAAAAAGAATTAAGGGAAACACCTCTTTAAAATAAAACCACTTTTTAAAGTGCTGGTCTGCTTGAAATGCTTTGTATTTGTTCTACTTAAATATCAATACGTGAACACAGAACTGAAGTGCAAATTCATGAGGAACCAGGTTCTGCCTCACATTCTTCCCAAACACAGCTGCACTTTCTTGATTCAGCCATTCTCTGACAGTTCACATGGGTTGACAATAAGCAAACAGATGAAAGATTGGTGAACCTGGATCCCAAACAGCAACATCCAATCATTTCCTGCCAAGTTTGTAACAAATCTACTCAATGCACTTTCTGGCCTCTTCTCTTTGTGATTCTTTCCTTGTCCTTATTTGCAGTCCTAAATTGAAGGAGTAGCATTTGGTTTACACTCATGTAACAAAACATGATATTACCTCTGTGCTCTGATGGCATCTTCTTGCAGCCATGATTCTGGTGCAAATGGTCACCGAATGCTCAGTTCATTTGAGCCTCAGTGTTTAAAGTAGCTGTCTATAAACATCCATATGGGAAAATATGTTAAAATATGGAAATCTAAGACTGTGGACACAGCTAAGTAAGGTATCTTCATAAATATTAATGACCTTTACAGGAATTCCTGTACCACAAACTTTTCTGGAATTTAACATTAACACAGGAATAAATTTATGTCTTAAAAAACTCTTATTCCAGAGAAAAAGAATATGAACTCTATCCCCAAGTCACATAATACACCACAGCAGAATCTAAAGTTATGAAATCCTGTTCACTATCCCATCCTATTAGTCATCTTCATGGGCAATTCTGATGATGTAACCTTAGTGTGTATGTACGTGTTTGTGTGTTTAAATATATTGTAAAGCATAAGGAAGAAACAATTATGCAGTGCTAGGTAAAGCAGTCAGCAATCAATCCAGCTTCAACTGCCTAAACAAAAACTCTACTAATACAGCTGAGTTTCTCTACGCATAAGGAAGGAATAGTCAACAGTTGAGCATAGTCATGAAGAGCAGAGAGCATCAGAAAACCACAGCTGCTGATACACACATCTCATCTTCCCCATTTGCTCTCCTGGATGTGGATCCATGCTGTGAGCTGCCGGGCAGCTGGTGACAGTTTGTGATGGGGCAGACAATGTGTTCTCCTACATGCATTAGGGCGGTGTGACAGCAACTGTCACCACTCACCACCCACCTTCTTCTCCCAGCTTCCCTCCCCTTACTTCCTATCACCTTATCCTCCCTTTCCCACACTGCCCTTGCAAACAAAGCACATACATACACACAAGTGGCTTACAAACCATAGGCCAGCAGATACAAAAGGCATGGTAAGGAGAGGGGAGGGCAGAGCAAGGCACATGTAGTTGTAAGATACCTACATAACCCATAGCTCTCTTATACCACCCTGCAGGAAGGTGCCTTTTCTGCTCCTTTCTGCCTCCTCATTTTGAATTTCTGTTAGTTCAGGGAATACCTTTGGGGGAGAACTTCAGTACCAACCTGTGGGCTACTTCTCAGGGAAAAACAGGTGAGCACCCAACTCCCTTCACTAGAAGCCTGAGGCAGAGAGTACTTCAGGCTGACAGTGAACCCCTGTGCACAGCACCTCTCCAGCAGGAGAGCTGGGGGGTACACAGGGCACTTCAGCCACTCCTACTTTTCTGCAGAAGTTTGCCCAGCCTGCTTTTTCTTGGATTCTTTGGAGAATTTGACTGTTATTCCAGTTCTAGGATGGAAATTAAGAGATTCTCAGAAACGTCTGGGGGATTGGAAAGCTTTTCTTTTTCCTTTACACAGATCTTTAAAGAGCAATCTTTAGGAGCACTGTTTTATAAACAGCAAATAACAGATTTTCTGCACATCATTCCACTAGTGCAGCAAATTCCTCTTTTTCTTTTTTCTCTCATTCCTCTGGAACACCAGGATTAACAAGAATCCTGTTAGCAATTCTTGAAATAGCTATGTATTTCCAGTGTACTTATATGGCAACATATAGCCACTTGTGACTGTCACAGAAATAGCATGGAATATTTATTTGCTTCACTTATTATCCTCAGTGTGCACAAGGTCCCTTATTATTATTTCCATGCATCACTCAGTATTTCTTGTAACCATTTTTGATGTCATCCGAAAATACTGAATTTTTAACAATAGCTTTTCTCCTGCTTGTAGACTTGACTTCTAGAGCAGCTGGCAGGCTGGAGTCATGGATAGCATTTGCAATTCCTTAGATGTTCCTGGGAATGTTAATCAGTTTATGCACAAAAAGGCTTTTCAAGATTATCTTCCAGCTGCCATCATTGTCAACAGTGAAAACTCTCTCCCTGTTATGCCAATACACTGAGCTAATATGTGGATCCTGTCTCCCTCCAGTGGCATATCACATTAGCTATAAAGTCTAATATTAAAGTACAATTAGAGCTTCCCTAGAGCTCAGATGATGTCTCTCCATTACTGAGGTTGCTAAGGGGTTGCAGGGATAGCTGGAAGAGATTTCATGTAGTATAGAAGCCCCAGGGAAATTACAAAATGACCCCATTCTTTCAACAAGTCTCTTCTAACTGCCAAAATCTGCTGTTGCCTGCTCAGCTTGCTGTTGCTTGTGTAGCAATAGCACGAAACACAAGGAAAAACCATGGGGAGAAGCAAACCATTCATTCAGGGCTTGAAATACATCTCCAAAGCAATAATGCACTTCTGAAGTCACATTTGCTTATAAAAATTAATAGTCACAACATTATGCCATTGAAAAAACATAGAGTCATATATCAAAGCATAAAAAGGTATGTCACGTTCTCCCACAGACACCAGTAGTTTTGCAATGATGTATTCAATTTAGGTCATGCCTTTCCCAGAGCATCCCATAGCTCAGATCTTTGCATGATGTAGTGACCTGTGCAGTGAACAACTCCTAAGCTGTTCCATGCATTGCAGAGGGTAGATTTTTGTCATAGCAGAAGACCCTGAATGCTTTCAGCCTTTTGAGGTGTACCTGCCCAGTCACTGGAGTGCAGACTCACCGTGACAGAACAGTGAGTGTTCCTTCAAGCAGGGAATGAATCAGAACTTCATTTAGTTCTGATTTTGAGCAGGGAAAATGTAATGCACTCCCAGACTTGCCTTCAGTCTTCAGAAATGGGAATAGCATCCATCCCTATGGAGCTTTCTTAAACACCTCTGCCCTTCCAGCAAGGACACAGCATTACAGCAATGTGCTGGTCCTCCTATTCTTTGAGGCCACATGAACAATTTGTAATGCAAAAGCTGTAGTACACAGTAAAAAGAAATAGTTCCTCATTGTGGAGGTTGTAAACTACATTACAGGGCAAAATGTTTCCAAACATCACAGCAGTCTATATTCTGCACTTACCATTTAAAATCCCAGTAATTTGTAATGCTGGCACAAACAGCAGTCTTGAAGGATAAATTCTTTCTCAAGTTTAAAAGTTTAGGCAGTGATTATTACTGAGCAGCAGCATGAGAGCCCCACAGTCACCAGCAGGACTTTGTTCCTCCCATGGAAAGGACAGTTTGAAATTTAGTTTCTATATCAAATGAACAAAGACCGATAGTTCAAAGATACAGGTATAAAGTCAGAGCCATAGCTCTACAGATAGTAAATTCAGGTCAGGATTTTCAGACCTGTGGCCCTTGTACGTGTTTCTGGCATCTTACTCTCAGTTAAATTTACTGCAACTCATGTGTGTGCACCACACTGCCTGGATCAGAAAGTAAATACCTTGTGAAGGAAACAATACAGAGAATGGGAGGAAATTAGTAGGAAAAAGAAGAGTAGCTGTTAACAGAACTGGACAGCTCATTACTACTCTTTTTTCCCTGTTAATTGATTTTTAAGAAATGGCTGTCCAAGTTCTTCTAAAACCCACTCAAACCTGCAGAAAATTGCTGAAGGTGTTGCTAAACATAGTGGCATAAAAAGGCTGGTGAGATCTAGGACACATGACCTACCTCTGAACCCTTTCTCCAAGCACTATGCTTAAAAACCAGGCTTATCACCACTATTGGGCACATCTTAAAGAAGTACATTTCTCATCAGACTGAAGCTTCTCACATTCCAAACAGATTAAAGCATCAAAAGATTCTCCAGCAATCAGATGTCATTTCATTGCCACCACAGGGAAATTCCTTCACATTTTAAGGCTCAGGATGCTTAGGCTGATACATTCCAGCTCTAAAGTCCACCACCTGGGAATCCATACAGTTCCCTTGATTTTCTGAGCACAAAATGAAAACACTGAAAATGAAAACCATTTGTTTCGAAGCTAGGAGAGCATTTCTGTTCTCTTCTGCCTTTGAACACAGAGGTTTCCTTCTGCCTCAAGGTGGCAATACAACTGTGATAGCTGCTCGCTTCCACAGCTGCATGTACCAAACCTGAATCAGTTCGAGTTATTTCTCCTGCTGTTAAGCCATCAGCAAAACAACTCTGCAGAGTTATTGAACATTGGAAAGGAAAAGTTATGGGAAGATAAATTCTCAAATACGTTTCCAGTTTGGATTTTCAGAAAAGGATTTAAGAAAATATTCTCTCTGCACCTCTGCAGTATTCCCAAATGTGTCTCACATACCTGAATATTATAATCAGCCTAAATGGTTAGCAATTGTTGACATCCTTTCTAAAAAGTATAATTTAATGTACATTCTCCAACATATGAAGATGATATTAAGAAAGGAGTGAGTAACTAGCAAAATAAACTCATGCTAAACTGAAAATTAAGGAGTATGTAATGAAAATTCCCCTGTATCTTTCAGGGAATTTGCCCTGTCATTCATCTATTGTGCTTAATATTCACATGAGAGTGTATCAGAGATAAAGTACAACCTGTATTCATACAAATGTATTCTCATAGGATCATTTCAATTGGAAAAGATCCTTAAGACCAAGCGCTGCCAAGTCCAGCACTAAACCATGTCCCCACGTGCCACATCCACACGTCTTTTAAATACCTCCAGGGATGGTAACTTCACCACTTCCCTGGGCAACCTATTCCAGGGCTTGACATCCCTTTGGAGGAAGAAACTTCTATGTACAATTCAGCTGCAAAACCCAGATTAATTCAATTTATTCAAGATTTTGGTAAGCACCTACTGTTGTGAGAAGAGTGCAATTCTGACTGTGTTGACGTATTCACCTCCAGTAACTCAGCCAGTTCTTGACATACAAACATACAATAAGCAAGAATGAGAATCCATGGCTACAGTAGGGTTTTAATTTACACAGGTATGTTTTCCACATCATTGACCATAATATTACTCCTTGAGCCATCAAACGGGTACATCTGCTGATGCCCAACTGATTTAACCTTTTCCATATGCAAATGTTGGGAAAATCCCATTATGAAGCAGCAAATATTTTCCCAAAAAAAGAGCAGTGAATAACACACCCAAACACAGTTACATATTGAGGGACAACTAGAACCACACTCTAGGTCAGGCTTGCACACAAAAAAACCATAACAACCCTATTTACTTTGCTAAATACTTCTTTTTGTGTGAGCTGTAACTCAGGCAAGACTTCATATTTAAGCTCTAAACAGTACCTGTATCCTCCAGATTGGGGTAGATGGACGTATTTCAAGACAATTTAAGCATGAAGGCTCTAGAGGCCTCACTGTTGATGAAAAAAAAACATTTCTGAAGCTTAAATATGGTACTCCACTACTATAATGAGAAGTGATTTGTATGAGCTCTACAGATACACAGGACAAAGGATGGCATTTTCAGACCGGGAGGATTCAGTCTGCTGGAGAGATAGAATATAAAAATGAAATAGAGAACACAGCACTTGAAAGCTAAGAGGATCTGAAAAGACAGATGAATGGCTGCTTAGAAAGCTATAACGAACCATGGAATGCAAATTACACAAAGACAAAAGCTTCAAGAACTTCAAACTAAAGCAAGCCTTGAAGAGAAACTTAATTTATTTAACCCACAGTAAACACAGTTGGCACTATGGTTCAAACACTGCTCCTCTAATACAGACATATTAGCCTCCCTGGAACATTATCTCAACAGACCTCCAGCTTGTACACATGCGCTGTGCTGTGATATTGTGAAGTAAATTCAAAGAGACAAGAGTAAAGATAGAAACTGGAAGCACCAATGGCAAGGTTAGTTCAGTTGTCTTATACATGCTTCTTGGCAAAAACCTCAAGAACAAATTGAGGAGAGGCTTATGGAATGGGCTTTTTTGGATACAAAAATTCATGGGTTTGAACATCATTAAGCCCTACATTTCTATAGAAGGGAAAATATCTATATATTTATCTTGTTACCATTAAAAGTTGCAATAAAGCTGAACCAATTCCTTTCCACCATTTTTAATAAAAAAAAGCTGCCAGATTCACCTTTGAACTTCCTCCAAACTCCCTTTATTCCTTGAAAAGTGACCAGAAATCCTGCTAATAACTCAGAAATCTGTCTTCAAAACTGATTAGTCTCAACACAATATTTTATTTTTAATGAAACTGCATTCTTTCCGACACAAAAATCATTCTCTACAACCATTTCATCACACATACCATGTTTAAATTACATACGGTAGTGTTTGAGATCTCTGTTCTAGTTCATTCTACTTCAGCTTTTTTCCTACAAAAAGCTGCTTAAAACCCTAAGGCAGCAGTATGGCAATATGTCAGTTAAAGTCTCAGTGAAACGGGGAATAAATTGGCTTGTTAAGTCAATCCATTAAGCCTTCTGAAAAGACATCCCAGTATCTGCCAAGCTCTATGTGTGGGACAATCAGATACATCCACACGTGCCTTTTAAGGGCTCTGTGCTTCACAGACTGCTTAGGCTAACACCATGTGCTTTGAGAATTGTCATGGCAACAGTGTATGTCCTTGCAAATGGATCAGTATAGTAAACAGGCATATAAAACCCCCTTGTAGCCTGACAATAATGTTGCTTAAGCTTGCATGCCCTCCCTCAATGACACACAGAAGCAAGGGTGGTGATGGCATGTGAAAAATCCACACACAAGGCAAAATCCTGTTAACAGGCATCTTGCACAGCACTGAGCGAGTGGACGGAGCAACGGCTTGGCAGCAGGACTGCCTCCATGCTGCGTCCACAGACTTCATGAGTAGAGGAATCATCACTGCGTAGTACAAGAGTACTCGGTCAGCACTTGCTGTTATTCACAAGATGGGTTGGATTAGAAGGGGCCTTAAGGCTCATCCAGTTCCAATCCCTGCCATGGGCAGGGACACCTTCCACTAGAGCAGCTTGCTCCAAGCCCCTGTGTCCAACCTGGCCTTGAACACTGCCAGGGATGGGGCAGCCACAGCTTCTCTGGGCACCCTGTGCCAGTGCCTCAGCACCCTCACAGGGAAGAGCTTCTGCCTAAGCTAGTTAAGGCAGTGAGTAACTAGCTGTCAGAACCACAGAGGAGGGTGAAACACTAGTTAAAACTGGGCAAAGTAAACAGATTGCCACCCATGTTCTCAGATAAGCAAATTCCTTGTCTCTGCGAAAATAAGTTAAGACACATGGGTGTATGTGACCCATGTAAATGCTCACACATTTTCGGTAAACAGATTAAAAAACATAATTTGGACAAATATTCCCAAACTTCCTTTCTATCTCCATCTCAGTATCCATTTAATATTGTAACAGTCTTAGGAGTAACACAGTATAATATCTTCTACATTGTCAAACCAGGTAAGAAAAAGGCTGTCTGCAACCTGTCAGGTTTTCTAGAGTTGAGATCAGACAAATTATATATAATTACTGTTTCATTGTATTCAGAGTGTTCGTGGTTTCAGTACTTCATCCCTCCTTGATTGCATATAGACTTCTGTTTCAAAGACAACAATCATCTCAACGATTAATTTCTCTACTAATTTTGACTGAGATTTAGAGCTGGAATAAGCAAAGAACCACAAAATGGCCAAGTTTCCGTTAAATTCATTCCCCTTGAACCTGTGGCAATGATTTTGCCCCTCAGTAGCAGAAGCAGCAACTGCAGCTGAACACTGGAAAATTATGAAAACCAAGGCACTTTTCTAGTAGAAGAATCGTATATTCCAGAACATGTAAGCAGCGATGGCTTTAAAACCCTAGCCACAATTCCAAATCTCTGACAATGGACAACCATCCAGCAAGCACCTCTATTCAAACTTAAAAATCAAGAAACTCTTGCAGTTTTACCCAGTCAGAGAGGAAAACAAATAGATGGACCATGATCCTACCTGTGGGTCAGACAGTCGGGAAAGGTCAGGGTACAAGTAGAATTTTATCCCCTCAGAAGCGCCTGGTAACGTTACTCCACGAATCAGAAGAATCATCAACATGATATAGGGGAAGGTGGCCGTAACATACACAACCTAGCAAGAAAAAGCAAACATTAGAAAAACTGCAGAAAAACCCACCCGACTTCCACATTCATTTTGCTGTTGGTTAAAAACCAAATCCTTTCTAGAAGAAAAGTGCTTTGGATGCCTTTGTTTGTGCAGGTGGATTTCATCCTTCAATCTTCCCTTCGAAACTGTGTCATGTAGGAAAGGTCAACACGTTTTCATACAGAGATTGGGAAGTTCTCCAAGTATATTTTTTGCTCTGTCTTGGTAGCAGGTGATCAGACATTAGACTCTAGTGTATCTGAACACCCTTACCCCCTACTATTTCAAATGCAGATACAGGGGAGTTACCTCGTAATAGCAAGTGATTAATCGCATTCTATATATTGTATAGCGACATATGCATGGATTTCTCAGTCACCTAGTAATTACTAAACTGTCATCTCACAAGACGGCTTTGCATGTCTGTGTCTGAGGAATAAACATTCTAGCAAGCCTGAAGGTTAATGCTCTGTACATCTATCTCCTTGCGATGTGCTGGAGCACCCTTATCATGCAAAGCACCTACAAGCACACTTTCTGAAGTGCTCAAGCCCAGCAACTTCTGTTTCCTTGTATATGGCCACACTTAATTTTTTTCTAGAAACTGTCCATTCTGTGCATAGGGAACAACTGAGGTTTTCTGGAAACCTGCAGGAAATGACACCTTTCAAAGAAAAAGTTGAGCAGAATCGATCCCACTTGAAGATCACAAACTGAGAACAGTATACAGCGATTAAAACTTGGAGACTGATTAAATTATAAATTCCATGTTACTATAAGTGCTTCCTCTAAATAATAACATAAATTCTCTATAGCCATTTCTACCTGTGCAGAGCAGGTATAAGATATCCTCGTGAGGGGATAGTCTTACACATCTGCCTTGCACAAGTCCAAATCACTTAACAAGCTGCAAGAATGGGGAAAACCCTTCAGTAAAAAATACAACATGTAGAGCCCTCCAAAAATATACATTTAAAATTCAAAAGTTCGTTCTCTCTCTCATGCCTATGTAAATGAAAGAGATACATCAGAAAACGCACCCAGGAAAGGATTTTCAAACACATTTTCATTCCTAATGAATTCTGATTTCATGAACTGAAATCTGATTTGCAGGTGGTGCTGAGTATTTAACCCCAAACATGAAATCACCTCATGTGTGCTCAGCCGGTACACTCCAAGTGGAGGAGCTTAAAATCACATGGCAGATCTTCAAATATGTCCAGCTGCCAAGACATACTCAGACACTGCCCTCTCACTGACCTACATTTCTAATATAGGTAAGTGCACCTATATGTCTTTCGGGTGTCTTAGCCCTTTTGAAAACACAAATCATGATTTTCCTAGGAAAAGGAAACAACCATTATATTCCCATAGGTCTCAGAAGCTTGAACTGATGAACTCATAGGTCAATACACTTAATCCCAGTGTTTACATTTATTGTAACTGACTCTGTGGAAATGCAAACCAATATGACTGACTGAGTTTAAGTACACCTTGTCTCAAAGGGACTGCTCTCCACATTTCAGTTTCAAATGAAATTAGATCATCAGTTAATGAGAAGTAAAAACAAAACATACAGAACGGATATGGTCCTGCTCTAAGCCTTATATTGGGTGGAAAAGATGGAGGAGCCAGCCTCTGGCTTTCATGCTTCTGGATAATATCCTTTGCCAGCTATTTTTACTACTCCTTTTAAATCAATCACTGCTTTTAATAGAGGATAGTCAGCAGACATATACATTTGATGACATAGAAGGCATTGCACCTGAAAAGCTGTTACCACATTAAAGAACATTTCATTGCACCATGCTTTATTAACGCTACTGGCTTGCAGCCTGCTAGCTTGCACAACCCGCTGCTGCCTTGAAATACTTTCCATCAGTAAACAGACTGCAATTTTGTACAGGCAGATTTCTTCCCAGCTTCCTTTGGATGTATATCTTCACTCAGCTTCATCCAGGAAGAGCTGAAATCACCCCTTTGTGCCAAAGAAAGATCTGATAGAGGTACCCCTGAAGAGGAGTCTGTAATCCTGCAGCAGCTATCTAGGCTTGTAGAGTTATACTTCAGGATTTTCTGTTTGCATTTCACATCTCTTCCATGGCCCACCCATGCCTGTTATTAACACCATTGCAGGTACTAAACCCACAACCTCTAGCAGACTTTTTGATCATGAGGGCAGTTGTGCTTTAGAGGAATGAGGACTCGCCTTCCTTTCTGGTTACCATGCAGAAAGAGGAGATATAGAGAGTGCAACTGGCTCAGTATTTCTGGCACTAAAAACTAATGCAGTTATTCAGAACAACAACAAAAGAGATACCAAGGAAGCATGTGTGGGGAAGATACACCCTTCCTGAGCCAACTGGCATTTTTGACAATTTATTGGTATCGGTGCTCATGCAGGTCAGGAGGCTGATAGAACTGCAAGCTTCGCCCGTACTGCAAGAGGTGTGCACAGTATATTCAGAGAGGGGAGAGTGGCCACCCCTTGTAGGTTGAGCCTACAAGGCTCACTTGTGGGCTTACTACGCTGGGCCACTTCATTCCATTGCTTTCAGTGCATCAGTTGCTCGTTTTATTATGCTTCTCAAGAGGTGAGGGAGGATGGGGCATTGTAGAAATCAAATGCCATTATTAGTATCATCATCACATCTGTAGGCATTAAAAGTTTCCTGAATTGTTGTCTTTCAACACATCAAACCTCTCTGAATATAAATGTGAACACAACTGTTTCTAATTACACTGCATCCTGTTTTAATTGACTTTAATTGCTTGGTATGTTAATTTGCATTCCAATGCTCAAAATGCTTTTTTTAAACCCTTGTCAGGGCGATGCCAGTGTTTAAGCAGTTGGAAACAAAATACATATTTCTGGCATGCTAGATTTTGCATCAAGTTCTGCTATTACAATATCATTGAAAGACAAACTTACAGAGATATTTAGAAATATAAGTATGTGAAGAGGCATCTAATGGGACATGTTACAGCTCTTAAGCATACTTAGGTGCCTAGCTGAAAGTACATGAAGACCAAAGACTCTGAGAACAGGTACGTCATTGACTGCCATAAGCTTTAAGTACTGAAGTATTAAAAATTAAGACCAAGTACTGGAACTTTAAATAGCAAAATCTTAAGAGACTTACCAAGCTGAGTTATAAAGATATTTAGGAATCTATGCAATGGTTTCAGATTAAGGCACCATGAAGGTGTTGAGAAATGAACTAGCTGCCAGTTTGCGCCTTTTCATATTTCAGTATCTTTAAAGCACAAATACAGTGCATAAGTCAAAGTTGGCTACTGGGACTGTTGAAATTCTTGCCCTAAACAAAAGGGCTGTTTTCTGAACATTCTGGCCAGATCATGCTGCAGAGGCACAAGTGAAGGTGATCTGGCTTGTGAGAAAATGCAGGAGAAATACATGATAAATCTGTGGAGAATAAGGAAGAAGCCCTGCATGCAATAAACTGAGCCACAAACCCACAGATTTCTCCAACTACAGCTGCTACAGACCCCACCAACCTGATGTTCAGATACTGCCTCACAGCAGCTCTGTAGTGGGGTGAGCCAGGAAGCAGTTAACTTTAATCCTTTGCTTGGCTCTTGCTGAGAACAAAACAGAACTTGTATTCAATGAACAAAACTTCAATTTCTGAGCCTAAGAAACTAAGGGAATTCTCTCCTGCAAGCTGGGGCTATGGAACTGATGGACAGGGGGAGAGCAGTTGATGTCGTCTACCTGGATTTGAGCAAAGAGTTTGACACTGTCTCACATGACATCCTTGTCTCTAAGTTGGAGAGACATCAATTTGATAGGGGGACCCCTCGGTGGATAAAGAACTGGCTGGATGGCTGCGTGCAAACAGTTGTGCTCAATGGCTCAATGTCCAGCTGGAGACCAGTAACAAGTCAAGTCCCATGGGGATCGGTGCTGGGACCGCTCTTGTTCAACATCTTCATTGGTGACATAAACACTGGGATTGAGTGTGCCCTCAGCAAGTTTGCCAATGACACCAAGCTGTGTGGTATGGTTGATACACTGGAGGGAAGGAATGCCATCCAGAGGGACCTTGACATGCTTGTGAGGTGGGCTAATGCCAACCTGATGAAGTGTAACCATGCCAAGTGGAAAGTCCTACAGCTGGGTCGGAGCAATCCCAAGCACAGCTACAAGTTGGGCAGAGAAGAGATTCAGAGCAGCCCTGCGCAGAAGGACTTGGGGGTGTTGGTCGATGAGAAAATGAACATGAGATGGCTGCAGTGTGCGCTTGCAGCCCAGAAAGCCAACCACATCCTGGGCTGCATCAAAAGGAGCGTGACCAGCAGGTCGAGGGAGGTGATCCTGCCCCTCTACTCTGCTCTTGTGAGACCTCCCTTAGAGTATTGTGTGCAGTTCTGGTGTCCTCAACATAAAAAGGACATGGAACTGTTGGAACAAGTCCAGAGGAGGCCATGAGAATGATCAGGGAACTGGAGCACCTCTCATATGAAGACAGGATGAGCAAGTTGGGGCTGTTCAGCTGGGAGAAGAGAAGGCGGTGTGGACACCTCATAGCATCCTTCCAGTATCTGAAGGGGGCCTATAGGGATGCTGAGGAGGGACTCTTCGTTAGGGACTGTAGTGATAGGACAAGGGGTAACGGGTTCAAACTTAAACAGGGGAAGTTTAGATTGGATATGAGGAAGAAGTTGTTTACTGTAAGGGTGGTGAGGCACTGGAATGGGTTGCCCAGGGAAGCTGTGAATGCTCCATCGCTGTCGGTGTTCAAGGCTAGGTTGGACAGAGGCTTGGGCAGCATAGTTTAGCAGGAGGTGTCCCTGCCCATTGCAGGGTGGTTGGAACTGGATGATCTTAAGGTCCCTTCCAACCCTAACTATTCTATGATTCTATGTTCAAGCTTGTTTGCACTATAATCAACCAACTGCACTTTATGAATTGTTTAATTTCACTTGATCCTTCAGAAAATGACTGGCTTCCTAATCCCCTCCCCATAAAGTCTTCTATTGCCCCAGTTGAGTTTTAGAGGAGTTATACGGATAATAAAGCCTGAAACCCTGCTCCGCTTATCATTATCTTGCATTTAGTGTTCCTAGCCTATTGGCTTGGCATTTAGGCTATTTATGCAGTTGGCACTGTGACCACGGAGATTGGACTGACACCACCAACATCTTTCTTTCAGGGGAGACTGCTGAGCAGTCTTCAGCTGTCTGTGACATACAAGGTTTGTCTACACAGGACAAAGAAAAGCAAATTTTGGCTATGCTGCAGTGTAGAGAATCACCTTGGGAACCAGAATTTCACTGCTTGAGTGATGTGACAGGAAAAGAGCCATTTTTATCCTCCTTTACAGTGTTGCTGCAGAAGGGCATGTTAGTACAACTATGGAAATCCAGTTATCTTACCACTCTGGCAGCTCTGGTGGTGTTGTAGAGACATCCAGGTATCGACAATTTGGGCATCAAGATTTAAAGAAAATATAAGGAAAAGTTCTCCATGCCACAACTAACCCTGGCATCCTGACTCCACTAACCTTTTCCCAGCTTCACAAATTCTAACTCCCTAGATGTTAACAGCCAATGACAAAAGATTTGCTTTTTCAACTACCATGGTAGATTGTGAAATTTTCTATACAGCATTGGCTGAAAAAGTCTTTTGCTGATTTGACACTGCAGCATCTACAGATACACAAATGACAACAGAAAAGAGACATTTTGAACACTGATTGGATTTATGAGAAAAAACTGTATGGAACAGTGTAAAGCAATGACAGATGAATCAGAAAAGTATGTCAAAAGTGGGGGGGAATTCTATTCTGTCTACATTTTAAAGTTAAATTTCATATGCAGAAAAAGAAACCAAACCAAAACCCCATCAGAATCCCAGATGAGTTGATTTGTATGATATATGATTGGGATGGCACGAGAGAGATAGAATCATAGAATCAACTAGGCTGGAAATGACCTTTAAGACCATCGAGTCCAACTGTTACCCCAGGAGTGTCAAGCCTACCACTAAACCATGTCCCTAAGGGCAAACTGATCTCCCCTCACAGCTGCCCCTCGTGATCTCCAGTCACAGCCGCCACCCCCCCCGTGTCCTACACTGTATAGCTGCCACTGCTACCCCTCATGGCATCCCCTCATCTCCCCTAAAGATATCCCTTCATGGCTGCCCTTCATAGCCCATGGCTGCCCCTGCTCTCCCCTCATGATCTCCTCTCACCCCTCATGGCTGCCCCTTTCCCCCTCCCACTAACCAATGTCTCTGCCATGCCCCAGCACTGTCTGGAACCATCAAAAAGGCTGATTTTTCTCTTTTCTCTGCATGTTTTATACATTTTATCCAGCACCGTCTTCAGTTTACCTCATTTGTTTATCCACAGAAGAAAATTTGCTCCAGAATCATCTTGTGAACCACCCTTAACACAGATGGCTCACAAACTGCAGCAGTTCTTCTAAGCTACTAATGAATCACGTGTGAGTGCCGAGAGTTTCATCTGAATAGAGAGAAGTTCAAAAACCAACAGGCAAGAAAATTCAGTGAGATTTGAGAGGTAAGAAATAAGAATCAAAGAGAAAGACTTCACTGGGCATGGAAGATGAGCTAGAAAATAGGGGGTGGGAGAGGATACTTAATGAAGGTATGCAAGAGCCTTGTTAAATGCACAGTGATCACAGGAAGCAGGAGATTCTACACAACACAGTAACAGAAAGGAATAAACTCTTCTAATACCACATCCCACTGAAGTCATTGGCTGGGACACAGGAAAATCTCTATCAAGCAGAGCTGTGCAAGTCCTTATTTTTATCCTCTTGGTGGTGAATGCAATGAATAAATAAGTAAATGATAGTCTGAGTCAAGCTGAAACAATTTTCTCTATAATGAAATGAAAACCCAACTCCAATATTCATGTCAAGTCAATATGAACAAATTACATTCTATTCTGGTTTGGTTTGGCATTCTTTTTACTGTATGAGTGGAAGGGAGATCTCTTTCAAATGAAAAATGCTTTAACAAGCCAAAGTCATTACTTAAAAGCTTCATTTCAATATTAAAAAATGGGTGGAAAATGTGTTTTTCCTTTTTTTTTTTTTTTAGCTTGTCTTATTCTTTGTATTGGGTGCGATTTTATCAACTCTGCAGCACTTCCCAAATTCCATTTCAGCAACATATTCTGTGTTTGTATAATGGCCTACTTGTTGTCAAAAGCTCCAAAAGGAGGTTAGGAGCAATGTGGTGGAAGTTTTGACTCGGTGCTGAGGACCCTAGTACTCTAATAGCCTCCACCAGGCCAATCCAGAACACAGCTAAAAGTAGAAAGCAATGAAGCTCCACAGCAGACAACATGAATGCACTGCAGCAGCTCACATCCCTGGCTGAAGTGAGCCAACAATTCACTTGGATGATGAGCTATTTCTCCACATAAATATTCCTTGAGCAGCATCAAGTTTTCTAAAGATGTGCTATTTGGAATGATTTCCTAGCTAATTACCACAGCTGGCTTTGTTTCCAGACTGCCCAGGCCCATTAAGTCCTAGAGCAGTCATTTCTGCTATAATCGCGCAAGTTTGTTGGTTGTTTTGATGGCACGTCCAAGCCTCATATTTAATCAATAAAATGTACGGCCTAGATCAAATACTTAGCTGGATTTCCATGTATTTGGGTTAAAATGCCCTAGTTTAACAGGTACTGCTGCTCCAAAATATTCATTTGTCAGACTACCAAGAGAAACCAAACAGAAATTTTCCTAAATACGGCCCGAGAGATTTCAAGACCTGTATCTTGGAACGTAATTGCATCTACACTGCAGAACTGGTGCACTTCACACTACACCCGCAGCTACACTCCAGTTCCCTGGTTATCCCTACTTCTCAACTCTATGTTTGAATACAATGAGAGGCTGCAAATTTTCCCACATCTCCTTCACAAAGACGCCTTATTATATGAATAGAAGGGAGTTGCAGTGATGCTGCAGAGACTGCCCGATCCGTCCGACTGGAAAACATAGACCAAAAAGTTTATTCTTGGAACAGAAGTTTCCCTCTGGACAGACATAAACAGTAAAGTCCAATCACAGGGGCCAGAACACATAGAAGTGCCTATATAACATGTAGAAACAGTTAATTTCATTACATTATGGAAGTACATCCTGTGAGCTGCATTTAAGCAATAAAGAATCAAAAATGCAGATAACCAGATTCTTTCTTGAACTGACCATATGCATGCACAGCTTAATAATGACCTAATCCCTTCCAAAGAATGAGCCAACAGCTTCTAAAAAAGTGGGACTGACCCTAACAGATGTCTTGGATCCTGAAAGTATGTCTTTTAAGCACAATTCTATGTTTTTTGAGAATCCATTCCAGTCTGAACAGACCTTGGTCAAAGCCATTGTAAAATTTGGTTCAGAGTATCATGAAAAGAGACTCAGTCTAGATTAAGGCTCATAGGAAAGGATTTGCATGGTTCCCCTAAGTTTACACAGGTCTACAGTAGGTTTTGGAGACTGCTGTGCAGCATACAGTAAGATTCACTGGTGAATCTACACAATGCTGACCTTGCTGGCCTGCACAGGGACACAGCCTGAACTAGGGAACTGGGAGACAGTTATGCTGTTTCACCAATGCCACTACTCTTTTTACTGTGATTAAGAGCCAAAGGAGGAGAGCAGGACGACTTACTTCCTAGATAAATACCTATAGTAAACACAACTCAGAGAAATGTCAGGAACTCTGTGCAATGACTTGCATCCTCCTAGTGCTGCTGTTCCTCAGTCTCCAAAATAAGTGTCCAAACTCAGCATTCACCCTACACTTACCAACTGCCTGATTGTCCTCAGAAGAGTTATGTTGATAAAAATAGTAAAGGATGTAACAGTTCTAACATGCCTAGAGTGCGCTATCCATTTGTCACATTGCTAATGTACAGTTAATACGCTGCCATGCAAAAATCCTAACAGTTGTAAAAAAATGAGCCCCACCATTTGGCAAGCCCTACCATTTGTGTTCTACCAATGTAAACACAAAAGAAGCAGTCCAATGACAAAAGCAGGGTATTAGTGCCACTAGTAACTACGGGATGCCGGCAGTGGTGGGTGTTCGGGGTGATTTTTTTTTACCCTGAAGAGGCTATTGATTTACATTCATTATTTTTTCTTCACCATAAAGGGGCCAGCCTCAAACCAGAATGCCAAATGACATACTGGCATCCTATAACTATGAACATCTAAAAGAATAAGGTTAATGTATTGTTTTGGTTCACATTCAGTGCACACAGAAGAAGACCTGTCCTGTGATTGTGGTCAGGGAGAGGAGGGATGATAATGAGGAAGCAAACTTCAGTGTCTTGCCTAAGCTCATTACTGCAAGCAAAGTGCTTATGTAGAGCTCCCATCAAATAGGGAATTTGCAGAGCCACAAATATCTCTAAATCAAAGACCGCTATTTAATCAAGCAAAAGTCAACTTTAGAAATCAATCAGGAAGAATTTTAAATATAAATTAGGACTAATTAATCAACTGAGGGTTTGGTTGGTTTTTTGGTTTTGGGGTTTTTTTTGTTTTTCATTTGAAAAGGTCTTTAAAAAGTTCAAGCTTTTCTAAATCAAAGCTGTTGTTTTTCAGAACCTTCCAGGGTTTTCAAACTTCTGTATGCCATCTAGTTCGCCTTTATACACAGCAAGCCAGATAATGAGATTAGTTACATATATGCAGAAAAACCAGAATCCTACTTAAAAACCTTTTAATATGGGGTGACTGTACAGTCCCATTCCTATGAAAATAATTTAGAGCCATTTAGAATGATCCCATATTGAATTTCCAGTTTTGTTACTGAGTTTAGTCAGGCACAAATGGGAGACTTATACGGCACTAAATGAATTTGATTTCTTAGCTGCTCTAGACACCTTTCAGCCCTCACTGAAGGCACCAGTCATTGGGATCTGACATGTTCTAAAAATGCTTAACCTGTAAAGCACAGAAAGATGCCAGGGTCAGAACAGGACAGGAAATTATTTTTCCTGTCACACAAAAATTTGCGAGACCTTAATTCTGCACGGGAACGGACTCAAAATTTTTGGCCAACTCATTCCTCTGATCTAGTGAACAGTAAATGTCTGGTTTGTCCTCTGACTGATTTATGAAGAACATCTACCTGGGTTTTCAAGAGGAGCGCTGTCCTTATGTAATTATTAGGTGCTCTGAATCACAGACTGGTTTGGGTTGGAAGGGACCATAAAGCTCATGCAGTTCCAACCCCCTGCCATGGGCAAGAATACCTTCTAATAGACCATGTCGTCCAAGGCCCTATTGAGCCTGGCCTTGAACACTGTCAGGGATGGAGCATTCACAACTTTCTTGGGCAATTAAGGACTAGTTTCACTGAATCAACATTTTCCAGTGAAATAGAGCTTTACCAGAACAATTCTTATCTCCAGCTTAGATTGCTACTTGTCCTGTTTGATTTTCCTCAGCTGTCTTTAAAGAAAATAAGCCAACACCACACACACCACCACTCCCAAATGAACACCACAACCACTAAGTTAAAAAAAGGGCAACATACAGTCTGGAAAGTGGATAAAATGCTATCTACCAATAGGATTAGTAGGTGAAGTTTTCTAACTAGAATTCTTCCTCCAAGGTAGCCACAAGAGGTAAAAGATTCCAGTCAGCAGAGGTGGATATAGCAACCAGAATAACCTGTCTGCCTTGACTGGGAAGGGGGTAAGCAGCAAATCAGTCACTGCAGCCAGCATCTGAGAAGTCATCAAGTATACGCATGACTACTCAAAGAATTGCAAACATCAAAACCAGGAAACATCAATACAAGAGAAATAGGAAACATCAGTACAATAGGAATTAGGAATTTCCTAGAACTTTGCACCAGAACTAGTCACAAATGCACCTCTTTTTGCTATGTAGGCTATCAATCTTCCAAGCACGCAAGCAGATACATTAGTGGCCATCCCTAAATGATTTATCAGTCAACTCTTCACAGTTTTCTGAAAGTACTGCAGCATTATAGAATCTTGTGCAACAGATGGGAGGAAAAAAGTGATTTGTAAACAAGGAAAAGGACATCCCACTAGCGCTCATACCTCTTCTTTCTTTTGATAACTTTTGTTATCATGAAGCTGTCCTGTGTATTATACTTGTAGATGACCTTTAAAGGTGACCAAAAAAACCCCACTCTATGATTCTATTGGGAGGTTCAGGACATTTCCAGGATAATAAAAAGCTTGTAATTTATTACTGAAAATTGTAATAAGTATTATTGAAAAAAGGTGTGTGCTTGTCTACAGACAAATTTCTATCATCCACTGAGGAATTTAGGCCCTCATCACCATGGTGACAGCTGTGCGATGTACTCACCATAAAGCATTTGCATTACTACTTGTGTATTAAGTATAATAATTGCAACAGGAAAATAATAAATAGACTTAACACCTCAACTAATAAGTATCCTTATCATCCAGACCCTAATTCTCCACATTTTCATTCCCTATGACTACTGCATTTATTATAATTCTGTTAGTCAGATCTTTATTTTACTTAAAGGCTTATTGCACTGTAACTTCCCTACTAAGCAACCTCTAAATTTAGCCCCTAAATCACCTCTAGGCTGACTTGTAGGACACTGATCTGACAGCCTGCTGCAATTTAACTGTGGTTTTGAGCCGAGTGTCAACCTGAGAAGAAGAGGTGACATGATGCATAGGAAAAATGAGAGGAATCACATGATAAAGGCATTGGGCTGGAAGGGAAGACAGTGTGACATAGTATGCTACTGCTACAGACTTATTTTTGTGTCTTAGACAAATGCTTTGATCTCTCTGCTCTCCCTTCATCCCTTGAGTTCAATGGAGATCTCTGACTGTCTGCTATGCAGGTGTAAAGGCAAACTCTTTGGGGAATAGAGGCATCTCGCTGTGTTCATCCAAGCCTTGGTACACTGAGATTCTGACCTCAGAAAGGCAATCCAGGAACAAGTGACATACAAAGTAAACCGCAGAAATACTTCCGGACCTGGACTATGGCTAGTTATTTCAGATAGCAGTGAACACAACTTACACCCACAGGAAATAACTAAGCTTTTATTACCTTTAAATCTCTGTGTCAGACTGTTACAGCAGCGCCTTACACTCCCAGCATGACACAATCAAACTTACACAGGCTGTTTTGAGGTTTCTTCTTTCCTCTTTTTACCACACAACCTTTTCAATTGTCCAACAGCAGAAGTGAATAGCAGGAGCAGCAGCCAACTCGCTTCTCAGGGATGTGTTTTAGTTACCAGCACAGCATCAGCAGCTGCCTGAAGCCACTTCTGTTGCTCATATGGCAATCTATTTCATTAAGCTTTCCCATTCTTAAGTCTGAGAGTCTGAGTTTGGGTTCAATCTGTGTCAATTGACACTAGTGTGGGATATGGAATTAAAGTTTGTAAATCTCACAAGAACAGCCTTGCAAACAAAACTTGTACTTCACAGACATCTTTGCATTCTAGATAAAGCCAAACATCTGGCCTATACTGACTACAGAAACTAAGGAGACTGTCCACTGGCAGGGATTTGCTATAATACTAACCTTTGTGGATGGATACCCATAAACTGCTTTGTATATTGCAAAGAATGAGCCAGTCTAGAATCTATATAGATTAGCACTAGCTGAGGACAAACTATCTGTGTGAGAACAGGGGCTTATACCTGTTCTACTTCAGCCGAAGAGATAGGAAACCAAAGCATCACTACGAGAGTCATTGTTACAAATGGATACCAGCTCTCATGGTTCTGTACTTGAGTTGAGGGACCAAGGAGATACTTTGTATGCTTTTGCTGAAGAAAAGGCGCCAGTAATATTCCAAATACATAAACTAAAATCGAACAAACCAATATCCATAGTGATTTCTGTGTACACATAAAGAAATAAGGACATGGGCGACCACACAACCATTTTTGTAACATGAAGCCTCAACGGCTATAAATCACAGGCACAAGCAGTGCATCATGCACCTGGAGGAATAGTGTTTTAGCCCTGACACATGTGCATCAACAATGACCACAGTAAAAAGAACAACTTATACTTTGGCTCCTGCTGTACGTTCTTCTGTATGGCAATTACGTTTTTGGGGTGGGGGATAAGACAATTGGTAAGGAAGGGCAATTTCTGTGAAAGGAGAAATGAAACATGAAGAGGTCATCTGGGAACAACTGACTGAAACTATTGCATTGCTGAAGTATTTTTGCATTGGGTCAGTGCATTCGTTTTTGATAATGGGCTTAAAGTGTCTGGTAAACTCAATGGAAAAAAATAAACCTGTATGTGGTAGCTTTAGGTAATCAATGTGTTTCTCCTATAGAGGAGTCTCAATGTCAAGCTGTGCCTTTCAGCACACAGTGTGCCTTCAATTTGCTAGCAAATTTCACTGCATTACTGCTGTAAATATCACAGTAGGCTTCCAGTGCCCTCCCCATGCATTAGGTTGACAGATCAGGTGATTTCTCAGCCCAAAACTTCTTTCATCTGCTGTGCCCAAGCTGTGTTTCAGCGCACTGAAACATACTTTTGACTTGCTTGGGCTGTGGCCAAGGCCTTAGATCCAGTCTAAGTATTCATACAAAAGTAGACCACTCCTGTTAAGATGAGGCTGGGAAGGAATGAAATCGTGAAGGCAGGAGTCTACTATGCGGTACTTCCCCCAGATGCCAAACAAAAGTTTAAGAAAACCACCGAGAGGCACAAAAAAAATCTCTTTTTTGTTAAAGAAATCTGAGGTGTCCTTAACATGCTCAGTGCACAGGAGAGTGGAAAAATATTGCAGTAGCTGTTTTAAAACCTCACACAGAGGAGGCGGAGAGCAGGAACTCTGCATGCATCTCATGAATGTTCTACTTTCCCCCTTTGAATACAGAGATCTGTCTTGGACAGAGTGTTAAAGCCTTGCCATGAAGGGCTATTCTTTGCTGTTACTTTAGGCTAAAACAAAAGACACTTCAGGAGATACAATCATTGATGCCTATTTCCTTTTCCTGGGCTCCTACAATGGGCCCCAGTTCTTTTTTTGTTTGTTTCCTTCCACACATCTTTCTCTTATTTTTTTCTTCTGTCCTTTTACTCTTTCTTTCTGCCTCATTGAATCCATTAAGGCCTTTATATAGTCTGCTATTGAGGAATAAATTTTTTGGGGGTCTAGTGACTGAGTCTTTACTGCTGGCAAGTGAGGCTTAACTCCTGATGGGAGGGCAGAGAAAATAATGAGTAACAAGTATGAAAAGTCCATCTCTGAATTTGGGGTCTCTGAGCACAGTGGATACCTTGCAGTGCCTCGCTGATAATCAGCTCACAGAAAAGGAACATCCTAATCCTAGCCATTTTTCCACCCCTTTCGTGCATTAGTCTTGATACACTGTGTTATCTTTCTGCTCCTGCTTCCAACCAGATCAGTATACTCTTTTTGAATATTTTCTTTGGTTTAGGTCCATATGCCAGTCTTTTGTGCACAACTGTAAGTTAGAAGACACTCTGACACCAACAAGGATGTACTGCTATGAGAGATGTAAAACTGGGCCCTCTCTCAATTACTACAAAATTATCCACAGTCAGAAATACAAACAGCGTTCAGGTCTGCAAACTGTGTGATAAACTATTTCAAAGACACTAAAGCTAGACTCAAATGAATGCACTGCAGTTTACCCCAGAACCAGAACAGACCTGCAAGAAAACTGAAAAACCTTCTTCTCTGGGGTGACAAACCAGGTTTTATAGAGGTGTGCAATGCAAGAGGAGCAAGAGAAGCAAGAGAGCTGCAGAGGGGCCAGGCAGAAACCTATCTGAGGGCAGAGGAAGAAAATAAACCCATGGCCATATTGAGCTTAATGTATTGTTTTGGTTCACAAAGGGGTGTACAAACAGGCCAGCTTAAGAAGGTGTACACAGGCTGGTAGAGAGGCTGCTGGCCCTCCCTGCCTTTCCTGTGGTGGGAAGTTCTGTGAAATCAGGCTTTTGCCTTGGGGATCCATTCTATCGGTAATGGCCTTGGCAGATGCATTGCAAAATCTGAGACTTGGAATGTAGGGAAAAAGCCTTCAAATCTTGAAGTTCTGAGTTGCTGCTACATAAAATTAAAATTTCAACTACCTGAGAACCTGATAAATCATTCACAGACTAAAGAATGAGCAGGGGGGAGAGGTGGGGTGTTTGAGAATAATTTACTATTAATGTGCCCTCTATTGTTTCCAGCCTGGATAATGAAGTTATCTGGGGGATGAACAAGGAAACATCCACAAATCATCCATCATGCAGGTGGAGGAGGAAGCAAGCCTATGAAAAGAGAGGGAAGAGGGGAACACCTACAGTTCAAAAGTGAGAGATGACACTGCACTCAGGCAGTCAGAGTCTGAGAGCTTCCATGTTCCATTTTAAACTGTTCATACAAATTCTGGGGTTTTCCTCAACAGAAAAGTGAAAAATAAAGTGTAACCAATACTCAAACACATTTACAGCCTTATTTTATTCTTTGTTTTCTAGTAATGCATAGCAAGGAATTTGATTTGTTGGAATAAATTCTCAACAGCTCAGATGTCTACTTTGTACTGAACTATGCAAGCCTATTAGAATTGCAGCTTGGGCCAGAAGGTCTTCAGCAGCAATATAAAGTGAGAAAAGCATGGCTTTACACCTTCAGTTCAACTGCTAACATAGGGATGCTAATTAAATATATTGAAGTACATTTCATTGGCCATTTTATTTCTTCATTATGAATGGCCTTATAGTTTTCAGTGATTGTTTCCTGCCCATTGCATTCGCAGATTAACAATAATGCCAAAAATACCAAGCCACTTTTCTAATACTGTTAATAGCCTTACACCAAGATGCCCCAGTCAAACAGGCTGTTTTCCCCTATCTCTGGTCTTTTAACACATAGAATTAATATAGACTTCCATACAATTTGTTGACACTTCAATGGCCTTTCACTGCTCTCAGCTCAGCAAATCAAACTAATCATTGGAACTAATTCAGAAGTAAGGAACAGTGCAGCATTGCAAGGGACAGCAGCCATGCAGTTACAAAACGAATTTCACAAAGTCCAGCTTATGACCCTCATATTGCTCACAGCTATAAAATGCACTTAGCAGCACTTACATGACTCTTGTTGAAGCCTTACATGTAAAGCTTAAATAAAACACTCAAACCAGAAAAAAACCTGGGAGTCTATATGGAATCTAACCGTGTTTACCAAACATAACATGTAGAATTACACAGGCTGCTATCAGAACCCTGAAGCAGAAAAGAACTATGGAGAACATTACAGGTTACAACACTGTACACATACACATGAAAAATAAAACATTGAGTAGCATAAGAGCAAAATAACAAGTTGTGCCATTACTTACACTAATTCAACCCAATATCCTGCTTACTTGTGGTAGGCAAAACAGTACTGCTGCTCCTTTCCAGAAAATAAAGTTCTCCGCTTTACTAAGGTGTTTATAACTTTTCCAATCATATCATGGTAGAAAGAAAAATATTTGAATAAATAATGAACAAGTAAAAAAACCAAGAAAAATAGGAATCTGAGTGCCTCATACTTTGATGTTTATACCTAATAGCTACATCACCAAGAAAGCTTGCAAGGTGACTCCTAATGGTTTACAATGAGGAGCTGCAAATTATTTTCTTAATCCAACAGTATCCTTTTTAGAGATGCAGTAGATGGTATAAGGCTAACCAATGACAAATTAGGAGTAAAGTCATAAATGTTTCATGAGGAGCTACTGTGTAATCATTAATCTATTATTTTCTGACTTGCAGGACTATTTAATCAAGCATCTTTGGCAATTCATGTTTATGTAGAGAGGGTAGCTATATCAATACTTTTTCTTGTGTAGCACTTCAACAGATGTGAGCACGGCAATACATTTCAGCAATGCTTTCTGTGCTATGGTTAACACAGTATCTAGGGAGTGAAAAGGGTTAGCAAGTGATAAACAGAACCATATTAATGTTTTCTAGCATGTTTTCAAGTCAAAATTTGATGAGACAGCATGCAAGACATTTTCAAAGTTGATTATGGTCTGAAAAGCCAAGCAAATTTGGTTTAGAGCAACATCCACAGGTTTTTACAGGGGACACAGACCCTTAGGTCTGGGTCTACTCTAGATTGTTTTGTAGGCACTTGATACATATGAAGAGTTGATATTTTCTGCATGTTTCTGTGCCAAGTCAGGACAACACTCCTGACAAAGAATTGTCATGGTTTAAGCCCAGCCATAAATCAACCACATAGTTCATTAGTTCCCCCCTCACCTCCCCCCACTTCCAGAAGGATGGGGAGAAGAATCAAAAGAATGTAACTCCCATGGGTTGAGATAAGAACAGTTCTGTAACTAAGGTATAACACAAACCACTGCTGCTACCACCAATAATAATAATGACAAGGGAAACAACAGGGGAACAGAATACAACCGCTCACCACCTGCCGACCGATACCAAGCCCAACTGAGCAGTGAACTCACTCTTCTGGGTCCTTGTCCCCAGTTTTCACATCCTGGGTATGACGTGCTGTGGTATGGAATAGCTCTTTGGCTAGTTTGGGTCAGGTGTCCTGTCTCTGCTTCCTCCTGGCTTCCCCTCCTCCCTGGCAGAACATGAGACTCAGAAAGTCCTTGGTCAGACCAAACATTTGAGCAGTAACTGAAAACACCAGTGTTATCAGCGCTGTTCCCACGCCGAAAGTCAAAAACACAGCGCTGCACCAGCTACTAAGAAGGAGAAAAAAGGACTGCTACTGCTGAACCCAGGACACCTTGCTTTTTATCACTGTCTACTTCTATTGGCCTCTCCTTCTGTCGTAGCTTTAAGTTAAATTAAGGGAAGAGACAGCATAAACTTAATACAGTAAGAATAGGATGCTGTTGGACTTCAGGGAACTCAAAACAGAGTAGGAAGAGATCAAAAGATTCAGAAGTTGGAATCAGATGAAAAATATTCAGTGATTACTGAATATTTAGCACATACTAAAGCCTATCTCTGTGATACATAAATTAGTCCCAGAAAATTTTGAAGAATGGACTCTTAGATGAGATTTGTCGGTCTTCTAGATGACCCTGAAACAAAGTGAGAAGGATTTCTCATCGCATACTGGCCAGCACTAATGAAGAAGTACAAAACACTGTGGAAGAACTACCTGGGGTTTGGCTCTGGCAAAAGAAGTTGGAGAAAAAAGAGCCAGTTCAGGCAGCCTGGAACCTCTGCAGTAGACACGGCAGAGTTACCTAAGAAGTCTTTATGATACTAATAAGAAGTCTTTCAAAAAGACCCCAAAGCATATGAGTCTTGGTCTTAGTGTTCATAGAAGCATTGCAGTATTCTAATACTAGATAACACAAAACTCCTGAAGGTACACAACAACATTCTTTTAACACCTGATAATCAGAAAACGCTGACTCTGTTGAGTCATAAAATGACAAAACTTGACCTACAATCCCCTCCAACCTGTACAGTTTTCTGATTATGTAAATCCACAAACCTGACAGGGTTCCCAACTAACAATATTGGCACAAGACAGGGCTATGTTAATGCATTCTAAAGTAAGCAAGATGCTTGAAAAGGAAAGGATTGAACAAGGCAAAGACTACCATAATGCCTTTATGTAACTCTTGAAGTCTATCAGCCTCCCCACTTCAAAAGGAATTGTGCAGAAGTTGCTACAAGTGAGGAGGCACTACCAGTTCGGAGAAGGCATAAGTATCTGAAAGAACTCCCATACTCTAATAAAAACAAGAAAAAGAGAAAAGGAAAACATTAGGATTACTTCCTTCACTAATTTAAGAAAAACAGATTAGGAACTTCTGGTGTCTCTTTCCCAAACTTGAAAGCAGAAGGGGCATTTAGTCAAATTAATAAATGGACAATCAAGATCCAAAAAAGACCCTGCTTCCCAGGTACCTGAAGATTTCATGCATGTTACAGAAAGATCAAAGGACTCAGCAGCCATGTAGGTATATACATTACAGAAACAATTATTGTAATTGGCAATCAAAAATATTTTTGAAAAGTAAGATAAGCTCTAACATTGAGAGCCTAGAATGATGCTTTAAATGTGTAGAAAATTCTTTTTTCTTTTCAGTCTTTTACATAATTCTTACCTCATCTGTGGAAGCATTTGATGCTAGCTACTGAAAATACTTCTGCATAAGGTGGATATCAGAAATCATCAAGCTCAGCAAGTTGCAATACGCAGATAACATGATAGCATTACTTAGTCATATTTTTCCTCCTTTTGCTTTTGAATCTTTCATTCAAACATCCTGCATTTGGTATATATGCTACATTTTAAACATGGAAACTAAGATACAAATAACTTCAGATCTAAGATTGAATAATTAATGGCAAGAAGCTGGCACAAATGTGTTTCTCCTGAAAGCCACCAAAACCACCTGAAAGTCTTGGAATGGAAACCTAAAATGTTTTGTGAGAAAGTGATTATTTTCAAGAACAGTAACGGGAATGTTTGAAGCATCTCGTTAACAGTGTCACAAGCACTTCATTTGGAGTTAAACTTTATGTTAGATTTAATGCATTTAATAACTTAAAATATTAAATATTCATGATATGAGCAGATGAGTTCTGTGGTAGTGCTACTTGGAGAATTATGGGTTTATTTGATGACAGCTTCTTTTTTTTCCACCATGCATTAGGATGCAGAGTAAAAAGAGGAAAACAGTAAACCAACCTCTTGAATATTTCACAGAACACAGCTGTGTGAAGACGGTAAGTCTCTCCCACCCCTTCTCCATTTTGTCTCTTTCTGTTCCCCCTCTCCTCTTTCCCTCTAGCTATTCAGACATCTTCCTCTGAAAATGTTTCCATTTTCAATGTTCCCATCAACATTCCAAGATGATATACTTTGAATAAATGTGCCATTTCATTGAAATTATTCAATCCAGTTAAAATGCATAGCAAATTTAACAGGCTACCTAAGTCCACTTTTAATACTATGATAAAAATCTCAACATCAATTTTAGATGTTTCCTGGAAATGTGCATATAATAAATTCAATCTAGTGTGAAGGGCTACAATTGCATTGAGCTTAAATATGAACTTTCTAAGTGCCAGTAAATCAGAATTGGAAAGACCAGCTAAGAAGACTGCTCTGTCTGTATTTCAGAGCATTTTACTCCTGTGTAGCACCCAGCATGCCTGACTGGTACACCTTTGTTTAGCTGGTCTGGGAAGGCAGTGAGATAGCACAGATTTCCAGTGGCTTTGGCTGTAGGAAGTGGCAAGTGTAAGAATATTAAAATTCTTAAATGCATCTAAACAGTGAACTTATATCCAGGAAAAAAAAAATAATGTGGCCCTGGAAACCAATTGCAATGTGAATATTCAGCTAGTAAAAAAAACTTTCCTTACGAATTCCAGGAACAGAACTGGAAGAAGAAATGATCGGTATTGGCTATGAAAGATCCTTACAACATGTTTCCTGAGAAGCAGTGGAGCCAGAACTCCTGCCTGTGGTACATCACTCTACACAGTGTAAATATATAATAATCTGCTTCTTACTGACCCTGATCCAATCTTTTCAAGCAACCTATTAAGCTGAATATTGGGTATTAATTCCATTTTCTGTGCACTTCTGTTGCACGACCACTAGTTATTTCTGCTTAACTGAAAAGCTTATGATCCTATTTCAAAGGGGCAAGGCAAGTGTCTCTCCCTCAGGCTGATTCACCGAACCTCATCAGAAAGGTGGTTATCAAAATCACACTGAAATGAAATAAAATCAGATTTATTCCACCCAGCAGTAAGCTGAGGTTTTATCTAAGCTACCAGGAAAAACAGACAAAAAGGAGTCAAACAGCTCAGCTTCACTTTAATGACTTCCAAAATGCAAAACCTGTTTCTGGGGAAATGGTATAAGCTGAAGGAATCTCATGTGACTGTATATGGAGAACAATAAAAAGCTGAATGTAAACCGCAGAAACGTAAAATATACCCTTCCTACAATCACCAGCCCCTCTTCCTATCAGCAAATGATTTCTACCAAGGCTGTTTTTCTGGAGTACAGGGCAGTTTTGCACAACCTTGCATGCACGCAGGGATACGCATTCACAGTACATGGTTTTTCCTCCACCCTTGGGTCAGATTATACTATGGTAGAATAAATTTCCATCTTCAGACATTCTTTCTGATGGGAAAAAAAAATTAGTTTTGCTCAGTTTCATTTCTTCACTGCCAGCTGTAGCTCCTCAGAAAACTCCAAACCACTTTTGTACCTCCCTGGAGTGCATGCTTCAAAGGCATATGGACATTTATCTTGTCATTCCCTTATATCACCTTTGCTTTTCTCTGTTTCTCTCTTTAGGGTTGGTTATTTTTTCCCCCTTCTTTCCTCTAAACTATTCATGCCTATATATACCCCTAGACAGTCTGTCTCAGCGGCTCTCCGGCAATGACTTGGTGAAAATAGGACCACATAAATGTGTGTGTGCAAATACCTAGATGAGAAGCGCAGCACCAGATTGACTGACACAGTTGGCAAACACGGACAGAATTCAGCAAATAGTTGCAGCCAAAGTTTTGATGAGAGGAAGGATGTGTGTCATTGAGGGAGCTGAAAAAAGCACTCTGACATTTTCTAAATTAAAATGAACTCTATTTCAAACAGTTAATTTCTAAATGTACGCGGCTAAACCAGAAACAAACAAAAAAAGCCCCAACCCTGTTTCTAAACTAAATAATAAATAATTGACAATTAAATGCACAAAATGGTTCAGTCCACCAGTTTTTTTCCTTGTCTTCTTTGATTCCAATATGAGAAACCAGTGCTTTTTTTAAACACAACACCCCTCCAGAGCTATGGCTCTTTCTCGCTCACTGCTGAGTTGATTAATCAGATATTCCACCAGAACTACATCTGCTACTACTCAAGGGGCAACCTCTCCATCATCCCGCAACTCACTTAGGCTATGAAGTTGTGTCTCTCTCCTGGGTATCCCATATGGAATGGCATTCACTCAAAGAGTTACAAGAGTACTAAATATTTTTCTTTTTTCCCCCTAATATGCCCATCTTTCTATCTTTCATTCTTTGTCATTATTTCAGCTTTTGCTGGTCTATTTGCATTTGTTGTAGCTTGTTTATATGTCTAAATTCTGTCTTCTTATGTGTGCAACTTATTTGTGGCACTGAGAGTTTCAACTCCTGTCAGTCTGGGAGAAGATTCAGATTTGGATACCTCATGCAGAGTAATTAACAGAATGCAGTATTGATTTCAGGTTTAAGGAATGGCTAGTAGTGTATAGTCTGTAATATTAACAAAACCAACCCAAAACCAACTAGCCACATCCAACAGAATTAGGGGAAAAAACAAACCATGAAAACCAAAAGGAATGAAACAATGCAAAGTACGACTGATTCTAAATTACCTACTGTTACAATATATATACCACCAAGTATAGTTGCTTACAGCAACACGATGCATGTGAAATTCTCATTTAAGTAACTAGAAACAACAGCACAGGTGTGGAGCATGAGAGTCATAAATACAGCTTATGCACAGAATATTAACCTTACCTTTCCAGTAGACTTTGTTCCTTTCCAAATGCAAAAATAGCAGATAGTCCAAGCAGCAAGGAGGCACAGCGCAAGTTCCCAACGCAGATTCCCAATGTGTTCAATTCCATCAGATATAGCAAGTACCCTTCGTCTTCAGGGGGAAGGGAAAGAGAAAAAAAGGTAACAATATTGAAGCAAACCAGCATCACGTATAAAACACTGGCCTAAAATCAAATCAGCTTCAACCAAGGAGATTCGTCGTTACTGGCTGTTGAAAATGCACCACAGAATCATAGAATAGTTAGGGTTGGAAAGGACTCAAGGAAAAAATAGAATATCCTTGGTGGATTTTACACCTACTTAAAAATGAACAAATGGGTAATTCTTCCGTCAGTGACAAAATATAAACAGATTTTAGAACAGTTTTTATATAAAGTAAAAGTCAAAGAAAAAAACTGAAAACGTATTTGAATTAATAACTGACAAATATAAGCCCAAAATAAAACACTTTATCTTAAACTTGTAACATTTATTTTAATGAATTTTCTTTTGTGGTAGAGACCATAATTGTAAAACATTTCTGTTCAAAACTGTCAAAGACCACAACTTTTTCCAGGTGGATTTTCTTTAGGAAATGTTAACATTCAAACCTTAAGATCGCAAAAACAAAGGAACAACCTTTTTGTGTGAAAAGTGCACAGCAAAACCATGTATTTCATTCACTGTTTCAAAATAGGGTATTTGAAATCCTAGCAACAGTATGTTTGAGGAGCCCCCCTCACAGTCTGGAGCCAAAATATTTACTGACTTAGTAAACAAGATAAAAAGGAGTGAAAAGGGAAAGTCTGGTTGGTTGGTTTTGTTTGTTGGGGTTTTTAAGCAAGAATTTGGGAACAGAAAAATCCCACGACTTGCTAGCATTCCTACAGGAAACCTGCAGAACCAGCCTTCAGTGCAGGCTTCCAGTTTCCTGAGCTAGCATTTTATTCATGAGAATGATTTTTAAGAAAGCTTCTCCTATCTGGGAGCTGCATGGTCCTTCTATGCCCTTTAATTTTACCTTTAAGTAAGCTCTGATGTTAAATGAAATGTAAATTATTTACCAGCCCATAAATAAAACATGGATGCTCCTGGCTGTATGGATGAGGAAGTTAAGAGCAAGAACAAAGATTTATTCCTATAATACTTAATGATTTCATAGTTCTCTTGAGCTTCTTCAGTTGCTCTTAAGGCTGAAAGAAGCTCTATAGATAATTAAAGACTTTTTTCAGGAATCTCTATTTTCCAGGACAATGAAGTACGATTTAATTGGTACATGATAGCAAAAGCTGATATGGGTTTAAATTCCATGCAGACACAGCTTTAGAAACACCTCATCATTTTCAAACAAGCCATTAGTAATTTACTAGTTACATACACAGAATGATTTATTTC
Organism: Ara ararauna; assembly: GCA_028858755.1. Taxonomy (NCBI): domain Eukaryota; kingdom Metazoa; phylum Chordata; class Aves; order Psittaciformes; family Psittacidae; genus Ara; species Ara ararauna. The sequence continues at coordinate 3,431,886 of CM054385.1, forward strand.
AGTCATTCATGTCTTTTCTCAGCTTACCAAATCTCCATAGGGACTGGTCATGCCTCAATCCATCTGTGTTTCCATGAACCTATTTGCACATTTGTATGCACACATATACACATTCACGCTAAAGTGCCCAACAATCAACTTCACATAAATCATTCTGAGCAAAGTTTTTTCTGAAGTGTGTATTACATGTTCTCTTACAACCACAGGGTCCTTAAACTTACACTGCCCTCTCCCCCTCCCCCCCCCCCCCGAGACAGTAAAAACACTGAATTTCACAAGTACTCTGATATAATTAAAAGCTCTATAAAAAAATTACTATTTATATATATGATTAATGTGCACATAGTTACACAGGTAACTAACTACAGCAGAATATATATAGGTTAAGAGTTGATTATTAAGTTTTAAAGTCCAACTTACAATTACACCTATGAAACAATTCTTCCTTTTGCGCTTGATTCAGTCATCAGCTGAAGCAATCAGCTCAGGGAGTACAAATTCAATGCCATACCTAAAATAAATCAATGCTGGGGAGCAATCTAAGTGGTTCTTCCTGCTCTGACCAGCAGTAGTTGAGGATGAAGGGAAGTTCCTTCACCTGCCCCTAATAATGAAGTAGGAGGAGGGAGGCATCATCAGCTGGTGGTATGGTGGGAAAATGCAAAGACCTAACTACCAGTGATTCTTTCAAATGGCCATAAAGATGCTGCAGATCCTACCCGGTCTCTCACACATCCCAAGAGCTGCACCTGCTGTTCCTGCTGCAGCCCTGGGGCGCAGCTATTTACAACACGTGCTAGAAGTTTACTGCTTAGCTAACGTAGGACAAAATTTAACAGTTTAAAGAAACAAAACACACACAAACCCCAAAGCCTTCCTTTGTCTTATTTTCCAATGAACACAGAGGGAGAAGATCTTTCAGCTAAAAATAAAAAAAAGAAGTAAAGAGTGGGGAGGGAGATTAAATGAATTTTTTGCAATAGAAAGTAATGTGCTTCTATGTAAAATCACTGCGACCTTATACACATTTCCTCCTCATCCTGCAGCTAGCTGTATTCTGCAAAGCTTCTGCATCATCTAGTTAGGGAGAGGAGTGATCTGCAAAGAACCTAAAGAACCGTCATCAAAATGCATTCAGAAATGAGGAAAGGTACATTTAATGAAGTAGATATTTTAATCAAGGGGAAGCACACATATTCATTCTAGAATTGAAAATAACATCACTGAGCCTTAATTATACAGACCAGCTGATGAAACAGACACTTAAAATTTAAGTTCTTTAAGGAATTTGACAGAGGACATAATGTGGAATTTGACGTCCAACCTCTATACAAATTCACATTCAAAAAGCAAAATAAATCCTTCAATTCTTGACTGACTTTGAAATGAACATGAGCCAGCAGTGTGCTCTTGCAGCACAGAAAGCCAACCACATCCTGGGCTGCATCAAAAGAAGCGTGACCAGCAGGTCGAGGGAGGTGATCCTGCCCCTCTACTCTGCTCTCCTGAGACCTCCCTTGGAGTATTGTGTGCAGTTCTGGTGTCCTCAACATAAAAAGGACATGCAACTGTTGGAACAAGTCCAGAGGAGGGCCATGAGGATGATCAGGGGGCTGAGCACCTCCCATATGAAGACAGGCTGAGAAAGTTGGGGCTGTTGAGCCTGGAGAAGAGAAGGCTGCGTGGAGACCTCATAGCAGCCTTCCAGTACTTGAAGTGGGCCTATAAGGATGCTGGGGAGGGACTCTTCATTAGGGACTGTAGTGAGAGGACAAGGGGTAATGGGTTCAAACTTAAACAGAGGAAGTTTAGATTGGATATGAGGAAGAAGTTCTTTACTGTAAGGGTGGTGAGGCACTGGAATGGGTTGCCCAGGGAAGTTGTGAATGCTCCATCGCTAGTGGTGTTCAAGGCTGGGTAGGACATAGCCTTGGGTGGCATGGTTTAGTGTGAGGTGTCCCTGCCCATGGCAAGGGGGTTGGAACTGGATGATCTTAAGGTCCTTTCCAACCCTAACTATTCTATGATTCTATGATTAGTGTTACTTGCAAGAGAAGCAAGACAAAAAGGTTTATAACATGATTAAAGAGGGTCTAGGCAATAAAAGGCCAATAAGTGTGTACTGACAACAGGCTATGGGTAATCATGTTGAAAGACATGGTAGGAGTGTGTCGTTAGAAACCTAATGACAAAGCACAGAACAGGCTTTTGTAAAGAGACCTATTTTGATTGCTGGTACTAAAAGGTTTCCTTTTAACCAAAAAACATTTTATAAATGGACTAAGAGGCCTCAAACTATAAATTACTGTCATGAAAAAGAACAAGCTAGTAAGCATCTTGATGTCCCTCATTTGGGCACAAGTGTTTCCATGCAGAACCTGCCAGGCCAACAACCTTAACCCAACAGTTCAGATTTCTGCTCTGTCAGAATCAAGGAGGAACAGCTTTGACAAATGAGGCGGCTAATATCAGGGAAACATTGCTGTAGAGTGAACACTGTGACCTTTAACAACCCTATGGAAAGAAAGCAGCATGCCGCCAGCCTGTTGGCAGGTAGCATGACATACAGTCAGCACATCTACACAGTATGTACCAGCACTATGGAAATCACATCATTTTGTTGCGAGACTATGCAGATCCAGCCTTTCTGCAGTGACACATATGTGTACATTACTTATAATTGCCAGTTTCTAGCTTCAGTTGATTGGGATTTTTTTAGCAGTATTAGTATATTGACTTAAAGATGCAGCCTGGGAAGAGATTGGTCCAAGCCCATTTTAAACTTCACAATCCACTTAAGTGAGACTAGTAAGACAAGCAGGAGCAGCCTAAGGATTTTTAACTGTTGTTTTGCTTAGAAAGGTTCTAAATTTTATCTTCAAGTGGCATACTACATTTTACAATAAATAGTTTTGGTTTTAAGATGAAAAAGGAAAAGGAACCAAGAGAACATACAGTCACAAAAATCGAAATGGAATGTTTGTGTTTGGGCCACACAAGTTGTGAAATGGAAACTTTTTCACTTTGCTTTTTTTTCACTGAATAAATAATAATGAACAAGTTTCTTTTTATTTCAATCAAACCTTTTTTTTTCCCTTCCTGGCTATTTAGGTATTTATGTACATGTACACCTAAACAATCAGTAGCATTTCTTTTCCCAAATGGGGAGGTATGAACACATGTAAGATGGCTGCAGTAACTCCAGTCAATGCTATGGACACATCTGTAAGCTTACTCAGCTATGGGATGCCACAAAGCCATGGTAATACAGCACTCTGCCTGGAGGAAGTTATACAAGTGGTTACTTGCTTGTAACACGTATATCACGGGTATAGCTGTGCTGCTTTTGTACAGGAGCTAGCCAGTTCAGGCAGCCTGGAACCTCTGCTGTAGACACTGTCGTATCACCTAAGTAGGAACTTCATGACAAAACCTGCTACAGGACAAACCCCCCGCAACAAGAACGGCTCCTGGAGCATTGGTAAACTGATTTAAGAGAAGCTTGCAACTTCCTCACTTGAAGATTTGTGCACTTCTATACGGGTGATGAACTGCATCACACTCGTCACCCATTCCCATGAATGGCACCTGCTCAGTCTCATGGTACCTCTCACTACTCATGTCCTGCTAACATGCATGGGGCTATAATCACTCCTAGACTTCCAGATCCATGAATGTGTCAAGTGAGACAGCAACCTTCATTCAGCTGTCTTGCAGGGTGCTTGCAGAACTGTAACATGGACAGTTTTTAATAATAATTCCACAGTACTGCCACCACCCTGCAAAATGGTGAACATGATGGAAATACATCACCTGACACATTGGCATACTCAGGGCTTAAAGACAGCTTGTAAAATTACTTTAGACTCACACTGTAATCTACATCCCACTGCCAAAGTAATCCATTTCAGCTGCCAGACACTTGAATCATTATGCTATACTTCCCTAACTATGCAACACCTTCTTAATAAATAAATGTTACTAGTATCTATGCCATGGGTTTGGCTGGGATAGAATTAATGTTGCTCTTAGTAGCTGGGGTAGGGCTGTGTTTTGGCTTTAGTCTGAGAATAATGTTGAGCTTAATAATGTTAGGGTTAGGTGTGGTACTTAGATGCTGGCTGGGGTTAAAGCATGGCACTCTCTCAGGGTTTGACAGTTTCAAATACCAAAATACAACCTTGTCTTAAGAACACAATTCTCTGAAGATCTGAGGTGAGGAGTTTCAAAAGCAATCAGTTTCTGGAAGCTATCTGCAGAAAGTCATGGTTCAGTCTGTCCTGACTCCTCTGTGAGAAGTCTCAAATAGCAGACACCTACGTCACTCTTACAAAAATTTTGGCCTGATTCTTTTGTAATGAGTGTCATAGAAAGTAAACAGCAAATTAATGGCCTCGACACAATTATCCCTGTTGCTCCAATTTTAAAAAGACAGCTAATGCCAATCAACTTGAACTGTTAGTACCATAATGAGTGTTTAAATATACTGAAGTGCTGTAAATTGGTTTGCATTTTCTTTGTTCAAGCAGAACAATGGTTTAGGGTTTCCCTTAGAAAGTAAGCAGCAATGAGTCCAGAACATATAATTAAACTCTAACATACAATGTATGCAAGGAATAGATCCAAGGAAGAGAAAGTCTTGCTTAGAGGCTAGCAGTGATTTCCTCAGTAGGCACACTGCAGCTCTCCCCAGTACCAGGGGCTTGGCAATCCTGCTGAAACCATCTGGAACAGCAGCAGCAGATGCAGGTTTTGCAAGGAGGTGGCATTCAGCACATGAAATTCCTCTCAGAAAGCTTCAGTTCAGTCTCACTGTAGATACCCTTCTACCTGCTCTTTTTCTTCTATTATTCAACTTAAATAAAACGAAAAGGTGGAGCATTTTAAAAATACATGACTCTCTGCACCCAAAAAAGTAAGACTGATGTATTTAGGGGTCAGAAGATGACAGAGTTGATCACACCCTCGTGCTCAGCAGTTCAGCAACTATCTAAAAGCTGCCATAACCTTGCATAAATCACACAGACAACAACAAGAGGTAGCGTAGCTTTCACTGTGCCTTCATTTTCTCTTTCCACCGCAAGCCCCCTACTCTACCCTGGTCTCCTCACTTCTCAATGGAGAGAAAGACAGAGAAGGAACAAGAGCAGTAAAATCAGTAGTGAAAAAGATACTCTGTTTTGAAATAACAAGTATTTGAAAATGGAAAGTTCTATAGCGAGTTCTGTAGTTTAGCTGGTTTGGTGCATACTTACATTAAAAAAATAAAATCTTTTTTCCTTACCTATATCAAGACCTATTAAAGCTGAGAATCTTTCTGATAAGTCCCCCAAAATTAAATGAGGAGAAATATCTTAACAGACATTTCATGTTGGAATGTCTTGAAGTCTTACCACTAGAATCCACTATGCCACTGCCCTAAGGTCTTAATACACTTACCTTCAAAGAAATATTGCAAACTCATCTACCCTGCAGGGCATTTAGGGGAAAGGGTGTTGGGTTCAGGCAGGCTATCGAATGTTCTCCTGATAAATGAAAGTTTCCAGAAATCATTCCACATTTTTAAAAGTTTAAGCAATTAAAAAAATAAATAAATCAACAACAACCCTACTAGAAAAAAGTCCAAGAACTCAGAGGCGCACTAAAGCTGCCAGTAAAACAAGAAACTGGAGGTAGCTGCACATAACCATTTGAATTCCTACAGAATGTAAGATCTCTGGTCAGTACAAGTCATTTTAATCAGAGTAACTTTGAGTACAGCGAGTTTGCTGCCAACAACTTCAGACTGCGTGAAACTTTGCTGTAGAAAAGATCTATCTTGCACCCAGACCTGAAGATACAAATCATTAACTATTTTTGGATCTCATTGAAAACAAGAATTGTTGAGAGATTGAAGTTTCATTGCAGGTATTGAGTTTTGTAGTTATGGTTGTTTGGGGTTTTGTTGTTGTTGTTGTTTAAGAATATGCAGCAGTTCAGTTTGTTGAACTCGCCAATAGCCTGGGAAGGAAGCCAGGGGCCTGGTGGCATTTGGGCACGTTGAACAGAATATGGAGGGGAATAAGCTCCCTCGGTATTGGGGTTAATTTAGAACACATAGGTTAACTCAATCCAGAATAAGGTTTTTAATTCAGTAGTAGCAAACTCTTAATTCCACATAGGATATTTTGCTTGTAAACAGAAAAGTGGATTTAAATCAGAGTGAACTTGTAACATGTCTCATGCCCAAACACAGACCATGTTTGAAGGTTTCACTGCCTCTAGTCACACATATATAGCTTGACTAAATGTTATTGAAGGAAGATTTTTACTTTTCTTTCTACACATAGTACAGAAGAAAAATTATAAGAGTTGCAAGAATCTAATGAATGCAAGATAAATTTATGTGGAATAATAGGACATATTCCTGAAGGGTGGCATTCTTTACTCTTCAGAAACACTGATGTTTGGTCACAAGAGTATTTACAACTAGACTGAATAAAATCATGACATTATTGCTACAGTGCAGACTTATTCTTGTTACAGCATACAGTAACAAATATTGTGAGCCTATTTAAAGCTTACAGTTTGAGTCAAAATATAGGTGTGGATAAGAACAAATAAACATGGATAGAGTCAGGAAGAGAGAACAGAGCCAAACTTAGCAAGAAACTAGACAGCAGACAATGACCTTTTGCTACACACATTCAAGTGACACGCTGTTGCTAATGGTTACTTCTACTCTTTCAAGTAACATAATTACATGCATATGCCCTGCAAAACATAAATAAAATCCCATAAGGATTTAATATTCAAAAAGTATTATATAATTACTGAAAATGTTTTTAATGTGTTTAAGAATGTACTAAAACATGTTTCAACTTGGTAGCTCACTACACTGGAAAGAAAGAAGGGCCCCTCTGCTTTTGGAATTGCTATAAAGGGGAATATGATGAGATAACTGCTACTTCTGGCTACTCACAGCCGAAAAGTAAACTCTCCAGCCAAACCTGAAAGCTCAAACACTACACTATTGCTCGGGAGAACACTGCATTTTCCTGGGAAAGAGCATCTTAAAGTGTTCCAATGTGCAGAGCTGTACCAGGCTCTTTCTCTTCAAGAGGATTAACTGCTGCCAACACATTGTTGAAAGGAATGTACGGGGATACTTATTGCATTATTTCATGATTTGAACAGATTCAGTCTACTTGAGGCAGATCCCTTCATGTTCCCTCTCTGGTGCAGTTTCCAAGACATCTTTCTTTAAAAAATGAAAATGCAACAAAAACCACCCAAACAGAGGAGGCAGCCTCTTGAGGTCACTTCTCCATCTGCATCTGTTCAGCCAGGAACAGAGGTGGCAGTGCTGCTTTTTATTCAGGGCCAGACTCTATCCTCAGAGTATTCTGCGGGGAATGAAAGAACAAAATGAAGCCATTAAGCAGTAGTAGTGCCACTGTGTAGTGGCCTTTCTTATTACAGATTTTGATATGCTCCTTTCATCCCTGCAGTTTTCAGACCCAGTCCATATTTACCTTGTGAATCTTGTTCCTGAGCTTCTTGTATAGAAAGCATAACACACCTGAGTGCCAATGCTGCAGAGGTTTCCCTGTGCAGCAGTTTAATAGGAAAGTATCTGTATCTTTTCAGGCATCCTCTATTCTTGTGTTTAAGTGAGTTTAAATTTCTATCCAAAGACGTATCTCATCTTCCTTTCTCCCACTGCACTTTATGCAGTTTTAATTCTTTGATTTTTTGTGAAAATTTATTGGTTTGAGTATTTCTTAGCCAGACGTATAAAGTATGGTGCGCAAGTATGCAGTTCTGATATACTTGAAACTCGAGCAGATACTAACTTTGTCCTGAAAATGATGGAATTCAGATTCCATGTATCAGAATCCACCATGAATGCTTGAACTTCTAGGCCAGAGAGCTACCAGCATCCAAGGTTCTGGTAAACATCTGCATGAAGACAATCACACTGTGGATTGTTGCACTGTCAGATGCTTATTCAGTTGGTTAGCAGCCATAAAGTCAGCCTCATTTGGGAGCCCATAACGACTTCAGCACTTCCAGACACGCTGAGGACTGAGGTGTTGGCCAGGGACATGCAAAAAAGTAAAAAGTGACATCCTTTTGGTCACAGAGATCAGAGGCAGCTGCCTATCTAATGTCTGTGACATTACTTACTGATGAGAGTGTGGCCAACCATACAAGTACAGGAATTTTGAGTTATTTCACCACCAGCAGTGTTTGTTCTCTCTTGTCTGAATCACTGCAGCTTTATCACTATCTGACAAGAGAATCTTAGGAACTGAATGCTGAGGTTCAGTTGGCCGTGCACCCTTCCTAGGCAGCAGTGCTATGAGTTCTTGCTCAAATCAGTGCCTCCTCAACTCTTAAAATTGCAAGTAGCTTTAAAGGATCTCTCAGGCAGTAAAATTGCTCCTTTCATTCTATTAAGACACCAAGCACAGCAGCTTACTTGTACTGAAATATCTTTCAGGAAGTTGTGACATTTCCCTGTGGCTGGCTAACGTGTGCTAATTGTTGTCTAATTTGGAAGAGATGCTGATCCAGACTGCATAACTCAAAGGTGGAAAAGAAACCACTTAGGAGGAACAAAATCTTCTGAAAGAATGCTTAGATTAGCAATAACACATAAACATAGAAGCAGCGATATTTCAGAGAACGCTCCATTGCCTGAGTCAGTAATCTCCAGTTTACAGACCAGACACACTAAAGCTCTCATAAATGAGTAACAGTTAAGAGAAGGTGAGATCACCAAAATTACATGCTTCCTACTTGTCTTTGAATACAGAGTAGTTTTCTCCCAGAGAGTAAGAAAACAGTATTATACAGAGTATACAAGAGGCTACAGATTTGAGATAGTGTTCTCCACTGCCTCATATACTGATATAATAACTTCTGATAACAGTACTCGTATGATAAACTTTCAAAACCTATGCTGAATGCTAAAGGATATAAAACTGTGAAACCAAAAGGCCAGCAGTTTACTTTGTAAACCTCTCAGAACTTCTTATTAAGTACATATATTATTATAGAGCAAAAGCTATCCTTCAGTAAAATGAACCTAAAAAGACTCTTCTCATTACTTCCCTAGTCAATTGATTACTGTATTTATTAGTCATACTGTTTTCTAAGGTTTTTCTTCTCTGGCATGGTTCATTATTTCCCGACAAAAGAAAACATGAAGAATGGTACAGTGTTGTTTTCGGCAGCAGGGATAGCAATGTTCTATATACTAGTGATACCAAAGCTGTGAAATATTTTTCAGCTCTAAATTATAAATCAAACATAATGTTTTATACTTTAAAGGACTATACATTAGAAGGTAGCTGCCAAATAAAGTAAAGGGGACTTTCTTCCTGGGGAGGCTTTATGGCAGCCTTCCGATACCTAAAGGGGGCCTACAAGAAATACATACAAGTGGCGATATGTCTTGAAGAAAGAGAATGCCTTAGAAATAAAGGATTCTTTTCAGACTAACTTTTTTCCCCTCTAGATTCTAACATGTAGGAAAATAAAAATGGGCTGGTTGTCAGTTGGGTTTTTTCCAAGTGCAGCAGTGTGGTAATCACCAAAACACCTCCTGAACAAGCACAGATACAACTATAAAGTTGAGAACAGTGCATTTGTAGCAGATTTAGTCACTAAAAGTATATGTTCTTTGAAATTAACAGTGAGCATGGGTGAGAACTGGATATCAACAAGGACCGACACTTGCACTTTTCTGAAAGTTACACATCCAGAAGTGACCAGGGGTACAGAATCTGTTTACCGCACAAACCTCTCCTACAAGGTTTTATATAAGCTCTGAAATAGGAAACATAAGCGCATCCACAGGTATCCAAATAACCCTGGCCAGAAAGTGCTAGATACTCACTTGCAGCCTCCAACCACCGCTGCTCAATGATTAGAAAGATGCATTTCAGCTTTTAGAAGATATTATACAGATTACTGATTAAAGAATCTGTAACAAAATTCTCTCAAACTGTAAGAATTCTTTTCTGAAAATCCACTTAATTCCATAGTTGGCGTTTTTTTAAAGCAGTAGACAGACATTTCCCAGCGGACACATTAGCAAGAATCCCTCAGCTACGGCATTAACAGCTCTAAAATCCTGACCTCTTACAGTGTATTCTCTGTGACCTACACCTATTAGAATGAGTTATTCCTAATTGAGCCACATTTGCTGTTGTTAAGCCTAGTTCTTTCTTCTTCAAGTCTAGATAGACTTGAATGTTGCTCCATTCATCATCCATTTTTAAACTTATTGAATTAAAAGGTAAGATTAAACTCTCCTCAGCAGACTTTCCTCTAAGATTTCTAGTACTGCTTGCAAATAATGATTCCTACTTCTTGTGTCAACTCCTGCCCCATGAAAGTCAGTACTTAAGTTACCTGAACATAATATAGCATTGCTTAGCAGCTACTGAGCATAGACATATATTGCTTTTTTCATTTTTCTATGTATGTGTTTGTATTGAGACAGTGATGGATAAACACAGAATACCTCGCTTCTCCTCTAGCTTTTCCTGACCTACTTTCCTTCAACCTCTTTCACTGAAGTCATGGCAACTTCTCAACCAAGTCTGAGAGTTTAATCCTGTCAAATAACTTTTTTGTGCTGTTCCACTCACCTCTGCTCTACAGTTTCTTGGTACTGTCTGAATATATCCAACAACTCCTTTAGTCTTTTTGCAGTTTCACCCCTGCTCAGCTCTGAAGAAGTCATGCAGTGACAAAATTCTCCTTTTTATTCACCTTCTGAGGGACAGAGATTAGTTTAGCACATGGCAGCAGCTGTGAACTGAAAGCACCTAGAAGAAATGTAAGTCAACCTGACTTTCCCTTCAGCCTTTTAGGCTGTAGACTCGAACTTGGTTGTTCACCCTTAATTAAATGTTCATAAAATGAGAACTACAGACCACAAAATATTGTGAACTCTTCTGTGATTTGGTAAAATAGTCCATAGTGAGCTCTTGGCACAAACTCATGTAGCAAATGAGTGATGCTAAGCTCTTAACTCTTCCACACAGCACAGGGCAACATGAAACAATTACCTGACTGCATCCCCAAAAATAAATAATTACCTTTCAACACATTTGCCATACTCACTGGCCCTGTACTAAATCGTAAATACAAAAAACCCTGAGAAGTGAAACTACAAAGGAGCAGGGACACATGGCAGTAAAGAATAAAAAGGCTCCTGTACATCTGCAGCTATTTCAGGAGGTTGCAAGTCCTTTGGCCACATTTACATCCATTGGGACTTCCTTGTCTCTATACTGGACAGACATCAATTTGATGGATTGACACCGGGTAAATAAAGAACTAGCTGGATGGCTGCCTACAAAGATTTGTGGTCAATGGCTCAATGTCCAGCTGGAGACTGGTAATAAGTGGAGGCTGAGAAAGCTGGGGCTGTTCAGCCTGGAGAAGAGAAGCTGTGTGGAGACCTCAGAGCAGCTTCCAATACCTGAAGGGGGCCTACAGGGATGCTGGAGAGGGACTTTTCGTCAGGGACTATAGAGATAGGAGAAGGGGTGATGGGTACAAACTGAAACAGGGGAAGTTCAGGTTAGGTATAAGGAAGAAGTTTTTTACTGCGAGAATGGTGAGGCACTGGCACAGACTGCCCAGAGAAGTGGTAAATGCTCCATCCCTGGTGGTGTTCAAGGCCAGGTTGAATGGAGTCTTGGGTGACATGGTCTAGTGTGAGATATTCCTGCCCATGGCAGGAGGTTAGAACTGGATGATTCTTAGGTCCTTTCCAACCATAACTATTCTATGGTTCAGTGATCTCTAAAATACCAAGCTCCTGTAGTACTTGCAGCTACCAGTATGATTCTTAAATTAAGAAAATTAAAAAGAGTAAATAAAAAGTTTTTCATTTGTAAACCAAAACCAATAGTCAGCAAAGTTGAAATCTTAAAAAAATAGCTGTTAAAGGGACTTTGGGTCATTTTCCTTTCCATAGAGGGCAACTATTCTTTCAGCACTCTTTCAAGGCCTGCACCTATTGATATTCAGTAACTTTCATAGAAATTCCATAGCAATATTTACTGAGTCTCCTCAGGAAGTACACCCTGACACTGCAAATCAATTTCCTTGTTCCCATATAAGCATATAGTGGAATAAAGTGATAAATTTACCAAAAAGCTGTTCAGATTTGCACCCATCTTCTCTTCACCCCCCCCCCACCCCTCCACCCCCGATCTGTGTTCACTGTATTTTTGGCACAACAAGAACATCTCTCTTTTGCGCATTTAACTTGACTAAATAAACCCAGGCAGGCACCCTTTCTGCTAATGTCCTGGATCTACAAGGGCACACTTGGGAAGTACTCTTAAGAAAAGTGTCTGAACATTATTTTTTTTTCCCCTGCTTGTGATGATGGTTTTTCAAGAGCCAAAAATAGATGCAGGCTTGCTTAACTGCATGGAACTATTTGCTATGCTCGGTAATCATGCTGAGATAACCCAGAAGATCGATGGAACTGCTGTTTGATGCTGTTTTCAGTTACTTGGGTATCTCTAAAACCCCTTGCAATGAGGCCCTTAAGATTCTTAATTTCAAGACAGTGAGCAAATCCAATGGACACATTCTTGGGCAGGTGCAAAGGACAGTCTGTTATTTACAAAGCCACATGCATGCTTAAAGGATACCAGAGGTACTGAAAAATGTGTCTTGGAAGAGTTACATGCTATTTGCTGCGTATCTAGTCTTGCAGATCCAATTCCCATGGTAAACTGGTGGAGAAAATCCTTACTGGAGTGGGCAGCCGTGTAAAACATGAATGGAACACTGCTCTACTTAAGGGGAGCGATGGAAGGGAACTAATTGGTTTCAGGCAGCAATAGTCACCAACCATATCTCTTTTTTTAGTTTTCTAGGAGATTAAAAGTTTGCTGAAATACAGGTGTAGGAGGATATATGTGCTAAGTTGTAGAGAATGGGATGAGCTCACCTTTGTATTTGCACAACATCAGGCATAACTGGAAGGAAGCCTCTCAGCAGAGGTCTTCTCTCATAGAAATAACAGCAACAACAAAATCAATGAGAAACCAAGTAAAACCCTGGCAAAGCCAGAAAAAACATGGCATGTTCTGCAATTGCCTGATTTGGCCAAGCTTGCCACCGCACAACTAAGGTTTTCTATTTTAGGTCTTCTGTCCCCTTTTCTTTCCTCCCTCAATTTCCCTGCAAACTGTGCTTCTCTCCAGTGTTTCTTCTTCTACAATATCGAAAAGGGCATATGTAGATACACATGTACAGATACACATCTTTAAACCCAGACTCTGACATTAACAACACCAATGAAAATGCCCTAAAAGTCACTGATTCTTAAAGAAAAATCAGCATTCCTCAGCAAAACGGGATACCTGAGGAACAGCTTCTAAACATCTCCGCTTTTCAAGCGCGTCACTCAAATCCTGTGCTACCAACTATTAGTAGGTAATGTTATTATTGCTAGAACATTGACAGTTGTGTTAATTAAAGGCTATTTAAATAGCTCATGTATGATCTTTGCTATAAAATAGAAATTCTGTTTTTGCCAAGACTGCAGGGCAAAACTTTTCCATATTTTATCATAGGAACAAACCGAATGTTACAAATTTCCAAAGATATTTTAAGTACTAAATAGTGAAATGAATGATTTATGAACTATATCTGAAATAATGGCATCATTCTAAATCAGTAGGAAAATAAAAGATAAGATTTGCTCATGGTTCCATCACAATCAAAGAAAAGTTTACTATTTTTAAGTACCTACAACTACTGAAAAGGAGTTCATAACATTTTAAAGTTACTTTTCCAAAACATAAAGATGCATCTCATAACACCAGGTTTTTATTATTTAAACCTTTTCATTACAAAATCCTGGCTTTGGATACAAATTATGTTTATTCAGACTCCTACTGTTGAATCAACGGTTTTTACAATAATCAGCTTAAAAATGTTAATCACAATTTCTGGCTGCACCTAAAACACATGCATAGGAAAAAATATTTATTGCAATAAACTGACAGCCTTAGCATTGAATTAAAAAAAGAAAAGCACATACTGCCAACACATTTAATCAGAATAGAATCATAGAATAGTTAGGATTGTAAAGGACCTTAAGATCCAACCCTGTGCCATGGGCAGCAATGCCTCACACTAGATCAGGTTGCCCAGGGCTCTGTCCAACCTGGCCTTGAGCATTGTCAGGGATGGGGCATTTACCACTTCTTTGAGCAACCTGTTCCAGTGCTTTACCACCCTCACTTCTTCCATATACCTAACCTGAACTTCCCCTGTTTCAGTTTGAACTCATCACTCCTTCTCCTATCACTACAGTGCCTGATGAAGAATCCCTCTCAGCCTCCTTAGGCCCCAAGAGATCAGTCTTCCTAGATTCCTCCATCAAAATGCTCTAATGCTGCATAATAACTTCGCACAAGTTGCAGAACATCACAAGTAAACAAACCACCTGGAGGCCTGGGAGTTAGGGAGACTTGATATAAAACTGGGCTGAGACTTGCCAAGGAGGCCAGTCTTTCTTACACTAATATATAGGCATGGGGATAGGAAGCAGAAGGAAGGGCACTACTCTGCGTTCAGCTGGCCAATGGATTTCAGGAGCAGATGAAAAATGTTTAGGAAGTTAAGACTGAAGATCATGGAGCAGCCATCTCTAGCCTAGATGCATGTTTGCGGAGTGGACAACATGGGATGAAATGACTGGGATTAGTAGGCTGGAGGTGGGAAGCAGTAGTATACCTGAATTAGAGACAAGTCAGAGACCAATTTGAACTTCCTAGGAAAAGAAACAAAGAAGTTGAAGAGACAGCAGTGGGAAGTGCATGTGGGAATGGCAGGATTAGAAGCAATCCTAGGGAAGGAAACTAAACTGGATGGTTGTGGTGGGGATGCCAGGCAGGCACTAGCATATACCGTGGAGTAACAAATCTACTGAGGAATTAAAGTAAAAACTGAGGTAGCTCCCCCGTGTCCCAGAAGCATGCTAAGATTTTGATTTTGTCTGAAGAGACCTTTCAAAGTGTCCAGAACTGAGACTGGAAACATGGCGGATGAAGAGCAGATTTGCATAAACAAAGAGGCCAGGATAGAGAACGAACAATCAAAACCTCACTCATCATGCTGGAAACCCATATTCATAGCCCTCTTTTACCTGATAAAGCTTATAAGGCTTTCTACCAAAAGAACTCCCTGGCTGCCAAGCTTCCTGCTGTTCTGCAGTAGATAAATTCAGAAGAAGCTTTCACTCTCTCCTGTTAGTACTATGTATAAACAATTAAATATTTATTGGCACTAAGACCCAAACTGGATGTTCTAAGTATTAACCTGTGAAGTAGCAGGATAGTCTCCCTCAATCTTCCTTGTCCTCAAGTATCCACTTTGACCAAAAGCAACTAAATAAGTACCGAGATAGTAGAAAACTAATCCTGTAAGCTTCTGGCCAAGGCAACCACCTGAGAAGCAAGACTTCAGCATGCCAGTCTGTACTCCACCATTATTTGACTTTCATACAAAGCAGAGCACGTTCAAGAGAAGATGCTAAAATCCCCATCCCATCCAGAACACATTCAAGGGAGCGGAACATATGTATGCCACTCTTTGCAAGCAAAATGGAATGAAAAGAGACTTCTAAATACTGAGTCATTAGAGCAAAGATGACAAGAAGTAATAATCCCCCTTAAAGTTTCATGCAAGTGCACAACATGCAGTGTCGAATAGCGATGACCTGTTGCAAACAGAAGTTATGGTGTCTTGAGTTAATCTGTACCTCTGTTCGAAGTTGACTTGCATACATTTTCTTGTTTCTTAATTGAAATTAATTAGTAATAAATAATTGCACAACCCTAATGCTAAGTAGTACGAAAAAATATCTGGGGCCTCTCATACTTGGCACTTTTACTCCCTCTCTCTCTCTCTAGCCCAGATCCCCTTCCGTAAAATGGGAATAATCTGACCTTATCAAGATTTTGTAGAGATAAATTAACATGTACATAATCAAGAAAGCTATGATTGTGAAGCCACCGGCACCATGAGCACCCCAGGAAGCCTTGATTAAATTAATAACTTTGTCAGCAGAGCAGGAACCTAACAGTGATGTGAATATAAAACTTGCAAAAATGAACAAAGAAAAGAACAACAAAATACTGAAAGTTGCACAGAGTTTGCTCCCAATCCATCCTCCAGCAAGATCTACTGAAAAATATTAGGCAGTTCTTCAGATGGTCATATTCATGAAATATATGAACTTAAATTGCACCTTACTTCTAGTCTTTCCTAATACCCAAATACTTGACTTGTCAACCTTCAATGTTGTGTTTTGTCCATAGGAAAAGTGTTATGCACAATCTTATGTACACTCAAAACAAAAATCAAAAGACATGAAGTTCATCTGCCTGGTTTAGGGTAACATTAATCCCTCAGTTTTAAGAAACAGGCTTAGCATTTTGACACCTATCCCCTTTACTTCTTTCAACAGAATCCAAGCAAAGTCACTGGTATTGAGGCAAAACCAGATGAAGGGCTCGCACGACCCCAAACAAAAAGCAGTTTTCACATGGCCTCTTACGAACTGAACAGAAACAAGCAAGTCTGGCACAACTCAGTGTTCTACAAGAGATGCACAAAGGACCTAGTTCTGAGAGGTGCTGAAGGTCTCTGGGTACTGAGCACTACAGGATCAGGCTCAACTTGCTAATGACTTTTCATAGGATAGTGGGGATTAACCACAATGTGACTCCCGCAGTCATTTGCAGCCTGAATGAAACAGGAACAACTTTCTGACTTTGTGAGGGAAGGGTTTGTGCCTTTCCCTTTTTGCTGAGAAAGGCCCCTTTTCTTTTCTCTAGACAAAATAATGTTTTTTCACACTAGGCTTTACTTGGAGATGCTAAGGATGTGTCACCCTGTCTGGAGAATGACAGGCCAACAACTAGACTTTCTTTAACAGAGGACTAAGTTGTTGTTATACAGCCAATAAGAAACTATTGAGGTGGAATCAACCACAAAACCATGGGCCCTCTGTCTGTCCAGCTCCCTTCCCAGGCACTAAAAACCTCAAATTCCCGGCCCTGGTGACAAATTGGAGTAGCAGCTAAATAAGCTGTCCCCACTACATGCCAAACAATTTCCTCTCCTAGAAAAGTATACAGAACAACAGAATGGAGTATCTTGTCCTCTCTGTGCTTTCACAGGCATACCCATGGCCACAGCTCTCTTGCATGGGACTGCTTCAACATATCCAAAATTATCAACGCCTCACTTATTACTGGTGCTACCACTGTTAACTGTTTAAAGCTTGGACACTAAAAATTCCATGTGCTATACATTGACATTCTGATTATTATTTTTTCTTAGAAACCCCTTAAGCTATATGATTAGGATAAGAGAAATGCCATGAATGGTGCTTAACTGGGCAGTCTCCGAACACTGGGCACCAGCATGAAATGAAAACTGAAGTCTTTCATTGCAACATAACATTGGAGTGTTTGAAGAATAAAAAGTGGATTTTGATTGATTTTGCTGCTTATCTTAAAAAGTCCTGTACACCAGATGGAACATGAAACTTCTCACGGCTATAGCTGGCAAGGTCTTTTTAAGTAAGGTAAGAAATCCTTTAATCTCCTAATTTGTCAGAGAGGTGTCAACAGTGATATCTGTAGCCAGCAGCAAGTCTGCTAATTTAAATGAAACCTTAAAACATCACCAGGAATAGACATTTCTAAGCAGGAAAACAAGAGAGTCCAAACTCCCAGATTTTGCCTACTGCTCCTCCAGCAGGATCACACCATTTTCACTGCGTAGCTACAGATAAGTAGTTATCAGCTACAGGCTCACCAAAATACTTTAAGTTTTGAGATCCTTGCATGTAGAATGAGATTCTTCTGAGTGTACCTAAAAGCACCTAGGACTGCAGTACTTAATAGAAAGAAGTGAAGACTTTTTTACTTATTTTTAACAAACAAACATTCTATCCAAAACAATAAATAGGCCTTCCTAAATAATAAATAAATTCCTAAATAATAAATAGACCTTCTGTGTGACCCAGCTATGAAAGCTGTTAAAGTTATGTTGAATTACCAGATGAAGTGAGTGTATACCCACTCGTTGATAAGCAAGGAAACAGTAGCCTCTGTACAGACCTGAGGAAGGGTAACTACATAGCCTACTCACCAGAAAAACTTCTTAGTACTGCAAGAGATCCTCTCTCAGTCATCACCACACTTGGGTGAGTTGTTGTTTGACTTCAGCAATAGCTTTAGAAGTAGCCAAGGCCACAGAAGCAATAAAAGCTAGAAATACTTCAGCAGAGAGGCTGAAGTCTTTATTTGCAGCCCTCAAACTATCTGAGCATTTGGATTTGCTTCCAGTCACAAAGGGTTGAGCCTTCAAGCCCAGATGATGGAAAAAAACCTAGCAGTAACCACTAAATGGGTGTAAAGACAGTTCTAATGCCAATGAGATCACATGCGGTAAACAAACAGGATCCCTATTCACAATAATTACCACTCTAATTCACAGATTATCTCAAGAGCAAATGGTAACAGAAAAAACAAAAAAAAAAAAGAAAAAAAGAAAAAAAACCCCAACCTCCAAATTGTTCTTCCCCTCAGCTGACCCTTTACACAATAAATTGGCTTTATGTGGCCACAACTTAGAGGAATTTCTATTGCAGGCTTGACATGGCAGAGAGCAAAGTGTCCAAGCTGTGAATGGTGTGGGTTTTCGGGAGAAACCTAGAGCCTCTGCCTTCCCTTCACAGACATCAGCTTAAGGCATTGTAAGGAACCTGGTTATGCAAATGAATTCAGTCCTGTGATTGGTTATTGCAGCAATGAGGATTCTCACACACTATCCATATGAGCTCTGAAAATAGCAACAAGCATCTGCTGTGTACAGCCTACCCCATCAACTTTCCTTTTACTATTTGTTTCAAAAGGAGTCTCTCGAATTTATAGTTCCTGACACCAGGATTTATAAAGGAGTAAAGCAAAATCATGTGAAAAAGACCTCTGACTAAGCAAAACAGCATTTCTGGTAACACCCAACTACATACTGTAAGATGACTTGCCAGATAAGTTAACTAGTCTAGTAATGTATTTGCTCCAATCCTCTGTGATCTACACTACACATCTATACACAAAGACCTCCACTGAGCATTTATGTCGGATATATTAATCCTTAATTATAAACTTTTGTTCATCCCAGTTATTTCAATACAAAATTAGTTCTGATCCTTCAGAAAGCTCTTTCTTCCACTTGTAAACTAGTTTGTCATGTCTATTTTAAATTTGGAAGCCATGCAACATCACTGACAATTTTAAGCAGAGCGCGTATGCATTTTCATGCCTTATTCAGTTTAATTTGGTTTGTTCTTTTTTATTTTAAAATAAAATAGAATTATTTACCGAAGCAACAGCTACCACCCATGAAGATGAAGGTAACTACTGTAGCAAGACATAGTGGTTCAGAGGTAAGGGCGATAGCTTATGCCAATGTTCAAGAAAATCACATCAATGTAGAGTTCTCCCTTCAAGGGTAGTTTTAATTTACGGTCCTTTCAAAGTGTAGCTATCGCTGTCCTGAACATAAAACAGAGCTCTGAATGTACAGCCTCAGAATAAGGCCTTATCTTAATAATAAAATTAATGAGATTAGAACTGGCTATCAAGAAATTTTAGTAACTCAGCAATTTTTAACACACTTAAAATTGTAAGATGACTTAGTATTAAATAACTAAACATTCATGGTAAGAAGAAATACGTGTCATAACAAAAGCAGATCAAACTTTGTAAAGACGTAATTCTCTTCTATTACTAGAAATCAGTATCAAGGAGACACAAGGGAGTTAAACTCCCCATTATTCTAGCTGAATAACTAACACTAACTTTAAAAAATGAGATACAGAAGCCAAAATATTAGTTAGCTTAATCAAAGATGAAGATGCAGCTCTCAGACTCTTGAGAGAAGAAACATCCTGGAGAAACAAACAAATCAACCAACCAAGAAATATTTAAAATCATCCTTTCTTTCACCTCTGCCTCCTCATTAGTATGGGCTTGAGGTTCTTTCCTCCAGCAGCAGGAGCCAAGCTCCCAAGCAAGTGGCACACTTTGTTCAATGTTCTTTCAGGATATGGAATTCTTTTCCTTGTATCCTCTGAAAAAAGTAGTTAAACTCTCATCCTGACTCTCTTCGGCTGTATGAGAAAATTTCCAGCTGCACTCACGTTACTGTTACAGGGTTAGAAGGTATTTAATTTTGTGTAAATGATTAAAATATCAGAAGGTAACGAATATTCTGATCAAACAAAGTTTATGTGCACTTACTCCCAGAATTCCATCACTGGAGAAGTGGCATTTTGTAAAGAGAGTTGACTGCAGTTGCTCATGTTAAGTTTTTGGAATTCCACACAGTTTTCTATAAAAGAACAAAAAAAAGAGTTTGCTATATTGACATGTAAGTACATTTCTTCTTGAGCATCTTCTAGTTTATGCATCCTTTAAAGTCATCATTTTATAATACATTTTCTCTAAGTGGTTAAAGGATTTCTAGGAACACTAAAATGCCACAGCTGCTATTTCTGCCACACTGGATTTTGACCACCACACTACAGGCCTATCTGGGAAAAACATTCATGCAATATGATACATTCTCCATACTCTGATGCTTCCCAAAGGCACAGTTCCAATGGCAAGGGACAATAAAACATCTTAGGCAGAAGAATAATACTTTGAGAAGCTGAGGCAATTGATTGGGAATCACAACATACTCCAACTGCTGCTGGTTCAATGGCAAAAGGTAAAAATTGGCTTAGGAAAAACCACCAGCAACAAGTTTCCACTTTGCCTTAACATGGCAGGTGAGTAGTCACTCTGGCTTATTGTTATCTTTAGTACAGAGAAAGGAGATCAAAGCAGCTCAGCATTGTTGAGCTGACGCTTAGTATTTGAACAGGGATCAACATTGGCTAAGCTCCTTTTCGGAGCTGCCAAAACTGACACTGAAGCCTTCCACATCTATTGGGCCCAAGACTAGTTCTCTAACATAAATAACCTAAACTGCAAGATTTCAGGTAGCTTTAAGTGTGCTCAAGGAACACAATAATGACCAATGAATAAAACTCATGACAGACAGTGCAATTGATACATGACTTGAAATGGAACAGTACTATAAGAAATAAGCACAAAAACTTCAGGAACACGGAAATAAGGGTCATTGGTATGTATTCCTCACCCAGATGTTTGTGATCTTCATGTGCAATAAGTAGAGCACTGCAGATGAAAATACCAATGGCCAGACAGATGCAAAGCCCTATACTACAAACCCTCACAAATACACACCTCATCTTTCATGTAAGAGGCTACTTTGCATACAGCAAGGGTTATTTATGTGACTAAATTATTACTGTAGCTTGATGGACGTTATCCCTCAACATCTGGCATTATAAAGAACAAATCCAAAGTTCCACATTTAATATTTTCCCCTCTATTCAAACTCCTCCTGATTTCATTAAAGTGAAAGAGCAAGATTGTAACCTGTCATCAGGTCACCAGCTCTTCAGCGGAATTCACTTACTGCATTCAAGAGAATAGATATGATTGCAAATGAGAGTCTTGGGATTTTGCTGGAATATTTTACAGAATTAACAAAATCTAAAGTTGTCTTCTGCCACCTGCAACTTATTCTTCAGGAATTGCTTATACAATGGCCTAAACCAAAAAGGTATAAATAAGTCTTCACTCCGGGATGCCTTTTGTCATAGTGCGGTATGATGCGACTGGCCCATTTCCACAGACTTTTGTACAAGAATAGTTTTGTTCCTGACATTTTAATATATTAATCAATTACTTGGAAGTAATTGCATAGCAATAATCCCTGATGAGGTCATACCTGTATTCCAATCATGCCCACAGGTAGCCCAAGGAAGCTCTGTAGTAAAGCAGTTAAACAAATAGAAGATAGCCCATGCTAAAATGATGATATAATATACATTTAGGTGTGCCTCTATAACTTGGGTAGCATATCCAATGCCTAGAGACAGAAAAGTGAGACACAAGAGAAAAAACTTACTTTACAGGTAATTTAAAACCAAATGTTTATCACTTTAAGTATATCAAGTTTTAATACAACTTATTTTATTTTACTTCAAATTCAATGCATTCTTTGTCAGTAGAACAAAAACTGTTCATTACCTTCAAATAGAGGGCAAACTTTTCTCCAGCATGTAATACCTCCTTCACTAGTAAACTGTCCCAAGGCTGTCTCCAAGAAGAATACTGGTATTCCACAGCAAATAAAAAAAACCACATATGGGATGAGGAAAGCACCTACAAGCAAACATTGAGGGAGTGAGTTGTTATAATGAACACAGTTCCTTAGCGACATAGTGAGAAATTAACTTTCTTAATAAAGGAAGGATCAACTGCTATCCACCTCTCAGACAGCATGCTGCAAGTACGCAAAGTGTTTACTCCTGGTCCCCAATATCAGCAGTGAACCTGCAGGCTAATGTCATGGACTAAAAAAGATGAGACCACATTTCCTCAGTACAGAACATACGTGTCGCACGTGTGTCTCAAACACAGAAAAGACCAGAGTCTTGCTTAGCCACACAGTTCTGCTCTGACTGCCATCATGTCAGTTTACACCACCTTCTTTTCCTTTCCTCAGGAAAGTAGGGATGAAGAAAAGTTATGGAAATTAAATTCAGGAAGTCCTTTGTATGCTATTTGGATATGGCTGATGATAAGAACCATGAAAAAAGAATGATGAAATAAACTTTAAAACTACTTACACTACTTTAATATTACTAAGAACAGGAAAGCAGAGCTTGGCCTTATCAGCTAGAAAGATTAATGCAAAATTGCAGGAAAATAAGAAAGCATCAACATTTCTGTCAGCTGCTGACAGTAAACGTCAGCATAGATAATGAAGAGCACAATTCAATACTGAAGTGTAATATTCACTAACAATAATAAAATATTCTCATATCAAGTAACACATAGCAGAAGCATTGTATTATTTCATGATTGATCCTGTTATTAGGTATGGCACCTAAAAAACATGGCTGTGAAGTATGCCAAAGCAAAAAACTGAGAGAAGATACATGTTAGGCATAATGTCACTTGCTAATGATGTAGATTTTAGGTATCCTATTTAGAACTGAGTCTAATGAGGAATAAAATGCAGCCTTTTTACTTTGTAGAAGATCTGTTAACACGTCAGGCATAAAGATTTTTTTTCGTCATTCCCAGACTTTCTGACAAGATGAAGGATGAGGTAGAAAGCAAGTGACTCTATTGGTTTAGACTGAAACAAGGCCAGAAGGAAACAAGTACTGAGGAGCAAGCACAAGGTAACTGATTCTGCCATTTTTACTTACACCAAGAAAGCTTTACTGGTTTAACCAGGCAGACTAGTGCAGCAAAGTACTGCACAGAATAATTTATCTGACATGGTAAGAAGATCACAAAGCATTAACTGCCTAATTAAGTTATGAAAATAAACCTTAGCACAACATATATAATGCCTTGTATCCAGGCCTCAACTTGCTCCCAAACAAATAACTCCACAACACTAACAAACTTCACTTAAAGCTCCCATTAAATGATCTAAACATCCCATAATTCAGTTCATTTCAAATCAACACAAGATACACTGAACACACAAGAGCTGGGGTGGATGTGTCTTTCCTAGGAAGATGTGTTTTACAGTGCTGTCCATCACTGCATATGCTCCTCAGCTCTACAGAGCAATAGCAATAGTAGCATTTCCTCCTTTCAGTGAGAGGCCTGAAAATCAATTGATCTTTAATGAACAGTGCCTTAATAGCTACCTCTCTGATACTAAATCAGTCAGAATATTAACAATAAACAAAATGTTTCTGACTACACTTCAGGAAAATCTCTACAACTACAAGGCAAATGGATGGGATAGGTACCCATACGTTATCTTAAAAAAACCCCAAACAACAACAAAACCCACAAACCCCAAATTCCACAACACCCCATAATCTGCAACATTTGTTATACTTGAGTCATCTAGATTAGGCAAGTAAATCCAGATGCTTTGACTTGCAGTTTCTTTCTTCTGACACAGCACATCAAGAGAGATCTGTTCATGAGTAGCCGCCTGTAATTGAATCTCAGCTGCACCTCAAGCAACACGTGGCTTTCCCAAAGAATGGGATCCTTGCTACTGAAACATGGTTTCTCTATCTCATCTACTGTGCAAATGGTTTGAACAAAATCCTTACAGGCCGGCTAAACTGCTGGCCACTATGAAATCCAGCTTGACCCACTCATGTGCATGATCATGGTGAGTTTGTCACGGCAATTTGTTGAAAGTGTTGGCTTTTACTCCCTTTTCTAACATACCTGTTAGACAAAACATACCTGTTCTGCAACAGGTATTCATCAAGAAATAACAGATGATGTCACGTTTCCAGCTTGCAAACAGATCACATTCCAAGAAATATCTAATTCTAAACATGCAGAGAAATTAATTTTCCTTTAAAAATCCACTAAATATTCCTAAGAACAAATTAAAATTCTAGAAGCTTATGTCTACACTACCTGTTACGACTTGGATTAAGTACAACAGAGAGGTCAGACCTCAGATATTCCATACTACTGCTTCTAGAGACATTCTGTACCTGGTAAGTTATGAAACAACTAGCTCATATATCTTACCAGGATGTACTTACTACCACTAAGTAGTTTTCAGTATTTACATCTGATGCATTCAACAAGTCCAACTCTGGTCTAATTTCAGCAGGGCATTCCAAAGGGTTACAAAAGCACAGGTCATAGTCCAAGTCCTCATTGAATAAAATTGAAGTCGATGGCAAATTTCCCATGGTGCCAGGACATGACCAATTAAACCACACACATTAATTTTACACTTTAAGAACAGAGTAGTGATTCAAGTATGCTATTGAAGAAATCAGTTTTTCACCAAGTCACCCAAAACAGAGTCAGATTTTTTTTACCTAATGTTATAGCCTTAAAAATGATCTTCTCACATTTTGACAAGCTGGCATATACATACAAATGGGCACATAACAGTTACATATCTATAAAGAAAGGAGCTACAGTCCATGGACACACCTTCCACAGCAGTATTAGACTTACAGAAATAGCAGGCAAAACAGGCCCTGAGTTCAGACAACTGTGCCTGGGTTTGGAGGGACAAGGGAAAGAAATTTGGCACAGCGTTGTTAGCAAACAAACCCATTAAATAACAGACCCCTGCATGTCAGCACCGAACACATTTTTCTCCCAGCCTATACTCTTATGCTAACACTGATTAAGGCTTTAAGTAGGGAGAACATTGAATCCAGTCCACAAAATTCCGAACATCATTTTTAATTTGCTTTTTCCCCCAACTGCTTTTCAACTCACATCTGACATGCTTATTCTTAAATGTCACATATCTTACATAGCTTATACTTAACTACTACCAATAGATGCCACATGTTACACTTTTGTAGAAGTTAAGTATGTTTTCTCTCAAATAACATTCTGATTCTAAATTTTATAGGGTTTGTTCTCTTCTTTGAGTAACAGGCACCTTTTACATCTTCCCCTACCATCACATAGTGATTTGGGAAGTAACGAGAAATAGAAGTATAGCCGTAAAAAAATTTTCACATGACAAAGAAAAAAGTAATCTTTGTAGCATTATCAAAACCAATATTTACCCTCTTCAAAGTATATTGTTGTGAAAAATGAACTGCTACGTCCATTTCTACAGCAGATAAACTTAGCTATGCTTGGGTCTGTATTCACATGCGTAAGAAACCACAGTGTACTACTATAACAGAACACTGGCTTCTTCTGCATTAAAAATCCTACAGGACAAAAGCATCAATTTACTAACAAAAAAGCAACTTGTGCAAGTAAACCATGCAATACCTGGGGAGGAGAAGGAAAGAGAAACACACTGATCTTGTCCTTATTTGTCAGATGTTTAATACTTTCCTATCCGCACATACACTGAAATCCTGAATAGTTTTATCTTAGTGGAAAAAATCACTGTAAAACACTCTTAACTGTTTATTTCCCACATGCTCTATAGTAAGCTGTAAATCAACATATGAAGCCGTCTTACCTCCTCCATTCTTGTAGCAAAGATATGGGAATCTCCATACATTTCCCAACCCAATAATCTCCCCTGCCACAGAAAGCACAAATTCAACCTTATTGTTCCAGTGACCTCTTTCGTGAACTTTCTTATCATTGATGTGGACGAGGTTGGTACTTGAGGCTTCTGGGTCCAAAGCATCTTCTGGTTTGCCATTAATTATAGGAATAGTCTTTTCAGCTGTCATGACTGTTCAGCCTAGGGGAGAATGAGAGAGAAACATATAGATGTACTGAATCACTTGTTAGTAATAACCTTCAATGACTAAAGAAGCTCCTCAGCATATCATTGGCTTCTTATTAGCTGCATAAATTTGCAAGTGAAAGTGAAAGAGGCAACTCTGTAATGCTGGAAAAGTTGTAAAGAAGGAAAAAAGGAAAAGGAAGGAGAAGATAGCAAAATACCCAAAGCAGCTCATGTACAAGGGAAGATTTCCAGATTGAGACCGACAACTTAATAGTACAATATTGTTTTGAGGTGCAGACAGTAAAGCCTTTCAAAAATCCCTCCCCAAGCAAGGATCTCAACTTAACTAACCTACCAGAGAACAGATCTCTCTGCACCTTCCAGGCACCAAAGAAAGGGATGTGGAGAAGGGAGCCTAAACGTCTCTGGCCTGCCTGCAGGAATAAGGTAGCTCCCGGACTACTCACCCAGGGCTCTGCCTGTGCCTGCGCTGCAGGGGGAGAGACAGGGTCTCTAGCTAGGAGCTCGGCTCCCGGCGGACCTCCGCGGGCCGCCGCTCAGTTGCCCGGGATGCGCTGGGCGGGGATAGCGCTGGCGGCGTTAGGATAACCAGGAGCCGGGAAGCCTCGTCCTGCTCTGCGGCTGCCACCCGGCGGGAATAAGATAGGATATGATATGATGCTCCCCGCGCTCTGGAGCCGGAATTTGCAAATGCTCAGCCTTCCCCGGGGGGACGGTATAACACCCGCCTCCCCCCTCCGCCCACCTCAGGCTGTCCCGCCAACCCCCCCGCTCCCTTCTCCCTCCTCCTCCCGGCATCACTACCCGAGCATCCCCAGCCCCTCACTCCCCCGCCCCGCGCAACGCCACCGTGGCCAAGCACCGCGCATCCCCCGGCTCCCCACCGTGCGGGAGGAGGCTGCCGGCGTCAGGCCCGCGGCCGCGGCTCCCTGCGCACCTGCGGCACTGCCCGCGGGCGGCTGGGCTGGGCCGACGCCGTGCCTGGCAGCTTAAAAAAGGGGACCCGCCAAAACCTGCTGACAATGACATTAACTGCAGCTGGGAAGGGGGAGAGGGATTAAAAAACGTGGGGGCAACATTTGGGAAGCATGGAAAAAATGGAGGCATTTTCCAGTTACACTGGGAAAATGCAGAAATGGCCCACATGGGCATTTCTGACAGGTTTTGCTTGAAAATCCAACACAGCAGGGACAAAGAATACAAACTGGGCTGTTTTGGATTAAATTAAATATTTCAAATGTATGTATGTTTTTCACCGGATTCCCCCCTCTCCCCCCCCCCTTTTTTTTTTTTTGGTAGGTCAGTTATTTCCAGCCCCTGTTTCTCAACCCAAACTAAATATCTCTTCCATTATTTATCCCTGCAGCTTCTTCTTGGCCAATGGCAAGACTCAACTTGTGTTCTAGCTTCAAATCTTCTCTCAGATCCAAACTCTGGGTGGCTGCTGCAATCACCTGTGTTTTACTCTTTAGCTACAGGAGATGCATTTGGAATGCTGCCTCTTATATCCAGGATTACACTTAAGTGTGCTAGAGAACACTGTCCCATAGACAGCATGATCTTTCATGTCAATTCTCTCCCTTTTGCCCTCCAGCTCCACAGATTTTTCCCATTGCCAGGAAAACTGTTATCCAGTGCTCACTGAAAACAATATAAAGATTCACATGGACACTGTTTACATTAGCTGAATTCAAAATCTAGAGCCTGACCATACCTTATACATGGAGACTCAGTGGGTTTCCACACAGAAGCTCCTACTGTGGTTCCAGTTGTTAGAATTTTGCTCTTGAATTCTACATGCCATAAGGGTGAGCATTGGGACCTCAGCCTCCATCATCTGACAATTGTATCTCACAGAAACAATTGCACCAAACCTTGCAGGATGAGGCCCTTTCTTTTCTTCCTGATACCAACATATAGAGCACTAGCCAAACCTATACTATGAGAAGAGAAACTGCCACTGGGAAAACCATGGTAAAGGTGCAGAATTCTGATTTTATTTTTTAATCATTGCTTAAAAGGACCTTCCACACAAATACCATTACCAGACCTGGGGATGGGTGGGTTTTGTGTTGTTTGTTTTGGTTTTAATGCAGCTGGTATTCATTAACTGAGGATGGAATGGATCCATTTTTCCCAACCTGGCTTTGCACAAACCAAACAACTTTGAAGGGTTTTTGTTGCTTTAGTTTTCCCCCCTTCTTCCTCTAGTTTTCAGCAGGGATCAACACAGGTATTGTTTTTCTGTATTCCAGCCAGGTTGAGCAGGCTTCACAGGATACACTTAAACATCAAAGCTGAAACAATTCTCATTTCGTTCCTGAAAGCAATACTGAAACTGGTGGGAAGCTAAGGGACAGTAAACATTTGACTGATGATTCAATACTAGACTCTTACAAACAGACTAATGATACCAAATCAAAGGGGCCTGCTCCAAAGAACAGCCTACGGGATGACTGGAAGATGCAAAACGTATTTAATCATTGCTGATTTGTTCAGTATTTGAAATGACTAATTCCTAGTGATAAGTATTTTATCCACTGCTGTATTCTTGCCCTGATTGTCATTCAGGCTCCTACCAACTGAAAGGATTATGGAAGTAATTGCTAGCTGCTAATCTTTGTGAAAACTTTACTGAAGTGCAACACAGTGTTTCCCACAGAAAACTTCCCAAATTTTAAAATAGATTGATAAGCCATTGATAACAGGCTGATAGAGCCTCCTCTATTGCAATGAAAAGAATCTCTGGATTACAGGTTTCAGCTCAGTTCAGGCACAACCCTTGTGCATCTCATGCTCCTCATCATGAATTCATGCCTGCTTCTGTCAGTCTGCTGGGAGAGCAGCACACAAAATGCAATCAAAGCTCAACTTGGAAACTAGGATGAGAGGAAACCTTGCAACACGGCTGCATTGTAAGGCAAGAGGCTGATTGTTACCAGTATCAGAAAGCTGCTGTCAGTAAAACCAATATTTACTATTAAAACATTTGTTAATTAACTAAAATATTAGTAAATATTACATAGAAGGGCCAGCAGTTTCACACATCAAGTCAACTAGTCATATCCAAGTAGATCTCTTCTGCACCCCATTCCCCAGTGTAGCATGAGCTCTGAAGAAGCATTTAGAGCATTCAGTAGGTTTCCTGGCTATTCCTTTCAGGTCCCACATTAAAATGATGTGACCTAATGAAGTAATTCAAGTTCTGCCTTATTCAGGTTTATCTCCACATTCCCAAGGAAACCATTAAAACCCTGTGTAGAAAGTAGACACAGGTGGGAGTGGAAATGAGATGCTTTTGCTAGCCGAAGAAAGGTCCTGTAAAGTACCAAATGTTAGAATCATGGAATGGTTTGGGTTGGAAGGAACCTTAAAGATCCTCTAGTTCCAAACCCCTGCAGTAGGCAGGGACACCTTCCGTGAGATCAGGTTGCTCAAAGCCCCATCCCAAAGCCCCTGGCCTTGGAGACTATATTATTTAGAATTGTAAACTAAAATTAATAAAGATGAGGAATTTATATTTAGGGTAACTGGAGAGAAGAACCTCCAAGGAAAAGCTACATTCCCACAGGATTCTGCCAGGACACTGAAATGTCTTTGGTTACTGCCAGAATGCGTATTCAGCCTATTATTCCATTTATTCTGTTCTGGGACTTCTACATGGTCCATACTTTGAAGGCAAGTACAGAGTATTAAGACATAATCAACACATCTGGAGGGTTAACTGTTTGGCTTTTTTCTCCTTGGTGTCCAACCCATCCACAACTCAAAATTCATATAAGAAAAACTGCATGATACAGTTGCACATTTTGCTTCTCACGCTTTGGACGGATACATTTCTTGGAACTTAGGATGCTTTGCTTATCCTGCACTTTGGATCCTCGTTAGGATGCCTCATTTTCTGTAACACAACAAGTAGACAATAGTGAGGTCTCTGCTACACTGTGTAATCTTTTGGCCCACATGTGCCTTCAGATTTTTGCATTTTTCCTGAATAAAACCAACAAAAGAGAGGCAATAAATAGCTGTCAAAAAAAGAAAAAAACCAAAACCACAGTTTTCATTAGGATTAAAGCTACCATGAACAGAGCTAATTTTCTAATAGAGATATCAATGCAACGTTCACGCAAGCCTTTAATGTGAGCAAGTCATATTATATAGCTTGAAATAGGAAATGAAAAGGCTTGGGCTCGATTCCATTTCTTCTGCTTTTAAACCACAATAACTCTGTTGATTTCTGCGATGTTTCAACAATATAGAACCCTGTGTCAGTGTAATTGAAGGGAGGAGGGAAAACCAATCCCCTGTAGATCTAAAAGCTTTAGTTTAGATTTGCTATGAGCAAAATTTACACAAGCCTCATGTAAAGATTTCACAAAGTTGGGTAAACAGCTACACAAAAGAGAAGAAATGCATTAAGAATTTCATTAATGATATTGATCTGACACAATAGTTTGTATCAAAAGCCTAAGAGCATGAAGCATTCTGTGGACAAGCAAGGCACGTTTAGCTGTGCTATTACAGACTGGACTTAAGTCAAAAAGCAATAGGTTGTCTGGCTTGTGCCTAATCAGTTGTCTGCAGTGGTGGGGAGTGGGGGGGAAGAAAAGAAGGGAATTTTTTATGCCATAGATAACAACTTCAAGTTAAGCAACAACTGACTGTTAGGCTTCTATTTAGAAAGGCTTAACAGCTATCACTGTCAATCTCTCTCTGAAATTTATTACCCATGCCTCACAATGGTTGAGGTGCTGAATTTAGAGCTCAAGAGCTATTATAACCACTTTTTCATCTATCAGCGTTGCCCTTTGGAGGCTTTCTCTTGTCCCTTGCTGTCAGCCCAAGAGCCACATTTTCTTTGTTGCACACATTTTATCTTCCAGACTATCTCACCTTCTAAACAGGAATGGGTGATATATTCCATAATACAGGTTTTCTACTTCAGACTCATGCTAACATGTCTTCATCTTTGAATCACCTCTGAGGCATCTCACTGCAAAAAGTTAATTTCAGAGCTTCCTGAACATGATGTTTTTTACAGACAAGCAGCATTTGGAAGGAGCTTCAATCATGAGGCTTATACAGAACTTCTAAGAGTTGGCAGTCATCTATTCAAATTGCATAGAGGCCCTTTCTATGTCCTGTCAAGTCTCCCCTGTTTACTTAGCTAACAAAAGCACATTTTTACTTTTTCTATCACTTAGAGCAGCAAGAAAACAAACTAGCAGCACAAAGTTATTTCTATGAACAAATTAAAGAATCATAGAATCAACTAGGTTGCAAAAGACCTTTAAGGTCATCCTCATGCCCCTGACTGTAAGCTTGGAGGCACTGTACTTCTGAATAAGATGAAATACATTTCTACATACTGACCAAAGTAATCACTCTACAGTAATTTAGTACATGTATGTGGCCAAAGGTGTCCAACAAGACATAGATAGAGTAAAATGCAGTTTTGTGAAGAGAGGAAAGAGTACTAGAAGAGAAGACACCTATGAAAAGATGTTATAATGTGACTTACAAGTGAGACCAAATAAAAGAAATACCAAATGAAGACCTCAGCATTAGATACATAATATAGATACAACTGTCTTACCACTAGCAGTTACTAGTCTGTCATTCTTCCGGAACAAGAACCTGAACTTGCAGTTTTCAATGCAGCTGTGCCAAATTCATACTGAGAAGTGCTACAATCTGGAAAAGGAATGAACTCTGAGGGAAGCTGATGTTCAAATCATCTGGACATATTTCCAACTATATTAAGATTTCAGAATTTGTATTATTAAAGGTACTCAGTGAATACTAAAACAAAGCAGGATTTAATTCAGATCAGAGATGTTCTCTACAGGCACCTGAAGTCCTTTAACTTGTCCCCAACATTCTCCCTTGCTGTAGAAGGCAGTAGGGTAAAGAGCTGCTTTGGGCACTGTACTCTCCAGGCTAACATGGGGAGACTGTTAGGATTTACAAAGTTAAAGAATCTAACAGCTCTATACCTCAGGTGGGAAGGAGCAAACCCAATAGGAAGAAGCTTCTCCCCTAACCTAGGGGTCCCATTCCCGTTCTTCTGCATGAACAGGCAGATCCAGACAGGCTCTGTTAATCCATGAATTTTATACAATGTAACTTGGCTTTCAGCTTTGGAATGAGACTATAGAACAGTAAAACAGCATGGAAATGTAAATATCTTGCAATTATAACCCTCCATATATATATATTTTTAAATGTCAAGGAACAGAAACGTTTCTTGATGAAAATTAGTGTCTCCCATTCTAATTCAACAGGTTAGTATGCTCATCTATAGAAGTTCCTCAACTTTATTCATTTTATTCAAAGTAGCTGGTATGGAGCTATGTTTTAGGTTTGTGACCAAAATACTGTTGAGAACACACTGATATTTTAGGTATCACTGAGCAGTGATTACACAGTATCAAGGCCTTTTCTATTTGTCATGTTGACCCATCAGTGAGGAGCCTAGGAGCAATATGACAAATGTTGGAGCATACAGGAATCTAGGAGGAAACACAGCCAGGACCAGCTGACCCAAGGGATATTCCATACCATGTGGAATCATGCTCAGCAATAAAAGGTGATGGGAAGAGGGAGGAAGGAAAGACATTGATTTTAGTTATGGCATTTGTATTCCCAAGTAAAAGTCATACATGATGAAAGCCTGCTCTCCTGGAAATGGCTAAATATTTGCTCACTGATTGGAAACTGAATTAATTGCTTATTTTGCTTTGCTTGCACATGCAGCTTTTCTTTAGCTATTAAACTGCTTTTATCTCAACCCATGAGTTTTCCCACATTTCCCCTCCAGATTCTCTTCCCTATTCTCCTGGGGGAGATAGTGACCACCTGTGTACGGCTTAGCTGCCCATCAGGGTTAGACCACAGCAACTACGCAGAAGCAAAAGACCCACGTTTAATCTTGTACATAAAGTAAATGCCCCTCACAAGCACGGTAGCAATGCAATATTGATGTTCAGTGAAGGGTGGCAGCAACACTGCTCACAGTCTGCCAGATGTGGTTTGAAAACACGTAAGAATGAAAAACTGTGAGTTACCATGAGGCATGCAGTCACAAGATGTGAATGAGGGAGTGCTTTGGTGCAGCTTCACATGTGAAATAGGGGAAAAGTGCCAAAAGACAGCTCAGCTCTTAAGGAGGAAGATTTTTCTCCATGATACAAAATAATCAGAAACATGTATGACAAGTTACCCCCAAAAGTCTGTTCAACTCAAAGGCATGTTTTACTGTTGGTATTTTATATCTTTGAAAATGATCAAAGTGCAACATCAATACATTGCTTCAAAATTGAAAACAAGAGGGCTCATTTTCAGAACATTTCCTTTATTCAATTCTTTTTGGCTGAAGCTACATGTTATTAAAACAAAGTATTCACTTGAAAAATTTTGATCAGCTTTTATCAAACACACCCTGTCATGTTCAGCATTTGCTTGCAGTGTTAAACCATAAGCATTTAAGCACTGGAACATCTAGAGCTTTAGAGAAAATAGTACATGTTAAGGTCTCTAAAGCAGAGCTAGCATATTCATACAGACACTATGCTACTGTAACTGCTCTATCACATAATTACATATGACAACTTGGACTAACTCAGCAAACTACACTTTGAGCTGTCTGCTGGCGCATTACTAATTCACAATTGCCTTCAACAAGATTCCTGCAGAGTAGAGGAGGTGATACTGCAGATGTTTTAGCCAACTTGCATTTCTTTGCATCACTGAAAAGCAGGTAGAGATTTTTTACTGCTTTGCTTTGTGACATGGTATTTTAAATCAGAAGTGTATTCCTTTTGCTAATTTTGATGGGTTTAAGTTGTTGCAGTACTTGCGTACTGAATATTCTTACTCAAATACTTAACAGATGATTTTTCACAGCTGTCAACTGACATCTAGCCAACACCTGTAGATTTCATGCTCTGTGACTGCCTCAAAAGGGAACTTAGCTGGGGGACCAGAGAAGCATATTGTTGTTAAACCCTATGATGACCAGCAACAACATCTCAGTGTTTTAAGACACAAAACATAGAATACTTGAATGTTATGATACTCGCTTACTAAAAAGCACAGCTCTGTGCCAGGCCTGGTGTATGGACTTGTGTTTTTTTCACAGCTTAAAGAGGGAGTAGCATTAATGTAGACTTTATTCTAACCCACTGGAAAGGCAAATTGAGAAGATACAAGAGGAGCAGATAGTACAAAACTTCCTATTTGCTGGACAACTATTTTCTCCAGTGACTTGTTACAAGTGAAGAAACCAAGGTCAGATGAAGCTTACAGCAAAAAGGCATACATCACATTTGTGTGCGCAAAGTGCTGTGTCTAGAGGAACAAAGAACAGTAAGTAGGTCCCTGCTTTGCTGGCATGGATTTTGGAAACCTGATAATGGGAATGGTGGGAGGGCGACAGAAGACATGTGGGAACTGCTGCTGCACTCTTTCAGAAATGGGTGGTATCTATTTGGGTGTTATGATTCAAGCACATGAGACAAAACAGGCAGATACTTAAGAGTGGGAAAAAGCTTTCCAGAAACTTTTAAGAAAGTCACGGGGGTGTTATTTTAACATTATGTTTAAAGCAGAGGTGTGAAGAACATTATTTAGATGATTCTAATAGATCCTACTCTATGTCATCCTCTATTCCTATCGTATCTACAGGGAAGTTGAAACTGACCCTACAGTGCTTGAGTACATTGAAAAGAAAAGCTTAAAATATGCTTGCCTCAAATTCTTTTCCACATGTCTGGCACTGGGTAGAGTCATGCTACCAGAAACAGTGAGCCTAATCCATAGAAAACCAAATGCATGAGAGAAGAACAAACTCTGCAGAAGGTCATTTTATGCATAACTTGTACCAAAGGCTTATGTTTGACTTCCTTAACATTCTAGTGTTTATAGGACAAGTTATAGACAACAAATCACACAGAGAGGATGTATTCTGAGAGATGTAGTTCTGGCTTCAGAACAGGAGGAACAATAAGAAGATTGGCTCCTTTCTCTTTACAGTCTGTAGTAAGAAAAGTGTTAGCAGAACTGCTCAGTGGAAGGAAATAATTCGTTGGTATTCTGTGCTCCCACCATTAGTTTAGGCACAATGTCTGCTGAACATAATCCCCAAAGTAGTCTCCTATTTCTTAAACTCCTCTAAACTGAGTCACTAAAAATCCGGAGCCAAATGGACCTTTATTCATGATCAGTCATAGCACTTCTTACACTCTGAAAGCTCAGAAAAACATCGTTATTTTCAAAGTGCCCAAGCTACAAATATAGTCCTGATATAACAAGAAAGGCTGAATCCTCACTGAAGCTATATGCATGCTTTATTCAACATTTGAGATGCCATTACCTAGTAGACAATACTGTGTTAAACACACTCGAGACCATCATTGCCAGGAAGTGTTTTGTGTTGTTGAAATGAAGAACAACCAGGTGTTGCTTTCTGGAGTGAGGGAACAATATCAATGTTAGAATTAAATATTCTAAGTATTATTCTGACTTATTAAATCCAGGAAAACTTTGAGAATAAGTAAATCAAGGAACAGGTGGACCTTTTAAATGCTTCATATATAAAAGGTTAAAAGTTTGGAATGTCTCCTGGCACAAAAAGGACTGATGTCTTGGTAGTTTGTAGTTCATTCTGTGCTATAATCTAATTCTAACCCATGAGTGTGGGTTACCATTACCGTGCCTCGTTTATGCTTTGTCCGAACTCAGGGATCTCAAATCGATTTCTTGTATCGGTCAGGTTTCTTAGAAAGGAGTACCCTCTATCCGCAGGCAGGTAGAGCACACCAGTAAAACTATAGGTGGGCTCCGCATGGGGCTGACTGCATTGTGTCAACTGTAGGCGGGCTCCACTGTGGGGCTGACTGCATTGTGTTCTCTGTGGGTTGCTGTCAACGGCCAGTGGCTGGGCAACCATTGACGCCTTGTGCTACTAAAATTGGAACCTGACATTTCAAACTGGTGTCAGGGACAGGATCCCTTGAGTCTCGGAAGCTACCAGTAACCTAAAAGGAATGGCTAGAGCTATGGAAAACAGGGAAGTTTTATATGATTCTTAAGGAAATTTAAGGTACGTCCCTCTTCACCAGGGAAGAAGTGCACCCTAACAAACTATTAGTTAGGAAAGGTTGTTGAGTGAATTGAGGTGTTGCGAAAGGAAGCTAGAGTAAAAAAAGGCAAAGGTAAAGCTATGGTATGCACCGTTTTGGGCATAAGCTTAGTAGTGGCTGTAGAAGCTAGAAAGCAAGATCTGAAAGATCCCACCCAAACGCTGCAAACGCTGCAAGCTTTAGTGCAATTGTTATGGGAGCAAATAGCAGGTTTGAAACAGGAGAATGAAGGGTTGAAGGAACAGGTTTGAACCTTACAGGAAAAGATAGAAAAGGAACAAGAAGATCTTAAATGCTTGCAAGAAGCCTGGGTAGGAAAGTCGAAGGCAGAAAGCTGTCAACAGAAAGTTCTTTCCTGTTCTGATGATTGCCATAAAAGGAAACATGTATACTCTACCAAAGAAGTAGAGAAAGTTAAGGTTCAGTATGACTCCCCGCAGGAATCTCCACAGTCTTTAAGACTATTGGTTAAGGTAGAATATACTTATGAACATGATGAGGATCATACCCCTAAAACGTTAACCAAGGAGATACCATATACAGCAACCTTATTAGCTAAACCAAAAAAAGAATACTCACATAATTCCAAGGAAGCTGAAACAGAGTATGCTTGGAGAGTATCGTTAACTGCCAGAGATCAAATAGTGTTAAGTGAATGAGAAGCTGAAGGATATTGGGGGCTGGGAGTATTTCTAACCACTGGAGATCATAGAGCCCCTTTGTCACTCACACAGCGAGCAGCCTATTGGCAGAGGCCTAAATCCATTAGAACAAGGAGATCCTCTCGCAGTCACAGGATCCATAGATCAGCTAGTGGAAAATGTACAAAAGGCAGCTTGCTTACAGATTATGTATGACAGGGAACTAAACTTGAGGCAGGAATCCCCAGTGATGATACAAGTCGATCCAGAAAGAATGACTCCCCTCATCAGAGGCTTACCTGATTCATTAAAACCCCTAGGAGTCCAATAACAAAATGCTATTACCAACACCCCGCAAAGTGGCAGAGTAGCAGCAGCCTTAGCTGGAGCACTAACCTAGGACTGCCGCACTCCAGGACAAAACAGTTGGACTTGGGCAAAGGTGGCTCAGGAACTGATCAATTACAGACAGAAATATGATCCAATTAAGTCCAAGCCCAAAAACGTAAGGCATGCAGAGGCACAGTTTCCCCAAGCAAAAATAGTATCTCCAAGTGCAGACAGGCTAAAAGAGGAGGGAATGTCTTGGAGAAAAGCAATGTGGACAATAGGGAAACAAAAGGGGATACCAAGGAAGTATATGGATGCGGTCCCTACGGAGCAACTAAAGAAGTTAATATTAAAATGACAAGAGAAAAAACAAAAAAATGACTACCAGTGGTAAGGAATGGACTATACAAACTACTGCTGCAGGTGACAAAAAGGTGGCCTCCACTCCTCTCACCATAGCGGAAATGTTCCCTGAATTTTCTCCTCAGTGGGAGGGAAAATAATTCCTTCGCCAGTCTCTAGTGAAATGATGGGCGAAGGGTGGATGTACATTAGGTAGCTCACTCTTACTCCAAGAGGCGATTTGATTTAATTTTATTTGGTATTGTAGGACCTACACAAACACCAATTCCTTTTTTAGAAGATACCAGGGCCCAGATTTCTGCCATACAAAAAAAGGATGTCCAGCAATATGCAATTAAACCCTCCAAAATGCCCCTAATGGTATCAAATGCATTCAGAAATGTTAAGGGCTAAACTTTGGTACAAACCTCTCTTAGACTCCCTGGAGGTGATAATTTGATCATTGTGCAAATGGTGATGGGGAATTTCCGTCAAATCTGTTGGGAATAGATACCTTAAAGGGATGTAAATGGACAGAAAACACAGGGGGTACTTGGATATTTGGAGTAGCTAAGTTAAAACTGTGACTCCTGTTCGTGGCTCCTCCTCTTTCCCCCTCTCAATTAGCTAATGTAAAGCCATATCTTCTACCTCTAGGAGCCAGAGAAGGCATAACTCCCATACTGGCAGAATTGCAGGAACACTCATTCACCTTCTAAATCCCTGGTTTGGCCAGTACAAAAACTGAATGGGAAATGGCGGCTGACAATAGATTATCATTGATTGAATGCCTAGACAGGGCCATTAACTGTTGCTGTCCCTAACATTGCTGAACTCATCAGTACTATTCAAGAACAAGCCCATCCAATTGTGACCACTACTGGTACAAGGACATCTTTTTCATGGTTTCTCTGCAATCAGAAGACCAGAACCAGTGTTAGTAAAGCTCCCCACCGTATGAAAAGTTCCCTTAGTGCTTGATACCCCACTCAATGAACACACCTGGAAAGCCAAGGGTGCAGTGGGAAAAGAGCACAAAATTAATACTCATCCCGCCATTCTAACCTATACCAGATCCGGTTTCCTTCTAACAGGGACTGAGAATTCCCTTCGTTTATTTACAGAATGAAGAGCTGCACTTAGAAGAAAAGAACTTGGAACAAAGGCTTTGATTGCATGTATTTGTTTATGTGGTTTGGTTTCAATAACATCTATAAGATGTCTGCATTATCATGGGAAAGGGGAATCTGGCTAACTATAATTTGTTTCTCTTGGATCATCAGAAGTTCCTCTGGTGATATGATAGCTCCCCCGCTAAACAAAAATAATGGGTTCTTTTTACTTGGGAGAGCTGTCACTCAGGCTTTCAATCTGACAAAATGATGGATATGTGGAGGACCAATGGGACTGTGTAGTTGGCCCTGGATTTCCACCCTTTTGGAACTAGACCAATTAACAAACGGTTACACTTCCATAGAAAATGTCCTCTACAATGATACCACACCTTAGCCTATAACGTACCCAGGAAGGGGTCACTTCTGTCTATCTTGTAACCAATCAAATGGAATCTGGATGGGGAAAGTCAATGTGAGTGGACTTTAAGGCTGGCTTGTAGTGGGTATTCAAACTACAGGAACAAATTTGCCATTCCCATTTGGGGATGGTACAACTCCACTGGAGATTACTGGAAAACCCTGGGTTCCTGCTGGAGTTCGGACATAAGTGGGGGGAAATCACACCCACCACCAATTGCTGAAGACCATCAACAGATCCACAGGATGCCACAGGATCCAGGGTGGTGACTATTTTTACTTTTAACCACTTTTCTCTTCTCCTCTCTCTCTCTTCTTCCCAATACATTAGATAATTACCTTCAGGAGTGTAACTAATAAAACAACACAAGTGGGGGTTACCATTACCATGCCTCAATTGCCTTCTGTCCAAACTCAGGGATCTCGAATCTATTTGTTTTATCAGTCAGGATTCTTAGAAAGGGGTGCCCTCTATCCACAGGTGGGTAGAGCACACCAATGACACTATAAGTGGGCTGCACATGGGGCTGACTGCATTGTGTTAGAACTATAGGCAGGCTCCATGTGGGGCTGACTGCATTGGATCATAGGCAGGCTCCACTAGTGGGCTGACTGCATTGTGCTCGCTGTGGGCTGCTGTCGAGGGCCAGGGGCCATGCGACCATTGAAGCCTTGTGCTACTAAAATTGGAACCTGACATACGCACCTCTCCAAACCCTATAAAGCAGAGCCTTACTTCCATACAATCATAGTAGGGAGAAAATATAATTTGCATTGGTTTATTTAAGGATTTAGGGGGTGAGGTGTTCTAAAAGCAGCTCCTGATATAATTCCCTTTCAAAAACAGTAACAGTCTTTCCCACTGATTCATCCCTAAAGTATGGGAAAAACTAATTCCTGCAAACTCCATTCCAGTTTGAAATATGACACTGAAAACTAGTAATAGTAGGGCATCATGGCCATTTAAAAAACAGCCAAAAACCGTAGTACACTGCAGTCCCTGTTGGCATAAGACATCAGGTGATGCATTTCCCAAGATCTTCTACAGCAAAAACCTTGCACCACTAAAACTCACATGACAAATTAAGGCCCATCTTTCTTTCACTTGGAATATTTCATTCTTTTTTCACTATTTCTTTTTTCTTCCAAGTAGTATCTTCTAAAATGTTTCAGTTCATCATTTTGAACAAAATAGTGTGAATATTATGAAAATATTCATGGATCTATTAGTATTAGAAAGCTAATGTTAATCAAAGACAAAGATATCCGAAGTATCGGGACATTCAGATCTTCAGAAAACTTTCTGAAAGACTGAATTTCCAAAACTGCATATAATAACCTCTGGAAAAAATAGGTCCTTTCAAGAGGCAGCAGTTTGAGTACACAAAACCACTGCTCATGTGTTGGCCTGATGATCTGGGCAGTCAGTTATCAACCCAAATATGGCAGCCAGTGCAGAGGCATTCATCCATTCTGCCTTAAACACACACATACAGATATTTTCACAAATTAAAAAACCAAAACGCATACACAAAACCACAACTTTTGATGAATTTGACAGCAAATGTATTGGAGTGTGATCTGACTAAATCAACAGTTAAAAAAATCATTTTTAAGTGGCTAAAATAGTATAATGTTACAGAATATAATGCTAATGGGTAAGTCTTGTGTGTTTGGGGTTATAATTTTTTTAGTTTGTTTTTTTTTTTTAAAACAGGCACAGTCAAAACTGCCACCATATTTAGCAGCAATGATAAGTAATGATCACTGTCAGCTTTCTCATGCTAGATTGCCCTGTCAGCCTTTTACTGTCATTTCAGTTTATGCTTGAAAATGCCTCGCAGAACACAAGTGTTAATCTTTGTTTGCAAGGTCTAATTACCTGAATGTAACCAGACACATGTGTGCTCAGAGACCGGCACCCCCATGTGCTGGGCTGCACCCCCAGAGCGTGAGCAGCAGGTCAGGGAGGGAATTCTGCCCCTCTGCTGCACTCTGGGGAGACCACCCCTGCAGTCCTGATCCAGCTCTGGGGCAACAGCACAAGAGGGACGTTAGAGCAGCTCCAGCGCCTAAAGGGGCTACAAGAAACCTGGATAGGTGCTTTGGACAAGGGCCTGTAGGGACGGGACAAGTGGAATGGCTTTAACCTGCCAGAGGGGAGATTGAGATGAACATTATCTTGCACTATTACTTTTACTTATTATTTAACATTCTTTAATATTTAATGTATCTTTTAACATTAAAAGGATTTTACTTCTAAATACAACCATTAAAATAGTTCTTCTGCAATTTTAACACTAGTATTATAATTATATTCATGAAATTGTTCGAATTAATTTCAAGGTCAAGGACCAAAACCTCTTACTTTGCGTATTACTTTGCATATTGGCATGAAGGGACTACCCTTCCTGTTGAGTGGTT
This sequence comes from Ara ararauna, assembly GCA_028858755.1. NCBI lineage: Eukaryota > Metazoa > Chordata > Aves > Psittaciformes > Psittacidae > Ara > Ara ararauna. Next base: position 3,473,676 of record CM054385.1, read on the forward strand.
TGTATCTCTTAGACTACAAAGATTAGGAAATGTCTGAAATCTGCTCAAAAGCTTGTACTTTTTGTTAGAAGAGCAGTACTTCTCTCAGTCAGATAGATAATCACATTCCTACTGCAAATAGGCCAAAGCCAAATCCTGGAGAAATTAAATGAAAACTTGGATTTAAAATTTGCATTTACTTCCTGTGCTCGAGATTAGCTCAAAATACATTCACAAATCCAAAAAAAAAATCCCTGCATTTTGTGGGCATTGGAAAGGAGTTTGTATGGAAGTTCTACATCTAGATGCGATTAATTCTGTAGCTCATTGCTCAGAATGGGCTTCCCATTTATACTGCCTTTTTTATTAGTAATGACTGATTTACTACAACATATTCTAGATCAGGCACCACTTTCTAGATGTAGAAATATTCCATATACAATAGTTCCGTGTTACATTTTTCTACACTATACCACACTATTTCTACAGGTGCTTCCTAAAGAAAACAAACATGCAAAGATAGGAAGTCCATTCTTTATCAACAAAATTTTGCTAAGTGCATTTATGTTGTTGGCTTGAGAGCACTATGGCTAAGTACTGTAAGGAATGATTCATAGAGTTGAACAAATTCCTGGCAGTTAAAAAAGAAACCAAGCCAAACTTGCTTGTTTTCATTACCAGCTATGAAGCCTCACCAGATGTGCTGTGATCTAATAAATCTTTGAAGGGAATCTGTACAGACAGGTAATTCTGCGTCAAAACCAGGCACAGCTCCGTGGCTGAAGCCGATTTTTTTGCTATCAGATATCAAAATTAAACTAACTTAAAAACTTTATATAGAAAACAATCGTGGAAGTAGAATTCCTCCTTCATGGAAGTCAAACATGCAATAGTAGATTAGTGAGAGAGGTAACAGCAAAGATGTTCTCAGGAGAGAGAATTTCCCCACCCACAAGCATTGGTTTCCTGGGCGAAGCAAAAGTGCCTCCACATTACTTCCCTGGTACCTTCTCTGAAGAGCCTGGTTAAATCTTCCACTGACTCTAGAACCATTAGAAATTAGAATTTATTCTATGACTGTTCTCAGAGGGTTGAGATCTACATATTATAGCTAAATCTTTGTTATGCAATTTATTTTTACAAGAAAAAAACCTCCTTTTGTCAAATTGGCATGCGTTGACAGAACGGAAAGGCATGCTTGGTTTTAAGTGTGTTTGCAATAGGTACAGTTAACAGCTATAAAACCAGATTATAGCACTCCTGTTTCCCTGAAAACTTCTTGCTGCAGTATGAACAGGTATCACAGAATGCTGGTAATGTAGCAGAATTTACTTGCTACATGCTGCTATTTAACACTGCTCCAGCAATAGACTTCTCCAAATGGGAGCCTTCTTCCATCCCCTTTCTGCACTTGAGTGCTCACTATTATCTAGAAAATGGGTTTCTCAGCAGGAGGTGTATGACAACAAAATGGGCCCTTGGCTCAGCAACCCAATGTTGTCAAAGCTGAATATCTGGCTGGAACAGGACTTGATATTCCTTAAAATAAGTTCATTAACTGCTTGACCTTTTCTAATTCCTAGGAAGATAAAAGTACCAATGCCTACCAAACACAACACCAGACCACCTAGGCTGCCACTACGTCCGTTTATAAATGGAAGTGTGTGTAAAAGTAGAAAGAAGCCTCGTCTTGCACACTGACCAGAAAGTACATCACATGCAATTAAACCAACTAAAAGTCATTAACATTCTCAAACACTTTTCTGGTAGGTACACTGCCACGGAAATACACTTTTGTCTGCTGAGTTAGGGTACAGACAGTCCCTTTGCCCAAACACCCCCACCTCCTGCTGAATTCCCAGGCTGACAAGTTGCTGCTATGTTTATCACTTTTACAAGTACCAACATTGCTGGGAAACAGTAATAATTCTGCTTGTGCTCCAGTACTGTATTTTGTTGTTGTTGTTAATCTTGGTAACAGTCTGAACTGAGCAACTACATAATCATGGAGTCCATTAACTAGAATAATGCCAGACTTCCCAGTGCTTTATGTTCATAAAAACATCCTTCAACACATAATTACTTCCACCCAGACTGCTTGCTTGAATTTTCCAATGGCTTTTCATCAAGACTGTAATGAATTTTTCAAGTACTCCAGAAACCAAGCAGTGAGACCAGTGTTAGTGCCTGCAGCACAGCCAGGCCATCAGGCCAGCTAACCGGTGGAAACTCGTGTCCTATGTTACCAACCAACAGGTCTCCAAGATGATCAACAGCTAGACATCCTCTGCTATGGACCAATGAAAACCAAGTCAGGCACACAGAAACCTCAGGGACAGTCACACACAGTAGACAAACACAACAGCCAGTGCTTTGGAGGCTCATGAGTTCAAAAATGCAGCTTGAAAAAGGATAACCCTGCTCCCTGGCCATAGTGGGTTTCACATACAGCAAAGAGGCAAGACCAGCAGCAACCATCAGTTAGAGAAAACATCACTGTTGAAAATCAGGATGTGGCAGAGCCATTTAGTTTGATGCTTCTTCCTGACAAAAGATGAAGAAGGAAAGAATTTTGTTTCTTGTAATCTTCTGGAACATGTACAATGCTAATCCTGCTAATGCCGAGTAGGACTTCAGGGATATTTTCTTTCTAAATCCACACATCTGCTGCAACGTTCTCAGCATATTGTATATTTGAGTAGCTTGATGAGGTTTACAAGTCATTATTCCCTGCCTCAAACTGTATCAAGCTCAGTTCTCCATAGGACAATAGGGGGCGATGTGTGTACAATAACAGTAATTTGATCTATTTGCAGTTTCATGACTACATTTATCTACTTACACCACAGTTAACATTATTTCTGATTACACCGAGTTCTGTTGCAATTTTTGACTTTGGTAACAGTCTTCTGAGTTACCAAAACTTATTTTTACACAGGACAATAACTTGATCCTTAAGAATGCATCCAGATATTTTTTAACATATTTATGCCACACATATAAACACACACACATATAGAAAGCTGAAAACACAGCAATATGTGCATAAAGTATGCTTAAAGGAATGGAATTTGCCTTTTTTTCCCTTTTTTAAACATGATTTAATTTAACTGCTCAGTGAGGATTCACTAACAGTATTGTGGATACTAGAACAGATTTTCTATTCATGTAACTTCTACCTGGTGGAGAAGTTATATCAAAACTCGCTGCTTAGAAAAATTTAGCTGAGGTATATTAAGCCAGTTGAATTGCATAGCTTGGATGAGGAATACTTCTTGAAAGAGAGTGACCCTTGGCTACCCATAATAGAACACAAACTAGACCTGCGGTACATCTGTTAAGCTGCAGGATTTTTAACAATTTATCTGTGGTTTCATATCACTACAAAAATATTTTTAAATTCTTCTGCTGGCAACAAAGAAAAATGCTACAACCAGCATCATAATATTCTTTCCAAGTTTTGATTCTCCTTACAGCTAATAAATAATGGCTCCAATAAGTAGCAGGTCATTGGAGGACAGAGCGAAACCTCTGGGTGAAGATGCAATAAACTGTAATAAGAAAAAATAGCCATCACAAAAATACAGAGGAACATCACAAGGTATGAAGATAGGCTGAGAAAGTTGGGGCTGTTCAGCCTGGAGAAGAGAAGGCTGTGTGGAGACCTCATAGCAGCCTTCCAGTATCTGAAAGGGGCCTATAAGGATGCTGGGGACAGACTCTTCATTGGAGACTGTAGTGAGAGGACAAGGGGTAATGGGTTCAAACTTAAACAGAGGAAGTTTAGATTGGATATGAGGAAGAAGTTCTTTACTGTAAGGGTAGTGAGGCACTGGACTGGGTTGCCCAGGGAAGTTGTGAATGCTCCATCACTGGTGGTGTTCAAGGCCAGGCTGGACAGAGCCTTGGGTGACATGGTTTAGTGGGAGGTGTCCCTGCCCCTGGCAGGGGGTTGGAACTGGATAATCTTAAGGTCCTTTCCAACCCCAACTATTCTATGATTCTATATTATAAACCAAATCGTGAATTAATATTTGCAGAATGGAGGGAACTGGCAGCCTCACTTCTTACTACCTTCTGAACACGTGATGTGTAAACTATTCAAAATATTCAGCACATTATGATTTTGCCTGCATCTTCTGCTGTGAATCCCAAATAACGCAGACATCAACCTGGGTTTGAGTGAGCTGCTTTCTTGTTCCATACTGTAATTGGCTCTATAAATGATTAGATATAATTAGAGGCATCTATTCAATGACCCAGAATAAAGCTTGCATTGCATTGTTCATAACTTCCAGACTTGTTCCCAGGCTGGTCAACAGTTTTTTTTATAGAGATGAGATGCAGAAAGTAATTTTCATTACTTGCATTCATTTAATTAAAAAATCAATTGAGCTACAGAGCTCATAAATACCTGTTACGAAGTTAAATACCTTGAAGGACACAGTCTGAAGTTAAAGTCATTCTTTGCCAAGTATTTACAGCTGTATCTTTCTAAATTATTCTTCTTCCCCACATCTCTCTCTTCTAAAAAGAAGCGGAGAGGCTTTATGGGGAGCCAGTACATCATGTTACTACATTTAACAGTTGGGTCTTGGAAAAAAAAGAAATCACTGGCTACCTGATGTGGTTATTTTTAGAAGCTGAACATATCATCAGAAAAGTCTGTTCTGCATTCCCAGAGCCAAGACAATGTGTCACACTCAGATTGGACGAGTTTCTGAAGCCTGCGGGCAGGAATCCGCTGGTGAAGGTGCATATCAGCACTGCAACCGAACAGGAGGCCTATAGTGCAAACTACAAAATTACTTCAAGCAGCCAGAAAACATACAGGAGAAAAGATGATGTTGAAATGGCTTTCTTTGAATTCATTCTTATACCTCTTACCAAGAAAGGCAGAATGGGAATACCTTACTAGTAGTTAGATCACTGGGATAAAAGCAGAGGAGATTAATGTGGTTTATTACAGGAATAGAAGCTTAAAAACCAGATTGCCCTTTTAGCAGGAAGAAAAACCATCATCTAGAGGATAGGCAGATAGCATCATTGAAAAGCATTAAATTAAAAGAAAATTAATTGTGCCTATTGGGGGACCTCGCATTCACATTACAAGTCAGGCTCTCAAAATGGTGCCCAGTGTGCAATTTCAAACTTGGTTCCACCTGAAGCAGTCCTACTCCTTGTGGAACCATAATGCATGTAAGTTCTACAACCAAGACACCAATTACAGCTTCAGGCTACATATTTGCACCTCAAAAATCCTTCTGAAACACTGACTTACTAATTTAAACACACATATAATTCTCCCTGGAACATTTGGAAAATTACCTTCTTCCCTCACCCAGAGATTTTTGCTCTGGATCTCGCTCCTATTATAAGCAAACTCTTTCCATTCTGGCTGAAATGGTTTGCTTCGCAGCCCCACCAAGACAGCTGTTTTTGAAGAAGAATCATCTCACTCTCCTAGCAAAGGGTAGAAGATGAGGCCATATGAATATGCATCTGGTGCAACTGTCTTTGAACAGCAAACTGGAAACAAACATATTAACACTGTATCATCTGTTGCAAGATGAAAATAAGAAGCATAAGTGTCTCAGTGTAAAATACTGATATTTAACAATAATTGATCTTGGCACTAATGGATGTGAAGAGAAATGGTTCAACTGTCTGTTCTACTCACACTACTAGCAGCCTTAGATAAGCAGCTCTGGAATTGCTTATTTATTAAAATAATCCTGATATAACTGGTAGTGCAAATATATGGAAAAATTATTCATATCAAACTTTATATCAATTGCTATAGCCATGTAAGAAGGATTAGGATGGAAGTAGAGGGACAGTGTCATTCCAGATCAAAGCCAACCATTCTTGCTTTCAACCATTGAGTATCGATGTTTGAGTGAATGAAGCGGAAGATGGGAGGCTAGCTCTGTCTTCTCCACTCCATAAAACCACATTAAATCAACTTTTTGGCCAGATGCAATGAGTAAGAATCAAAGTGGGGTTTTTTTTATCATAAAGAACTTCAGTTTGGACAATCCAAGCTGAACTGTTCAGTCAACCAGCACTAAAAAAAATCATTGTATTTCCTATTTATGAACAGTACAACAGATATTTCCCAAACTCAAATAGCATCAACTGTAACATGAACCGAACCTAAAATGTACTGATAAATACAGCAGTATGCTAATATATCACAGTATTAGGATAATTATGGACTGATAAAGAGGACCTGATCTCAGAAAAAGTAGTGATATTATCAGAGGGTACAAATGACTGGGACCTGGCATGATTTGACAAAGAGGTAAAAATTCCAAACATTATCTGCTGATTCTTTTAACCAGGCAATTGTGTAAGCAAAGCAAGTAAAATCAAACCAGCACAGGATTAAAAGCTCATTCGAAAAATGGATGAAATTATAGGAATCAAGTGCATTTCATTGCATTTTTGGAACCTAAGCTGCAAAAAAAGCTGCCACTGGGAGAAAACACATACACACACTCATACAGAGTGAGTGAAATACAATACATTCTGTAACAACTGAAACTCAGGAGGCTTTAAAGTCAGCACATCTGGGAAAATTTACTCAGGATTTTTAAAAACTTTGGATGCCAAATCTCAATAACTGCAAAAGACAGGAAAGGCCTCTGTGGCTGGGAAAAAAAGCTGCGCTAATGTTTTTTGGAGAATAAATGGAGGGCAACTGTCGAAATAGTAACCAGCAGTCATTCCCAGTCAGAATAACCAAACAGCTCATGCCAGAACGCAATGTAAAAGAACTACAGAATGCAAAAATAATAAAATTAGGTTTATGGAAAAGAGAGACTGCTAAACAAATATGTTATCTTTGATACTCTTACAGCCGTAGGCAACAGTGGCAATATCGTTATTGCAGTGTATCAGTAAGGCAAAATTCTGTGGACTTAATATTGGAGCATGTTTCTTTCTATACAACCACCACAACCCTCATCATATTTTTATGTCCTGTTGCTTACTCCCTTCATGTAAAATAACATCCACATCATTCCTGCAAAAAACAGCCCCTTCAGATGACTGTATGTCTGCACCAACCATGCTGCTTCTTCCTTCTAAAATCCTCACTCAAACTCTGAATCAGTGTTTCTAGTCCCTAATTCGGTTCCTCGGCACTAGTATTTCAACATTCTAATTTAACATATACAGGCTGGATTTTCTTAGGTTGGTCTCATCTCTGTAATGCTCAATATTATCACTTTCTCCTATCGAGTCTACCATGCCTCCAGTGATACGAATATCCTCCACGTTCTAATTTCATTTTTTATCCCATCTTTGTCCAGGTCACACAAGCATTTCCAAATGTTGTCTTTCCATTTCTTTGCTGCTAGTTTCCAGGATACGATTAATTAGTGGATTCTATTAATTTCTGTCTCTGGTCAAGACACTTTTAAATGCAGTTAATGTCTGTAACTTACACACTAGCAGGTTTGTTGCTTTGATACCAGCAGCAAGGATCTCCCATCCCCTCACTTACCTCTGTGATTCACACCCACACAAAGGTGTGTAGCTGCATATTACAGTCTAGCCTTTGTTCTTCCAATTGTTTTCAAGATTTACAAAAGCACAGTAATATAGCTTTTAATCTCAAAGCTAAACTTGCTTGATTTTAGTAAATAGGTTTAAAATTATTGAGAAAATGATTGACAGGCAGGCTCATACCTAACATGATCTAACTCCTGTTCTCCTTTGGAAACATGTCTGAAAAGCTACCAGGATCATAATGCCCCACCAGCAGCAGCTGCCAAGTTGCTGCTCTTCTTTCATTGCAACTACTTGTAGTATGCTGTTTGTTTGCTGTGGACTGCTCTTCAGATACACAGGTAGACACAGAAGCTTCAAAGGAATTCATTCTGGAAGTCACTGCAGGCTCCCCCAAGGAAGCAGTGTAAAAGGCAACAAAGCATATACAGAGAGAAGCACTACCTCCATGCTAGTGTTGCACAAGCACAGACAGGTGGAGGACTAGAAAGGAGCATGTCTTCAGACTGCAAGATCAGAGATTGTGAGGATTATTCGACTATACAGTGCTCCTCCGTTCCCCTGATTTTAGCATCAGAGCCCCTTGAAACAGATTCAATATCTGCAGTGTTGAAAGCAAAGCAGAGTAACTAAAGGGGAGTTACTGACATAGTAAAAGTAAGACTATAAATTGCAGACCCATTTATTGAAGCCAACCTACACATAAGGACAGTATTACCCCATTCAGATAGCATAGCAAAGAAAAACAGACAAGAAGAGTAAAGAACAGCAAAAGATCATTTTCTGGCTGGTCTCTAAATTAGGGTCATTAAAAGGATCCCTTTGTGCTGACAGGAACACTTCCTCTTCTCCCTTCTGGCTCTAGGTCAGTAGCTCATGCACAGCATAATTGCTGGCAAGTTAAAAAAAAAAAAACACAAACTTTAAAAACGAACAATTACACCACTACAGTTTCAACTATCAGTATGCTTTGTTAAGTGCCTGTGATGTTTTAGATCTCAATTATTGACCTATTTATCATGCAGCCTTGATGGACAGGGTCATCTCCCATTTTACGCCTCAGAAATGAAGGCCAAACCACTTGTCAGAGGCACTGCGCATCATTGAATGATCAGACTCTCTCAAATCCTAAAAATGTTATGAAGAACATAAGATCTCTCTCTCACTCACTTTTTAGATAGGCAGTCCTTAGCAGTCTTTGCCATCATTTATGGCAGCAGCAGAATTCCAGCGACCATGCTTAGAAAACTGCACACTGAATTTAGCCTGGTATTCAAGCATTACTTAAAGCTACTACAAAAACTGAAGGATTTATTAGCCTCACTAATGCACACAGTAAAACCTCTGTGGGTCTTCCTAGAAAATTTTACCAGAACTTCAGCAGCATAAAGTGGTCAGCATTGCCCCTGCATCCTTCCCTCATCATCTGCAGTGGGGCATCAACCTGGGAGATACAGCATTTCCAGTGATTTCCAGAGTGATGACCCATTGTTTATCTGGTCAGATGAGGATCTTTGTTTAGTTTTGATGAATTACATAATGACTATAATAAAAAGTTGAGGATGTTTCACAGAGAAGAAAACACTGGCAAAAAGCTTTTGTGGAGCAGTAAGTGCTGGTAATTAAGTATCAGCCATTCTTCTTCTTCCCTTTATTCGGTGAAGCTGACACAGAATATCAATTGAAATTCCCAAATCACCACCACAGGATCCAGTCCTCCTCATTCAACCAAGCTGACCTAATTTGACTCTTCTCTTAGCACAGCTCTACCCGCATAACCTCAACAGCACAATCAAAACTATCCCACAAACGAGAGACAAAGAGCCTATATGTTCACACAGGAATGCACACTAACTCCAAACATACACAAAAAGACAGACAATTTCTTGCCTTTTTTCCAACTGATTTAGGGAACAAGCTTACTTACACAGCTCAAAGGTGCATTTGCTGGTCAAGACCACCGTGCCTGGGGAGCTGCTTGCCTAACACAGACCCAAGCAGAGCTGTGGAAGCCTTGCTTCCCCCATTTCCTCCCGCACAGAGGAGCCTGCTCCCCCGCCGCACCTCAGGGGAGCTGCACTGAGGCAAAACAGCCTCGCGGTCCTACCCGAGGACACCCCACCAGGGTGGGACTGACCTCAGGGCCGGGAGGCACTGTGCTTACCGCACCCCGAGGTGTGAGAGATGCCGCTCCCCCTCGGCCGAGGCTGCAGGGCACAGGCTGGGCCAGGTGCCGACATCAGGAGCAGCCTGAAGCATCTGTGAGGACGCCTCGGGCAAGCCGAAACGAGAAGGGAGAAAACACAAGTTCCTAGGAGAACATGGCGCAGGTAAGGCAGGTATGGAACACCAGAGGGGGAAACCGGCTTGTACTGGAACTATGCTGAGAAAAACACTCACCTCGAGGCTCCGGACACCCTCGTGCCACCAGCTGGTTAATTGCCCCAGTGCTCAATCCAGAGGTAGTTTTCTGGGAAGGGGAACGTTTCCTTGCGTCTGAAAAGTGGTTGCAAGTGTTTCTTTGTGGTAAAACTTACTCTTAGCTCCTTCCGTCCTCTTTTCTTGGCGGCTGCCTTGCTGCAAGCCTACTCCCCTCAGCCATGGATGAGGGAGCACTCTTGCAGTGCTCTGAGGCTGGGAAAAGGGGCAGCAAGTCCAGCTTTCACCTCCACTGTGCTTTGGCTTTCAAGGATATGAGGTGCGCTTTAAGGATAATGAGGAGCATGTGCTAATGTGATGACGAGGGCCATGTGTTTTCATTCGATGATTCCTGCTGGTGCTCCGTTATCAAGACTTTGGTTGCAATTACACTGATTAGCCTAAGGAATGGAGGGAAAGGGTGAAGGGTCAGTGGGTTTGGATTCAGTTCTCCTGAAGCCACGATGTACAAACTGTGGTAATCTATAATATTTGAGACTTCCTTCTATATTCTTGGGATTTTATAAGTGGTGTTGACCAACCTTGTTGCATGGTAGACAAACAGTGGATCACAGATGAAATATGCCCTTTAAAAAGGCTTTTGAGTGAAACCTCTTGCTGTAGTTTTTATTAAATATAACCTGTGCCCTGGCCATATTGAGGCATTCCTGCAGTGCATTATTTCCCTTTATCCCAGTGACGCCTCTGGAAAGCATGTGAGGGGGAGATGATCTCCCACATCCTTTCCAGCAGCGGAGGAACAGTGCAGCATGGCTGATCCCTGGTGTTGCTATTTGGTTTACCAGCCAAGAAAGGTAGAATTCTAAATTTGGAATGGAAAAGGAATAGTTTGTTTTACAAACAAACCAGTCTGGCTGCTGCTGCAGTTGTCAGCTTGCAGCATAGCTGTGCAGGTAGCGTGGGAAGCATATTTAACATAGATCAGTCTGTCTGACACCAAACCAGGTAGGCAGTCCTTCTTTTGGTGCCTAGAGGAGCACGTCTGTACCAGCTCAGCAGTGCAGGCTCCCTCTGGTGGCTAATTTCTATAATTGACAGGGGTTTTTCCTCAATAAAAGGTTCAGAGCCTCCCAGCTGATTGGCATCAGCCTGAGGAGGTAGAACCTATGTTTGAGATCACGTAGGTTTAGGTAACTGTAAGTTTTCTGTAAAGCACTGATCAATAAACGCTTTTACTGTGAGTAATGTTAAAGACTCCCAGGTTGTACAGTCTTTTTGTTGTTGCTGTGCAAACTGTGAAAGCATACGGAAGTGTTCAGTTTTTAGATTTAAGCCATTTAAAATAAGGATATTAATATGAAATAATGTAATTTAATCATATTAAAACCAGTGTAAATTTAAATTCCATCCCTGCTGTATTTGGAAAATTACCATTCTTATAATTCAGAGTAGCCATTTGCTTATAGAGATATAGGAACAAAATGAATATGAAAGACTTTAAAACAAATGAAAAGCATAAATTCTTGCAAAAGCTGTTGTTGGAGATGCATCCATGTTGAGCACGTCTTGAAGCTCCACAAGATCTCTAGATTAAATAAAACAAATAAAACTCCTATACACATACCCCCCCCCAAAAAAAAAAAAAAGAAAAAGGGCAACAAACCAGAGCACAAGCCCTGGTGATTGTATAACCAACATGACTGCGCAGATTCCAGCAGCTGTTCTAGGCTATTCAGCCTTACTCCCAGGTGGACATACCCAAGACCTACCAGATTTTGACTTAAGTAGTCAAAATTTCACAAATGGCTAAATATAGCTCCCTAGTTAGGAAACCCTGTTTGTATTAGAACCTTCTTGCACGTCAGAAGCAAGCATTTAGTTGAAATAGGTAGCTTGAGTACAGCTGGTACATTTTATTTCAGACTGCGATTAATAGTGGTAAAGTCTAACTTAGTCTGACTGCTCAAGGTGCCTACAACACTAGAAGTGAGGCTTGGTGAAGAAACCACATTTGTTAATATCACCTACATGTTGTGTTATCCATATAGAATCATAGAATAGTTAGGGTTGGAAAGGACCTTAAGATCATCCAGTTCCAACCCCCCTGCCAGGGGCAGGGACACCTCCCACTAAACCATGCCACCCAAGGGTCTGTCCAATCCAGCCTTGAACACCGAATCTTACCATAACTGTGAAGACAATGAGGACTTTAGTAGTATCGAATTCTAGCTGCAAATACTTTGCTATGGGATAACAAAGTCTGGTTTTGGATATGTTTCGAGTTTGGTTTTTCTTCAAGTTTTCATCTTGCCAAATACTATATTAAAGGACTTGTCCCTGAGTTGGTGGTGAATGTTTCCTAGTTCTGAGGTAACCCTTTGTGAAGCTTAAGCCCTTATCCAGTCTAACATTTCATAACATTACAAACTGTTAAAAGTTTCTCTGCTTCGTGTCCCCTCTCCCTTAAAATGCATTGAAACTGTCAGAATATTATTAAAGTAAGTTATGCCTTTAAGAAATGTTCTTCTGTCACTTTGTTTTATATTTTAGGCCAATCTCTCTAGAATCCTTACCTAACCTTTAGGGTACTGGAGGAAGGGGGAGGGAGGGGAAGGTTGCTAGGATACTTGCAAAAAAGCAAATTAGCTGCACTAGAAATAAAACAAAAGGATTAAAAATCTCTAACCTTTTGAGTTAAACATCCAGTTTCAACAACTGCCAACATTTTGTGGTTCTTCTCTTTGAGACAAAAAAACGCAGAATATTAATAGAACTCCAATTTCACAGTCATATGGGACGTTAAAGCATTGCCCTAGTAAATCAAGTTTAAGATTTGCCAAACAGGATAAAAGCTCTTACTGCTTTAGAAGATTTGATTCTTATAGGGCTTTTGATATTTTCGGTTTTTTCTATCCATGTATGGATGTGGAGCTTCAGAGTTCTAGGTCTTCCATAAAACACTGAGCTCCCAGATGAACAAAACTGAGTCCTTAAACCCAAGTAGAATCTACGGAGGCTTCAATGAAAGACTTACTTTTTGACAGTCTGTTTAATTCTCATTTTACATTTTAGTTCTGTTGAGCTTTTCTCCATTTATAGCTTTGGCAGCAGAAACTCAACAAGAAAAACAAAGCTAAAGATCTAGATGCTTTTCCTTCACTAAAATATACATTGTTTTGATTCAAGCTCTGACAAGAAATCAATCCTTGAATATTTTTCTGCATCTTTAGTGGAGTAAAATTCCTGCTTATTTCAATAAAATACCTTTTTGCATATTCAAGTCCGTTGCAACAGAAAGCTCATTGTAATTGTCACTCCTGTGCATTAACTCCGAGGTAGGGCATGCACTCATAGTAAGCTATTAGAATAATAAAACACATAATTTTTAGTGTTCCTTCCTTGTCCCACTGAGTCATGTGGGTTTGGATCAGATTAATGCAAAGAATGAAACCACTGAGTAGTGATCTACCACCATATGGCCCCCACAAACTTTTCATGCCATCATGCTTTGTAGACTAGCAAGTACATCTGCATTAATGACGCTTTCTTCTCTCCTTTTTACCCTGAATAATTCCTGAAGAATAGCCCTTGCCTTTACTATGTATGTGGGAGGTCTACTGGAACATGACAGCTTGGGTATTTTCTGTGTTTGGATCCAGAAAGATGACTATACGGTATTTACTCCAAAGGTGTTAGAGGAAAAAGAAGGCGGAGTAGTGTTACGCTTCAGCAAGTCAATATTCTTCATGAAAGTGTAGCAGGAAGAGCTCCTTGCTGTTAAGTCACAGGTGGGAGGAATTGCTGGCCTCAGTGCATGATTAAAGAGAGATGCATGAGAGATGCGTGCATGCCAGCTCTCTGCTCTGCAGAAGCTGTATAATAAAATGCACCTCTGTTTTGTTATGTTGTCAGAAATCGACAGAATTCATTTTCCCTGAATAGCTAAGGATAACTTTAAAAACTTGAAGGGAAGATGCATGCTGCCAATTTCATAATCAATTCCCATGACTCTCATTCTGATGTCTGATGCCAGTAAGAATTTGTTCTGCATCCCTTTGGATGCCACGTAAGTCACAGATGAAAGAGTATGAATTCCTTACTTACAGAAGGAATTGGAGATAATTGTACTTCTCTGGCTTGACTATTTCCTTTCTCCAGCTGAGTCAATAAACAGTATTCCACATAACAAAGTTGTACAGCAGGAGCCTTCCCTGATGTAACTATTTCCTTATTTAGCTCTCTGACTCTTTTTCAACCACGTATTTTTCTTCCTCTTCTATTTACCCTTCTGTGAGTTGCAAGGGTAAGTTTGCAGGTTTGGTTTTTTAATTTTTTTAGTTAAAAAAAAAAAGCATCATCATTGCCTGCGTAAATGGAACTGGGCTATTCACAATCTGAGATGGCAAATTGGTAAGAATCCAAATGCAGCTGCACAAAGACAGCAAACAGCAAATTGAAATGGAAACACATTTGGATAATTACAAACATGCCAAATCAGGAAATGCAAATCGGTGTTTAAAAAGAAAGTAATACTGTTGTCTTTCTGCAGTGCGTGCTGAATTAACAGTGCCTGCTGAATTAAAAATGCAGGGTCTGTAATAAGACAAACCTCAGGAGTTACAAAGGAAAGTAGGTTGTATGAATTAAGAAGTACTGTGGTCTAACAGGTAGGTCATTTTATAACAATCCAGAAAAACAGCATTAGGGGACTACAAGGGCTCACTGCTCCTGAAGTGATGAGAAAAACAAATATGCCCCACATGGAAAGAGCCTCATCAGCCAGGGTCCTGTCCCACAGTACCTAAGTTAGGCAAGCAGGCATACCCAGAGGTGATCGTCAGGGTCAGCCAGAAGCCCATATCTTCAGGCAAGTCCATGGGGATGAAGTATGTTCAGGGTCAGGCCAGGAGTACAGGTCCCCAAAGTCAGCAGCAGAATCAGATCTAATGATGGTAAGCAGGGTCAGGCATAAGCAGTGATTCACGGGAACATCCATAGCAAATTAGGCAAGTCTTAGGTGAAGCTGAAAAGTGAATTTGCAGGTCAGGGTTTAGGTCTGCAGCATCTATGGCTAGGCACAACTACAGCAGAGCTGGAAATTAACGCTCCTGCAACATAGCTCAGGGTGAGACTACGAGCCAGATCTGAGCTTAAATGTGGCTCACAGACAGGGGCTGTGAACAGAGTCATCTGGTGAGGCTGATTAGAGTTAAGGCATAATTTAGCACTTGAACTGAACATCTCTGTGTCATTCAATATTATTAAATTTATATTGTCTTAGAAGTAAGCATGAATGGTGAAGAAAATAAACGTGTGTGGAAGCTGGGAATACTCTTGCCTCGATTATCCAAATGCTAGTGAAATACTGGGACTAAAACCTGGATGACAATACAGTTTCAGAATAGCAGATGTTATGACATGGTCCTATTTTAACAATGTGGAATTGCAGATAACAGAGGATAAAATAAATCTATATGGGTTTACACATTCCCAGACAAATGACTTTTTCATCAGAACTGAATCAGATATTCAGATTGTGCCAACATCTAAACTTGAATTTTACAATTAGCTTACTTCTAAGACAATATGATAACCATTTACTTTTTTGGTGTAATATTAATAATTCAAGTCATCAAGACTTGCTTAAGACTCTGTGAATTTCAAAATCTTTGTTAGGTAGCCGGAATAGTTCTTCACAGTATCTATTTCGGTGTTAGAATCGTAAGATCCAAATGACTGGCATATCTCTGGTTTAGTCAAAAATGTTGAAAGACAGCAGATGAGCCTGAATTAATTCAGCCTCACTTAAACATGTGGGTCTTCTGGGGAAAAGAGAAAACCTGAAAATATAGTAGGCATAGCCATAGATACACTTCTAGTGAGAATTTGGCCTTGGTAGAATAATTTCAAAACAAGACATGTCTCAGGGAAGAAATGCATTTATAGCATGAACCTGTTCTCCAGAACTGAACTCTTGGTGCTACAGTTTTATGCTATACTATTGTTACATTAAAACCCAACGTAGCTGTGTTTTTCTGTATACAAATGTTAAATAAGATTTGGGAGAATTCAGCCATTTGCAACCAGATAACAGATTTCAGTATAAATGAGAAAAAGATAAATCTATTGGGAAACATAACTTGGCAACCTGTAGGGTTGGGGTTTCTTTCTGTTGAAACTTCTCCAGTTTTTAATCACACTCTAAATCTTCTCCAAGCAATGTTACTAGTGAGTGCATTGAACCGTGACAGAGGTATATTGCAGCCACGCTGAATAGGTATGGTCAGTGGTATGATCATTCCCTTTGATTATTTGCTGTGGCATTCTTGATTTCCATGTTTAACCATTGTCTTAGGTTTCATAGAAAAAGAAGAATGAAATTAATTTATGTCTAAATAGTTTGCTAGAAAGTCATTGCTTTCTATTACCTAAAAATGGTATGTAATGCAGACGTTAAGTCTTACTTAAATTGCAAACCACAGTCCAAGAATTTTAAATACAGCCTCACAAGAAAGCTTTGACATACTAAGAGTATGAGTATATCCTCCCACATGAAAGTCATAACAGTTTTCAGGTTGCTGGAATACTGGTGGTTCACACTGAAGTATAATAGAGTAGTACCTGGGTTTCTCTGAGAAGCGGATACTTTTGTGGCCAGAAAAGCAGAAACTATGCATTAAACCATTCAAAAATATGGTGCAATAATACCACCACTGTACGTGATCAAGTGCTTTTCTGCAGTACTTGGAGTGTGATGCAAAAGAACTGTTTTGGTGATACTGTTTAAGCTTTCAGTGATTATTGGCAGAATTTTTTTAAGAGATGCTAATAAAACATTTTTTCTAGCTCCAGTAGCTGACCGAGTGCAGAGTCACAATGAAAAGGGGGAACACGTGCTGTGATTTTAGAATTTAAATTAGAAGCTTTAAAAATCTCTCTTACAAATTCTCTGCAAGAGTCAACTATGGTATTCCTACTAAGATGGAACCTTCCCATTCCTCAGAACTTTCCTCTCTGCTTCAAAGACAGATGAAATCTGCACACTGGCAACTTTGTTCAACCATTTTGTTGGCATGATGGTAACTGCGAACACCTGCCAGGACTTGGTTCCCTCCTACTCCTAATTTCTTTCCCCCTCTCCTGAATGCCCTTGCAAGGTTCATCGCAGGTCATGGGTCCATGCTGAAGTACTCCTTGCTAAAATACCATCCTTACAAGATTTATCTCACTGTAAGCACACAGTGGTACCAGAATAAAAAGATTAATCTCTTAACATCTCTCTTGTTTAAGAGATGGAACTGCACTAGCAAAATATAGAATAAATCTTTCTAAGGCACAGTTAAGAGGCAGTATGTAAGAACTGAGTTTTCCATTGCCTTGTTTTAGAGACATTTAAAACCACTTTTTTCCCTTTAACAACATTTAACTTATCCGTCCCCTCTGTACCTCTGTACTTGTTGAAGAAAGACTTTGCATAATGCAGTGTTACTAGAAACTTTCTCTCCATCTGAATCAAGAACCACCAAAAGCCTGGAATAGAGTTTCTGAGTGAAACTGAAAGGGCTAAGTGGCTGAATAATGCCTTTTTTAAAAAAAGAGGATATAGCCAGTTGCTTTGGAAATAAAGTCCATTCATTGCCAGAGGACTTAGAGGTGTTAAGACCACCCAGAAGGCAGGTAGCCTGCCAAATCAAAAATTGAAAGTACGTTAGGCATAAAGGGCTGCACTTTGGGAGCTCCCAGGACTACAGTGATTCTACTTTTTATACTTCATTATTTAGAACCATAAAGGAGACCCTGCAGCTGAAACTTTGTATTTTGCCATCACTTCACCCCATCTGTATAAAAAAGGAATAGATAATAATTATAGCAGAAGCAGAATGGAGAAGTGCCTCCATTATGAAACTCAGGCACTGAGGGTTATGGCAATATCAACGAGGCAGATTTTTCCCGGACCAGCATGCACTTACTCTACAGAGCATTCAATTGAAACAGAAGCAATTGGAAGAAGTGGTAGCAGCAAGAACAGAAATGGTGGTGTATCAGAACAGGATAATTATGGCATCACTAGTCCCATTCAGTAAAAGCTGTGAGAGCTGTCAAATGATCTCAGAGCTGAGAGTTGTGCTCAGGGTTTTTGCTCTTATAATCCCTAAATTTACAGCTATGCCATTACTCAGTGTCTAATTCCCCTAAACTGGGCACTAATTCAAACAAAGTAAAGCAAATTAATGTTTTCTAGCCAATAAATGGGGGAATACCCCTATCAAAAATACTGCAAGATAACTAGAGGTGGCAGTAGTGGTTGTTCTATTTGGGATTGTCTTCAGAGTTCCTATTCTGTTAAAATGAATTTTTAAGCTCAGGAATAAAAGAACACAGTTCCCACTTGCACTTTAAGAAGTGATAATCTGGTTATATGTTCTATTATTTTAATAAATGAACACTAATATAAAAATATTCAGTACTTTACAGGTATAATTAATACAGCAGCTTCTATTGGTGTGCTGTGTAAGTGAAAACAGGGTTATCAGAGACTGGCTTTTCAAGGAGTTGATTATGCAGCAGCACCTGCTCAGTAGCACAAACCTGCCAAATGCCAGCGACAATTTGTGCCATGTGTTTGAATCTCAATTATGTCACTTTGTGTTGGAATAAGAACAGTAACCAGTAATGAGAATACCACTGCAAATGCAATTGTCATGGATTTAGAGGGTGCTGGTACTAACCCAGATTTCCAAATAATTTCATAATAATTAAAAAATGTAACTGCATATTAACTTAGAGCACAGTAAGGTCATGGCAACAGAATACATTACTCTGATGAATGACTATAGCTTTCACCATCTGCATGGTACCTCAGTCAATCATATTAGGAGCAAGCCCAGGCATGCACCAAGATAAAATTATAATGCATTCCAAAAATATGTCTGGGAGTTTTCCAAGAATGAAAACATTCCTCCTCCAGGTTTGTTATTTGAATGTTGTATTTATATTGCGAAGTGCTAAAATAATAGATTTTTTGGTCAGAGTATGATAACCTATTCTGACAAGCTAAGTGGGTAGCACAGCTATATACTTTTCCTGGTAATTACTGCACCAAAGTGAATAACTGATGATTGAGTTATAGACCAGCTTTAGGAAAAAGAATTCTATTCCAGTTAAAGCCTGCAAGCATGAGAGAGGTAAAACTTTGTGAATTTGTCACAAGTTGGACGATACATCACTGGCAAGTTGTTAGAATCATAGAATAGTTAGGGTTGGAAAGGACCTGAAAATCATCCAGTTCCAACCACTTACCATGGTCAGGGACACCTCCCACTAAACCATGCCACCCAAGGCTATGTCCAACCTGGCCTTGAATACTGCCAGCAATGGAGCATTCACAACTTCCCTGGGCAACCCAGTCCAGTGCCTCACCACCCTTACAGTAAAGAACTTCTTCCTTATATCCAAATTCAACTTCCCCTGTTTAAGTTTGAACCTGTTACCCCTTATCCTATCACTACAGTCCCTCATGAAGAGTCCCTCCCCAGCATCCTTATAGGCCCCTTTCAGATCCTGGAAGGCTGCTATGAGGTCTCCATGCAGCCTTCTCTTCTCCCAGCTGAACAGCCCCAACTTTCTCAGCCTGTCTTCATACGGGAGGTGCTCCAGTTCCCTGATCATCCTTGTGGCCCTCCTCTGGACTTGTTCCAACAGTTCCATGTCCCTTTTATGTTGAGGACACCAGAACTGCACACAATACTCCAAGGGAGGTCTCACAAGAGCAGGGTAGAGGGGCAGCATCACCTCCCTCGACCTGCTGGTCATGCTCCTTTTGATGCAACCCAGGATATGGTTGGCTTTCTGGGCTGCAAGCGCACACTGAAGCCACCTCATGTTCATTTTCTCATTGACCAACACCCGCAAGTCCTTCTGCGCAGGGCTGCTCTGAATCTCTTCTCTGCCCAACCTGGAGCTGTGCCTGGGATTGCTCCGACCCAGCTGCAGGACCTTGTACTTGTCATGGTTAAACTTCATCAGGTTGGCATCAGCCCACCTCACAAGCGTGTCAAGGTCCCTCTGGATGGCATTCCTTCCCTCCAGTGTATCAACCAAACCACACAGCTTGGTGTCATTGGCAAACTTGCTGAGGGTGCACTCAATCCCACTGTTCATGTCACTGACAAAGATGTTGAACAAGACTGGTCCCAACACCGATCCCTGAGGGACACCACTCGTTCCTGGTCTCCAGCTGGACATTGAGCCATTGAGCACAACTCTTTGTGTGCGGCCATCCAGCCAGTTCTTTATCAGCAAGTGGTCCATCTATCAAATGGATGTCTTTCTAATTTAGAGACAAGGATGTCATGTGGGACAGTGTCGAACGCTTTGCACAAGTCCAGGTAGATGACATCAACTGCTCTACCCCTGTCCATCAGTTCTGTAGCCCAATCATAGAAGGCCACCAGATTGGTCAGGCAGGAATTCCCCTTAGTGAAGCCATGCTGGCTGTCCCCAAGCCTTTTGTTGTTTTTCTTGTGCCTCAACATGCCTTCCAGGAGAATCTGTTCCAAGATTTTGCCAGTCACAGAGGTGTGACTGACTCCTGTGTAGTTCCCTGGATCACTCATTTTCCCCTTCTTGAAAATGGGGGTTATATTTCCTTTTTTCCCAGTTGTCGGGAACTTCACCTGACTGCCAGTATTTTTCAAATATGATGGACAGTGGCTTAGCAACTTCATTTGACAGCTCCTTCAGGACCCACGGATGGATTTCATCAGGTCCCATGGACTTGTGTACGTTCAGGCTCTTAAGATGGTCTTGAACTAGATCCTCTCCTACAGTGGGCCCAAGGTGTTCATTCTCACTGTCCCTGTGTCTGCCTTCCAAGACTTGGGTGGTGTGGTCAGAGCATTTGCCAAGGAAGACTGAGGCAAAGAAGTCATTAAGGACCTCAGCATCCTTCAAATCCAGGGTAGCCAGTTCTCCTGATAGCTTCTGGAGAAGGCCCACATTGTCCCTAGTCTGTCTTTTATTTGCAGTGTGCCCATAGAATGCCTTCCTGCTATCTTTAAAATAAAATAAAATAAAATAAATTAAAGAATGGCAGACTGCCACGTGCAGAGCCTCACTTGGATGTGTCTGCAGTCTTGGAAGCTTGACTACCCTACGTTCTTCTTCAACTGGACCTTGAGCTTGTTCGGACATTCTAGCAGGGGAGCACAGCTACCGTATACCCATGACCAATGAACCAGAAATGTTCCTGCTCCCATAATGTTTCTTTCTGAATCATTCAAACCTAGAAATTTTTGAATCATATCCATGCTTCATGAAATTAGTCAAGCCACATGTAAGCTATTTATGATTCCCACCCTTTTGGGATTTTAATGGTTTGTCATTAATTAGTAACAGAAATAAACATTTTAGATGTTTGCCAGAATTGTTACTACAATAAAGAATGAGCCTAAAGATAAATTATAGTCATGTGAAGTTATTCTGAGTGCAGTCCAGTATTAACCAGTGGCAGATCTGGCTGGCACTGGCAAATCTGAGTATGGTGGAACCTATAGCCAAGTAAAAGCAGTCCAGTTTGCTACCACTCATACCACTATGTTGCCTCTACAGAATGCTTTTTCTCAGTACATTTTAAGATGATTTATAAGGAAAAGTACTGCTCTTATTCACTTTGAAAAGGCAGTAAACTTGTATATGTATTGTGGTCATATATGTGTAACTTCTTCAAGAAGACATGCTAGTAAAACCCTCACCCATAAAACCTACCTAAAAACTTCATGAGCAACAGTTACTATCTATTTTTTATTAAAAGTACTGTCCAAGGTAGGAAATCACATCAGGAATATAGAAAGGTTGCTTTTGTAGCATCAGGAGGTTGGAACAACTTTAAAGAAAAAAAAATTGCAGTTGGCTTGCATAAAGCATACTTCATTTTAAGAAGTTCTATTTCCTTTATTAATTCAGGTACTAATTCTGCTCTTATTTAATGCAAAACTAGGTACTTTGGATAAGATCAAGTAGAAGCAAAAGTCACTGTAAGAGCTGAATGTTCTTCTTTCTGCTTGAAAAGTTCATTAAAAAATGCCCCAAAGACTAAGCTGTTATTTGAAAATGGCAAACATTTGATTCTTCAATTGGATAAGTTATCTTATACTGAGGCAAGGCTCAAGTTAACTGCACGTTGCACAAACTCACTGACAGAAGGCTATGACCGTTCCATTAACCGGACTGTTGTGGTGTTTATTTTAGACAATCTGTTCAATTTTCCTTGGCTTTCATTTTGATGTATTCAAGATCACAACCCTCCAATATGTGCAATTTAAGTTTTCATTGCTGATGACAAGTTGAAATTGAAAATAAGTTAGTAAAATTACGGGTGTCAGTACAGATAGAACAGAGCAGCGTAATTATTGACAGAGCAAATCCTTAAAGCCAGATAAGAAATGAAAATGAAAATCAGCTGCAAAAGCAGATATGTCTTTTGAGCTTTGCAGACTCATGGATGGCTTCATCTTTAGAGCTGAGCTGTTAGCATCACAAATTGTTAATTCAGTATCAGCATTGTTATCAGTCCTTATGCATTTTGTGACCCTTGAATTAACAATGGAGCTTTGTGAGATTAAGGAACTTGGAGGCACAGTGAGACCGTACCTTTTCTTTTTTATCAATTGATACAGGGTTCTGTTCCTATTCAGTTGTGCTCCTTGGGCAATCAGTTTTACAGGACCACTGCATTAATTCACAGAAGGCAGCAAATTGCATGTAACAAATCCATAATAAGGCAGGGAAGTGTCTCAAGTCTCCATGGGTAAAAAATTGTTGAAATTTGGCACCTCATTGAAAAAGAAAAGTTTAAAGATATCTTGTTTTGACTCTATGGAGTTATAAGATACTTTATTGACATGAAAAGCAGGAAATAAGGAAATTAAAGCAGTTGTGGTCTCCCTTTATGATAATCTGCACACTAAGGTGCAACCCTAACTGTTCTATGATTCTGAAGGGCTAGGGAGAAAAAAATACATGCTAGCAGCTATTCGTTGACATGACTGTACTTCGTACAAGCAAACATACACTGCATTTGGGGCCAGAATAATAGAATAGTTAGGGTTGGAAAGGATCCCTGCCACAAGCTGGGCTGCCTCACACTAGAGCATGTCACCCAAGACTCCATCAGGCCTGGTCTTGAACGCTACCAGGGATGGAGCATTTACCACTTCTTTGGGCAGCCTGTTCCAGTGCCTCAGCACCCTCACAGTAAAGAACTACTTTATATCCAACCTGAACTTCCCCTGTGTAAATTTGAGCCCATTATCCTTGTCTTATTGCTACAGTCCCTGCTGAAGAGTCCCTCTCCAGCATCCTTGTAGAAAACAGGCAGATTTCACCTCCTCTCTGAAAAGTCCTGCCAGAAAGGCTGGAAGGGATTTCTGCATTTACTTGTGGCCAAGAGAGTCTTACGGGTTTTCCACAATGTGAAACTGCTCCAACAGAAAGAATTCCTCCTCTCAACATCCACAGCCTGCTTCATAACCAGAAAACAGGAGGCTGGGGTAGAATTTCAGTGTTCACATTTGTGAATATACTTATTCCTCTCTTACACAGTAATTCTAGGATATTATTTTATTTCTCTTGCCCCCCTTTGCTTTTGTAGTGGGGGGAGTACAATCTGCTTTTTAAGCTGAAATTTATTAGGAAATTTAAATCTGGAAAGAGGATTAAATAAATAAATGTATGGGGTTTGTTTGTTTCTTGGCGTTTGTTTTTTTTTTCTTGCAAACATTACCATTGCCCAAAAATGCTTCTCATAGTTCCTTTTTTAATTTTGAGTTATTTTTTGGCTATGTTTTGGGTTATGTTGATCAGTGTAGGATATGCAAAGAGTTATTAAGGCTCTTGTCCTTTCTGGTACACTTGTAGCTGTTGCCAGGCTGTGCAGTATGGTAGCTCACTTTGCTTTCCTGTACTTCCAATATAAAAATGGCAATGTTGATTTTGATTGAGACATAGCTCAGTGAGGCGCATCTTTTTCTATCCCATGTATCTGTCATGTCTGTGTCTAGAACAGAAAGAACTACATGGGGTGGTAAAACAATGTTTGTGGTAAACTTTGTTGAGTCAGTAGGTGTGACAAATCTAAACCACTTCTCTTCCATTCCAATTATTTGGATGTCTCCTTGGTGTAACAATGAGCAAGACTGTTGGAGCAATATGACTCACGGAACTGGGACTACTGTGTCAGACAAAAATACAAACTGTTACTTCTGTCAGCAGCTCATGATGCTCCCCAGTTTACACCATGAACTTACTGTGCTGTAAAGAATAGCAATGGTTGTAGCTTGTAGTACAAAATGAGGACCCCTGCGAAGCCAGTATATAGACAACTGATGAATTGTCACTCCACTGAGCCTCGTAACCTTCTTGCTACTCTGTCCTTTGTGGGTATTAGGCAATACTAAACTTGCCAGTTTTTCTCTCTCAGCATGTTCAGTAGCCTTTGAATATGAGAGCCCTCATGGTTAGGTTACTGGGGATAGGGAGAAAGGCATAAAGACTTGTTCCCAATTACTTTTCTTCTGATGTCTATTTTATCTATAAATCTATGCACTTTGATTCAGTTGGAGAACATACACTTTTAAGCTCTAAGGAAGAGCTAAACAACAGGAAAAAGTGTAATTCTTTTCCTACAAAAAGAACAAAAAACCCTTACAGGAGTTCCTTCTTAGTTTCCTTACTATGATCCAAACATGCAGTATGGTAGTGTTAAGCAATGAAAGACTGTAGTACTGCAACTACACCAGTCATGACCCAGGGACAAAAGAATTCTAGCCTCAATTTTATGGTTGGTTTTGTGTATTTTTCTTTTTATGCATATATAAAGAGATACATACGTAATATTTTATTATGTATATAAGTCCCAGTTTGGGCTATTTCTAAAGGACAGTCAGAAAAATCTGAGTCAGTTTAGCAATGACAAAAAAGTGTGATTCAAGTGAACTCCAACAGAGGTCTTATTCTTTAGAGAAACCAGATTGGGTATGGACTTGAATAAATTCAGATTTAAACTCCATCAGCCTGTGGGAGTCTGTGAATGGCTCATCATGTATTCAAGACACACAGTTAGGTACAAATGCCAACCAGCAGAGCTGCAGTACAGAGATCAGATTCTTCTTCCATCTTAAAGCAGTGATTTCCTTTCTAAAAATATCCTTTAATAAAAAGCTGCAAAGACCGAGCACTTTGCTTTGTGAATTTTTCCTCATCTAATAGTTGGAGGTTTTCCTTCTTTCAGTTAAAGTACTGTCAGGATACCAAGGCTATGAACAAGGAAAAAGAAACAGTTCACAAACAAATTGAAATGATGGAGAAAAATTCTAACCTGTTTTGACAGATAATAGCTTGCTGCTGTGGTCCAGCATTTACCCAATTTTTCCTTTCTAACTGGGTGAAATTAATTCTGTTGAGATTTCCTTTGGAAGTCTCCATGGAGGAAGGCTGGACTTTCCCACAGGAAAACTGCATATTGTTTTGTTCCGTGTTAAGCAAGATTTTCACACTAGTGGTGCACAGCTTCACCCATCACCTGTACTGCGCTTTTACCTAGGAGGCAAACCAAGCAGCTCTCAGTGCTGCAGCTGACAGCAGGAAATCTGGGGTAAATTTCAGAACAAAAGAAGGAAAATTAGCCTGATTTATTTATGCATTGAGCATGCTCCACTAGCTCTGTGCATCATGTGAGCCCTTGTTTCTAAGGAAACAACTCTGATGCTGAGCACATATTCTCTTATCATGAGCTACAGGATTTTTTTTCATCCTCAGAGAATTTTTTTAAGACATAAATGTGAAATGATGTGCTGCACTTGATTGGCATTAATTGCTATTTATGAAAACATAATTCTTAACATATGATCAGTTCAGTAGAAGGGATTATAAATCTATGCTGAAATTAACTACAGTAAACATCTAGCACAGCCAAATTAATTTAATGATATTTGGGATGGGATTGCCCCAGTTTACAAGGAAAAAGACGTTATACAACTGTGCCCCTAGATGGTGCTTTTACTTTGATTTTTTGCATTCTTTGAAAGGATCATTTGCATTATGGCTGATTTATCATTTAAAAAAATAAAAGAAAATGATAGTGTGACTATTCAAGTTCTTCTGCTTTCAGCAGCAGCTGCTTCCAGCAAATGTGTCTCGACCACCTTGAAATTGTACCTAATGTACCAATGTGGTAATGATGAAAAGATGGCAACAAACCTAATAGAAAGCCTGGCACGCACCTGAAGGAAATGGTGCTTTTATCTATCAGTTAGTGTCAGATTGCTAAACTAAAGAAAGGGTTTGCAGGTTTACATTAGCTACAGAAGATATTCAGTACAACAATAAGGGTACTCTTGAAGTATTCTCTGTCCCCGTTTGTTAGTAAGCTAACCACTAACTAAGCAGCTCTAAAGTCTTCAGGCCTGAAGTCTGTGAAAGGCTAGTTTTTATGGTGTTAAAACTTGTTTAAATATGATTCTAATGAAGGTGGGTAAGCTGCCTATTGAGTTAGACTAAGCTATGGATGGTGTGGTTTCATTTATTTGTTTCCAGCTCTTTCATTTTGCTTGTGTGAGCATCACCGGTACAATAAATGATAGGATTAAATTCTCCACAGAGTATCAAATTAAATTGTAACTAAGGTGAAGAAATCCACTGAAACAGAAATAAACAGAAAGTACAAATAAACCTTAATAAGTGTATAAATCTGAAAAAGAGACAAATAAATATAATTTATAATTTCTATTGCTAGAACCATTTTTAGGAGGGCTCTGATGTATCCAGGTACATTCTCTTTTTAACAGAGGGCGTGTTTACACACTGGAAACAAAGATTCAGGAGATCTGCCAAACGCCAAGACAGAAGTAGATAGTAACCAAACAATTAGGGATTTTTCTGTACAGAGGTACACGGAAACTGGGACGCCTTTCACCATACCTCCCTTCCCAATGTAACTGGTTTGGCTTAAAGAAGTTTCTGCCTGAACAGTGTTTTTGTTCAGTAAATGCAGCTTGCGGTTCTGACAGCTCTTTTTATGGCCCTAGAGGTAAAGATACTCCTAATAGTTAGCATCATCTGACAGAAAATATGGTCAGAGCACTAGAGATAAGAAGTGGTACTTAGATGTTACCGCACGTGGTCAGCCAAATACCACTTTTAGGTGTAAAAGGTACCATAACTTGCAAGAGAAATGGAGTTAAACATATTCAGATCTAGAGGTAGCCTTGCCGGTCCTGTAAGGTTAACCCTGAAGGAAAAAAGTGTGCTGCATTTTTAGTAATCCAACCCTAAGAGAAGTGTTAGTGAAAAACGACAGAGCCCCTTCCAGCTGGATGGCCAGTGCTCGGAATTAAATGCAAAGAGAAATTTTTGGTACGGATTGGAAATCTTGGGGTATCTGTAACTGGCAACAGAATGAGCAGTAAAGTAGGCCACCACCTCATTTGCAAAACCAGTCTGGCATCTCTGTGTGAAAGGACAGATAAAACCATTTCATTTCTGCTCAGCCTGAGCTTCATTGAATCCTTCCGAGTTTCACCAAATTCTGCAACACTTGGACAGGATACAGAAGGCAACCACAGTGAAATGATGGGTTTGGTGGGTTGAGCCTTTTTATGTAACAGTGTAAAGCCGACTCAACTGATTCCTATTTTGGCTGTAAAATCAGAACTATCTCTTAAAGGAGCCTCACAATAATCAAATTACCATAACTGGAACATTTCTAATAACCCGTTACTAAATGCCAACCAGAATTGATTGGGACACATGAGCCAGGCTGATAACAGCACATTTACTACTGTGAAGGGGGTACTGTATTTACTTGGAGATGATTTAGGTCTGTTTTAACATCTATACCGAAAAATACCTTTTTAGATTCCCAGGATAGTTTCAGCAGAAGGGTTTTTTTACTGCCTCTGAGTTTGTTGTTCTTGTCCTCTTTTCCTTTTATCTTTAGGAGAATATTTCCTGGTCGTTTCTGGTAATGCGATTTCTACAGCAGCAGGGATTTTAATAGGCTAAGCTGGTTATGTTTGCATGTTAAATGAAAAGGAACATCAATTCTTCTGGCATGTTAAAAATAAAGCAAGATATTGCATGCCTTGTAGACATATTTAGTTTGTAGTTTTCAATATTTGTAGCCTTTAGCCTTAAATTATCTCTTTTTTATTAGTCTAAGGAAGATGAATACGGCACAAGAGGCTATTAAATAAGTGGGTATCTGTCAAGCCTTATAGTGAATTTCCGTTTTTACAAGTGGTATTGTATTGTCTATCATTTGACTGCAAATGCTTCCTGGCTTATCTCCAATTTGAAAGCTGATATTGTAGTCAGTACTGACCCCTATTAACTAGCAGTCACAGAAAAAGTGAATTATGCCTGTGCTTTAGGAAGGGACATATAAGTCACAGGACTTAAGCATGTAATTTCCTTTAAGCACACACTGCATTTGTCATTCTGTGTGAAGATGCTTGCCTGAATTAGGATCCAAGTAGGCCATGTAGTTAAATGTGTTTCTACTCTGAGAAGAGAATCTCTCAAGTTCACACATGCTTTAAGATAGACGATGATGAAGGCTACAAAATTTTTTACAAAGAAAGTTTTGTTTTATTCTTTGCTGTTCATAAGCAGAGAAAAAACACGTATAAAATGAGAATATCTCTGCGGAGATTTACAGGCAAAACTATTAGCCTTGTTCATATGATTTTACTGGAGGCTGGAAGTGAGAATGAGCCCTAGCAGTAGAGGCACCCCAAAATTCAATTGAGTGTTAAAAGGCTTGGAAAACTTCACATAAAAGGAAAACTGAACTTAACAGTAATTTTTCAAGTAGAAACTGTCAACAGATTGCTTAATCTGAATACATATTAGAAAGTCAACAGGGGGAATTTGGTTTTTTTTCCAAGAATTAAGGGCATCTTAAGACCACACCCAAGACAAGGGTCCATCCCTTTGTGTTGAGTTGCATGCTCTCTTCATTGATTAATGTGTTAGAAAGGGATGGTTTGATGGGCTTTTGCTGTAAATTCCTTCCCATTTCTTGCAATTTAAAATAGAGTAAAAAGGGATCAACATTGATACTTATATGTATATTACACATTTAAAAATTGAATTGAAAGAGGAAAATGGTTTATGCAGGGGCTGTGAAATCAGAAAACTCTTTGAAGTTTGAAGCCCTTTTACAGCTTTTATTCTGCTTACAAACTCAAGAATAGATTCTTGCAGATTGCTAACTCCACAGAAAACCTCAGACTCTCCGGGATAAAGTGTTTCTGCTCAAAACTGATTTTGTGGGGAAAATCTAAACATCACATTACCTGGGTACAGTGTAATATTAGAAAAATATTTTATTTCCTTTAGAAAGCCTTATGCATGGATGTAACACAATAAAGGCAAAACTTAAATCTTAAACTCTCTACTTCTAGAGCTACAGGTTGGGCAGAGAAAAGATTCAGAGCAGCCCTGAGGAGAAGGACTTGGGGGTGTTGGTTGATGAGAAAATGAACATGAGACGGCTTCAGTGTGCACTCACAGCCCAGAAAGCCAACCGTATCCTGGGCTGCATCAA
Source organism: Ara ararauna (assembly GCA_028858755.1). Taxonomy (NCBI): domain Eukaryota; kingdom Metazoa; phylum Chordata; class Aves; order Psittaciformes; family Psittacidae; genus Ara; species Ara ararauna. Next base: position 3,503,155 of record CM054385.1, read on the forward strand.
AAGGAGCGTGACCAGCAGGTCGAGGGAGGTGATGCTGCCCCTCTACTCTGCTCTCGTGAGACCTCCCTTGGAGTATTGTGTGCAGTTCTGGTGTCCTCAACATAAAAAGGACATGGAACTGTTGGAACAAGTCCAGAGGAGGGCCACGAGGATGATCAGGGACTGGAGCACCTCCCATATGAAGATAGGCTGAGAAAGTTGGGGCTGTTCAGCCTGGAGAAGAGAAGGCTGCATGGAGACCTCATAGCAGCCTTCCAGTATCTGAAGGGGGCCTATAGGGATGCTGGGGAGGAACTCTTCATTAGGGACTGTAGTGAGAGGACAAGGGGTAATGGGTTCAAACTTAAACAGGGGAAGTTTAGATTGGATATGAGGAAGAAGTTCTTTACTGTAAGGGTGGTGAGGCACTGGACTGGGTTGCCCAGGGAAGCTGTGAATGCTCCATTGCTGGTGGTGTCCAAGGCCAGGTTGGATAGAGCCTTGGGTGGCATGGTTTAGTGGGAGGTTTCCCTGCCCATGGCAGGGGGGTTGGAACTGGATGATCTTAAGGTCCTTTCCAACCCTAACTATTCTATGATATATTTTGTTTTGTCTTTCCTCTTTCTTCTAATATACAAGTGTACTAAAAAGCTGCAAGAACAAAATACTAGCTCAAGTATCTGAAATCTAAAATAAACATTATTAAGCAACAGGAAAAGAACTGCTTATTCTTGCAAGGAAATGAAAGAATAAACATTCAAAAACATAATATCTGTATTAAGAACTTTGATCAATTTTGCTACTACAGCATAGTTCCTTTTTCAGTACCAAAGACAATAGTATTGGTCCAGGTTTACAGTATTACCAACATCAAACTATTTTCATTTTAATACTACAAAAACCCTCTGTCAAAAGGATGAATCTGTTGAGTGTTACTTTGAATGGGGCCTCAACCTCTAGACTGTCCGGTTTGGAAGAACTTACTGAACCTGGATTGATTTGAAAGCCTAGAGATTGCACGTTCAAACTGGCAGAAAAACAGTATTCCAAAGCAATCCTCCTGTAAAAGTCTATAACTTTTGGACACTGATCTTGTAGAAAGATGCTAATTAATTTTGTGTGTCTACTTTTAAGAAATAAAAGACGGAATATGGGAAAAGTAAATTGACATTTATTGCATATAAATAATTTGTCACCATGAATAGTGACAAAAGCTTTGAGACCCAGCACATCCCAAGATCATAGTATCATAGAATAGTTAGGGTTGGAAAGGACCTTAAGATCATCTAGTTCCAACTTCCTTGTCATGGGCTGGGAAACCTCACACTAAACACCTCACACTAAATCATGTCACCCAAGGCTATGTCCAACCTGGCCTTGAATGCCACCAGGGATGAAGCACTCACAACTTCTTTAGGGCCACTCATTCCAGTGCCTAACCAACCTCATAGTAAAGAACTTCCTCCTTATATCCAGTCTAAACTTCCCCTGTTTAAGTTTGAACCCGTTACCCCTTGTCCTATCACTACAGTCCCTCATGAAGAGTCCCTCCCCAGCATCTTTACAGGCCCCCTCCAGATTCTGGAGGGCTGCTATGAGGTCTCCATGCAGCCTTCTTCTCCAGGCTGAACAGCCCCAACTTTCTCTGTCTGTCTTCATATGGGAGGTGCTCCAGACAAGATCTTTCTTTGTAAGCAATAGCACTCCTACCAAATTCCGTGTTCCAAGTCTTTTTGTCAGAGTTGAATTCCATGTCAACAGACTTCAAGAATATCTTGTTGTGGTGTACGCATCATAAAATCATCATAGAATCATAGAATGGTTTATGTTGGAAAGGACCTGAACATCATCCAGTTCCTACCCCTTGCCATGGGCAGGGACATCTCACACTGGACAATGTCACCCAAGGATCTGTCCAACCTGGTCTTGAACACTGCCAGTAATGCAGTTAACCATCATTCACTGGTCTTTTGCTATTGCCCTTATAAACTCAATATACACACGATTTTCACCAAAAACCTCTCATCTGAGGGAACAAAAAAAATCCAATATTCCCCGAAAATCAAACCAAAACAAACCTGAAACCCACTGAACAAACCCAAACACTCTCCCCCTGCTTGCAAAATCCTTACTTTCTGCTTTTATCTGCTTCCACAGGCTAGTCTCCAAGGAAAAGAGATATAACACAAAGTAAATCTAAGTGTTGCAGCAGGCTTTTGATCAGCTAATTTTGGAGCCTCTGGGATGTGCTAAAAGTTTTTTCTTTTCTGTTTGGAGCCCAGTTCAGCAGTCTGGTAGCTGAATGTTTTGCTGCCTCTTGGCTTTGTCATCTCTTGCACTTCCCTGGGAGCAATTATAATAGAGCTGGAAATGCAAACATGATAACATGATCATTTATTAATGAAGAGAGTGGGTTTATTGCTGAAATGAGGAAAAATGTTCTATTTAAATTCTAGCTATGAGCATTATCAGTATTTTTCAGAGGGAAAGCAGCCCAAAATATCAAGATCAATGTGACTTCATGTCTCCATAGTATCATTATTTCACTAACACTTAGAAAAATGAATGAAGAGGTTAACAGATTTCTCTATCTTCACCCAAACTGATTGAACCAATTGCACTGTTTTATTTCCTTGTGCATGTAGCCAATAATTATAGGAACATTTAGGAATATCCAGAATTTTTAAGACTCCTAGAAAATATTTTGGGAAAGCAAGCTGCAGACCCATCACTGCACAGTTTGGAACCCCTGAGTCAGATTTAGTCTTAACTAATATATTCTAATACAGCACTTCTTATTGCAAGCTAGAACTTGCCCAAAATACAGCCTTGGTGAACTCTTTCTATAAAAATTATTGACTTTGAAATTATCACTTCACTTTGTACCTTGATAGTAACAGCTTTGAATGGGGCCTTGCAGTATAAAATACCAAGAGTTTAACATCAAGAATTGTTCTTCTGGAGTTTCATGTCACTCTGGAAGAAGTCATCAACTGGAGCTTCTGTTACCCAGTACAACCATTGTATTAGACTTGAAATACGTTGGTCTGTGTGGTCATACATAGTGGGGAAACAGGATCCAGATAAATCCCAGCTCTAGAATTCCCACATTACTAATGACATTCAGATTGTACTGCTGCGGTTGGCTGGAGTTCTTACAGCATGAAATTGTCTCCTTGCCAGGCTGTGGCAATGGTTTTAATCTTCTCATTAATTTAACAGATGAAACAGGTCACAAATGAAATATGGTCAAAACCACAATCTTAAATATACCTGGTAATTAACCATATAATCAGTGTAATGTTATCAGCTATTGCTATCAAGACTGCCTTAGGTGCTATCTGTTACATACCAGTTACCTTGAGTGTCTATTACTTTCTGTAAGAGTATCTCATGTTAGTATTTTTAATAACTAATTTGCTCTGGAGAATGAGAATAGGATTTGGATCTCACTTCACTCCATATCCAGACATCCATAATGCTCTGTGTGCAGCTGGATTTCAATACCGCTATAGTTTTGGAGGAAGTTTTTCTGGTATTTTTGGATTTAGATCTTTTCTTGGGGATTGGAATTAAATGATCTTAAAAGTCCCTTCCAATCCAACCCATTCCATGATCTGTGATCTCAGACATGCTTTGGAACTTTGCTTTGTGTTCTTTAAAAAGTTTTATTTTCAAAATGATCGCTCTTTCAAGACTTTTGTATCATGGAGGTCTAAATCTGGAGATGACAAACTTTATCTGAAGTGAAAGCCATATGAGGCAAAAGTAAAAAAATAGAAATCAATTTCTATTCCAAATACTTTCAGAAACCAGAGATAAAGAAATAAAATACGAAGTTTTTCTTTGGGACTTCTTTTGAAGCATCACTGGAGTAACTTACTGGCTTTTTCTGAAACATATGTATGCCTTCTGAATCTAAAACATATTTCAAAAGTCTGAATAAATATGCTTTTGACATGTAACCCCTAGAAACTGGAAACACCAGAGGTAGCAATTTCTCTTTAAATATGCAGACAGGAGCTACCAAAATGCACTTTGCCGTTTCCAGTTAGCATAAGGCATCGCAGACGGCTCTTGTCCAGAATTTCAGAAGCACCTAAAGACAGCTACATTCTGGCTACTAATGCGTCATGCAGGATGAAATAGAACCTCCTGTGAAGCTTGATCATTTCTTTAGACATCACAGTAACATTTCTCCAGAGTATTTCCAGCACAACTTGTCAAAGCTTGTGGTTAGGCAGAATGCCTTTTATTAGACTTTTTGATGGTCTAGGGTGACACTATGTGGCTAATCCGAGCAGTGAAATATCAATTGCAAGTTATCTCTTGGAATAACTCATAAGGAAAATTTAACTTCTTAATTCTAATGCTAAACTGACAAGGTTAGAGCACATCAGGTTTTATCAATGTCATATGAAGTGGTGAGTATCTGAACTTTTTGTTCCTAACTGTAACATTCCAAGTATCACTTGACATAAATATATGCAACAATGAAAGAAATTATTACACTGAAAATAGACTCTGCTTTAGAAGGGATAGAAGAGTTAGGCTGTGGTCTAACCCTTTTTAGAAAGGAAAACAATATCTGTAGATATTGTCCTCTCTACCATCAGCTGCGTGTTGCCAAGTCTGTTAGGAAACAAAGAGCAGGCAATATTCCTAGTCCAATATCTTCATCTCTTTCCTGTTACCTTGAAGTTAATTTCCTTTCATTTGGCCCTGTCTCCCCACCCCTTCCCCCCTTTCATTCTTCCCTTGAAGGACTGCTTGGGTCTCATCCTTCTGTATGGATGTGGACAGTCACGATCTAATTCTGCAAATAATACCACACCTCTGTATTTGCACGGATACATTTCAAGCTGCTTTATCCCTACAGTTCATGGCTGGCCACACACATATTTGGGTGGCAGTCTGTTTCAGCTCATACCTTGAATGAATGTCACTCGTAATTCCACAGACTGCAGGAAGGCTTCACTGGTTCCATCTCATGACAATTCAAAGTCATCAGTTTGTGAACTTATCCCATGTCCAAGGAAAACAGCTTTTCACATGGGTCAACATAAGCTTTTAAATACTTTAACTATGTCAGTTCCTGTTTAAAGCTTTTCAGCATGCACCAGCATATCATTTGGGAAAAACAGTCTGAGTGTGACATACTGCATGGCACCCTCCAAGTGTCTCAACCTGACAAATAACCATCACTTTAAACAGCCTCAAGCCTTGTCTTGCTATGAAAACAAGTCTCTTTCATAGTTCTTCAGATACAACTCCATTTTCAGGTATCCACCTGTAAAATTTATGGTAGGAAACAGTTTGAGCCTGCTACATTGTCCAGATATCATCTATTGCAGCGGAAATAAATGACGACTTTAATAATTAGTTCAAGCAGTTTTGCATAATCTTATAATCAGATCCTGCTCTTCCTTCCTGCAACCCCATTTCTTGATTTGAACTAAGAGTGAGGCAATCATAATAGTATTTATACTTCTTTGATGCAATTTTTCCAAAGGTTTGTCCAGGCCTCTTCCCAATTTGCTATAGCATTTCCCTCAGAACCAGTATCAGTCTGTTTGGAATTCAGAGACTGTCCTAAGACAGATTGTCCCCTCAGCTGCTGCACGTGGCCTATATTTAAACCCACAGTGGGGATAAATCTAATACTACTTCTGGAAATGGACCTTCTTTTTGTCCCTTCATAGCGTTTTTGTACACCAACATTTACCAGATTCGCTGATGCAGTTTGTGACCACAGTTCCCTCTCTCATTAGTTTCAGCTTGTCAGTGACACACAGCAACTCTCAAGTCTGTCGCTCCTTCAGAGCCATGAAAGTTTTGCTGGTTAAGGATCACCTGAGATGTTGGCTCGCAAACCAGATGTCAGTAGTTTCCTTTGCTATCACTTCTGCTATTAGAATTTCTATCCTTAGATAATATTTTTACAGCAGAACAGCTCTTTTCCAAATAATTTTCTTATCCAAAGGGAATTCCCACAGTTAGAATTTGTAACATAATAAACCCCAGCCTTGGCTATTTTTGTTGTCTATAATTCACTTGAATTTTAACACTGACCTCCAAAAATTAGATCTTAAAAGTTGCAATCTATCAGCATATTACAATCACATTTAAGACCACTTAACTATTGCTAATGGGAGCTGGGGAAAGAGGCAGGCAGAAGTCATGCCTAATTTTTTTTGCAGGTCTATTATTTTCTTAGCCAAAATATTTCTGTATATTTCATTGATCCAAGGTACAAGGAAAAGGCAGACCTTCGAAGTTTATCCTCTAAACTTTAACATCTGAAATCTCTAGCAGCTGGGCTTTCATTAGCACAATAAAAGTGCTATCTTACAATAGGAAGTTTTCTTCTTCCCCAGTTCCCTTCAGTAGCAGCACTTAATTCCCCGTTATTTTTCTAGAAGTCAAGGTGATCCTCCTTAGATTAGGTACAATTATAATTTTATCCATTTCTGTGGTTAAGGAAATACACTTTACATAGCTTACACTCTTCAGTTTCCATCTTCCCCACTGACATTTTTGCTATTGTATGGGACAGATTTAAGTTCTGACACAATTTTGACAAACTCTTGACCATTATTGACCTTGATGTTCTCTGCTGATCATGATTTGTAAGTCACAGGCTAAGTAAATTGATCAGTTGTCAACCTGTCTTTCAAGTCCTTACTATTATCTGGTTGGCAGCCCCTACTGGAAGTTTTCTTCTCAACCCCCTACAGCCAATGCATGCACTCACCACCTACGCTGATGGTAGGTTACTTAATAACATTTCAAGTCCTAGAATTAAATGTAGCTAATTCAGGCCCATTTCTGGATGCACATTCCACAGCATATTTAGAGCTTCAACTTCAAGCTGTATGCTACAAGCCCAACTCATTTTCTTAAGCTTTCACATGGACCATATTGCTATTGAGACAAGTTAAGTACTATACTGAGCTTTCCAGCAGAAGGAAGCTGTGTTATCCCTCTAGTTCCTTGTCACAGTGGTTTCAGCAAACTATTCCAAAGAGCAACCCAGTGGCCTTTTTTAAAGCAGCTGTTGAAGGAAGCTTTGACGATCTACATAACTCGTGGGTAGATTTGAAGGTCTGCATTTAAAAATATGGTAAGAAACTACAATAAAAAGATGATAAGAAGAGGGCTGGTCTGTTTAAATGATTAGACATTAATTCAGCCTGCTGGAGGGTATGGTATTCCCCTGCTTTGAAAGGAATCAGAAGAGTTCTTATTTGGAGCTTATAGCTACATTTGTATGATGAGTGGAAACATCGTGTTCTCATACCCAGGGCAGAAAGTTCTGGCTATAGGAACCCAATTTACAGCCTCAAGTCTGGCACACTCTGCAAGCCCATCACGAATTCTTCACATTGGCAAAGATCTTTCATCTCAACAACCTGCAGCTTCCCAATCTTCTTAGTTCATCTTCCTTGTCATGCCTCATTGTTCTTCTGTCACTTATCCTATGCATTCACCAGTGAGTAACAGTGAGTACTCATCTGGAGTAATATTTGTGAAGTGCATTATGCTTATCTGTGCTAAAGCAGATCAAGTGCTCCTGCAAAGTGTTGTGAATCACATGCAGGAATAGCTGCCTGTGAAAAAGGGCTAGTATTTTAGCTCAATGTAAAGCTAAGAATGGTTTGATGTTACTTGTTTATTCATCTTTCTTATCATCAAGATGGATGATTTTGTTTATTTTTGTGTAGAAAAGTTTTACATATTATTCCTAAGGATTTGAAAATGTGTTACTCAGTCACTAGACTGTTATCAACCTTTTTTTCCAGCCATATTTAAACCAAATGGAAAATAATCCCAACAAAGAAAGTGTCCAAGGAATTCATATAACCATCTACATTGCTATTCAGCATGGTTTGTTTGGGGTTCTTTTAAGTAACCCCACAAAACCCTCCTGAACTGGTGTATAACCTAATGCTGCCAAAACAAAACCAGCACCCGCAACAGCTTAAATACAAAACTAAAGCAACCAACACAAAACTGGGAGGAGGGGGTTAAAAAAGGAACATTTATCAGAACGCAAAAGCAATTCTTGGAAACAGTTTTTCCTTTTGATAAGAATAATCTAACATATCAGGGGCTGCTTCAAAGCTCAGCATTTCCCAAGAGTTAGTGAAGCTTGAAGAGCGTGTTTCAAGTGATCATCTGCTATTTCTATGGTGGTGGAAGCTTACACAATGAGATGCAGTTCATGAGATTCAGTTCTAATGGCAAATGGCTCTCAAGCTGTATTTTAATCTATGCTGAGGGCATCTAAGATGGGTGAATGAACACAATTTCTATTCTAAAGAAATAAAACTCCATTTGAAGATGAACTTTAAATCATTTGTAAGTTACTCATTCTCCAGTGCTGATGTGGTGAAAGCAACCGTTATGTGTATCTGGTTCAATAAACCCACAGAGCAAATATTTGCACTTTGGTGACACTGTGCCATGGGGGCTGTAGGGCCTGTGGATAATCAGAGCCCCACTGATTTCATACTCATTTTCTCTATTGTTATTCATAACATGTTCTTAAAACCTGGGTCATACCAGCTGTATTTTTAACTCTGTGTGAAAGAGAGTATTTCTTGTATCACGGACATTACACTGTGGGGAATGCCCTCTCCCCACACCGGTGCCACTGCCAGGGATTGTATCTGCATTATGAAAATTAAGTGTGGGGAATCATGACAGTTATTAGCACATGCATTACCATAGGCCCCAGATCCTGGAGCATTCAGGCTCTGTTATAATGTGCAATACTTAAAACAAAAGCAGGTTATGATTTTTATAATTGCATCACTCAGGAATTGTCCTTTGAATGCAGCAGAATGTTCTCTCCTGTGGCTCTCACATACAAAGCATAGCTTTTTTTCCTTCTCTTTCGGTAGAGACTAATGCAGTCCAAATCTTGAGAGAACAAGTTTCTAAAGATCCTGTTCTAATTCATATTCTGTCCAGTGTCCCTTCTGTCATCCCTCTTCGGCAGCTGTTTCTGTTGCTCCATACAGATGGGGTACAGAGGTTAACAGGTATTGCACAAATCTGACAGGTTTAGAAGCCTTTGCGTGATACTGCGCGTGTACAATATCAGCTTTTTCAATCACAGATCTCTGAGGGTTTGTCAGAGATTGTAGGGACAAGAACAGATCACCATAGTTTCTGGAAATGTGACACTGCTTTGGGTGTTTTTTTCCAGCTTTCCATAGCAAAAAGCACATCTCTGTATTCTGACTGGAAGTTAGCTACTTTATATTCAAAAACCTGTGCCTGGCATTGCCCTGTGTCTGTAACCAAACCATAATAATCCTGTTGGCAACACTGCCATGGTGTTATCTATCTCAGCTTTTAATGCCACAAGAAGCACAGAAAATGAGTTGCATGCTTTCTTAATTGCAGGATTGGAATCTGAAGAATAGGTTGAAAATCCTAACAGCAAAGTTACTCCAAGGAATAGAATATGAATTGATATAATCAATTACATATATTATATATTATATATCATTACAAAGGGAAATGGAGATCTACTATAAAAGAGGAGGTTTAAATAAAACCAAAACAACCACAAAAAAAAGCACCAAACTCAAAATAATCTCCCTTAAAACTAAACCAGTACATCAGTGTCCTTTCTCTGCATGAACATGCTTTAAAGTCTTTAACATCAGTACTAAACACACATCATTTCTTGAGGTAGGCGGATTAAGCATGAGACTGAGCAGTAAGAGAGTCTGACGGAGTCGAGTTTTTAAATGAATTTTAAGATATATCAGAAGGGTTTTTAAAATCCAACTGATTTCCAGTGTAGGCAATTCCTATGTTAATTCTACCTCTCTAGACAGCAATATATCATAACATTAATGCATGCCTTGCTTATAATCAAGGATTAGTTTTAATCACAGGACAAGTCTTCTCACACTGAGACACTCTGGGCTTCCACATCAGCGAAGGGATACTAAAAAGCAAAAATCTATGAAATTAGAAGTCCGTAGTTCTCCTGCACTCAGATTGGCCTCCTGTCTCTGAAGCAACATACAAAACAGCACTGATAACACTACTGAGAAAGCTTATGCTCGGGTGAAGTCACAGCAGGGAAGAGATGGTGACACAAACAAAATATCTGTGGTCTATTAGTTGGAAAGCAACTAAAGAGTAACAGTAACTGTGAGATATGGGAAAACTAGAGAACAATGTATTACAATGTGGCACACTTCAAAGGAAATCAACTTTCAAGTAAACCCCCCCCGAGTTTTAATTTTTTTTTTTTTTTTTTAGCAAACTTTCTTGTTATGTTAGGAATTTTTTAACTATTTCCTTAAATTTTCTTACTAGAAATTTTCTCAAAATGGTGTTCATGTGACACTTTCAAAGCTGATTTTCACAGGGCCATAGTAAGGAGAACAAACGGAGAGAGCTATGCTGACTTTTCTGTCCTGCTGACACCATTGAGTCACAGTCTCAGAACAAGCATGGTGTTTTGTTAAAGCTGCTACCATGGTAAAAGCTTCCTCTCTTCTCCTTTGTGATAATGCCTGCGAAGTCTTAACTTCAAGAATTGGTGTTTTCTGAGCCCAGCTGATCTTTTCTAAAACCAGACTCTTTTTTTTTTTTTTTTTTTCTAATCCGATAACGCTTTTTGAATGATGTTTTGTAGTAATAATTCATAAGAAGACATCATTTGATACAAGGTTTAACTACCTGAGTTAGTCTGAGTTCCCTACAAAACGTCAGATTGTTGGGGACCGTAGATAATGTGGGGGGGTTATTTTGGTTTTGTATAAAGATATGTTTTGGACCACATAGCAAGGGCCTTACATGAGCTATCAAATGAAGGAAGGTCAAATTGCAACTACAGTTTCATCCCATTTCGGGATTCAAGACTACAGCTGAACACTTAAGTATGGTGAGACTGCATTGACAAAGAATGTATATCTTAATCAAACATTTTATTGACTATAACTAGGTAGCAAAATATGCCCCCATGTGAGGAAATTCCAAGTTCTATGAGCTATCATTTTCAGTGTCTGATGTTTGGAGGGATGGCAGATTTCCACTCTGCCATAGGAGCTCACTATTAGCATAAGGATGCTCTGCCAGTGGCGTGCTATAGAGCAGCCTGCACTTTTTTTAGGAACAAAACGTACTGGCAGGATTGGATGGGCAGGAACACTGAGGAGATAAAATGCATTGACATTATTAGGTAGTGCTTCTCTCCTTAAACTGAAAAAGAACATGGGGCTTTTCTTTGTTTTCTCATTCAATGAAAATACAATTCATATCCAGGAATTATGTGATATAGGGAGATTGGGATATAGGTGTTGTGGTTTAACCCAGGACAATAGGCTATTAATAAAAGGAAATAGGTAAAAAGGCATTTTTCACTAAGACCATTTTTATCACCTCAGGGTTAGAAAAATGCTGAAAATATCCAAATCCTTCACAAGCAGAGAAAATAGGATAATAAACCCAACTAAAAGTGATTTTAATTCTTGATGGTAAACTCCACCAAAAGAGTGCATATGCAGCCAGAAATGGCTTCCCCAGCTGCAGCCGGTGCAGTACATCCTCCAGCCACCGAGCTCATTCTCCCCAGCCTCGCTGCTACTCCAGCAAGAATGGCTGTTAACGTGAAGCCTGATGGTATTTTTTCAGATGCAAGCATCTGTCTGGCAGAAAATAACTTTGCTTTACAGCAGCCACCAAACAGATGCTTGTGACTCTGCATTTTTGCTTCTGAAACCATAATTCTCTATGATAGGCTTGGTACCTTAGTGGCAAGACAGTCACAGGCACTGAATGCCCTCCCTTCGGGGTATGGGGAGCTCCATAGGCATCTGTTCAATTCCCTCTGTTGTAGGCTGGGTAAAACAGTCATTTTAATCTGAAACAATTGCAGTTTGATTCTATGATCAGTTGTTGCTGCTGCTTCCCTGCCCCAGCACGAGCTCCCACCAAACCATATGGTGAGACCAGTCATGGAACTGGCTAGAAAGCAGTGGAAATTATCCAGGAACAGTAAAAACACAGCAGATAAACAGTCTGTTCCAGCCATGTAACTACATAAACACTAGTGCTAGCACATAAGGGCACATGGCTTATATACCAGATCAACTCCTAATGGTTCTTAAATTCACATACACAAGAAATAGAGGGAGGCGCTTTATCATTTGCTTGAAAAGAGAACAAATCCATCACAGACAGAATGAGTGAAGCACATTCCCTTACTTGGAATTGAACGCTTCAGTTGGTACCAGGCAAATGTAATGTCCCAGATACACTGATAATCAAAATTTCTTTGAACATATGGGAGAAAATGTTGTTGTATTTCCCCTGGTTTGTTTTTTTCTAGTCTGCCTTGTTTACCAAGTTGTTTAATCTTATTTCACTTCAGTTCCCATCAGGTTAGATCATAATATGCCCGTTAATACCTGCTTGTAGAGAGAGAAACAAAATCAAACGCTTCTTTATCTTATTTAGTACCTCTTACATCAATGTGTTGGTGAACAAAACTGAGCATTCCCTAAACAGATTTCATGTACCAACAGAATTAGAAATATGGATTTGTAGTTTATAATCCAGGACAGTTTACACGTGGACCCTCGTCCTAATCTGGGCCATGAATACATTTTATTATGCAATTCTTAATATCATATTTTATTATGTCAGTGTCGCACACTGGAGCAGAGACATGGAGCTGCTGGAATAGAAACAGAAATAGGAAATGTCTATTGCTTACCTTTTTGTAGTTCCTCAGAAGCAACTCTAATAATACAGTATTACCAACAGGAAATTGGAAGTATTGAACCCTGGTCCTCTCACAGCCTGTGTTAAGTAAATGTGTTGCTAAGTGAGCTACTTACTTCAGCGTAACCCAGTACCACAAAATGCATCATTTATTTTTGTATCACAGAAGCGGATGCTGGAGATCATCTACTTCTGGCGAAAGAGATGTCAGGTTTGGGCTATCAGCTGAGCAAGAGTTTGTTACATCTGTTTTCCAGCCAGAGGTCTAGACCTCACTTTGGGAACCTCAGCCTATTCACGAATTTGGACTGAAGCTGGAAAAGGCTGGTAGACAGAGAATACTACTTTAGTACCTCTTGTATTCAAACTCAGTTCCTAGATCAAGCCAATAACAAACAACTAGGATTTTATTTCATTCCATTCCATTATACAGCAAACTCTACATGCACCTGCATTTTCTTCCTTTCCCTCCCTACTTTTCTCTTCACCTCTCCTTCATGCACTATTTGCGAACCATTTCTCCCATTCCATCTCAGTAATATATGCATCAAACAAATATAGTAGCATTTAGTGTAGCATCAGTCTACATGATCAGCACCTGACATTTCTATTAAGGCATGCACGACTACCCTCTTTGTCTTCATAGGAGTGTATTTCATATGGGTGTGAGAAGAAGAGCAAGAATAAACCATGTCATTCTTATTTTGTATCAGTCTTAGTTCACTGCGATGGACTAGTAACTTTAACTTCAAATACTATGTGCCTTTCTGAATCTTCGATCTGATGCAGAATAAGAAGTCAGGGTAGTAGGGAATTTCATCCCTGTTATTATTCTAAATTCACATGTACAACTCACATCCATGCAGTGCTAAGAAGTATTTCACAAACATTTTTGAGAAGGTACGACTCATAAAATACATCTCTGAAGCTGACAGAAGCTTAACAGATATTCAGTGCTTAAAATGCACCCCGCAGCCACTGTCCTCTTTCTTACTAACGCCTCAACACACAGATACTTGTTAGCAGAGACAGCACTGCAAAAGCACTTGGGCTGAGGCTGTAAATAAAGGTATGTGTGTAAGGAGGAGGTAAATGAGTGACAGAGAATTAGAAGATAAATATTTCCAGATGGTTACCTAGGCTGAGCTCACAAAATCAAAGCAGAAAACTGTTTAATTCCAAACTAGTTATAAAGTTCAATTAAAATAAGAAATCTGTTAACTAACAACTATTTTCTGCAGGGTTTTTCTTGAATTTACCGTATTGAATACGCTTTTATTTCTTGGTAACTTATCTCCCACTGCAGTACTATTTCACAGTAGTTTTGGCCGCTATCAAATATTTCTCATCATACAGAATTTGCAGGTAAAAGCTTGAAATCAAGGTCAGAAGACAGGAAAATCTGAAAGTTGAAGCATTTTACCTTTAACAACGAGATTACATGATAGTCACTCACCTTACACCTTGTGTGAGAAGTTCAGCCCACTATATCTGCTTAGCTAACTTCAAAACCTTGCTGTTGCTAGTACAGTTGCCTGTACGACCACAGGCTGTACCGCAGCTTATGGAACAACAGCATTAGTCTCAGCTATAAAAATAAGAAGGAACTTTGGGCTGAGGGTCTAAGCACCAGAACAGAAAGTCCCCTATTTTGCCCTAGTACTGCATATGCAGTGTTTAAGTTCTTAATGGCAGGACACAAGTCCTGGACTGAACTCCCCAGTTCCAGAAAGCTTTTTTCTGATTGCGACAGAGGGGGAAAGCGATGAAAAAAAACATATCTAAACGAAGGGATACGCCATGGGCCAAAGTGATAGGAAAAGAGAGTTCCACGTCTGTTGGCTTTAGGACCAAAATTAAATTAATTTAGACACAAATTTACTGTACTTGGTAATTCTAGGTGACTTCATTGCAGCATCATTCACATCAGCCACTCATTGTGCACCACCACCTCAGCATGGACCAAGTCATCTTTCTAGGCATCACCCTGGCCCATAGTCGGGCAGTGACTGGAAGCACCCTGGTCTGGCTCATGGCCGGGGTGTACTGAAAGTGTAACCACTGACTGCTGAGTAGGCTTCTTGCTGCCAGTCCACAAGCTTTATATACACCTCTCCATTAAAAATAGCTCAGTGAGAATCCACAGCTAATCCTAATGACTTCAGGTGAAAATAAAGAAAGCTGTTACATTCAGACCATTATTGTTCATGCTGCTTTGTGAATTTATTTCTTTAAATTTTCCACTTGTGCTCCTGCCAAGAGAGATCTATTAGACAGAAAGCAGCAAGAGTAAAACTTCATCATTTTGTTTCAAACTATAAAATAATTTACATCACATATTTTACTTACTTTTGTCTTTTTTTTTTTTTTTGGTTTTTTGTTTTTTGAAACCACAAACATTCCAGCATCACACTGTAGGAATAAGAATAACAATAGAAAGCATAACCTTTTGCATAGTATTAAATGAACAGACAGAGTTAAGTTCTTTATTTACAATTATTGTCTAGATAAAAAAATTCATAAAAACAGATGAATGAACATATATTAATAACCCCTAGTGGGATGGATTGCAATGTACCACTGTATTGTTGTCCACAAATCTCATGCTGCTAAATACAGTACGTAGAGAGCGAGCATTTATATATTGCAGGGAATTTTAACAAACTGATCATTTTGGTTTCTGATCCATTGTTCCCATCACAGAGAGGTCAAGCAATAAAAGAAAGGAATTGTGATGCACGACTTGTAGTTGAAAGGTCATAGCTATTCTGCTTTAAAAAAAAAATCTATCATTTATCATATACATAAAGCACAGTCTCTGCTCACAAAAGCCCAAGTTTTCTATGCATCTCAGTTTATATATGTTTTACTATATATACACAGAATGCAGTGTTCATTGTCTTAACAGTTTTCAAGTCTGCAAATGGTACCTTAGGGAGGGGTACTCCTAAAGGAGAATTGAAAGACAAATGAAACCAAGAGAAAACATGAAGAGTGTTTGGAAACAAAAAGGCAAACAGTCAGTGTGAAGATGCTGAAAGTAAATTGTTCCAGTATTAGTAGCTTCTGTAGGTGTTCAAGTCCAAAGCTAGAGGCTTCCCTGTAAATAGATAACACTTTTTTTTTCTTCTGAATATGATATCCCAAATAGGCCATAGAAACCCAATACATGTTATACAAAGGTTAATCACCATATTTACAAAGCGAACAATCCTGACTGAGTTTCAATCACTTTGTTGCTAGGAGTTAGCTAAATAATTATGTTTCCATGCTAGCTTTTTACTGTTAAGAAACGGGTCACACTATGTGTTGAAGAGAGAGTTGTATATGCCTTCAAAGACCTGTTCTGCTGTTGAGTGAAAGGTTTGGATCAGATAGCGAACTAAGACTTTGAGTCAAAAAACATTCAAGCTTCTACACAAGAGTCCGGAAGCTGGCAAGTCAAGCTGATTAGAGCGTTACCTGGCTGAATAGTCTTGATGCACCCTGAAAACGTTTTAGCCACTTCAGTCTGCAGTTTGGCCATGAGTCTAATCTTGTTTTGGAGAGTTCTGGCATGGTTTAGCGCTTGTGACTGCAGAGATACACCACTTTACGAGCCAACTCTAAGACAACCAGTAAGACCTTAACAAATCAATTTATCAAGCTAGTTTGAGAGTGGTTTTCAACACATCTGGCATAATCAATTCTGTAATTCAAAATGTCTTTTGCACTGTACAGTTACGGAAAAAGATCATATGCTGAAAAGTCTCCAAGCAAACTTTATATTAAATACAAAAATTGCTTCTGAAAAACCTGTGATCCACAAAGTGCTTAGCATTCAAGTGGTTGATGACAAAGCAATTATAGAAGCTCGTGAGTTTTATGTTATCAGGGTTGTTACCATCTTGAAAAATCCTTTTTCACCCTCCAGACTGCAGGTTTTCTAAACAGCTTTCTTCGTAGAAAGCTCAAGGTACAATAACGCAGGACTGTGTTACGGTGCTACCTTGAGACTACAGGAAGACAAGCTCAGTGAAAAAAAACCAAAAAATCACACAAAGCACAACTCAATATACAATTAATAAAGTTTCATTCAGAGCTAATAGTGCAGAAATTATATTGTTCCTTTAAAAAAATCAAAGCAACAACCTACAGTGATTCTCATCCAAAATGCCAACAGCCCATACTTTGCAAGTAGTAAGGAAATCAATGCCTAAAGTACTAACTGAAAGGGATTAACACAATATATCACAATATTTTAACATTAGTTTTTATCTCCATATAGACAACCCAAATATAATTTATTATATTTATAAACTCATATAATATCTCTCTAAAAATAGTTTTGGAAGCCATTGCCATATGTTAAAAGAATGAAACAGCCTCCTTTAGTGTAGTTGCACCAAAACAAAGTCAAGCATATTACTGGGGGGAAGAGACAACCTGATAATTTTGATTTTTATTTGAAACAAAGGAAGCCTGGTTTACCTCCCTGTATACAGGATCACAATGCTACATCCAATGTGTTGTATTTTGGCTTCTTTTGTTATCTACTAGCAGTATCTACATTATTTAACACCCAAGAAAAAAAAAATCAGGCAGAAATCAGAGCACGGTTGTAATAAAATATCCAGGGTGCGATATTACAGACATTTTCAATGAGCTGAGCTGAGCCAGTTTTATACTACTTCGGCAGGAAGTGCTTTCTTAATCCTACAAATAGTTAAGGATATTATCTACAGGTTTGTAAACAAATTACATTCTTTTTTTAGGACATAAATAAGTTAAAATAGAGCAATTTGAGCAGAAACAAGGCAACATGCCAACAAAGAAACTTTATATATATAACTATTTATATATAGATAGATATATACATATGTATAATTAATTATGTATATACTTATATGTATATATCTCTATATATAGTCTCATAAATGTTTACGTTCCTCTGTCCAACTGGTGCAAATCTACTGTGCAAGTTAAGCTTTGCAACTTCAAAAAAGTTATTTAAATTAATCTATACAATTGAGTCCATGCCACACAAGCATTTCAAAAAACTCACAGACCAGTGAATTGGATAAATAGCCTCAGAAAGAAGTCCTCTGCAGTTCCTGCTTAAGGAGGAAAAAACAAAGGGGAAGAAAAAGAAACCAAAGGAGAGAAAGAAGGGCCAGAAGTGTACAGTATGTTCATGCAGGAGGGGTGGTTTTGTTTGTCTGACAGGGAACAAGGGAGGGGCTATGTAAATCAGCCATTCATTCTTTCCCCAAAACCACTGTGATCAACAATTCATTCACTTGCCTCAGAGTGAACAAGAGTTCAAACAGCTTTTCAGCCAGCAATGTTTTTAATATATATATTTATATATTTCGGTTGCTGTGGGGGTTGTTATTTTACTTTACTTCTTTTTTTTCTCCTTTTTTTTTTTTTTTTTCAGTGACCTTTTCAGCTAAAGTGATGTCTCCAGGCTATGTATTGGGCTTCCTGGACTAGAAGAGGTAGCTGATTTACTTGTATCAGTTGTAAGATTTATTCCACTGTCGATAGCACTGTTGTTCTTGTTCAGCGAAGACGGTGGACTCGAGTTTTTCTTGAGAGCAGAGTCTTCTTCTAGGTCTGTGTCATCAATGAGTGGGATGTGGGGCTGGGAATCTTCTATCCTAAATTCAGGATGAGTCATAAAGTTGTGAATAGAGGTTCTAGATTCTGGTTTTTCTAAACCTTCATAGAGAGAGCTACGGAATGCCTTCACGACGCGGATCTGGGGGGAGAGAAGGAAAGAGGGGTCAGAGGGAGCGCCTTTGAAGGGCGACGCTGTGCTAGAGAATACTTTGTGAAAAACGTAGCGTATGGTTAGGGCAGTGCAGGCAGCTGAAGTCCACAGTCTCTGGATGTTATGTGCATAAACAAGTGGCTCAGTTATGTGCATTTTGAATATCTGTATCAACTGCAATATTAAAATACATCAAGTTTAAAGCCATCAAAGAACTGATGGGAAGTAGTGGCTAAAGAAAGCGAACGTCCACTCGTGTGGTACATCCCTAGTAAAAGACAAGCCATGTTAATTGTAATGCAAATGTAAAACCATGCATGTTGATAGTTTTGCAGTGAGTAGTAGGAAGGCTTTTTTAATTAAAAAAGTCTCTTTTGTATTGTTAAAAAAACATTACACATAACATATCACACTTCACAAACAGAAAAGCACAGAACAGACACGGTTGGATGGGTACGTATGAGACACACACAGAAGCCAAGTGTAAAAACTAGAACTAATATCAATGTTTTAAAGCAAAATCTAAATGAAGGCAGCCAAGAGCACAAAAAGCCAAGCAGACAAAGTACTAAGCGTAATCATGCTACCACAGGGAAAAAAAAAATTCACAGTTACCACATGAACAGAGATAACTTGCACACAACAACTACACTTGGAAGCCTGGATAATGTGAACATAGTATTGTTGAACCAACTTTTATTTTTCCTTCATGCATATGTGAGGTAAACACTCGAGTATAGACCCACTGTTCTAGCCATTTAGCTTTTTAATATATATAAAATGTGATAAAATACTGTATTGTTTGTTGGGTTGAATTGGATTGCATTGTTAAACAAGATTTTTTGGTTTCTATGTCTCAGTTGTAAAACTGTGAAGTTAAATTCTGGAAGCAATAAAATCTATGCCATATATGCAGTCTTTAAACTATAAACTAGGTCAGCTGAGTGATGCCAGGGTCAGGCTCTTGTCATTAACCCCCTGACAGTAAGAACACATGAAAACGAACTGCAAGGCTCAGCCCACTAGAGTGTCAGGGACAGCGCAGAGTGCTTTCCCAGAAGGAAACGAGAGGAACAGAGCAAGGAGCATTGCAGAGTGCGGGCACTAAGTCCTCTGCAGGAGGGCAAAGGGAGGGATGCTGCCTGAACCTCAGTGACCTACCAGCTCTGAAAAGAAGGGAAGGTTTGTGCTGGTTTACTGCTGAAAAAAACATAACTTTTTGAAAGAGGGAGGTGGGGGCAGAGAGGAAAAAACAGAATGGCAAAACGTGATCTGCTGGCAAATGTTTTATGACTAAGTATGAAGTTCTATCCTTCTACTTCCATGTAGTCCATGAGTGAATTTTTAGCATTTCTTAGAGAGGAGACCAAAGCACAAGCAGAGGCAGAAAAGGTGCAAGCAGGCATTGTGAAAGCTTCTCCACACACATTTGAAATGGTTTTGTGGTTGGCATATGTATCTTTTTACACATAAATATGCTGCACATTATCAGTTAGCCTAATACACCCCTAATTTGTAAAGCTTTAATTCCTCTTTCAATTGGCAGACTGCATTTCAGTCATGGCATGGGGTCACAGTGTTACAGCTGTGGAGTCTAGCTGATCTTATGGTGGGAGTTGTCCAATCTGTACAGAATTTCAGCACAGCCGAGAAGGAGCTGACTTGTACTTTGATCTCTTTGAACTTTATCCTCATTTATATTCTCTAATTTGGATATTTATCATCTTTCAAAAATGCTAATAGTAGAAGTCAGTCATGACATCTTAAGATATATGGCCTTCAGTCAGTCCAAACATTTTTCCTTTCATTTGTACGTATATATTTGGTAACAGCGGGGCACAAAAAGTAGTTCATAGGACTGCTTATGCTCCAAATAAAAGGATTGGAGTGGTGCAGAACAGCTAGTCCAGATGCTGGTATACTAGAAGATTTTAGGAGGCTGGCAGAGGTGCAAGACAAAAGGAAGATGAGAATAAATGTACAGGCTACAATCATAGAATGTACCTAACACCTCTTTGGCAGAGCCCCCAGAGTTACAAACTAGGGGTTTATGAGAGCTGAATCTCTTCAAGCTGTGCTGCAGTATGTGATGGTTCTGTACAGTGAACACACCGAGATAAGAGATTCATTTGCATTACTAAAGATAGGATTGGAACTCATAGGGAAGAGGTGACATACTAATTCCCTCATCATCTATACCTTTCTATGTTGTATTTTAAAGTGCAAAGTAATACAGTCTAAACAAGCAAAACAGAATAGCATGTTTTGTCAAGGCAATCTTTAAAACACGTTACTACATTGCCCCATTTTAAATCAGGAAACTCTGCAATACACTTGCTTTATAGTATGGGCTGATACAGTGACATTTTCTGCAAAGCTACCTATTATTTCTGTACTCTAACTAAAAATAACAGTCATGTCATTCAGTGGCAGCTATTTGCTATATCATATCAACTAACAAAATAATTTCATTTTCTTGAATACAGCCATTTCTTATTGCATACATTTAGGTCCTATTTGCCAGCGGGATTCTTTTCAATACAGGTAAAGCAAAATTTTATTTAAATAAAATGTTTACAATTTGATATCATGCTTGAACAGATCCAGAAGAATCCAACAGAATAAAGCTTTTCTTCAAGTCACACAAACTGCATTTAAACCTCTGGGGGTTACAGCAAGGAAGGAACCCATTTCAATTTATGAGGCTCCAAGTTCCCTAGTAGGAACTATATTGCATTTAATACCAAAACTTGGCATCTGAGTTGCATTTCATACCAAGCTTTTAGACAGACTAACTAGATGACTAACAACTTACACAGCTGAGGGGAAAGTGTAGCTTTAGGTTGTACCTGAAAGCCAGCTATGAAAACCTGCCTGCCATGACCTGAATCTGGTACTCAGCAGCGACTGCTTGAACAAAGGATCCACTGAGAGAAAACAGTGCACTAACATCGTCTGCTTGGACATGGCTTACACAGAGCCTGCAACTGCAGAACAGCCAGCCAGCAGTTGTATCCCTTAATGTGAAGATCTGTGCCAGTTTTGGCATGGACTGTGCAGTCTTACAGGAACATTCGGATGTGAATAAAATAGCTTCTAATTGTTCTTAGTGATTTTTAGTGAAAAGATTAGAACTAGTTCAGATATGCTGATACCTAGTTAATCTTATGAACACAATGGTAATGCAAAAGCCCAACTTGGGCAAACCCTAAAGCTGAGAATACATATAGTTAGCTTTCTAATAAACTTTCCTCACTAGGGAGCTGTAGAAAACTACCTTCTGTTCTTAAAATATCCCTTAAGACATGCATATGCATCTTCCACTGATTTTTTGCTTAAGGAGAAACTCCCTCCCCAACTTTAAATTTTGCATATTTAGCATGGCATCTAGAAGAAAACATTCACGTTTTTAGTGTCACACCTCACTCGGTGACAGAATTTCTGCATTAGAATGTAATCCAAAATGTTCATAGTCTGTCCCCAATGTATAAAATCATTGCTTATAAGAACAAACTTGCTCATTTCATTATGTTTGTTAGTGGAAGCTAAGGTTTATTGGATACAAAAGTGGTGTTCTAATTTCCATGGAATATTCTACTATATTTAAGCTGAGAACAAAAAAAAACCCCACTGTTTACCCAGAATTACTTGACCCAACAGCAACAAACATGCTTAAGTTCAAGATTTGAAACAATATCTGGTGTAAAAATGTTCAGGGGCTTTGCTGAAACAAAGTTCATGTTACTTTTCTGAAGATAAAGCGGATGAACTTTCATATAATGTTATGGTCTACAGCATGTAAAAGCAGGGACGTACCCATGATGGATAGAACCCAGAGGGTGCTTGTTTATTATGAACTATGTAAGTTCATGTCATGATGTTACTTTATGAATCTGACAATGCCAAGGAAAGACAAACAAAGTGATACAGCTCCCTTTTCTCACAGTAATGGAGACAACAGAAAAAAAATGAACTGCTTTTAAACAAAAGACTGTGGGGACAACACTTCAGGACATTTTTGACACTGCTATAAGTTTCCACTTCTTTCTTCTCTGTAGCTGTAATAGAAAAACCTCTTCAGTTTCATCCCACCTTGAAAGTTAGATTTATTATACTGCATCAGGCAAGAAAAATAAAAGAAATAGTATTTTAAATACTACAAATTTTTCCCATCACAAGAAAAAAGATGACATTCAGAATCTCACTCCTAAGTACAACAATCTAGTCAAAATACACAAGGCCTGTTAACCATCAACAGATGTATTATGGTTGGTAGTGTGTGGGCTTATACTCGAATGTTTACCTGGCTTCATATAAGCCAAGTATCTTGAGTTTGGTTCACATTCATTTCAGGCTCAAGGTTAAAGACTCACAACCTCTTTTTATTTCACTCTCTCCTGCTGAACCCTTTTGTCCAATGTTCTCTAGCCCTCTGGGAAAACAAACACATTTAATATTCAGACAGTAGAGAGTAGGGCACTGCAGAAGCAAATAAATTCAATACTGAAAGATCAGTAAGGTGATTAGTATAAAATTGTAAACAAGAGGTCAATTTTGCAAAGAGATGCCAACTCTTAGGTGTAACTGATACTATTCTATATTAAGACTATAATTGTACAAAGGAAAATGAGTTTGGTCAAGTACTACTGCATATGTAAAGCTTTGAAACAGAAGGCCTATCTTCAGTATATTTGGTTTCGTTTAGTTTTGAATCCTCCCACCTTTATATGAGTAGAATGAGATTAGGTATCCACAAGAATAGACATTAAATGTGTTGGAGTCACTTCTAAGTGCTGTGGCTAGTATGCTCTGAATTGTATGATGCAGAAGTTCAACAAATTCCAAAATGCCCATTACATTTTAGAAAAGTTTTCTGCTCTGATGAGTGAAACAGATGCACAAGATTATCTGTGCTACTGTCTTCTTTCTACATAAATATGCAGTAAATCCAGTAAGGGCTGCTGAAAAGTCAAACCACATGCAGCAATGGAATACCTGCATACTCTGTGAAATCCTCAGGTCTGAGTCTCATTTTGCAAAAGGCTCACCTGGCTATTATTGCACTGAATTTTAGGGCATGAGATCAGAATCACATGCAGGGCTTCCACTTTCCATATCACATCTTCTTTGTTACAGGATTGTTGCAAAATTATGGAGTCTGACACTTTGGTATCAGATTTGGCAGAGTTGAAATATATTATGCAACCCTGTTCCAAAGAATGTATTTCTGCATTGGCAGTCTAAACCTTCTTGTCATGCTATAGCTCCTTTTGAGGACTCAGGTTTGTATTTAGACTTCAAACCTACTTAGTTTCCCTACAGGGAAGAGCTACAAAAGTTGAATTTGATTTTGCACATCCCAGCAGGATTGTGAAAATTTGGTTATAATCAGTAGGAACATCTAAGCTTTAGTATGGTATCCCTGTCTTTAGTTTGATGATGCTCCCAAATGGTGCAGCTTCTACAAACATAACTTCAGATGTGGACTTTGTAAAGTTCTGCTTGCTGCACTTCCTCAAGTGAGAGTTAATCCATGCTTCCACAGAAAGCAACCAACATCTTCCCTGAGGCTGGTATGCCCACTTGGCTTGCTCTGGGATCTGCACGTCCATCAATACTAGGCAATAATCTTGGCCTTGACATTTATTAAAATAGAGAATTGTGGGGTTTCTTAAGAAGTTTGTTCCCATTTTTCTTCATGAGAAAATTTGATCCAAACTTTAGACCTCATCTCAAGTTTTAGTTGTAAATTCTGTCCAGCTGAATGATGATTACATTTATAGGAAACTAAATATGTAAGAAATATAGAAAAAGCAAAAGCTGCTGGAACAGTAAATAATTTTTCCTGATACAAAAGAATCTGATTTTCTAACATAACTATTACAAATAACTATATTAAGCTCTCTCTTTAAAATTATCTGTTAGTAAATGGACTGCAATATGCACTAGAATGAAGTTTGCTGAGTGTCTTAGGCTAGTTTGACAACTTGCAGGCGCTGATGCCCTTATGCCACTCTGAGGCAACTATTGCCGTGCAGAGCTTCTGCCCATAAATGACAGTTTCCTGAGAAGTCTGATAAATTTCAACTATTTCCTTAATTTTTAAATTTTTTTTACAGCCAACCAACCAACCAAACCCTAAAAAACCTTCAGGGATTTACATGATGGACAAATATTTGAGAGTATTTTGTGATTCTTTGATAAGATTTTAATCGGCTGCTATAGAATTTGGGGTCCTCACATTTTCCTGTCATTCTTAACAAATGGCTTGTTTGAGGCCACTATTGCTAGAGTTAACATGAAATACTCACTTCTAAAAGTCTCAGAACAGTGACGGACCTCAGCAGGACAAAGAAAAAGGAACTTGCAAATACAGCACCTAGAGCAGATTCATGACCTGGGAGGCTGCCTTTTGGTGGGGTTTGGCTGGTTGCTTGGTGGCTTTTCCCCTCAATGTTTCCAACACTTAACAGTACTTTTTCATTATCATCTTTTACAAAAGAAATGAATTCTCTTGTAAGGGACCTGCAGTTTCTGGCTGCTCCCACTTAGGAATAGCAGAGACTATATGTAAGACTGACAGGAAGGTGGAAGAGCAAGGACAAAGGAATATTAAATGTGAGTCTGTCTTGGGAAGTTTGAAAGCATGTTCTTTTGAAGGGGTCCCTACTGATAATATAAATATGTGAGAACCAGATAGAAACAGATTAGGATAAATGATAACTTGTTTACTTTGTGTACAGTGAGATGTACTCATCCTCTTCCTAATTAAACAACGTAGTAGCAAAGGCTTCCAGCATATACTTCATTTTAAGCACAAATTAACATTTTGTGTTACTAACTCTGAGCTTCAAAAGTAAAAAAGATGCTCCACTAAATCTGATTTTGTTTTCTCAAAATAAAACATCAAAATAGATGCATGTGAAATATCAACCAAAGCTGGGATGGGATAACCTGCTATCTAAACCCACTTCTAAATCCATAGTGTAACAGCTTTCCAATGATAGGAGACTCTGTGTGTCCCTGCAGAGGACACGACAAAACCTGAGAACTTGGCTGAGACCATATTACAGACAGACCCTTAGTTTTTCCACGTTTTCATTTTCTGTAGCTTTAATGTGTGCATATTGCATACGCATGCAGATTTAACGTGCATTGAAATAAATGTTCTACTTTTATCTGAGTATATAAAATGCCAGGCTTCAATTTGCAGAAATTTGCACTATGTTCATATAAAGCTGCAGTGTTTTTCAGGGGAGAGAAGAGACTCCTGATACAGACCTCATTATTACCAGGTAATGCTGACAGCCACACAGTTTTTACTTGTTATTGGCAAAATACAGTGACAGCTAAAAAGTATCACTAGAAGTAGGGAAATTTTAGTACTGCAATAAATATTTCTCTGGCTAAATTGCTTTGAATTAAGGTATTCCCCAACGCTATGAAAGATTGGAATGAATTCATATTTATGAATAGCTGAAACTTCCAGGTAATAATTTGCAAATCTCTTCCATAAACCACTATAGATGTGGCTGCATATGACAGGCAGGTTTCTTTTTAAGCATGAACTAACCTTGGAATGAAAGATTCATCTGCTCAACATACTAGAAAATAATTTTATATTATTTAATATATTATCATATAACAACATATATTATATATGTTATTATAAATTTTCAGAAATTGGTGAGGTGTCCCAATGAACTATAGATTTAAAAGCTATATCATTAGTGAAGGACTGCATTAAATGTTCTGTGAAATTAGATTTACATATTCTTATTAATAGAGTAGGATGTGATTTTTGTATTTTTAAGTATTGATATAAGAACCTCGGCATTCTGGGCACCCAAAATGACACCTAAAATATCCTGATTGCTGAACATGCTGAGCACCACTTCTCTGAAAATAAACCCTCCTGATAGTAGCTCATATCAGACCCTTTTGTCTTGGCTACAGCCTGAAGTTTTTCCCTTGATACTCCCCATAATACATCTACCCATGCAATATTTATAAGATTCCTGAAGAGCAGGAAAGGCTTCAAAATCAGAAGTATAATTATCCCATTATTCCATTCCTCCCTATCAGAAGAAGGTAATGATTTCTGGTTTAATTCATTCCGAGCAGCTCAGAGGAGCGAAGCCAGTCCTGTCCAACCACACACATTTTAGCTGAAAGGTAGACCTAGGTGTGCGCTTTGGAACTGAAATTTTCTCTGACACTGCCAATTGACAAAACCAGACCCTGTTCCTATGGCATCTGGATTAGGAACAGTTTTCCAGGTTCTAGAAGATGAACCAACTGCAAATTGGAAACAACTTAAAAAAGCAATTTATTGTTTTCTTTGGGTTTTCACTGTCATTCATTAGGTTTTTGTCATTGTACTAAGAAATCAAAACTTTCCCTAAGGGTTATAATTTGAAGCACACACTGGTCCGATACTAAACAGACATTATAAATATATTCTATATATATTGTCATAAAATACTAACTGTCCAAAATAACCATCTTAAAAGTCTCAATCTCTAATTGTCTTCTGCAATGGAGATACATATCTTTCGGTAGCTTAACAAATTAATCATGTGGTTTTATTTTACTGAATAAATGTGACTATAACTGATGAGCTCCATAGACCATTTTCATTTTTCCAAATAAAAAGAGACATCAACGACTGTAGCAGATTATGCTTTCTCCTATTAATTAACTTCAGCCCGTAACCTAGTAAGGCGTTTTGTCAATACACAAGACTATTCGATTCTTAGTTGCTTCGCTGCAATGGAGAGAAGAGAGGGAAGATAAGTTGTGCATTTTCATCTTATTAGATCTATCCCTTCAGACTGCTGGCTGCAGGGTGTTATTGTAACATTTACCACAGCAAATGAGCTGCTCTCTGTTTTCTGCCTCAATGGAGAAATAATATAATGGGGAATGGTTTCCTGGTGAAAGGCTGGTTTGTGTGAAGTGTTTTGTGATCCGCTCAGTGTGGAAAGGAGGGAATGTGGGCTCCGAGGTCTCAGAAGCAGATTATGCTGTCTGTGGCCTGGCAGTGGCACACAGCTCAGCGACTTGGCTGCTCTTGACTGTGCCCTGCAAGGTCTGGTGCTGATGGAGTAAAAGTTAGAAGGCAAAGCAGCAAAAGACACAACTTTTCTCCAAGGAGCAGCTGCCAAAGTTGGTACCCCTATGTCTCTTTGGGTTCCTAGCAAAAGCAAAGTTTCTCCTCTAGATTTTAATCCCCACAAAACTTCTAATGCATGTCTAAATGCTTGATGTTCAAATACTGAGGGGATTTATGCTCAAATGGAATGAAAATGTCAAGCTGCTTTTCCTTCTGCGGGAGTTCTGGCATTTTGTTTCCTTCTCTTGTCTGCCCCTGTCTGCCTCGTCTCTCTCTGCCTTCCCTCTCTCTGTTGGACAGACAGACAAGGCTGGTTTCTCAGCTGTTTGGCCAACTCTTCATTAAAACTTGCATAAAGAATATACTGCATTATTTTATAAAGTAAGTGTTAACAAACTTGTGAGCCGATTCTATAAATTTAAATGCTTTTTTCATGCTGGCTATGCTGTAAAACACAATAGCAACTTACAGTCCGGAATAAGTAGATCTACAAAACCAAAGTTCTCCCTGTAAGAGCCTGAGCAACTGGAATTTAACTGCTATTGAAGCAGCCTTTCTTGTTAGCTGTCTCAAAGTTTTTATTCACTTCACTATCTCTTCACTAGATGCTTTGTTTGCATCTAAAAGAAAGCTGTGTCAGGACTTCACAGTTTATAAACCTGTTTCTTCTAACAAAGAAAATCATTACCACATTTATTTTGTTGTTTCAACACTGCCCTTTAACTTGTCTAGCTCCCTCCTTCCCTGAGGCTTACCTCCTAGGGAATTTAGGGATAACTGATCTATTCTTTCACCAGTCATGTAAACCTTAATCCCTCAGCCTTGCATCATCTACTAGATTCTCTATTTCCTTCCTGTACCTCTGCTAATTACAGTACATCTTTCCTGGATGTCAGTGACCTATATTAGACACAGTCTTCCAGATGGAATGATCTTTTCTCTGTTCAAGCTCTATTGCTCAGTAAAAGGTATTTGTAGAATCATTTAATGTACACGTTTTATGAGCAGTAGAAAATACATCCAATGAGATTGAGAAAACATGACACAGAAGCCTCAAATAAAAGCAGAATCTCCAAACACTGCATAAAAATGACTAGAAGGTCCTGTCCTAACAGCAAGTTAACAAAACTTGCAATGGATCATGGAGAGTATCTACTGTACACAAAGTAATCATGTTATGTGTTTCTAGCTACGGGTAAACTAGTAAACATAACGGGACAAAAAGGGAAAGGGCAAAGTAGCTTAGTCTCAAATGACTGCTACATAAGTTGGCATCTCTGTAGGTCTGATGCATTAAGAATACACACTCACGCCCAGCCGCAGCAGCAGATGTGCTGGTAGGAGAGGAAAGAGCATTGGATAACGATACGTGACTAGGGCTAGAAATATTGGTTACATCCTGGGTCTGGCTTGTGACGGAGGACTGTCTCCTTAGAGCCCCCTGAAAGGAAGTGCCACTCTTGAAAGTATTGACTACTTCGATCTGTAATGGAGGAAAGAATGAGACAAGTTGCTTAAAGTATGGATACAGTTGCATAACTAACAGGAATAATAATGAAAAAACAATAAATCAACCGTGCACACAGTTTTACTTCAATCAAAATAAATACTTCGAAAGTGTTCCTTTCAATATTTTTTAGATATGAAATGATCCAAATTTTCTGCCTGGCTAAAATGAAACAGCTCTATAGGAGACAGTGGAGCTGCATCAGTTTAAACAACTAGATTTGAAATAACAATCTTTAAAATTTAAACAATTTTATTTGTAGGTAAATAAAATAAATACAACTGGCACACTTGCTATAACTAAACTGTTTTCCTGCTAAGAGTAAATTTACTTTCTTATTGATCTCTAAGTGTTCTTTCAGAGGGTGGAAAATTCAGTCACTTCATTGGAATTGGGGAGGAACAGGGACAATACCCAACAAACAAAAAACCTGTAACGTATCCAGATTATGACTCCATTTTGCTTACAAAACCAGGGCTGTTACTATACCAGCTTGATCAAATAGGAAGTGTTCCACTATCTCATCTGACTCTTTCTACAATGAAAGTTCATATAAGCACAGTGATAATGAATATTGGTATTTTATAACTACAGATTTAAAAATATTCATATTTTATCTTTATACAGAGCACTTAAAATCACACAGAAAATTATGTGGAACTGGACTGACTATTGCAGCAAATAATATTATAATTTTCTACTTGCTATTTTGTTATGTCTATTGTATGCACTTTTTGATATATCCTTCCTGAATACCTGATTCATTCATCACCACAGAAGATGAGTTAAAAAAAGAGCTGAGTATTTCAAGGCATTCTTTGTCACCAGTATAACCCAATAAAAAGCAGGCTCTGCATACAGATGTGAAGCAAGGGATCAGTAGTAGATATTATCAAGTAGTATGTACACGACAAATACCTCAACACCAAAATGTCCTCTTTGTTACTTTAGTACATCACAACATGTAGTAGTAGTATCAATTACAAGAATTCAACCAACTACTTGTTTGAAGTAACCCACTGTTACCAGATTTGTATCTTGCAAGCCAGGTTGCAAGTTACACAGCCTAGAAACTAGTTGGGAGAAGTGGTGTATTGATAATTAAACCAGCACAAATCTTGGTGCAAGCCCTCCTGAACAGTCAAGATGAAAGCACTATAATAAACTGGCTAACATTTTATGCTGTGGTCAGTCTCAGGAATAAACAAATTTGTATGGCTTCATTTTAACACTACAGATGTATCCCCTCCCACAATCTGATCTTTGGGCAGTGGTGTTTATTTTCCTGCCTGGTTTTGGGGGACTAACCACATCACAACCAGCTGTAAAAAGGATGAATGGTCACTGCTGT
The DNA here is from genome assembly GCA_028858755.1 of Ara ararauna. Lineage (NCBI taxonomy): Eukaryota > Metazoa > Chordata > Aves > Psittaciformes > Psittacidae > Ara > Ara ararauna. Next base: position 3,533,618 of record CM054385.1, read on the forward strand.
AAAATTGTCACACTGAACTTTTACTATACAAACATAAAATAGCTGACTTGTTCCCTGATCACTGTCTGATTCCTGTTTACCACATCCATCGAAATGTACACACTCATAGATGTACAGTATTAAGTATTCATCACAACATCCCACAACTTTGCTCTCAGTTTTTTCTGCAGCAGACTTATTTTAAATTGCATGTCTGATACAAATATCACAGTAAAACATTATGATACGAGGTGATTTTGCATGTTGAATAGGGGTACAAGTGAAACATTAGCTAAGGTTCACATTTACACACAGAAAAAAACACGTGGCCCAAACCACTGGTTATATATGAAGGCATATTAAATACTCACCTGAAATGTTCACTGTGCAAAAGTGGAATTAAATACAGATCTTGGGTTTTCATGATCTAACACAGGTGTCAGAGCACTCTTCAAAAGAGACCATTCAAAAAAGATTTTAAAGACTTTGACTGAGAACATGAAGTATGTATAACTGGGGAAGACAGATGACAAGTCCTAAGCCAAGGGGCAGTTCTAGAAGTACAAATGTCTTCCTAATAAACTGAAAGACTTTGGTGCAAGACTGAAAAGACAAGGGAAGATCAGTATTCAGTTGTTTCTCCAGAGAACAAGAATCATATGTGTGTTATTTACTCATTCTCATGAAGAAAGTAACTACAGCTCTTCAGGGATGGAATTCATAGTGGGAGGACAACAACCTTCTCAGAATCTCAAACGCCCAACGTTCAGGGCTATGTCCTACCTGAAGCCAAGAAAGAGAGGAATTGGGCCTAAAAGTTTATCTTCCAAAAATAGAAAATGAAGAAAGAGTTCCCAGAAATAAATATATATTAAAATAATGTATTTTAAATTAAGATGTACCTTCTTAATTAATAAAGAATGCATTAATTTAGAACAATTCAAGCTGCTAAAAAGGAGAAAGTAAATGATAAGTCATACATCATGAAAAGTTCGAATCATGCTTTGATTATAGGCCTTCAGGGAGAGAAAAAACCTGCTGTCCTACATTTGAAGCTTATTTGTCAGGTTGGGATTTTCACCTCTCTCATTTTTCTGTACTATACTCAAAAAGGTGTCTTTGGAGTAAGTCACTTTTGGAGTGACTTTCGAGAAAGTCTTGGAGGTAGCATGGCTAATAAGAATACTGGTGATCAGCAGTTAAAAAAAGAAATAGAAATCTTTTAGTAGCAGAATAGCCCTTGCAAAATATTCTTCCATAGTTTAACACAGAACAGACTGTCAGCAAGCATTTCTGTTGTCATTAGTGGTAACAGGACCCAGGACTCATTCATCTCCAACCAACAACTTTTCTCATGAAATAAAACAGTATCCATGGGCTACTGCCATGTTTTCTATATTAAAAGCTCTATGGAAAGCCATGAGATGAGATGCTAGGTTTATAACTAACTTCAAAACCACTTGCCAGGAGTGACTTTCATTGCTACTGGGTTTGCATTGGTTCAAGAGAAGAGTTTTAATGCAGAAAGGAAGGGAAAGAAAACACAGTACAGCACCTCCATGTATTCTTTAGTATCTAAAGAGGAATAATCTATTTTTCAGGAGCAATTAACATGGCAGCTGTATATTTTTCACATTTTGATTTTATTCTCAAAACATTTCTAGCCAGTTATTTCCCACATTAAGCAGATAAAGAAAATTGAATTACAGGATGAACGAAGCAGATGAGGAAAGCTTCAGGCCTGGTGCTGCAAAAATCTGACATGGAGCTTGAAAAGCTTTCAAATCTCCACACTTCACCATTTTTCCATACACAAATATGAGGTAACTTGAGAAACTTTAACATATACAATTAAAAAAGATGCAACGATTTCTGGCTGTTCCTCAGATTACGCAGTTTTGCCTGCTAAACTTCCCAAAGGCTCTTAGACCCGCCAAGATGGTATAAGTCTTGTCTCTTCCTTCAGAATGAAGGATTTGTAAGAACTGCAATGAAGAGTTGGAAAACAATGCTGAAAAGCAGCAGAGGTTGGAAAGTCCTGCCTTGTATGCAACTTGAGAACTAGGATTAATCATTTGTGGAATTTCATATGTCAGTGGCCTTCCAAGAGAGCTATCCAGTAAATAAATCATGTATCCATCCAGAAAAACCCTGAAGTCTATTTATAAGACAACAAAATATCTAAATGAAGTAGACAAAAACTGAAAATTAGAAGTAGAAAGTCAGTCTCTTTGCCTTAGTTATGTGCATTTTCATACACCTTTCTTTATAGCACATTCATGCATATTTTCGTAGAAATACATCTGACATTTCAGCATGAAGAATGACCAATGGAAATCCTTTCACTGGTGCCCCGGTTTGAACCATCAGGTTTAAGAGAGTGCATAAAAAGAAAAGAAATATCTTCTAACTGCTCAGTTTTTGTCAGTTTGGATGAGGTTTTATTGGAGCATTACAAGGGAGATCTATCAGAAATCTGGGAAAAAAAACCCAACAAACCCTATCATAGAGCCTTTATAACTGTTTTAGGAGTGAAGACTTTTGTTGAGTGCTGTGGCTATCTGTCCAACAATGACTGAATAGAAAACAAGGAAAAATAATCTAATATGCATCACAAGCATATGATGGTGGAAACTGGTCTCGTTAGGATTTGAATAATCAATCTAATCATGAGAGAGTCTACAGTTCATTCCTAATCTTACTGTCATCCTTATGTATATAAAGTGAGGGGATGCTCTACCTTCTTCTTCCGCAACTCCAGAAGTGCATTAGACATCAGAGGATTCTTGCAAATCCTCCAGCTCCCCAAGGATGCTACAGACATCCCCATCTTCTTCCATCAACTCTTCTTTAGCTGGCTTCCTGAGAAATGTAGTACAAGTGTATGAATTTGGATGGGCCACAACACACAGCACGACAAAATGTGCTCAACTCAAGGTCCATCCAACAGTAGATTAAATTTGACCTGCATATAAGTTCATTACTCTCCAGTGGACACCTTGGAATTCTTTTTGAATCTGTTGGCCCATTTCCTTTTTTCATTATCATTCCACAGATGTGAAATGGATGTAAAAATCAAAGTCACTAAATAAACAAAATGAAAGAAAAAAAATCACAGAGGCCTCTTGACAGGAGAGAAATAATACATCCTACTGAAGTTATTTCTACAACTAAGAGCAGAAAGGAAGCTAGGAAGATTGATGTTAGCAAAGAAATATTATTCATGTTCATTTTGTTTTAAATAGCATAAGAGAATAGTAATTTATCTGTGAATTAAGTGGGCAAAGATATGCAGAACTAAAAGCTACCTCTCAGACTAGAAAAAGAACTGAAAGGATGTAATTTGCTTCTTTGTGCTTGTAGTTGTTTACACTCACCACAACCAGAAAGATATCCTGACAGAAATGCCAACAGACAACACTCTTCCTATAGCCACCAGGAAGAAAAGAATGCATATTTAGTGGTCATCTTTTCATAGAGATACCTGGGCACCTGTTTGTCACCTTTCTACAGGGAAATTTGAATTTTCTCTGATAATGAGTGCTCCTGAGTCAACAGAGCCAAGACACACAACCTCAAAGCCAAAGATCCATATTTAATTACTTACCACAGAACCTTGGGAATTGACCCAAACACTTAATCTCTCTAATGGCAATTTTCACCCTCTTGATTTTTTGCTCTGTGGATGCACTGAAGAGACCCAACTGGCCTAATTTCAACTTAACTCCCCCACTTTTTCTAAAGGCATGGCTGCACCTCTTTCTCCAAATAAAAAAATGTATCAATTTGGAGATGAGGATAGGCAGAAAGTATTCTTTTTCTTGGATGAAGACAAAAATCAAAATCTACCGAGATAAAAATATTCTTTCAAATTTCATTTTTCTTAATTATTCACCCCTTGTAATCATCATGTAAGACATTCACATCTGGCGGGTACATATCTCTGTCAGAGCTGCTCTCTTCTACCAGCTGGCACAACTACTTGATCTTAGAAAGATCAAGGAGAGAGCACTGGAGTGTTATAAAACATGCTACTGCACTGCAAAGAAAAATGTGAAACAGGTCACAGGTTTTTTAGCAGTACAGGACACACTTGACCAGATATCCTCATCTGTACTATATTTAGCACCACAATTCAGTGCAAATATATAGTACATTAAAAAATGCCACAGATTTTTGTATTTAGCAAAAGGGGGGGGGGGGGGAATGTTCAAATAAAAAGATAAATATTTTGTGAAGAAATCATCCACAGTAACCCAACACATACATTTCAATATTTCATGGATGCTTAGGCCCTTACTACTAAAAATAAATCCAGAATCACATTTTTCGTTGTCCAATAGGAAAGAAAATCAATTCCTTTTCATCACGAGATATATATGGTAGTGCCAGAACAGAAAATATTATCCTTTTTTTTAATGAAATGGTACTTTAGACTCAACAATTTAAATTATTCTGTGATTGCAAAAGTGGCAGCAACAAGCAGTTTTTGACAAAATCAAGCAGTTTGCATGAGAAAGCCTTCAGAACATTTTGCTCATCATTGTCCCAGCTAGCATATTCCAAGTGGTGCTATTTTATGGGCTGTCATCCCTGAAGTCGAAAAATAATGTCCATTCACAGTAGTCTCAGAAAAGTACTCCTATTCATGCATATTATCATTTTGTAATCCTTTCATTTCATTTCGACTGCTGTACATACCCCCCCCCCCCTTTGTTCAGTTCATCTGGTTTACTTTTTCATGTGCACCTCCTTTGAAAACAGAAGTTAACCAGTACCACACTCAAACACTGTGGCTTTCCTTACAACATTATCTAGCCTTGATCAAAGATTAAGGGTTGTTTCTTTCTAGACCTTGTGGGCATTTAGTTTTAGCATACCTGGGTTTGGATTCTGTTGAGCCCTCTGAACCACAGAATTTGTCCACGTCGAAGTTCTCTCTCTGCATGATCAATTTCTTCAACATCTTCATTGAGTTCTTCCTCAGGGGCCTCCTCCTTCTCAGTGAGCCTCCCTGCCTCCTTTAAAAACTTTAGCCTACTTGTTGGGATGGTTGCAATGACCTAAAATTACAAAAAAGTACTGAAAACATAAGCCTCATTCAATAACCATAGTGCAATAATCTGCTCATTGCAGAACAATACTGACATTTTAATTAAATCTATAGTCTTCCAGGAAAGCTAAGATAAGCATATTCACAATAGTACTTTACACTTACACAACTCCATTTTAGTCCAGAAATATTTAGTTTGCTGTGTAAACAATTAGCATTAATTGCATAGCTAAATCACATTGGCAATCCACAGCTATGGAGCAAGTTTAAGGCAGAGAAAAATGCCCTTTCTCAAAAGACTTAAAGAAGATGCTTTTAGTTGAAGGTAATTATTTAATCTTAGCAAGATCAATACATCTGCAGCTAGAGTTTGGGTATTTCTAATGACTTACAATAATGTATGTTCATGTGAGCTGAAAATTAGTTGCACCTCATGCTTAAAAATCTTCTCACTCTACACTGGTTCCTGTATTCAGCTTCCCTTTGGTTTGGCAAGTTGAAATGCTTTTGTCAGCATTTCTCAAAAATGAGGTTTCTGAAAGGGGTGGGTTTGACTGCCTCCCTGTTGGACTTCTTACAGACCTAGCTCTTCCTCTGTGCCCTTGTAGCTAATAAATCCTGATAAGCTCAGCCCCAATTCTCATTCTGTTTGTCCACCAAAGTGGTCCTGGGATATAATTAATATAGTAGATAGCCAATAATCTTAAAGATGAGCACATTCAGTGTGACTCTCTTGGGTCATTTTCTCTTTGTTCTGATTTCTTTTTCCAGCTTAAATAAAAATACGTTCAGATGGCCATTTAAACAAGACACAACATGGAGCATATTGACCACTTAAAAACTCACAAATTTCCTACAAAGTTAAATCCATTAAATCTATTTAGGAAAAAAAAAGTGCTCCAAATTTCTTTTTTGCTTGTCTTTGTTTCAGCATGGAGCAATCACATCTCTGAAGCCCAAATGTGTGAAAGATAGGAGATAAAAACAGTTGCAGGAAAGCTGGCGAGGATATATCTTATAGTTCTGGAAAACAGGACTGGATGTAGTGAAGACACATGAAGAGGGACCAAATATTTGCAGGATAAAAAGAAACTGCTGAGTTTGTGATGGTCACCTGGAACTTTATGAACCACAACTCCACTTATATTCTTTTTAAAACCAAAGAAATGTCAAAAACCCCACCAGCTTCAACACTACTACAGAACCTTCTTAAAATGCATTTTGGGGTGGAAAAACAAGATGCAGACTTGGAAAATTAATGAATTGGATGACACCAGCAAAGACAGAACACAGGTTAAAAAGAAAAGGTAAGTGCTAGTCACTTAAATACTTACTGAACCTCCAGCTTTCAAAACAGTACAAAGCCAGCACTCTACAGAAAGCAGCTACGTGGGAGGGTTTGGTATCTGATGGAAGTAATGGTGGTGAAGTACTTGCAAGACAGTACACATAGAAACAACTGTATTTGGTGGTGATTCTGTGTGATAGAACATACTTCTTCTTCATGGCTTCTCTCAGCCAAGCTGACACATTCTGCTCTAATTCTTTTCTTAGGGTGTTTACATGTCTTCTTGTTTGCTCATTTGTTTTCCGTATCTGCAGAAACCTGCCCAGTTCAGGTAATGGCAGACTTAACTGACTGGATTTAGATTAAGAAACTAAATATATTCCCCGTAAAATGCTCACAATTTTAAAAGGTGATCAATAATTCTGGGACTGTAACATGAAATATTTTAGAAAGGCTTGGTTTTCAGAAGTGATGAGGGCCACCTTTTAGAAAACGGTCCCTCAAAGCATCTCAAGAGTGGCTTCCTAGAAATAAAACCTTAAATCACGTTTTAAAGTGCCAGTTTTAACATCTGAGCCTGAAAATCATGATTGGTTCTAGTGGTTCAAAGGAACAGAGCATATTCAGACTAATAAAACAAAGGGAGAGCAAGTTTGTTTCATGCTGAACTAGAATTAGTCATAGCAGGAGAGAAAAGGCTGAGAAGGAGGAGAAGCACCTCTTCTAAAGGAAAAGTCTCTCTTACTGTAGAGCTCCATAAAGAGAGGACTTGCCACAGACTGTAAATCATGTAAAGATGTAAATGCATTTGTTTAGCTTGTATTTTTCTTCTCTGGTCACTAAATACTGCTGGACCACAAGGGAAAGAGTTTTACCCTCTGTATTTGCTTTATGTAAAAATATAGTCTTTTCAGCGTTAAAATTGTTGAGGTATTCCAACAGCAGTTTTAATTCGATGGCTAGGCTCTCATAACAAGGCTCAGGCAACTATGTCCATCCTTAAACAGGATAGAGATGCTGATATTAGTTTTCAGGTCAAGTAATAACCACGTATAACAAAATTTAGAAGCCAAATAGTACATTGATCAAAGGCTGTGGGAATTTTATTACAGCTGGTCTAATAAACCTGCTAGGATTTTTCTCCTTTTCCCTGCTTTTCTTCCCCCCTTCCCAAAGTTGGGCATTTTCCCATCAGTTGAAAACATTTTTTTTCCAAGAATTCTCACACTGACTTGAGATCTTCCTCCTGCAAAGTCACAAAGCAAATCCCATCTTCAGTAGAACAACCTAATAGTGGCAGTTTTCAGCAGCATATGCATTAAAAGCTATCATATCTCTGAGGCCCAATTGTCCAAAATACTGATGTTTTCCAGAACAGGACAGCCAACTAGATTTGAAAGTTAGCATCTGATCATCAGAAACAAATGAGCAGCTGACAATTTCTTGCCTGTTTCTTCACCGTGGCAAACTAGTTGATCTCTAAGTAGCTTCACAGCTGAGAAAGCAACACATAACTTCTCATTTTTACTGTGTCAGGTGGCATCAGCTTAAATACATTAATAATGTATTCAAAGATGAAAAAAAATAACGTTATTAACTTTGCTATATGCATTTGTACTTAAAAGCATCATGTAGTATTTTAACAATACCAATTGTAGATGTGTTATAACTTCTAGCCAGATAATCACAGAACTTGTCTCACTGACACATGCTTTTACATCTCTATGTAAGTTTACATTAGCTGATGATGACACAGGCAGCAGAATTTTAAAGTGACACATGAATAAACTGCACTTTCCTGCAACTATTAGAGTAAAAAAATCCTTTTTCTATCATCTGCTCTTCCATCCTACAGGGAAGTAGGTGGATGAGTATCACTGAGGGTATGTGTTAAATGCCCTGGACTTAGTCCTGTGCCACTAACAAGGCTATCATGGACTGTCTGAGTGGGTGTTTCAGCAAGGAAATGAGTGGGTTGACAGAGAACTGGAAATAAACATACACTTGCTGCCTTGGGTAATCTATTGCAGGGAAGGTAACCATGCACTGGCCCTTGCTATGCTCTTTTTGTGACTAGAGGACTAGCTTATAAATCAAACGTCTTTCCTGAAAAAGCCTGACTGAAGATGACCTTGGTGATAGCACGCCCTGCTTAGGGAAAGAAAAGATACGAAAATTAACAAAAACCAAAAGGAACAGTGGGATAAATTATCCTTATTGCTCTGTCTGCTCTTGAAGTACTTAGAGAGCATCTGTATTTCAGTGTGTTCTACAAGTGGCATTGTGAGAGAGCAAGGAAACAGGATAGTAGGACTATGAGCAATATCACATCTTTGGTGGTCTATAAAAACAAGACAGAATTCTGCATACCTGACCCCATACAAGTTCTCCTAGTCCAATAAATACACACCACATCCACTGGTCAAGCTGCAGGGGGGAACAGCTAAATGGTTTTCCTCCAAACTGGACAATTACTATCTATAAAGGAAAGCAGAGAAGAAAGAGGGTCAGTATTTCCTGGTGACAAAACAAACCAAACCAAAAAATTACCCTCTCCACCTCCCTCCCCCCCCAAAAAGCCCCAACAACTTTCAGTCATATTTTACTTGAGATTTTAATTTGTCTTCCTGCATATTATAGCTCTGCTGGTTTCCTCCCAACATATTTTACCAGGAGAATAGTCAAACATATTACAAACAACCTCTAGTTTACTGGACTCAATCTAAAAAGCATCCAAAATCAAAATGCTCTCTTATATTCCACAGAGGTTGTTTGGCACTCGTAGGTGGCACTACCAGAGGTACAGTTTGGGAACCATCCTGCAAAACCTCAGAATCTCAGTCACTAAAAAACCAACCATACAAACTTATTCACCTCAAATTAGGGGTCAGAAAAAGCCGTAACAGCTCAGACTAAGGCTTCTGTAGCCTCACACCTAACAACAGTGATATAGGAATGCCCAGGATGAAAGAAATAATGACTGTGCCCATGTAATCTCCCAGATTCTGAGTATTCTCAGCTGGAGATCTGTTGATTCTGGAGTAGTTTATTTTGAAATGTCCACTGCATGAGAGATTTTTCCTCTAACATTTTATTGTACTGTTATAAATGTGTTATCATGGACAGACTGACAAGATACCAACTCTAGTCCTGTTGGAGAAAGAGGGGGGGAAAACCTCAAGCCATGCAGGAGGATAACCAGCACATAGAACCTGAACAAGTTTCTAGGCCTGGTTAGATTGTCAGGGTTTTGCTGACAAAGTCAGGTATTATTGATATTTTTGTTAGTAATGCTGTTGCAAAACCAGGGAGCTGAAATCACAAGCCAGAGATTTAAACTGACTGCCAAAGGCTGCAAAACACAAGTTCACAAAGTGGTAGTCCAGCCTAAGACACAAAGGAACACTAATACACAAAGCGGTTGATTCCCTTTGTGAGCGAATAAACACAAACTAAGAACACGAATTCACCCATGTGAAGTACAAATACACAGGAAGAGGGAAGGGACAGGGAATGGAAGGTAGTAGATAGGAAGGAGGAAAATGATTGAAGAGAGTAAGGAAAAAGGAGGAGACTAAACAAAAATTGTGAATATGATGCTAAAATTCTAAGCAAGACATTACAAGTCCACATTGAGAGATTGCTAAATGCTATATGGCAGGTATGGCATGTTTTAATCCATCTGCCTTCACTGTGGAAAAACCTTTATTGGTTCTGAAAGCAGAGAAAGGAATTAAAGTAAAAGAAATCTATTGCTTGTCTGTGGACAGGAGTGGTAACTACCCTGTTCTTGCTCAAGCTCTTGTAGCTCTTTCAGAAGCACTTTCTTATCCTTACTGAGGAGGCATTCTAATAGTGTCCATATTTGTTACTTTGAAAATCTGGCCACTGCTGCTGCTTTTTCTTTGTGGAGGGATTTAGGAGGAGGACTAAACCAAATTATTAGTTAATGGAAGTACTGCACTCAAAGATGAAATAGCAAAGCCGTTAGTCTGTACTTCACAGATGGCATAGTAAATACATATGGAACCAAGAAAGTTTGCAATATGAAATAAAGCCACTTCTGTAATCTCCCACATCCATCTACATAATCCAACCTCAATCATTTTGGTTTAGAATAAGATGCTTGGCTCACGCATCTAGCTATGAAAACACACAGCCAAAATTCCAAATGCTTTCCTGACATTGCTTCAGCAAGCAACATTATGCAAGCTGTATTTCCACAATGTAATACACAAAGTGGAAAATAGAAAGATTAACCTTCTGCTGTCCCAAGAAACATTACCTGGTTTTAAAAAGAGACTTAAAAGCAAGTAGGAGTCACAGCCTAAGTACTCTTAGGTTATAATGTCTTTTTTGATTCACTGTTGGAGTCAAACCTAGTGCTTTGAAGTGTGCACTTAAAGTATTTCAGCTACTAGGGAAGCAGGGGAGAGTGAGCAAAATCACCAGCCAATTCAGAAATATGACTAGTAGCAACATGACACTTTTCCTTCAGCCAGACAACTGAAGAGTAATGCCTAGAACTAAGAAAACATCCTCAAAAACTACCCATGATTAAAAATAAAGAAAGAAAGAATTAGAGATGAATGTGAATTTGTCAGGCCTCTCCTAAAGGCGTTTTAGTTCCTGGTGGTAAACCCATGTTTTCAAACTAGCTGTTAAAGAGCGTCACTGTCAAGTTCTACTATCGATCACTGATGTCCTTTTCCCCGTACTTAGTTTATTCAGTGGTTTTCTGTTTGCTGTTTCAAACCACTATAGCCCAGTTTCTAATAGCTCCACCCTCCTCCTTACTACTTCCATGAGGAATGTCCCAATACTGACAGCTTCCAGGATGCCAATGCAGAACTGCGCAATAATGTCGAGACAGAAATAGCTCAACTCTAAGAAACTGTGAGAGCTGCAGCAGGCTTCTAAGAGTAATGTCAGGTGGCATCAAGCACAGGATAGAAGTCAGCAAATGAATGGATACAGGAGTGAAAGGAGGAAGCTGAGTTCGTACAGAAGAAAAATTACAACTATTTGGGAAAAGTGTGTATTTGGATCATGATGCTCACACATGACTGGGACAGCAAACTCTTGAGATGGACATGAAGAATTACTGCCAAGGCACAGTATTACAAGAACACTGAGTAACATTAGACAGTGGCATTTAACCTCAGAAGAACAGATCAGCATTAGCTATTTGAAGGCTAATTTATCTATTCACAGAGTAATAAATTAATGTAAAATGCTTTTTTGCTATTCACTGGTATACCATTTAATAATTTCTTCTAAAAAAGAAGAAAAAACAAAAGAAGAAGAACAAAAATCCAGTTCCAAGACCAACAAATCATAATGGATGTTATTATTGCACATCTTCAGATTAATTTAAGGTTTCACCTACTTAAACCAATCAAAATTTATGCTCTATTAGTATGGCTACATAACATACTCCATTACTAACACTTGTACTGATTCAAAATATATGTGAAACCAGGTGCTTTACTATTAAGTGTACCCCCTACAACATTCAGATTTAAAAAGAAAGAAAATGTACAAAAGTTACACTTCTGATGAATAGCTACTAATCCTTGCCCAAATCATTACCTGAATAGCAAATGTACCCAGTACAATAGTGCAAAAAATAGGATTTCTGAAGATGCCATCAAAGACATTCCTTTCACCATGGATTTTCCGTGCGTTGATTTCATTGAAAAGCTGCATCATGACGAAGGTGTTGAAGATAATGGTGTAATGCTCTGAAGGAGGAGAGTGAAGGGGTGCATTCCTCCCACTGTCAATCTTAAACATTTTCTCACCTAGGCATAAGACAAAAATAAAGGTTTCCACTATAATAAGTTAATCTAACTCAAATGCATATTTCCCGTGTTGCTTTAGCTAGCTGACTCGTGTGCTCTGCTTTACCAGCTTGCTTTCTGCACTTACTACATATCTTAGGCAGAATTTATAACACCAGTAAGCAAAAGATATCTAAACTTCTTGAGCAACAAGCTTCTCAAATGATGACTTTCACCTATTAACTCAGTATACCTATGCAAAGTTTTCAGTAGTGCTTTTCCTCTAACTAAGTAGTAATTATTCTAAGTCAATTCTTTCTGATGTACCAAGCACCTGAGACCATGTCTGTGATTTTCATAACAGGCAGAAGCAACTACTCTTCAGCAGGTTTTACCCATTTGCTAATCCAGTATGGCATAAACTCTTGACAAGCATTCAAGCATTTTAATGATAAAACCCACAAACATTCCTGATATTAAACGGATTTGGGTTTGATCACTCTGCTAGCCTGCTTTGCAAGCACACCTTGAGGCAATGCTCTTTATTTGGATGATTTGACTTGCTTTTAGATCTGGCCAATAAAAAATCAAGATACAACCTACGATGAGTAACTGTAAAAATAAGTTTTGAAAAGATACTTGCACCTGAGGGACCTCTTTCATTGTAGAATCATAGAATGGTTCAGGTTGGAAGAAACCTTTAAAGATCACCTATAGTTCAATCCCCCTGCCATGGGCAAGGACATCTTTCAGTAGATCACGTTGATCAAAGCTCAATCATAGAATCATAGACTCACAGAATAGTCAGGTTTGGAAAGGACCTTAAGATCATCCAGTTCCAACCCCTCTGCCATGGGCAGGGACACCTCACACTAAACCATGTCACCCAAGGCTCTGTCCAACCCAGCCTTGAACACTGCCAGCGATGGAGCATCCACAACGTCCCTGGGCAACCCAGTCCAGTGCCTCACTACCCTTACAGTAAAAAACTTCTTCCTTGTATCCAATCTAAACTTCCCCTGTTTAAGTTTGAACCCATTACCCCTTGTCCTATCATTACACTCCCTAATGAAGAGTCCCTCCTCAGCATCCCTATAAGCCCCCTTTAGATACTGGAAGGCTGCTATGAGGTCTCCACGCAGCCTTCTCTTCTCCAGGCTCAACAGCCCCAACTTTCTCAGCCTATCTTCATATGGGAGGTGCTCCAGTTCCCTGATCATCCTCATGGCCCTCCTCTGGACTTGTTCCAACAGTTCCATGTCCTTTTTATGTTGAGGACACCAGAACTGCACACAATACTCCAAGGGAGGTCTCACAAGAGCAGAGTAGAGGGGCAGGATCACCTCCCTCGACCTGCTGGTCACGCTCCTTTTCATGCAGCCCAGGATACGTTTGGCTTTCTGGGCTGCAAGCGCACACTGAAGCCGGTTCACGTTCATTTCCTCATCGACCAACACCCCCAAGTCCTTCTCTGCAGGGCTGCTCTGAATCTCTTTCCTGCCCAACCTGTAACTGCGTCTGTGACTGCTCCAACACAGGTATAGGACCTTGCATTTGTCATGGTTAAACTTCATCAGGTTGGCATCAGCCCACCTCACAAGCGTGTCAAGGTCCTGCTGGATGGCATTCCTTCCGTCCAATTTATCAACCAAACCACACAGCTTGGTGTCATCGGCAAACTTGCTTTGGCAAAATTCAATGTGACTTCAAAAACTTCCAATGACGGAGCATCCAGCTTCTCTGGGCAATTTGTTCCTGCATCTCACCACTCCATTGTAAAAGAAAGTCTTATGTCGAATCAAACCTACCGTCTTTCAGTTTAAAAACACTGTCCCTTGTCCTGTCACTATAGGCCTTGGTGAAAAGTATCTCTCTGTCTTTCACAAAAGCCCCCTTTATATATCAAAAGGCTGCAACAAGGTCTCCCCTTAAGGGGCCTCTCTCCAAGCTGAACCAGCCCAGCTCTCAGCCTGGCTCCAGAGCAGAGCTGCTCCAGCCCTTGGAGCATCTCTGTGGCCTCCTCTGGACTCGCTCCAACAGCTCCATGTTCCTCTCTTGCTGTTGCCCCAGAGCTGGATCAGGATGGGGGGGGGGGGGGGAGGGGGGCAGAGTGGGGGGTGGGGTGTCTCCCCAGAGCACAGCAGAGGAGGAGACTCCCGTCCCTGACCTGCTGCTCACGCTCTGGGCGTGCAGCCTAGCACACGGAGGGGTTCTGGGATCAAGCACACTCTAATGGCTCATATCCAATTTTTCATCTACTTTCTTATACACAAAGTTTACAGATAACAGTTACTGAAAGAGGCATTGTGTCCTGGGTTCAGCAGTAGCAGTCATTTTTCTCTTTCTTAGCAGCTGATGCAGTGCTGTGTTTTTGACTTTTAGCCTGGGAACAGCGCTGATAACACCGATGTTTTTAGTTGCTGTTCGGTAATGTTTAGTCTGACCAAGGACTTTCTGAGTCTCATGCTCTGCCAGGGAGGAGGGGAAGCCGGGAGGAAGCAGAGACAGGACACCTGACCCAAACTGACCAAAGAGGTATTCCATACCACAGCACGTCGTGCCCAGTATATAAACTGGGGGGAGTTATCTGGAAGGTCTAGATTGCTGCTTGGGTCAATCTGGGTATTGGTTGGTGGGTGGTGAGAGGTTGTAAACTTCTCTTCCCTTGTTATTTCCCTTATCATTATTATTATTGGTGGTAGTAGCAGTGGTTCGTGTTATACCTTAGTTACTGGACTGTTCTTATCTCAACCTGTGGGAGTTACATTCTTTTGATTCTTCTCCCCATCCCTCCGAGACTAAGGGGAAGAAGGAAAGGGGGGAGTGAGCAAGCTGCATGGTTCCGAGTTACCAGCTGGGCTTAAACCATGGCACATTGTCTTAAAGTAAGGATGGTCATTCACATGGAAACATAACTAATGAATGAAGTACCACAACACTACCCCATTTCATAACCAGTGTTCTGTTAATGACAGCAAATAAAAACTTCTCTGCTATCCTACTAGCATAATATTAAGAATTTCTGAAGAAATAAGAAGAAAAGTTTCCTCAGATTTTCTCCTGAGGTCATTAATTCCATTAGCTAACAGTGAGCACTTTCTTGCCTTGCCTTTGAGCAGTTCATGTTCAAGTCACTTGCAATAGTGAGCATGTTTCCAAAGAAAGAATTTGGCTTTTAGCCTTTTAACAGAACTTAGATTAGGATATCACTAATACAGCAGTAACACAATATCAGGCCACAAAACTGAGATTGCAAGACAGCAGATCGTTTAAAGAAGAGGTTTATGCCATACTGGATTAGGAACATCCAGTTGCTAATCTGAATTCCTAGGAAATGCAGACCTCCAGAGAGGTAACTAAGTATTGGAAAACATTCCACTTACTATACATAAACAGTAAAGGAAAAAATTAATAAAAGAAAACAGATATAATAATTTTATCCATTATAGATACATACACACATGCACACACATTACGTCTATTTGCTTTCATTCAGTACACACACAAACACAAATATATGAATAATTCTTCGCTCAGCCAAAGTATCTGTCCTTAAATCTCTATTATTGCATTGCATCCCTTAAAAAGCTTAAAAGCAGAACATGCAGCTATTGTGGAATGGCATTGGTTAGACCCATAACTAGTTTTATTTCCAGACGTTCCAAAAGGCGCTATAGTCCATCAACGTTATTATGCTCATTGCTGAGGTTATGATTTATTTTTAATACTATGGCTTGACAGAACTAGACAATGACTTCTGGGTTTCCAATGTGCCTGATGTCTCAAATGCACTATTGTATGTTCAAACACAATGGATTTATTGCCACATCACAGAAAAAAAACCCAAAACCAACACCCAAAATGTGATGTACTAGTCCCTACAGAAACAAACAAAAAATAAATAAACTATTAGTTGGTCAAAATAAAAATAATTCCCATTAATTTGGAATTTAATTATCAAAATACTGCACTTAGAACATCATCTCACTGCAGAGCTGAGCCTCGTGGAGTTCGGAAAAGACTATTTCCTAGGCTTATCAGAAAATCAGTTGTGCTGCATCCTTCAAAGTATGCAGGGGTTTTCCAGAGATGCACAGAAATAATTAGAATAGGGTGAAGAAGCCTGGTTTTCTTTACATCAGAGGTCAGGAGAAAGTATTTAAAACCATAAAACTTTTCAAAAAGCCATTAAAACTCCCCATAAAGTCCGCAGAAGTTCTTGTTCCAAGATTCATATCACATGAATTACCAAGAACAAAGCTCAAAAAACTCCTAAGAATCATAAATTTACAGTTACAGCTGATATGGAAGTCAGTACATAAAGAAAAAAATCTGAAAGAGAACACATGTAATTTAAAGATGATGACATAGTGACAAGAACACAATACCCACTTGATAACATTATCACTCCTTTGAGCAAAGTTCACTTACTACTGTGAAGGAACAGAATCTATTATTAGACCCTGCTAGTCCCTGCACCAAGAAACATTCCTCCTCCTTCCCTCCCTCTCCAAAATACAGCTTATGAAAAGCATCTGTTGCTAGCAAAGCCTGAAGAGGAGTCCGACAATCTCATAAATTAGATTTTGGTTTCCTCTTTTAATATCCATTCTAGATATTAAATGTCAAAACAGAGTGCTATTCGTATCACTTAATACTAATTACTTGCTTACCAATACTACATAAGATCAGCATTATTTCTTGACTATGGCAAACATTTTGCTCCTGATTAGAGTTTCTCCAGCTATTGGTAAAATGGATCTTGATTTTTGCTATGTTTATATTGTTGCTGTTAATTTTTTGTTACATGCCTATTAAAGATAACAAATTTCAAAACGAAATTTCAGAATAGAAGAACCAGGCTAGATACTCTGCTTAAAATGCAAACCTATGCCACATTTTAACATGAACTTTTGGCAAAGCCTGTATTTTGTTAGGAGGCAGAAAAGCTCAATGAGGCCTTTCCCAGTGGAAACAACAACTGAAAGGTGACTCAATCCCTCTATTGCATGTGTTCTATTATCCCTACTATTTCTGATCCCATTAAACACTTTGCTTCTGCTAGCTCTTTCACTAAGACAGACTTACTAGATGCGCATTAAGTGGTTACGTTTACAGCTTTCTGACATGTTCTAAACCAAGCAACAAACATAACAAAACTTCCTTACCGACAAAAAGAAGTGTAAATATGAGAGTAAGCTGATACACAGCATGGCCCAGAATGTTCTTCATCATGGTACGGGATATAAGAGGTTTGTTCCTGCCATATGGCTTTCTCAGCAACAGAGCCTCGGTGGGAGGTTCGGTGGCCAAAGCAAGGGAGGCAAAGGTGTCCATAATAAGATTGACCCACAACATCTGTACAGCTTTCAGAGGAGAGTCCTGTGAAGACAAATTAGAAAGTTACATATTTCCTAGAAAAATAATGGTTGTCAGGTCTTTTACTGGGATTTCATTTCTTCCTGTGTGACGCCAGCAGTGCTGAAGATGGGACACTGAAATCCACAGCCCTTTAGTCTGTCCTACTACGTCCTTTCCTATCTTCTTATGCAAGACCAGTATGACAAGAAGCATAGTGATCTGAGCAAAGATAAATTGTTTCTCTCCAGTCCCTTAAATCAGGAATATTTACAATCACACAATGCTTATAAAGCATAACATAACTCTTTATGACAGATTTTACAATATCCTCAGTTACTTCATGCAGCATGCTGAAGTTTCCAGCTGAATTTAGGTAACTAGATAACACAAGTGGGAGTTCCTTTCCTGGAAGAAAAATTATACTGGAACAACTTAAAAAGTAATGCTTCAATTTACTATAAATGACCTATCTGTTTTGTCAGAAACAGCTTGAAATTATTAACAATTTATGAAACAATTCCTGAGACATGGGAGCACATCTTACTTGGATAACACCTTTTAAAAACAGTAGTGAATAAAAAAATGCCTGATATCTGGATAAAAAAAAAAAAAAAAAAAAAAAAAAAACCACCCTGAAACTCGTTAAAATATATCAAATATGGAAAAATAATGAATTCCTTATTATTTCACTGGGTAACAGGATAGTATATTTGAAACTCTGGAACTGGAAAGAAAAAACTCAAACATTACTCCGGGTCAGGACGTATTAATTTTCTGAAGCAGATCTCCAACCGCTAGAAGGAGCTCTTTCCTCACTCAAATCAAGTCTATGGTCATATTACAGAAGACTTGAGAACTCCTTTTAAAACAGCCCAAAAGGAAATAAATAAAGCAAACTAACACAGATCTCCAGAGAACTCGAGATGATTATTAGAGAGTTTTGATTTGTAATTCACTAGGGCAGCTGCAGTGATCATAGAATCATAGAATAGTTAGGGTTGGAAAGCACCTTAAAATCATCCAGTTCCAACCCCCCTGCCAGGGGCAGGGACACCTCACACTAAACCATGTCACCCAAGGCTATGTCCAGTCCAGCCTTGAACACCGCCAGCGATGGAGCATTCACAACTTCCCTGGGCAACCCAGTCCAGTGCCTCACCACCCTTACAGTAAAGAATTTCTTTCTCATATCCAGTCTAAACTTCCCCTGTTTAAGTTTGAACCCATTACCCCTTGTCCTCTCACTACAGTTCCTCATGAAGAGTCCCTCCCCAGCATCCCTATAGGCCCCCTTCAGATACTGGAAGGATGCTATGAGGTCTCCACGCAATCTCTTCAAGGAGCCATATCAGGAAGAATGAAGGAGGTTCTGTATCTAACAACCTCCTTCCTATGCTTTTAGACTGAACCCAGCATGGGCAGCATTAGTAAGGTCTGCTTTCTGTTTCAGATAGATGGTTTTTATTAGAAAAACAGAATCTCAAAAGTAACAAGGTATCAGCATGACAGATCTTATAATGGAAGGGAGTTAATCTGCAGTGTGGAAATTGGAAGATCTGAGCACTATTTTTATGCATTACATTACCATGCTGCTGTAATAATGAAGCAAAGAAATCTATGGACCAGCATACGAGCCAAATCAAAGCCAAAAAATTCACCTTCGGAACTCTGTCCTCTTTTCCAAAGGGTTAAATGGTCATTTTTAATGAAATATTGCCAAATAATGAGGGCCTATTCAGTACCCCAAGGACATACAGAGAACAATGTAAGTGGTTTGGTCTCTTGTGGATCTGGTTTATACTCCAACCCTCCCTTGTGATAAACCATTATTTCCTCTTGAAAACATATATTTAACATCCCTACAGTTAGATAAATTTTGATACATCTTATTCATTAAAAAAAAAAACCCAAAACAAAAACAAAACTAATTTTTGGCTTATTTGAAGGGATGGAGAAAACCAACCTCCTGTTTCTAAGTTTTACAGGTTGGCTACATAGGGAAGATAAGTAAAAATAGATTTTCAACCTCTTGGTTATGTGTTGCATTAACTGGGCTTATGTGGAGAGTTCAGTCACTCATTTGGTATGCAGCTGCAGGAACAGGAAACATCTTTGTCTTTAGAGGTGGCTAAAAACCTGAAAGCAATCAGTACAAACTTGGTTCCAAATTGAGGCCTCATTTGTTTTTTATTAATACTAATGCCTCAAACAAGAAGAATACTTGCACTAAAAGCAGTTTGTTGCTAGGGCAAAGTATAGAGAGAAAAAAGAAAACATGGTTTCTACTGAACAATTTTCCTTGTCATACTTCTACCTGTCTGGTTAATAACTTTTCTTGAGAAACATTCTCTACTTTGAGATGTTACAATAGCTGAATTTCGACTTCCTGTGCTGACTTCTATGTCAGTAAAACTGAATTTGTTGGTTATGCTTAACAAATACAGTTAAATATGCAGGTGTCTATTGGAGCCTGACATATTCCTAGCATAACGAAGAGGCAGATTATTTCAGTCTCTAAATAACGCAACTGTAGTTGGCAGTCATCAGTTTTGGCAACAACTTGTTCTCACCATTTCACACTGCCAATCACCTTGTGTGGCTATGGTGCCCCTAATAATTATCTATTATTGGCAGTGCTACACTGCTCAGTCAAGTGTGAAAGCTCATTCTAAGCTGAAGCCAAAACATTAAATACACATTAGTCTGGGCAGGCAGTGGAATGAAATTTCCACTGCAACTCTATCTGATTTCTGATTAGTTGGTGGAAGCTGAGGAAAATACGTATCAGCTAAGGAGCTTAGTCTTCCATTACAGATTTTAGTCACTCATGCAAGTGCGATGCAAATTCAGTGTTCTTCTCCCTGCATTTTGGTCACTAACTGACTGTCACTAGTTAGTTCCTAACTCACTTTCTGAAAACTTTGGGGAAGAAAGCTGCTCAAATCGCACACAAAATCACCAGTTATTTATCAAATTCCTTTCCACTTGACCTTGGAATAGGTTAGCTTTGGCCTAGAGGTAAAAGGAAAAAGTCCCTTAAATCAAGCGGTGTTACACTTCATCTTCCAAACACTTAAAAGTACAAACTGCCAAAGGCTGGAAATAAACTACAAATCTTTTGTGACATGCAGAGCCTCACAAATTTTCGAGCTTGTTACTTTTGATTTAGATGACAAGCTGTAGGAGAGTAAAAAGGTATTTTCACCCTTACCTCTTCACTCCCACTTGTCAAATGAACACATGCATGGGTTTATAAAAATGAGCAGTTCTGGTGGGTTAACCTTATATCCACTAACGCAGAGAAATGTCAGCCCTCACTTCTGCTGCTAGGTCATCCACTAACTGTATGGAAGTGGCATCCTCAATTCTATGTCCATGGCTTTAAGCCCTCCCAAAACAAAACTAAACAGTGCATACTTTGATTTTATATTATAGCTTTTTCAAATTTGCCAATGCTATGATTTTAGGATTTGCCAAACACAGTTCTGCATTCAAACATTATAACCAAGTAAATTACTGCCTTATACATGTGAGTATAGATCACCCTCATTTCTTGAACAAGATCTGTAAAAACAAGTGATTCATGCAGTAGTTCACTGCTAGAGTGCTTTTTAATTTACATTTAATTTTCCAAACATAATGTACTATAGAGTCACTGTTTTCAACTCCTAATGTCTGCTAAAGCATTAAGTCTTCCTCAGATTACAAGAATAATAATTTGAATGCAAAATGTTAAAACAAAGTCTTTGTCTTCTCTGTCTTTGATGCAACCTTTCTGAATAGTTACATTGCCTCAGCGGTTGGATACAGACAAAATTTGGCACCAAGATAACCTGCTAGCTTTAGACTTCCAGTGAAAAGCTGTTTCCATTTGACTGAACTGCATTTTAAAATCTTTACTTTGTACATACTCAGATTATTTTTATAGCTCCAAACATAATGACCTGATATTCTCTTGGTACTGTGTAGGGGACAGGAAGCAGGATGAATCTTCTGGCTTTGCATGGCACATATAAACCTCTATATGATACCTAGAGATGTGAAGCAATGACTCATTTGAAGTACAAAATTCACAGTAAATGTAGGCAGAGCTGTAAAGAAGAACCCTCACCGAGTCAGGGAAGGGCCGTGCAAAATTGTTATTCCAAGGCTGAAGCCAGAATATAAGAGTTTATATCTCATAAATCCACTGGAAAAAGAAATCACTGGCTTAACCTGAGGTAATACTTGCTAAACAGAATGGACAATTACATGCAAACTGGTCAAAACAATCACACCCTGATCAGTTTAAAAGCATGCACTGAGCAACCCAGAGAGAAGAAAGCAAGGGGTAAAGGAATTAGGTCATTTGAAAGACAAAGTGAACTAATGCAGCAGCTTGGCTGCATTGTGCCACAAACTGCACTGGCATGGGACTAGTAGCAACAATAGTTGTGATCTCATTGGTGGGTGTTATCTACACGCTGGAAATAAAATTAAGAGCACCTATGCAGCCACAGAGGGAGTGATCCCTGCTCAGCTTTTAATCAGAGTAGGTAAGCATAGAAGCTTCACGCTCCAGTGCCCCGGTATGCTGGTTCCGAATTGCAGAACATACTTTTTGAGAGGTGACATAAGAAGCATGGAAGAAATGTTACAACCTCCATAGAATTTTTCTCATTCTAGATTTGATGAAATATCACCAAAAACATAATCTGGGGAATATTAATTAACCTGAATATTAATTGTGAACTAATTATATTCTGCATGTCAAAGAAAGCCAAACTGACTACCTAAAAGCAAAGTAAAATCCAGTCCAGTGTGGACCTTAAAAATATTCATTTTGAAGGTCACAGAAAGCCATGCTGCCTTTTAGAAACTATAGATTTTAGCTTCATTTGTTAATAACTTAAACGTTTCAGTCAAGATAGTAATTTAAGACCTGCATACAGTTTTGCAGACTTAGATCTGTGTATGTGCACCTAGCCTGTTTGCAAGGCTTTTTTGCTATATTCATGCATTTTGAGATGGAGCTATTTTCAGAGCAACCACAGGGCACAGTGATGTACATGTTCTCAAGGGTAATTTTTAGTAAAGCTTATGAGCCAAACAAACATAATGCCCTTTCACTGGCTAGAGCCTTTGAGTCAAAGCCTACATAATGATGATAATTCGTAAGCAGAGACAGAACCGAGAGCTGCTTGAGATGATCAGCGGTCAGGTCTTTGAGCATAAACAGAACTACAATGGAAGTAACTGCTGCCCTTTTGCTGCAATTCAAATTTCAGCTTCTTTGGACCTCTCTGTTGGGTTTGCATTTTTACTGCCAAATTAAGACATTGCATGAGAATCTATTTGGACAGAAATACAGGAATTCTAGGAGGTGTACATTAAAAACCTTTAAACAGGGACTACAGGCTTGACAGGCTCAGCGACGGTCTTATAGACCATTAGGGCAATATAAAGACACTGGTCCTGATCCAAGTCCTACTAGAAGCCAGTGAAATTATTCAAAGGATAAAGAAAGCTCTGGAATGAAAAGTTTGCACTGTTTATGCACTTAGACTCAATAGAAAATAGTCTTTACACTGTAATGTTTAACCTTTTACAGAATAAACCAGAAATCTCTCAATTAACAAATGGAATATATTACCCTTCATGTTTCCATCAAGCAATTGAAAAAATGCTGGACATCAACAACAACAAAAATTCACCTGAAATAAATGTTAGTAGGCAGTAACCGAATGTCTATAAGACAGGGTCTTAAAAGGAATCACGCACAGCAGGCCCGGTCACGGCATTCTCACCACGCTGCTGTTAGCACTCTTTTCTCTATTGTTTTGTACCACTGACAGAAATCCAGGAGGACTGACCTTCCAGAGTTTTAGTCCTTATTCCAATACCTTCCGTTACCAACAATAACCACTTTACAGCTAAGCATTTTCTCAATATGCTTGGAAATAGTTCCCAAGAGAAAAGTTATCCAACTTCTGCTACCACGAGAGTAATTCTGTGGCCCAGAGCAGCTCAGCTGTGACACGCAGGCATCGGCAGGGCCTGAGGGCAGTGGGGGAAGCTAGCACTGGGCAGCTCACAATTTTGACTTTTTGGAAAACAAGTGAATTCAGGTGTCAGTGCGCTCTCTGTACAGGATAAAATCATTATTTCATTTGTTAAGATCATTTCCACTTCCTTCAAAACCAGCCTTTTTGCATGCCTCAAACTCCCAGCACTATCCTTATGCTCGCCCAGCAGAGGAGCTGACTGGTGACAGCCTCATCCACCCAGCCACTGCACGGCACTAGCAGAAGCTGAAGCTTGCTCACATGCCGCACAAAAAAAGCCTGTATGTGTCAGTCAAGGTTTAGGAGAAGTTTGACCTCATGGTTTTGTAAAGGTACCTGGGTTTCTGGTTTCAAGTATCAATTCCATGATTACAATGTAAGTTTACCCTGGAACAGAGCTAATGACTTATTCATTGTTTTGCTCAGCTGTCCATGAGGTGAAACATACCCACGAAAACAGGTCTGTGATCTGCATGATGCACAAGAGAGGGAAGAGGAAGCTTCGCCATTGTGTGTCTCATCAGTGGAGGCAGTTTGTAACAGCTCTTGTCTTCAGCATCAAAACTACACTTTAATTTAGGGAGGGACAGCACTAAAACCTGCATGTTGTGCTTTATCCTCCATTAGAAAAACCTGCTGTACTAAATACATCTTCTTTTCTTTCTAGGGAAAATAAAACTTCATTTGATTAATCAAAAAGTAGCAATTTGAAGGGGGAAAAAATTGCAGTTTACTTCCATACATGCTTTTTGCAAAAGACGTACACACATTGCAGGTACACCAGGATTGCACTGGGGAATTAATGTAAAAGAAGAAAAAGAGATCAAAGTCCAACTGCATGTGGCATTTAACTGGTTTGTCATTTGCACCTGAAATTAAAAGGGATTGCCGGAAAGCAACAATGTTTTTATCAGTCAAAAAGCCCCCCTGCTGGGATTACCTCTGTGTCACAACTGCTCCCCTGAAAATAATAATCCCATTCCATAATCCATCAAAAATATACATTTCATAGTGAAATATTCTGAGAGGAAAAGGCCAAGTCACATAACTTTGTCCTTCCAACCCCTGACATTTTCTGTCCATCATCACAAGGCTTAGTCATGACAATAATATGTAATCAAACCCAGGGAGCTATATGGAAGCAGCACAAAAATTAGCAGCTCTTAAAAGTAATCTGCTTCCAAGAGAAGATGAATTAGTTCACTTCCTTACATGAACTGCTATTTAACATTTAGCAGCTTGATCTTAACTACACTCTTAACGCTCAGAAGAATTTCAGACTGTACTTTCTGTTGTGCAAAGTGAGAATCAAATGTAAGCCACTGTTCCTTAAGAATGAAAAGTTATCTCAATAGGATTTGACCCCATACTTTTAGCAACAGCTCACCTGGGTAATGCATGCTCCAGTGAAAGCCACAATGACAGCCACAATGTTAACAGTGAGCTGGAACTGCAGGAACTTGGAGATACTGTCATAGACATTGCGTCCCCACATTACAGCCTTCACAATGCTACTGAAGTTGTCATCTGTCAGGATGATGTCTGAGGCTTCCTTTGCCACATCTGTTCCAGCAATACCCTGCAAAAATTAATTGTGACTAAAATTACCTACTAGAAAGCACAGAGACAGTTAGAACACAGATCTTCAGACTCATTTGAAGTCCACAGTTATACGGAGACTTCCCAGCACAGTAGCAGGAAAAGCTGAGTATATTCTGCATTTTCTGTTCACTAGGAAGTTTGCTAATGTGGCCTATTTTTGAAAGCGAGTAAGGACACAGAAGAGGGGACCGCTAGCAATGCAGTTCATGTGATGATGATTTTGAGTGGTTTAAATTATCAGCTTAATGACTACTGATCTTCTGAGTTATTTTTATCATTGATTATATCTTATTAATATACATGAACAGAATTGCTAACAAAAATTAGTTATGTATATAAATATATAGTCTAGAATATTAATGTCTTCTGAATCAGAGTACACTGGGAAGACATCTTTACACTTAGTGATGGATTTTATCAAAGCAAATAGTGCTCCACTGTTGTGGAGAAAACAGTTCAATCTTTCTGTGTTGGCACAGCGTTCGGCACATGGCCAATAGTTACCTTAGACAAAATACTAGAAAAGTAGAAAAACACAGTAAATGAAAGGATTCAGAAATAACATAATTCACCCCCTCCAATAACTAAGTGATACCCAAGCAACTTTCTCAGCACGTAACAAATGAAAAACCTCTTACAGTAAATCTACAATGACACAAACATCAATAAATATGCTCAAGATTATACCATTGCAAAGCCAACATCAGCTTTTTTAAGTGCTGGTCCATCGTTGGTTCCATCACCAGTCACAGCTACAACCTGCCTCTGCTCCACCTGGGTGCTGTCAATAATACCTGCAAAACATGCGTGTGTGTATACATACACATATATATGAACGATTAGTAAGATAAAACTCCCCTCTAAAAAATAGCAATGCCTCTGTAACACAGACTACATAGTACCACACAAGTCCTACACAGATCAAAAGAGTTGATTTTTTAAGGAAAAGAACCATGAAAGCTGTGTCATCACTACTACACACCACCAGACATCACCACTGGAATTTACATGAGAAGTTTTGATCCTGCATCATCAGAACATCAACAAAACTTGCATAGAATTCAAAGGGAATGAAATCAGATCATTATGTTCTTTTAGAAGATTTCTACTATGTAAAATCATGTGCCACAGTAAACACATTTCAGCCCAGCTCTCTAATTAAACATCAGCAGAAAGGATTTGCCAAAGACTTAAGTTTGTACTCAAAGCTCTCCTCAACTGGGACTGAACTTCAGTATCTGCTTTACTGGGATGCCTTCTGGCAATCAGTTTGACCTAAAGCTAACATGCCATTGATGAACTATATTTAGCTGGAGCCAGTTTAGCATTTTAACAGCCATATTCAATTCTGCCAAATACTGATTAAGAAGATGGAAAATAATTCTTTAAATTCTGGAGCCACACGCTTTAATAAATAGACATAATAAAATAATTCTGGCTTCAATTTTGTGATCATTTGAAAAAAGAAAGCACTTTTCACTTGGTGAATCAAGCTTCATACAACTAGCCCGCAGGGAGTCTTTTCCACTTATGCAGATGGGGAAAGCAAGGAAAAGAATAAAGAATTTTTCTGAGGTAACAGAAGCAGCCCTGGGTTTTGATGGGATGGGGATCATTCACCACTCATGTTTGTATTTCCATGTCGGAGTCCGTTCAAACATGAGTCTAGAATACAGGACTGCTGTGCAGGATACAGGAACACCTCTCCAAATAAATTAGGCGAGGAAATGACAGAATGCCGTTTGCGAACACATTTTGCACAAAGTCATAGCAATTATAAAACCTTCTCAGGGTGAAAAGCTTTCCGTCTACTCTGGAATAAAATAACTCACATATCAGATACCTAAGCAGAAATAGGAAATTGCAGATTACAAAGCAATAGCTGCCTCTTGGCAAGGTTCAGGCTTATCGGGCACTCAGAAGATTGCAATGCAGCATGGAAGCAGTCACTGCCTTGTGTTTTTCAGTCTTATAAAAAGCAGAAAAACCCCTGTTTGCTTTCCACTGGCAGGATGAGCTCAGATAAATGGCACATTATTCTGATAACATCTTATAATTAGAGCCTTCAATTTGTTGGGGTGATTTGCCTTTGGTGTTACTAAATAAACAGGAACATCAGATGCCATTACTGTTAAAAGCATTTATTTTGGTCTTCCCTGCTTGTTATTAACACATCTTTTGATGTTAAATTAATAGTTCAGGCTTTTTTTTAAAAAATTGTTAAAATCTCTGACATGCTATAGTATTAACTACTCCAAACAGGTAGATGACACCCTCTCACAACTGGATTCCAAGTGGGAACACAACCCAAATCAAACTGAAGAGGCTCTAACAAATGCCCTCCTATAAATAGCACTCTAAAGTCAATGACAGTACTACCAGCTGTCCTCAGCTAATTGTAAAGTAATTTACAGGGTTTAGTAGTTGTTCACAAGGTTTAGCAGTCATTTTATCTCTAAAAGCAAACTATGCAGCTGGGTTAAGACCAGCATAGCAGGGGAATTCCTAAAACTTGGCAAAGCTTCCACCCAAAAAGCTTTTGCCATTTCATTGGTCTGTTCCCTCATCTTAAGCTGTTTGGCCACGACTTTTTATCTGTCAAAAAGAATTTCATTCAATGGCCATAGGAATACACCTAGAACATAACACTACAGTGGGTTCCACACTGCTGATGTGCCAGGAATCTGGGGAGGAGTCTTGTGGCTTGCATCAGGCATAGGGTTTTCAGAGCAAGCAGCTTGTTTCTGATGAGAGAAAAGCTGCTATTTAAAACAACGCTGTACAGCTACCAAGAGGGGCACTGCATGCACAAGCTTGCTAGAAAAGGTACCAGCACTGAACACACAGCTGAATGTGAAATATATCCTGTACCTCCCACCTTCCTCCCATCTAACACTAATCAAATAATTTCAAGGTTAATGTCAGTGTTACATGTAATATCACAGACAGCATTGGTAATTGTGAACAGTGCTCCACAGCTTCATGAAATTAGAATAGAAAAGAAGAACATAGCTAAAACACGCATGTTTCTGCACCAAGCATGCACCACAATGTGCTTTAGGTTACAGGGGAGCCATGAAGGCATCAAGGCCTCCCACAAAGTTGCATTTAATACCAACTACAGAGACCTAAATGGTATTTAGAGAGTAGAAAACTCTAGATTCAAGTGCAGTATACTTCCTGCTTCCTTTAAACTGGTCTTATATTCTTCGCTTCAGGGAAGAGCTGGCTGAAGCTGACTTTTGACACTAGGGAACAGGTCAACTTCCTGAATTCTTCATATGAATTTGAAGAAAAATAAGTTTTAACATTTTCTTACAAATGAAAATTAAAAACCACTTGCAATTTATAACATGCTGATATTTAATTTCAGAAGTTCAGTTAATACACTTTTATCTATATTTATTATTCCACTTAGCCTCATGGCACGTCCACATTAATTGGGCCATATATAATACCATCCTGTGCAATAATATGTGAAATATTTTAGTAATTAAAGGTAATCATTAAAAATCTTTTCTTCCTAAAAGTTCTCTTTCTGCTTATTAATCCTTCAGCTTTATATGAGAAAGGAACAGCTCTTTTCAATATCACAGAAAAATAATTCCAGCCTAACATAAACATATTGGAAGGCACAGCTTCTTTAACGGATAAAGTGAATATTTACTATACCTTCTCATAAGAAGATGCTATTTCCCATCAGTTCTCAACAGTTGCTTCCTATAGTATTTTAAGTAACAGCATGACAATATTGAAGTATTTCAGCAATAGTATTATAAGGACACATCAGTATAAATTCTATGAACTTGCTATATTTTGAAATAGGGTAAAAAATGGAATTATACCAATGGGTGCCATAAACCCAATAAAAACCTGTATTTCAGTTGGATTGAGATATCAAACCTTTTCACTGCACTGAAATAGTTGGTGATGCTAAACTTTTTGTTTTCGATGTAGCTCTACTTCAAAGCCATAAATACTTGAGACCAACTGTCTGCCCAGCCTGCAGTGCTGAACCATGCCTTTGTCGAGTCCCTCAGCAGTAGTAAAAACAGAAATGCAAAATGAAAATGATCCTTTAGCAGGGTGGGATTGTGCTATGTTAAAGAGAAAAATATTCCCTCCAGCAGCTGTATGTCATTAAATATTAAACATAAAAAAGTTTACTTTGTGATGTGTTTTTACCCTAGAGCAGATAGAATACATCAAAGAAAAGAAAACCCTCTTGATCCCTCAAGTGTCTGAGAAAAACATAACATTTTAACAAGAGACCCCAAACTAGTGAATATTTCAATAGTTTCTTGTAACTTTTAATGGCCCTTGGAGTATTACCAGCCAAAATTGCAGCATGATTTTCCACAGACTTGTTCTTGAACTTTGGAAGACAACTTCCTTCTGCAAGTAATTGAGGAGCCGACAAGGAGAGGTGCCATGCTTGACCTCATGCTCACCAACAGGGAAGGGCTGGTGGGAAATGTGATGCTCCACAGCAGCCTTGGTTGTAGCGATCATGAGATGGTCAAATTCGAGATCCTCAGGACAGTGAGAAGAGTGTGCAGCAAGCTCACTGCCCTGGA
This sequence comes from Ara ararauna, assembly GCA_028858755.1. NCBI lineage: Eukaryota > Metazoa > Chordata > Aves > Psittaciformes > Psittacidae > Ara > Ara ararauna. The sequence goes on from CM054385.1 coordinate 3,563,305, forward strand.
CTTCAAGAGAGCAGTCTTTGGCCTCTTCAGGAACCTGCTCAGTAAGGTTCCATGGGATATAGCCCTAGAGGGCACGGGGGCCCAAGACTGTTGGTTGATATTCAAGGATGACCTGCTACAAGCTCAGGAGTGTTGCATCCTGACTAGAAGGGAGAGCAGCAGGAGGGCCAGGAGACCTCCTTGGATGGATAAGGAGCTGCTGAGGAAGCTATCAGGAGAACTGGCTACCCTGGATTTGGAGAAGGCTGAGGTTCTCAATGTCTTCTTCGCCTCAGTCTTCACTGGCAAATGCTCTGACCACACCACCCAAGTCTTGGAAGGCAGATGCAGGGACAGTGAGAACGAACACCTTGGGCCCACTGTAGGAGAGGATCTGGTTCAAGACCATCTTAAGAACCTGAACGTGCACAAGTCCATGGGACCTGATGAAATCCATCCGCGGGTCCTGAAGGAGCTGGCAAATGAAGTTGCTAAGCCACTGTCCATCATATTTGAAAAATACTGGCAGTCAGGTGAAGATCCCGACAACTGGGAAAAAAGGAAATATAACCCCCATTTTCAAGAAGGGGAAAATGGATGACCCAGGGAACTACAGAGCAGTCAGCCTCACCTCTGTGCCTGCAAAATCTTGGAACAGATTCTCCTGGAAGGCATGCTGAGGCACGTGAAAAACAACAAAAGGCTTGGTGACAGCCAGCATGGCTTCACTAAGGGGAATTCCTGCCTGACCAATCTGGTGGCCTTCTATGATGGGGCTCCGGAACTGATGGACAGGGGGAGAGCAGTTGATGTCATCTACCTGGACTTGTGCAAAGTATTTGACACTGTCTCACATGACATCCTTGTCTCTAAGTTGGAGAGACATCCATTTGATAGGGGGACCACTCGGTGGATAAAGAACTGGCTGGATGGCTGCGCGCAGAGAGTTGTGCTCAATGGCTCAATGTCCAGCTGGAGACCAGTAACGAGTGGTGTCCCTCAGGGATTGGTGTTGGGACCAGTCTTGTTCAACATCTTTGTTGGTGACACGGACAGTGGGATTGAGTGCGCCCTCAGCAAGTTTGCCGATGACACCAAGCTGTGTGGTTCAGTTGATATATTGGAGGGAAGGAATGCCATCCAGAGGGACCTTGACACGCTTGTGAGGTGGGCTGATGCCAACCTGATGAAGTTCAACCATGCCAAGTGCAAGGTCCTCCACCTGAGTCGGAGCAATCCCAGACACAGCTACAGGCTGGGCAGAGAAGAGATTCAGAGCAGCCCTACGCAGAAGGACTTGGGGGTGTTGGTCAATGAGGAAATGAACATGAGGCGGCTTCAGTGTGCGCTTGCAGCCCAGAAAGCCAACCGTATCCTGGGCTGCATCAAAAGGAGCGTGACCAGCAGGTCGAGGGAGGTGATCCTGCCCCTCTACTCTGCTCTTGTGAGACCTCACTTGGAGTATTGTGTGCAGTTCTGGTGTCCTCAACATAAAAAGTACATGGAACTGTTGGAACAAGTCCAGAGGAGGGCCACGAGGATGATCAGGGAACTGGAGCACCTCCCGTATGAAGACAGGCTGAGAAAGTTGGGGCTGTTCAGCCTGGAGAAGAGAAGGCTGCATGGAGACCTCATAGCAGCCTTCCAGTATCTGAAGAGGGCCTGTAAGGATGCTGGGGAGGGAGTCTTCATTAGAGACCGTAGTGATAGGATAAGGGGTAACGGGTTAAAACTCAAACAGGGGAAGTTCAGATTGGATACAAGGAAGAAGTTTTTTACTGTAAGGGTGGTGAGGCACTGGACTGGGTTGCCCAGGGAATCTGTGAATGCTTCATTGCTGGCAGTGTTCAAGACTGGGTTGGACAGAGCCTTGTGTGACATGGTTTAGTGGGAGGTGTCCCTGCCCATGGCAGGTGGTTGAAACTAGATGGTCTTAATGTCTTTTCCAACCCTAACTATTCTATGATTCCATTTGTTCAATACTTAATCACTCTACCATTTTAACTTGTCACATCTTCAAAACATTAATTGTATGTATATTAGTTGCATATGGCATTCAGTAGTAGTAACTATCTCTTGGATTGTTGCTTGGTTTTGTTCAGCTCTATTTCATTTATTTCATTTTTCCTGGCAAAGGTTTTATTTTCCTCTTAAGGGAAATCCTGACTGATTCAAATGAGGACTCCCAAGGGACTTATTTAATCCACTTGATGAAACACAAACTGTTGCGTGTTTCAGAAACAAATAAACTATTAGGCTGTACAAGTCATGTCCTTCAACACTGCACAACAGTCTTTTCAATGCTCTAGGGAAATCAGTAGACTTCAGCTAACATGGTGCAATTTTAATACTGACCTATGGAGCTAATAATTCTGTGGTCCAACCCAGTGGTGTCCAAACCTTTTCAATCATGACCACCTATTGGTAAAATCTTTCTAAGCACATACCCCAAAATATGTAATCTATTTATAAATTATGCATATGTAATACTGTACTAATACATTTATGTACATTATAAAACATACATTAGAAAAGGATGAAACAGAGATGAAACAAATAGTGTCTAAAAAATAATCTTCTATTTAATAATGGCAAAAAATACGTTCTTCCTGCATCCCAGTGGATTGTTCCTGATGTGCATGCAGCCCACTTCAAGACCACTAGTCTAAACAGTAGCTGGAGGGGGTGAGTAACAGCAGGATGTCTCCAGCTGCCCCACCTTTTGCACAGTACCAAGGCTTACCAGATTTCTCTGGAATGTCCATGCTTCCAGAGTTCCTCACATACACTGGGCTCAAAGCCAAAGGACCCTACTGAGCCAATCTTCAAACTCACAATGGAACTTTGGCTCCAAAATCATGTAAACATTAAAAAAAATTAGATACTGCTCAAAAGCTTTTATCAATCATGTATGGGGTCACAGCAATAAAACCTTGCCATATCAAAAGGATTTCCTACCTAAATGTGAACTATTTAAGGAGCCAACCAGCTGATAACATCTAACTGATAAGCTGGATCTTACCCTGAATGTCAGCTCCTGCAAGAATTGCTAAGATGGGTCTCCCCAGACTTTTTAGGGCCTTAGCAAAATAATCTGGTTCTTTCTTCATCAGGAAGCCAGCAAATACCATCTGCTGACAGAGCATTTGCCTGCACCGGCCCCCCATCTTAGAATGGTCAGAAATGACGTTATTCCTAATCAAAAATTAGCTGATTTTGTCAGCTGTCTTTTAAGTGTGAACTTCAAGGTCAACAGAGTAAGACTTCAAGTCATCAAGAAGTGCGTAACAGATAGGAAAAAGGCTTTATAAAGAAAACCATGAACAATTCCCTCTTTTATAGGAGCATTCCATCTGCAATGTTGTAAGAGAACACCATTTGTGTGGTGCAGTCTGAGCAAAAACAGACTGAAAATATAGCCAGAAATCTAAAGGAAGCCAATGCATCTCATAGCATGATTGAGCCTATAGGAAAATGGACTAGGCTTAAAAAGCCCATCTCCATTCATGTAATGATATAAAGGGCAGCTCCAAGTTTCACCATCTCCAATAACTGCCATTGTAACATGAAAAGTGTTTTATCTTGGAATACTCATTAAAAATAACTGTCAGAGAACAGATGCACGTGAGTGACTTGAGATTGTTCTTGTTTTCTTCATAAAGAGGTATAGGAAAAGAATACAAAAATCTATGCCCCCTCTTGTTTTATATGAATAACTAAGTAATATTTTCTTTCTGACCAGCAAACACACATTTTCCCTTCCCAGCTACAGCCTCATTCTAGTCCATTAAAAGTCACAAGGCAAATATGAGATTGGTATTTCTGTTATTCATGCCAACTAGTTTCCTGTTCTTTTCCATTTGAAGACTCAGGTAGAACACAAACACGAGAGACTTGGTTACTGAGAACACTTCCTTGCATTGTGTATAAATGTGCAATTAAAGCTAAGAACTCAGCTATATTTGTAACAGCAGAATTTTCACAACACAGATGATGTGCTGAGCATACTTCAGTAACTTTGGCATTAGCTTCCGCGCACCCATAAAGCAGCCAGCACGCACCTTTGACCAAAGTGTGTTTGTCAGTGGGAGATGAGCGAGCAAGCACCCGAAGCTTTGGCCAGATTTTGTCGATCCGTTCTTGCTCAATCTGGAGGGGGGGGACACAAAAAAAACCCCAAAACAGTAGAACTGTTAGCCTGTGATTAGAAAAATGCAAACTATATTTATGTCCGCGTGGCAGCTGATTTGCTTCACTGCCCTGGTCTGCAAGTTTACTCCAAAGCACAGAAAAATGACAAGAGCCATCAAAACTGCAAATGAAGACAACGTGAAAACAGGCAGTTCACTACTGTTAAAGCTCAGCTGTTGGCTAATGTAGGTGTATTTGGCACAGTACCTAATCAGCTTTTCTTATCTTTATGGATTAATTCCACTCTGTATCATGACTCTAGATAGAGGATGTTGACAAGTAGAAGAGTGTTATTCTATTCTAACTTTGAATCCAAATCCTTCACTCCATTTTGACACTAATAATGGCAGAATTTTCTCTGTATACCAATATAACAACTACAAACCTGCTGCATATACTAACATTCCCAGGATTCCATCAATCAATGCAAGGAAAAAATTACTATGTCCATTCATTAATGATAGACTCAACGGGACAGCACAGCGTTTGCTTTTTTAAAGCTGACTTCAAAAAGCTGTGTATTAGCTTCATCTTTTATGAGGAGTTAAAAATCTTCTGAAGAATAGATAAAGTTATGCAAATGGTTAGGCTGAGTGGATATAGCAGTACATCAGATGAACTGCTATAAAAAAAAGAAATGGGAGGAGCTGGTTCTCAATACAGATTGCAATTCTGTGAGAGAGATCTGCAAACTGCTGTTGAGTTCCATCTCTTTGCTAAGAAACCTGCTTTAAGGTGCTTAGTTTGATTTCTTGTAGACTGGTGCTATGGTTCTAAACAGCACTGAATTAGGCTAGCACAAAGCCAAGAGTGGCCCTGCATGAGGAGAAGGCGGCCACATTTTCAGTGGTATTCTGAATTGCAGAAGGCTAGCAGTAGAAAGAAGTAGCAACCTCTCCAAGTAGTCTATACTGATACTGCATACGAGGTATTTAGTATATGAATTACCTCTCCTTTCTCATTTCGGATCCTTCTGTTGAACTCTTTCCCTTCAAGGCAGAGAAAGTCTTCTCCTGGATGAATGATTCCACATTTTATGGCAATGGCACGTGCTGTGTTGATGTTGTCTCCAGTGACCATGCGGACTGTAATTCCAGCTCGCTGGCACTTTCTTATGGCTTCTGGGACCTACAAAAGCAATATAACAGGAGAGAAAATTCGTAGGTAAGAGATAAAGTTTAAGTCATTCTGCTTCTACATCAGAATATTTTAAGGTTAGGAAATTCATAAAGGAAAAGGTGAAAGCATGGTTTATGACATATTATAGCTATCTGACTATTACAGAATTGAAATTATGCCACAGGCAAGACAAGTCTTGTACTGAGGAGCACGCAAACCCTTTTTAAGACAAGCTGCCTAAAGCTTCTCCTGACTTCTCCTAAAAAAGGAGTGCTCTGCAGCTTTTCTGACCTTTAGCATCAGGTAGAGCACGCCGTACACCTCAAGAACAGCCTAGACAGATACCTTCAGCATACCACCACTTCTCTAAATTTCATTTGTACCTAGAAGAGCCTAAGGGCATCCCAGAACTCCTAATGAAGGCAGAAACCCTTCCCAGAACTAGTGAAACTGAACTTCCTTACTACAGCAGATAGCAAGCAACAGACATAAAGCATGCCTAGGCTGCACTGGTTCTTACATATGGGGCAGCAGAGAGGTACAAGAAGTGGACAAATGACACTCAAGAGAGGAAAAAGATTCCCTAAAGATGAGCATGACTTAGATAAGCATTTGAACATGAGGCAGTGATCCTCAGTAAACCTCCAGGAAATCTGAAGGTTATCCTTCAAATTAAAACATCTCCATAGATTTGGCACTAGATGCTTGCTCTGCAATGTTGCCTAACACTCTCAATCTATGTAATTCATACATAAAACATACCTGCATAAACTCCCCAAATACATAGCTGACCACTGACTGCAAATTGCTGCTGCATGACAGCTGAGCTCCTTCAGTAGACAGTTATGTAAAGTAACAGGATTGTCTGACTGTGATGAGTTTTGACAGCAACCATGTATATAGAGAGCTGTTGATTTCCTACATAAACTAATAAGCAAAGGATATGGTTATGGAAATAATTTTATCACGCTTATTGAAAACAGAAATAAAACCAGCACCCCCCAAAAAAACCCAAAAAACCGACAAAAAAAACCAAACCGAAAACCCCACCAAAAAAACCCCACAAAAAGCCCCAAGATAACAAAGAATTAAAGAAAGGGTTCTCAAAATGGTATTACTGGCTACAACAGCAAAGCCTTGCTATATTCTACTTCCAGTTCAGTGCAGTTTGCCGATTATAACCTCCATCATAGATATGAGTGTATTGTAGAACTCAATGCCAATTCCAGTGGATTAATCTCACCCATTAGTACAGAAAACATTCAGAAAAAGAGCCACCATCTACAAGATTACCCCGTTACTTCTGTGCATCTCTAGATATTTTAATTTCCTCTATAGCTGCAATATGTGACACTGCCGAGGGCAGGGCATTGTCTTTTGCATGACAACCACTGCCCTGATCCAGTGTGGCAAATGCTGGCCTTCTAATGATTCCATGGGGCCAGAGAGGCTATGTATCTCAGGCTGCATGTCAGACTGAAATTACACACCCCTAAACCATATTGTAGATAATGATTACTCTAATCAGTGAATACAATTTCACACCATGTTTCTGCATCTTTAATAAAGGCAGTTGTGAAGCTTCCATTTCCCCAAACGCCTCACTGAGCTAAGACCTAGCTGAGGATTGGACTAGTACTTGTCCCATGACTACAAAGGAAATCCCTCCACCCTGAGGCGGCATCCATACAATGTGCTGTTGGCAGAATGACTCTGTCAATACTGATGACAGAACCAACAGAAAAAAATAAGGGACAGAGATTTATCTTCCCATTCTCCTCTCTCTACTAACAAAATATTATTCCCACAAGTTGGATCCTAGAAACATTATTTGGACGTGAAGCCTTTTAGCGTTATGAACTAGACTTCTGTGGGGGGTATACAATCTATGGGGGCATTAAATCTATTGCTTAAGCAAATGACTCCTGATCTAGTCAGTTGCCTCATTAATAACCCTGTCTATATCCCATATGCCAATTTGGAATGCCCTTAGTAGCCACTTTAACTGTGGTGACCCTCATGCATAGGATAGGACAGATTTAGATGACTTTCTGTAAAACCAGCACAGTGGATGAACCATGCAGGAGAAAATAAATCACAGTGCAAACAGAAAAAGGTTTAGTCAGAAAAAGTGCCAGTCCTATCACACAAGGTCACGGGAGGACAACCTAGTTTCCAAACCATCTCAAAATCAGATAGAACTAGAGATATAATTCTATTTTCCTCTTCTCTCATTTTTTGGACAGCTGGTGGGTGGTAACTGATTTAATACTGTGTACAGTAATTACAGTGAAAATATTGTTCCTATTTTTTTATTGCTCTAAGGAAGAAAGAGTGTTGGCAGACTGAGTGGGCAGGCGAAGCACATATTTTCCATTAGTTCTGCAGAGCTCCAGTACACATTTTAAAACCCTCTGGTCTGCAAAGAAAACCTCCTGGTGCATGCACACATGCATCCATTACCCAATGCAGGAATATCTATCAGAATCAGGTGACAAATAAATAGGTGGCATTTGGAAGTGGTTTATGTTCATCGCCCAGAAATAACAGATTGTAGGCGTACATTGGCAAATCAGTATAAGTCAGTTCAGACTCATTAAAATCAATCCAGAAAGACTGTCAAAATCAACAGAGAATCTCTACAAGAACAAGACATCATTCCATTTGTTCTCATATATTTATCAAAGAAAAAAACACACACACACAAAGATAAATATTAAGCAGGTAGTTCGGTGCTGCAGACATCAAATGAAGCTAGTGTCTGAATTAACCAAGGAATTATGCAGAAGTCATGGGTGTCCCGTGGTTACACTCCAGATAAAGCTGTTCAGTTGCTAGATATCACTGCTGAATAATTAATCCAGATAGTTCCTTTTCTTGTACAGAAGGAAATGCAAGTGCAAGAAAGCTCCCAGCATTATCCTCAGAACAGATGGCAGAACTCTCTGAACTCATGCAAGCATGGCACCACTGACACTGCAGAGATTCCAAGGATGCACACCAGCACCGTGCCACCCGAGCTTAGAGGAAACAAGTAGGCTTCCATTTGCATGTGTTAACTCCAGCAATGATCTTAGGGAAAAGGAGAAAAGTGAGCCTTTTCCCCCCCAAAAAAAAGACACTGGATTGTTTCATTGGATATACCTAATCTAACATTTGTGTCAGAACAAATTCTGATATCCATGGGAATAACAACAAAGCAGCAGCTGCAGTAATAGTTCTATTTTTTTATATTTATATTCTTCTTCCTTACAGAAGGCATTTGGAATGTGGTCTCTGGTGTTGACTCTATTTAATAAGTGGGCTTAATTCTGGCAAAATACTAAGATCCCTTATAACAAACAGCTCGACATCTTACTATTTGCCTCTACAATGAGGATTTCACGACTGTAATATACGCATAGTACGATAGTCCCACTAAGTCAGATATTCCAGGCCTAGGCAGTTTGTCTGAAATTCACTGGATTTTTGCAGGCTTGGGTTGGTTTTTTCGTTCTTTCCTTTCCCCTAAGGCACCGCTACTACTTTCTATCCATGTATGGTGTAATAATAAATTAAACATTGTTTCAAAAGTTCTCATGACTATTACCACTTAAAAACAGCAAAGAGGGAAAAGTTGGGGGGGGGGGAAGAAGTAAAGGCAAAACCCAAAGCCCCAGAAACCAATTGTCCAACATTTGGTAAAACTCTGAAATAATAAACATTTTATCATGTGTCTTGCAGCAAAGTAAGAAGCGTTACTGCATATTCTGGCGCTAAACTACAAGAAGTTCAATACATTATTCACACACTTATCTAGAAATAAAGTGCTTTCCTGCCTTCACCTTCTTTGATCCTTTACATAGAAGTCAGAATTGACCTCTTTATTTTTAGCAACATTACTCTTTTTTACCTTAAGCTCCTAAGCAATTATTCCCTATGAGAGGAGAGTGGTTCTCTTCTAAAAAACCCTCATCATAATCTCATGACTGGAGAGTTTGCAGCTATTTTCAATAATGAGTGCAAATCCCTCATTAATTGGATAATATGCTACCCATCCCCTCAGTCTGTCACACACACGCAACCTGACCTACAGCTATTTTCTCACATGGACCATGAACCAGTTCAGAGGGAAAGAGGACGGAGTCACAGCTCCAGTGGTCACTGGCACTTAGCAACTTTCTGAGTGAAATATAGGTGAGCTAGAGCATTAAGGGATTGCTGCAAGCAGAACATTTTAAGGTTTTTAAACAGTTTTAGGTGCTCAGTGTCAGGTGTAGGGACAGATGGGTTAGCAGCAAGAGACCATCTGACAACAGATAAAGTGAATGCTGTGTATATGACGGTTGTAGAGATAAGGAGTTTATTGTAGAGTCTGCACCTAAGCAAGATTGACTCTGCATTATAACAGAAAGTAGTTATGCAGTTGGTACCTGTAGTTGTAATGTTGGTTTCCAAAGTCACAGCAGTCAGAAGAGTGTACTTTACAAAGGACTTGGGGAAATAAATCTGTGCTTCTTCAGGCAACCTGTGCTAGTGTCTGACTACCCTCACAGTGAAGAATCTCTTCCTAACGTCTAATCTAAATCTCCCCTCTGTGAGTTTAAAGCCATTCCCACTTGTCCTGTCACTACAGGCCCATGTCAAAAGCCCCTCTCCAGATTTCTTGTCAGCCCCAAAATCTTGTAAGTGCAGTAGCAGGCACATGCTTCCAATACGCACAGTCAATGCCGACTGTCTCAGTTAAAGTGGAAATCTTAGTCGTATTTTTACAAGCCATTGAAGTATAGTAGCCATGAAATCTGCAGCCTTTCCATAGCAAAGCTTTTCCTTGCCCAAATACATTAAAAACAGTTTTCCTGAGTAGCCACCAGTTACAATCTTAAGACAATTAGTAAAGTGGCAACTGTTACATGGACTCCAAGCCTGCCTGCAACTTCTGTGGAAAGCAAGCCCACTGCAGTTAAAATCACAGAATCACAGACACATGGCAATTCTAACCACTACACATCTTTACTGTCAGAGTTGCACATCACTGCATTACTTAAAGGAAAATTAAACTTTAATACCTGGGAGCATAATAAAATTTCTGCTTAATACTACTCCTGGAGAGAAGGTTAAGTCATCTCAATGCTGTCATTCAAAAAGCCCTATTTTGCTTTATTTAAATGTTGGTTGATTAATAGTTGATTTTTATCAGGTTAATTATTTGACTTATCAAGAAAAGTCTATTTCTAAAGTCCACTTCTACTTTCTTTGACAGAGCTAATTAAAATCGAAAAAAGGATAAAACCTGCAAGAAACCTGTAGTTTCTTGGTTAATGTTCAACTCTCTGAGAAATGCTTTATAACATAAGAATCAATATACCTCTGGCCTTACTGGGTCTTCAATGCCAACAACACAAATGCAAGTCAGATCAGACAATATGTCATTTTCGTTGTCCCAGTCAGGCTCTGGGCTGCTGCTGAAGTCTCGGAAGGCAACACAGATGGTTCTCAGGCCATCGCAGGCCATGGGTTCTATCACTTTCTTCACCATTTCATCTCGGTCGCGGGGTCTGAAGATCCGAGGTTCACCAGCTGCATTAAGGATCCTGGAACATCTGTTTGATTTGAGAAAATACGTAAGTTGATAGTGTATTTGCAAGAGCGCTGACAGGTATTTCCTTTGTCAGCATATTTCATTCAACAGTTTCCTTTTTTGATGGCAAGGTTTGAATTTCCAATCTAAACATCTACATGAAACAAGAAGATTCACTACTGAACTGTCAGGGAGACTTTGTTTGTAACTTATTACAAAGACACCAAGAGCCCTTCAGCCATTATTTCCTCAATAACCATGTAATTAATGAGCTGACAACTTACAATGAAATTGAAAAATCCTTATTTTCCAAAGGGGTTGAATGTAAACCCTCCATTTGTGTACTGCTGAATGCAGACCCAAATCTTTGGCTAGCCAGCGGTAAGAAAAATTAGCCAAAGAGTTTTGTGCAAGAGTGAGCACTTAAAAAATATATTTAGAAAATAACTATAACAGGTTATACTCCTATAGTGTGCCCCAGGACCAAAATTCTCCCATTGTCTTATTAGTGTCAGAACACTTTGCCTTTTGGAAAAACCCAGCAACTAATCCACTGGAACTTACTTCTTCAGCACAATTTCAGAAGCTCCTTTGCTGTACATTCGGAAACTGCCATCTGGCATTTTAATGACAGTACTCATTGACTTTCTCACAGAGTTGAAGGTGTAAACTTTGTAGAGCTTCTCCTCGGGGATGAGGTTTCGAACAGGCTCATAATCCTGCTTTAAATCCAGGACAAATCCCAAGAGACCACACTCCGTCTTATTGCCAACCTGGCGAGGCAGGCCACCCTCTTTCTCTGGTGGCTGAAGAGAAGGAGAAATCAGGTATTAATTTCTCTTCTGATAAGCAGTATACCACATCTTCTGAACAATGAATGCAGAGTTGAAATGGGCAGTTTAAGATCTGAAACTCGCTGCCACTAGTCTTCCAAGTTTTAAAAGCCAGCAAAAAATCTCACAGAGCTATAACCAACTTGAAGCAGCTATTCTCACAACAAGGAACATTTCCTTAGCAAAATAGCTACATTTGGTATCTTGCATTTCTTTGCTTTGGAATTAGCCATTGGCAGTCAAATATCTTGTGGTGGTTAAAAACGAAGTTTAAGCTCAAAAAGAATTAATTCTCATTTGTCAAAACCAGGGGATTTCATTTTATCACTTACTTAGAATTGCATTGTTTTGCTGACTTTCATGGTTGTCGTGGGTTAAGCCCAGAACCACACAGCCGCCCTCTCACTCCCCCCACTCCTGGAGGGATGGGGAGGAGAATGGAAAGAATGTAACTCCCACAGGTTGAGATAAGAACAGTCCAGTAACTAAGGTATAACACAAACCAGTGCTGCTACCACCAATAATAATAATGATAAGGGAAATTACAAGGGAAGAGAAGTTTACAACCTCTCACCACCCACCAACCAATACCCAGATTGACCCAAGCAGCAATCTAGACCTTCCAGGTAACTCCCCCCAGTTTATATGCTGGGCACGATGTGCTGCGGTATGGAATACCTCTTTGGTCAGTTTGGGTCAGGTGTCCTGTCTCTGCTTCCTCCCAACTTCCCTCCTCCCTGGCAGAGCATGAGACTCAGAAAGTCCTTGGTCAGAGTAAACATTACTGAGCAGCAACTAAAAACAGCGGTGTTATCAGCGCTGTTCCCAAGCTAAAAGTCAAAAACACAGCACTGCACCAGCTACTACGAAGAAAAATGACTGCTATTGCTGAACCCATGACAATGGTTAAAGAAAGATCTGTCTTTGTCTTCCTACCAGGCATTTTTTATGTAAAAATAGATCTATGTCTAATCATAACAGCAAATCTCAGTGAAAAAGGTATTTCCAACAATCTATAAAAAAATAGTTCTACATCTAAAAGTAATTTCTGTAACTACCATATTTTCGTCTGCTGCTTCAGACAACAAATGCTTTATATGTTAGAAAAAAATGGAGCAGACTAGTCTAGAATTAAAGAAATGCTGCTTAAGGCAGGACTAAACTATACATAAGGGAACTAAAAGGAGAAGTGCTTTCAAAACTGTCATTTGCATGGAAAACAGATTTGACTCAGGACAAGACTGTAAGTCATCATTTTTAATGAGACTTCAACTACTGCCTCACATTTTGCAGAATTAGGACTGCAGGACAATATTCATAATCCATGTTTAATTTCACTAAAGACTTCAAAATTCAGTCTACTTCAGAAATAGGATTCCTAAAGCAATGGAATTCCCTACATTGAACCTCAGTGGGATGAGGGGTCCTGTAGGGATTGATTAAAGTTGCAGACCAGTAATCCTACTTAGATTTGAATCCTTGAAACAAATACAACCACAAAAAGGGAAAACAGGACCTTTAAATAAGTACTAATAAGTACATACATATTGCAGATACCCACCAATTGCAGCTGGGTTAGAAAATGAAAGTCAGATAGATAATAATATACTGGTGTAGAACCATGGCAAGCAAATAAACACAGATTTTTCCATAAGAGACATCTTTCCATCACCAGGAAAATATATACCTGATGACAGATAGAGCCATGTAGTTTCTTCTTCAGAGGAAGGCATCTACGGTGAAGAACAGGCAATAATTTGGAAGTAATAATAGGTAAATAATAGGCAATTTGATAGGCTGAGGAAGTTGGGGCTGTTCAGCCTGAAGAAGACAAGGCTGCATGGAGACCTCATAGCAGCCTTCCAGTATCTGAAGGGGGCCTATAGGGGTGCTGGGGACGGACTCTTCAAAAGGGACGGTAGTGAGAGGACAAGGGGTAACGGGTTCAAACTTAAACAGGGGAAGTTTAGATTGGATATGAGGAAGAAATTCTTTACTGTAAGGGTGGTGAGGCACTGGAATGGGCTGTCCAGGGAAGTTGTGAATGCTCCATCCCTGGCGGTGTTCAAGACTGGGTTGGACAGAGCCTTGGGTGGCATGGTTTAGTGGGAGGTGTCCCTGCCCATGGCGGGGGGGTTGGAACTAGATGGTCTTAATGTCCTTTCTAACCCTAACTATTCTATGATTCTGTCTAAAAAGCTCTGTCTCAAAGAGATTTATCCTTCCAAAAAGAGTTGTAACATCTTACCTCGATATGAGCCATTATTTTTACTGAGTGATATGGGTCACATTTGTGTTGCTGTGACATTTTAGCCTTACTCCAGGGTCAATGCAAAATTCTGACACTCAGCGAAGATGCTAACATATTAATTTTATTATATGCTATAACAGCTTGCCCTGCTATAATCTAATTATACTGTGATGTAACTTCACCCTGGATTCTCAAATTCACTTAAGAATCCCTAATGCAAGATGTAAGTGCTCATAGTTATGTATATTTGGAAGGATTGTTACATTCAGATACGAAAATCTCAGGAGCCAAAAAGATACCCTTTAAAATACAGTTTTGTTTAAAAACATAAGGTACATTTTCATGACATTGCAGGCACACATCTCCTGAAACATGCTAAGAACTTCAGCTTTCTTAATGTAATAGAGTACTCAACCTCTCTGCCTGGGTAGGGATGCCAGGAAAGGCCAGTTTCTCTGTGTATATCCTATCAAACTCTTTCCATTTCAGATCTAAATCCTCATCTAAGCTTTTGTTTTCTCTGCCACCAAAGTCAAATGAACATTGACTTAAATGTGAATGTGACCAAGCCACTAGCAAACACACACTGGCAGCCAATAAAAGACATAAATTTCTTTCCATCAAAGGACATACAATCCCAGACAATAGTTAATTTATACATAAGATTTCATCCTGCCCTGATATGAATGGATATTGAGAAAAAAAAAATCTACCCACATTTCACAATATAAAAACTAAATATTAGAGTCCTTATAGAATTATTTTCATTTCATTTCAGATCACATTCTCCTCTTCTTACTGTGCTCTAAAAATGGATTTCTTTTAGAGAACATTTTTTGAATGCAAATACGCAAGCAAGAGGAAAAAATACCAGTGACAAGAAAATGAACAGACATTTCAGAAAGGTTTCAAACCCTGACAAGGGGCCACCTCCCTCTAGAGCAGCTGCTGTCTCCATATTCTTTGTACATTACATTATAATAAAGCATATGGTGGTGAGAGCTGGCAAGCAGCACTTCCTTTCCTGTACTGCTTCAGCTCAAAATCTATATGCCAAAAGCAGTCTCCTTGCAGATTGTTCCTGACAATCCTTTGCAGAAGCTGCTGGCTTTTTAACCTTCCTACCGTGCTGTAACTAAATTTATTTCTTGCTGAAATCTGCAGGTTTTGGCACCTGGAAATCAATTGAAAGGACAGCCCAAAGGGGTTACTTTTAAATAATCAACTCGGAACAAATTCATTGACTCCTCAGAGAATGGAAATCCTTTGATAACATGTGAGAGAGCTGTGATTTGCAAATAGGAACGTCTCCTTTCTAAATGTGCTGTTTCTCAAGAGCTCAAGGCACAAGAAGCTTGCTAGGCACAAGGCAGCCACATACTGTGCAAGCTTCTACTAAGGAGAAAGTGATCCAATATCTTCCCCCAAGTAACAACCTTCCACTGATTCTTGTAACATGCTTTCAAATGTTTCTTCCAAATCTTTGTATTATTTAGGTAATAACAGTATTTGAAGTGTAAGTGAATACTTGCATGTAAAACAAACTGTAGGCAGAGGTACAACTACCAAACCAAAATAGGTTTCTAGGTCAAAGTACAGCTGTATTATTAAGTCCTAAAAACAACAACCCGAAAGCTAGTATTGACCTACCAGCGAATCCAGATCACAAAGGTGTTTTCAGATTTTTTCATAGGAAAATAATTAACTAATAAGATGGGCTAAGAAGGAAGAAAGAAAAAAACTACAGGCATAACTTCTAGAGGTGCTTTAACTTTTAAAATTAGATTACCAAATCATAGTGCCTCAATTTTTACTGTAACGTTTATTAAACCTCATTTTTCTCATTGCCCCTTTTGATGTGAAAAGGGAGCACTTAGCAAGAAGATCCAAGCAGTCTTTCTGCGTTAAAATCTTCGGGTTTCATGCATTCTCTGAAGTAATTTGTTTTACCTTCTTCTCCTGTGTTCGACAGATTGAACCACTCTTTCAGAATAATAAAAACTGTACACATACCAATTTTATCAAGATAAAAAAATGAACTTTTCTAGAAGATGATCTCCATATCAAATGTTTCATTTCAACTCCATTTGCAACAGGCAGAGTTAAAAAATTTTTAAACTGCAAAAAAAATCCACTCTGGAATTTATTTATTCAGCAAAGTGAAAATGGACCAGGATGTGCAGGGATTTTCTCTGTATATTTAAACATTATATGTGTAAAACCAAGAAGGATCAATCCTGTTTGAACCATGGACTACTGTTATTATTTAATTCCTAATACTGTAAAAAGGAGAACTACTAAAAAAACTAGAGTGCTATCAAATTCAGAGATACGCCCTCATTATCTATTTTGAATCAATGGTTTAACGGAAGAAATCTAAGGCAAGATTAAACCAGACAAAATTGATAATCTTAAGTACCAGCTTTTTGTAGATACAGGTTTATCCAACCGACCTCAAGCTAAGCCAAGACAGATTCAGAAATGACTGTTGATAAAAACTTCAAGATGGAAGCAGTGTGCTTTTTCTAGCCAAGGATTAAGAAACTAAAACTGCTTGACTAAATGAAGTTTTCAATTACAAAATGGGAAACAATTTCAGAAGATGTGTTGAAATAAGAAAGCAGTAATACTAGACAACAGCTCTTCTAGTTTTCAATTAGGATTTCTCATAGGGAGATCCTGTTAGCTACAGAAGCTCAACAGCAGCACTGGTTTTCTCTCTTTCATAGGAAGACCATCTCCACAGATCCTTCGCCCCAGCTATAATCTGGATTCTGGGTACCAAACACTATGAACAAATTTGCTTTATCTTCTCTTTACTATTTGCTCTAAGAGTATTTACTGTTTTCTCACTGTATTACCTCTTGAGAACTACCTGGGAATGCACATCCCTGTATAAGAATGCAACAGAAAATCTGTTAAAGCTTGCCTGGAAACAGGCTGGGTTTGATATGCACAGATTCTCTTACAGAAATTTGTTTTACGTTTCCACTTACAGTTCAGAAATGTCGCTTAATAATCCTGTCTGGCTTTTCCTACACAATACTGTGGAACTTGCCTTTGGTTCTACTGAATTCCTGTCCACATTGTACTTTCAACACTATCTCAGCACACAGCACATTGCTGTCTTTCTGGGCAGATCCCAACTGATGCATTAATTATACACAACCAGGATAATACTAATTAACCAAATTAAAATTCTTAAATCTTTCTGTAAATGAAAACAAGGAAAAACAAACCAGCATCCTAACAATAATACCCGGCATCATCTCTATGTGGTTAAAATGTTAGGAACACACTTTCATAAGGCCTTTATTTAGGAATATAATTAGTCCTCATATCTTGCACAGATTCGGATCTTTGCTGCCCCTGAGGACACATCTAGAATAATATTATTGACTTGACTGATAAGGAAGATCCCAATTTGTCCTCCCTGACTTTTTTGAATTTTAAGTAATTTTTTTCATCTTAACAATTAAACAGTTGTTTCTGTTTTATATAGAGCACAAAAAGCAACATGCTTTCTAAAAATATACATGCTATTTTATAACTCAGAATCATCACTGCAAGGTACAATGCTGTTGAAATTCAGTTAAATTTAAATCGAAAGTCAGTTTTAATTGAGATCAACATAAGGGATTGAAAAAGAACAACAAAGAACTTGGAACTGGCTGTGTAATACAGAATCAACCACTTCCCTGGGTAACCTGTTCCAACGCTTGACAACCCTTTTTCAGGAAAGAAATTGTTCCCAATATCCATCCTAAACCTCTCCTGGTGCAACTTGTCCTATCACTTGTTACTTGGGAGAAGAGATTGACCCCACCTCACTACAACCTCCTTTCAGATAGTTGTAGAGAGCAAGAAGGTCTCCCCTGAGATCTTTTTCTCTAGGATGAACAACCCTGGTTCCCTCAAGCCACTCCTCATCACACTTGTGCTCCAGATCCTTCACTAGCTCTGTTGCCCTTCTCTGGCCCTGCTCCAGCACCTCAATGTCTCCCTTGTAGTGAAGGGCCCAGAACTGACACAGGATTCGAGGTGCAGCCTCACCAGTGCTCACTGCAGAGGGCAATCACTGCCTGGTCCTGCTGCCACACTGGTGATACAGGCCAGGATGCTGCTGGCCTTCTTGGCTGCCTGGGCACAAGCTGCTCATGTTCAGATCTGTCTATCAATACTGCCAGGTCCTTTTCCACCAAGCAGCTTTCCAGCCACTCTTTCCCTCTCCAGGTTTCCTGCAGCCCCTTTAGGCACTGGAGCTGCTCTAAGGTCTCCCCTTCAGGAGCCTTCTCTTCTCCAGGCTGCCCCAGCCCAGCTCTCTCAGCTTGGCTCCAGAGCAGAGCTGCTCCAGCCCTCGCAGCATCTCCATGGCCTCCCCTGGACTCCTCAGTTCTGCTGTCTCAGCAAGAAATGAATAGAAATAGTGACGCAGTTAAAAGACTCCCTTCTACTGACCAGACACGTGCTGCACACCCCAGCCAACATGGAGCAGGCTCCTCAGATGAGTGACAGCAGGGTCACAGGCCCCCACCTTGTTATTTGACAACCATTTACTTATCAGATCTGCTCAAACTTTCTAGGAAACTGGAAATGTTTGACTTATTACTGTGTATAGGGTGTAAGAAACAATATATTTGTACACTAGCCAGAACAATGAATCAGTTAGGTAAAACTGGCATAATTAGATCTACCACAACAGCTGGAAGATACTCAAATACAGGCTTCCTGTATCCGATTAGCACTCATGCAGGACAGTTACTTGATTTTGCTCTGGGTTCAGCTGTAAAAGTTACTTTTCTCCTTAGTAGCTGGTGCAGTACTGTGGTTTTGGCTTCAGTCTGAGTTAAAGGCTGGGCTTAAACAAAGCTTTTTAGGAGGACAATAATTATTCTTTTAATATTATCTAAAGAATAACCTGAAAATGATGCAACAATCTATTTAATTAATGCAATGCTGTGGTTCCATCTAATCCTCCTTGCTAGTGCTCAAGATGGATACAAGTTTGGTCAGATATAGCATGAAACCAGTGTATTTCAACATCTCTTGCTGCCTCAAATAACGTCAAGGCCAGCTGTAATTATGTAATGTATCAGTGTGACATGTCCCATCCCCATGGCAAAGTTCAGGGAGCAGCAGTGGTGTGGCTCATACTTGTTTTGGCTCACATAACAGCAGTAAGACAAAAGTGGTGCTATCCATAAATTCCCTCCAGAGTGATTATGAAAGAAGATTAAATCATGCATGAAGAACAGACTGAAAGCCTGGTGTGACAGTCTCTACTCCCCCTCTTATTGACTGTTACCTACTTCTACATTCAAAGATAGCTAATACTTTGCCCTTACTTTTAATAGCAAATAATTAAACTTTCAGTTTGAAGGACAAATTTACCTTTTTTCCATTTGAATTAAAAAAGTATAGGGCAAAAGAATATTAGGAAAACCACAAGGATGGTCAGGGGACTGGAGCACCTCCCATATGAAGAAAGGATGAGAAAGTTGGGGCTGTTCAGCCTGGAGAAGAGAAGGCTGCGTGGAGACCTCATAGCAGCCTTGCAGTATCTGAAGGGGGCCTATAAGGATGCTGGGGAGGGACTCTTCATTAGGGACTGTGGTGAGAGGACAAGGGGTAATGGGTTCAAACTTAAACAGGGGAAGTTTAGATTGGATATGAGGAAGAAATTCTTTACTGTAAGGGTGGTGAGGCACTGGAATGGGTTGCCCAGGGAAGTTGTGAATGCTCCATTGCTGGCGGTGTTCAAGGCTGGACTGGACATAGCCTTGGGTGGCATGGTTTAGTGTGAGGTGTCCCTGCCCATGGCAGGGGGCTGGAACTGGATGATCTTAAGGTCCTTTCCAACCCTAACTATTCTGTGATTCTATGACTAGTAAAAAGATGGATACGCCAGTCCTGCACACAGAGTAGTTGAGGCTAACAAGCACCAGTCTCCCTCTTTTGGGAGACCATCTAAGCCCATGGTAACAGAGCAGGTTGCTCAGGGCCGTGTCCAGTTGGGTTTTGAGTATCCACAAGGATGAAGACTCCACAACCTCTCTGGGAACCCTGTGCCAGTGTTTGACCACCCTCACATTAAAACTCGTTTTCTTACATTTAAATGCAATTTCGTATGTTTCAGTTTGCTTTCACTACCTTTTTGCCTTTCATGAGGCACCACTGAGAAGAGTCTGGCTCCATCTTCTTTAGTCCCTCCCATCAGGTGTTTATACACATTGATAACATCCCCCTGAG
This sequence comes from Ara ararauna, assembly GCA_028858755.1. NCBI lineage: Eukaryota > Metazoa > Chordata > Aves > Psittaciformes > Psittacidae > Ara > Ara ararauna. Next base: position 3,583,487 of record CM054385.1, read on the forward strand.
CCTTCTTTTCTCCAAGCTGAAAGTCCTAGCCTTCTCAGTCTCCCACTTGCATGTCAGGCCCTCAGCTCTACCATCCAGACCATTAATGACATGAAACAGCTTTGCCCCCATTACTGGGGATACACCGGGATACACTGTTAGTGATCAGCTTCCAGCTGGACTTTGTTATCCCAACCACCTGTGACCAGCTTTCAACCTGTTTCTTGTCCATTTTCTATTCCCTACATCATCAGTTTTTCAATTCACTCTCAAGAACAGACAAAACATTTCTATTGTCTGTGCATAAATTTTCAGACATGCAAAATTTTGACACATGAGCAATTTGCACTATTCATATGAGAACACTGCTCCTAGTTTTGTTCTACTTAGTGTCAGAACTAAGCAGAACAAAAATTGCTATTTCCTTCAGCTTCTCAAGCAGGGAAAAAGGGATAACAAGAGGAGAAGCAATATTTGAGGGAGTTAACAAAGCTAAATTTAACTACATTTATCTATGTAATTAATTTAATTGGGCCCAGAGCAAGGATTCCTGATTTCAAATTATGAAAACATTACCTGGTATCTTTTAAAACTTATATTTAGACATCGCAGTTCATTAGTGACTCCGTAATCAAGACATGCCACATGGGTTATTCTGGTTCTCTAATTTGAACTTTTTTTCTTTTATACCAAGTAGCCCACGTTTCAAGATTAAAAGAATGGAAAGTGAAAATTTGCTGCATTTCAAATGTAAGAAATAATATTTTCAAATCTCACAATTCAAATGACAACAGTTCATGGCTGTATTTTAACACAGGTACAATAACACACCATGTTACAGTGCAAAGAACAAACTCTGCCTTGTTGTGACACGACTGATTAATCTCAGTTATGATTAGGATACTCCATCTTTAGTGTTTCCAGATGAGATTAAACTGACTTCTACAGACACAGATTTTCCTCCATATTTTCCCAGAAGAGCATTGATATATTTATTATAGTGTGAGATGGTATTTCTCTGTATGAAGGGACTTTCCCATTGTTACTGATCAAAACCATTTGTACGTTCCCTTAAAATGTATCATTATGGGACAATCTGGCTCTCACACTCTGAACATTATGTATTCCATTTCCAAATTTGGACACTAAAAATCTCCACTCTTGTCCTTTTGTACAGTCCCATTCACAGGGAACTGGCAATGGGTAGATTTATCCTAGTGCCATTCCAGCTTTGTTTAACTGCAACAAGAGCTGTTGACAAGTAACCTAAAATAATTAGACATAGCAATTGTTATTAACTTACTTTAATTAACATCCAATTTACTTTAAATATAGTCTAAGTACAAGGTTTCAGTTCAAGCCAGCTATAAAGAAAGAAGCAAGAGCGTCATGCTCCCCTATTACAGATATCGTCTGAACACACACCAGGGACAAATACGCCATTTCTAAACCCAACTGATTAAAATTAAGAACAGATTAACAGATTGCATAGATTTTTGATACTTTGTTCCATATATTTGGCAAAATGCTTGCTATATTTCCATGAACAACAAATGAACTGGACATTTTTCTTTAAGTGCAAAAGAGAAACTGCACCTAACTGCAGAACTGTAATTGGTACCTTCATAATGAAAACCCAAACATCTGCTACCTTGTTTGAGATGTATTCAACTGAGGTTTCACTGCACGCTGGTATTAGACTGGCTTCATGAGTGTTGCAGGCAGAGAAAACACAGACAGGAGACAAACTGCATAATGTTGAGCTGATTGGGTAGTGAAAATTACATTTCAAAGCAACAACTGCAGTTTAAAAAGTGTATTTCCAAATTAAAAGCAGTAGTAGGGATTTGCATGGGATTTGGCAACATTAAAAGCATTAATGCATCTGGTTTAGGACTGAAACCTCATCTTTCAGATTTGAGAAAACAGAGGTACATTTTCTTTAGTTACAGCATTGATCTAACTAGCTATTGTACATTTGGAAAATGTCCTCTGAGCCACTCGAATACACATATTAGCAATCTATCAACAGCTTTCACCCTCACATCTCAAGACTCTTCCACCAAGGTTGCCTCTGAAAACTCTACTCGATGTTTCTGAACTTGTCATCATCACGATTCCAGTTACATGACCTTCCTCACTTCTAACCAGTTCAGTCGCTCACTCAAAATGAATCGTGTTTTTTAAAAACACCTCCATTAGTAGCCTGAAGTTCATCTCATGCATGCTCCCTACTAGCCACAAAGTTGTGACACACACCATCTAGTCCCTATTACCTAAGGATACCAGCTCTCATTTCAACTTGTATTATTGACTCCGTGCTGTTTATAATTACAGCTGGAAATCTTGCAGTACAATGTAGACCTTAAACCTCATTTGAGGATAATGAATTGGGTAAAAACCAAAATGTGCCCCGTGATAATGATTGTATCGTACAAGAATTCAATCATCGCATTAAATAACAGATTTTAATGAAAATCATAAAAATTGCATATGAAAATGCATAGCCTTACATGTGCACATCAAAAGCCTGAATTTGAACAGAAGAAATAGTGTCTCCAGACAGCTGATCTTTGCATACAGCTTGCATTTGTACAGAACTTATCAATACTTTGGATTTTCTACTTTTCTACTAAATATGTCTCGGACAGGAAAACTGAATTTCTAGAAAGACCACACCAAGGCAAAAAAAAGCCTTAATACTCACTGCGTTTCTGGTTGCAGCACAATTACAAACCACTTGTACAGTTTAAAGTGCTAAATTTAGCAAGGGCAAAGCAAATCTAGCCACATGAAATGTAAAATGAAGTTTTTTTCACTTGACTGATGCTACTGATTATAGCCCATCATAATTATAGATTTCTGTTAATATTACTCATTTCAGGGTGACAAAAAGGGTTCTTCAAGCATCCATTTCTAAATGAGTCTAAAAACATGAACAGCAGCTATTTCACTTTTCATACAAAATGTACTCCTCTAAACCCATACAAGCATGTATCAGCTGAACTTCTTTTCAAATTGGTTTTTGTTAGTTTGGGTTGTTCTGGGGGGAGACAAATGCGTGAGCTCATGTGTATACAATATCTTAGAGCGATGCTTGCCTAATATTTTCTCAGAGGCATTTTTTTTGCATGATTGGTGGGGCAATGTTTGAGATCCATTATGAATTCAGTCCTCTTGCGTCCCTCTCCTTGTCAGAATACTAAGAATGATGTCTTTGCTGGGCAGAACTGCAGCCTGTGAGACTGCAGCCAAGTTTGATCTGATTATTCATCACAAGGAGATGGGACAGGAATGATGGAGAGGTTGAACATCCTGTCCTTTATAGGAAAATTCTCCCCAAAAGACACGTCTCTCACCGCTTCCAAAAACACCACCCCTACCAAACCAGCACTGACCTGCCAACTCTTCTGCTTTGGAGTGAGGGAAGCGTAAGGTAGCTTAATTCTCTGGTCACTTGAATTAAGTGGAAATGGCAAAAAACCCCCAAAGGCATAAGAAATACACCGTGGAATTTTTTAAACACAGTATTTTCATCCAGTATTACAAACAATGAGCTCCACCAACTGCCCAGCACTCATTCATAATGTCAGGTGGACGAGACATCCCCGTGTCTCTATGAGGACTTGCCAGCAGCCAGCCATACTCTTGCTGGGTGTTTGTGCTTACACACAAGACAGGTTTGTAGTCAACTTCTTAAAGTTGTCCTGCATTGTTAAAACTTCCTTCCAGAAGTTCATTTTTCCATGCAAGGTGTCTGCCAAAGCAGGTCTGTCATTCCTTCAGTGCCGCTACAGAACAGTATAGTTTTGACTATGTTAAAATACTCTAGCAACCTTGCCTTCAAAAACTTTCCATTTCCTCTGCTAGATGCCAGGTAGGAAAAGGATTTTCTGTAATGGATACCTACTGTCCATCAAAATCACATGAGAAATCAGATCCATCAAAGCCCCACACTTTTGAGAAGCCCATGCCCCTTGCAGTTTCCTCAGAATCTATGGTTACAGTTCTTCAGGCTCGTAAAGATTCTAGAAGTATTTTAGATCTCAATCTTTAGACTCTAGAGATTTCCCCAGCTTATCCAGCACCATCTCTAAAGCAGAAAGGCCTTTTCACACTGACTTGTAAATAACACAGAAATAGGACTGACTGGAATCCAGAGAGACCAAGAGCTTCACATATGAGAAAACTGGAAGCTTGAAATTAAAACTAGCAGTGAGGTCAACCTGCAGAAGAAAGGAGAACTAGAATTTGAAGCATAAGTTCTTACTGACTGCAGATTTAAGACCAGCTTTCTAGGACTAGCTATTTAGCAAATAAAGTAAGTCTTCTTAAGTGAAATCTCATTCATAAAGACGAGCAATGCCAAGCTGATTTAAAGTCTTTTTCAAGTCTGTAAAGTAACTCCTGCACATTTGTTGCTCTGAAATTAGCAAGATGTCCTCTGTCATGTACTTTATTGCTTATCTGTGCTACTTCAGGCATTGCATCAGGTTTTGGGCGGTTGTTCACCCCCTTCACAAAGAATAAACCATACCAGAATTCTGAGAGTAAAAAGAAAGCTTACTAAAAACCTACATAGGATGTAACAGAGACTATATATTTCTGTAACATATTTGAAGGAAAATTAATGTCATATTTCACTATGAGATGATTCACCCACTCTATTGTTTTTTCTAATATGCCTGTTTGTGTTTCTTTGGTTTTAAAACCATTACTATTTCCTACAAAATTGGTATTAAATTATCACATTTGAAATTATTATCTTCCTGTGCCTGATGACAGCACAAAGAAAACCTACATTAAAACAGATGTGCCTGAAGTAAGTGGTTTACACCCACTCGGATAAAAACAAAAGCTCCCATCAGAAAACCATGCTCCCTGGTAATACCTCCTCCAAAGTGTTAGCACTAAATTCTAACCAGCATATCAATCAGGTCCAAAGTGTGATGGCTTTATCTCAGTAAGGTTTCAGAGGCATGAAAGAAGTAAGTATTGAAATCACTGTGCCAGCATATGTAATTAAAAAAACAACACACCAAAAAACTCTCCAAAACAAACTAAAAAACCCTCCCACAATACAGCAAACCACAATGGTCCTAAAAATGCTCCGACAACAATAAGCAATATTCATATATGTACGTGAAAACACTTTGGAATAGCTTGCAGGAAGCGCTGACTTTTAAAGCCTGTGTTCATCCACACACGTATTTGGCAATAGCTGGCACTTATTCCTGAAAGTGAATCATCTTACGCCAGTATGAGATGAATAGAAAGTAAGAACACGAAAGTAAGACAAATAACATAACGGAAAAAATCTACACATGAAAAGAGGAAAACCACAGCAAGTTAAAAAGCTCATTTACTCATTTTCATACAAGCAAACAAAAAAACTAGCTAATGTGTTAAATAATATTATAATAACAAAAAGCTTCCAAGCGACTGTCATTCCTGTTTATCTTGCAGTGATTATTTATTCCAAAAGGAATAAATGGAATCTGCAATTACCAAGCTGTAAAGATGACCAGCACTAAGGAGGTTTTAATGCCTTGTTTTCTGTCACATGAAGAAAGAAAACACAGAAATAGAATTGAACTTGATCAGAAAATTTTAGCTAATACGGGAATAATTTATCATGCTACATCATTGGATGATCTTTAAGGTCCCTTCCAGCCTAGCCCATTCTGTGATTGTACAGTGCAGGATTATCTTATTTATCCATCTTCTCTTGACATGTTCATTTATGGCTGGGGCAGGACGGTCACCCCTTCGACAGTACAGGAGATTAGGAACAAAGGATAAGAGATGTCAGGAGCTGCATTCCCGTTGCCAAGCTCATTTACAATTGCAATTTACTGTATAACGAGAACCTCAGTGAAAGAACTAGCTCTGTCTGAGCACCTCTCTTTAACCTTCTCAAGCTATAACATTTCTGCCATTGCAGAAAGGAAAACCTGCCTTGCCTCTGACAACCTGGCCACTCCTGAAAATACATAACCTTCCAGAGAGTTCAGCTACGTCAATAGCAATGTACAGGATGGCCCTGTTCTGATCTCTGCTCCCTTATCCCTCTCTGCTTAGGGAAATCCAGCCCACAGCCAGCTGCCAAAAGCTTTCTAGGCAGCTGATTCCGTTCTACCCCTCACTTTAAACTCTCAAAAAGCTTTTTGGTAGTGAGACAAAGCCCCTGCACCCTGACAGCAGAAAGCATACGACGGGGATAACATCAAGTCCCAATGTGTCACACATTCAAGCAGTCTTTTCTAAATACAGTTATTTCAATTATTAACTCAGTAGCTAATTTAGGGAGAAAAGCTACCTTGATACCTCTTATTATATAAGACTTCAATGGCAAGTGATGTGTGAAGATCATTATTCTCTGTAATTACCACTCCTAGAAGCAGAGACAACTAAATACACGATCTACTATCTCTAATAATTATTATTTACACAGTAAATACCATGCACACTGTAGAGTTTGGGGTTGGGTTTTTTTGCTTCGCTTAATCTGAGGAACTGCTTACCAAAAAAAATTGTAAAGAAAATACTGTTGGGTATTTTTTGGTGATGATTTTCTTGCTTATATATAGAAAGAGACTTCGGCCTGCGTTGTCTGTCCCCATCTCTAATGTCTACGTTATACAGCTGCGTAACACTGGGAACAAAATACGGGAAGTGAGAGAAAAATATCAATTTACAAAAATACCAATATGCTTTTTTAGCATATTTTGTAAGAAAAAAAAATAGGTTTTTTAGAAAAGAGTTCAAAGTTCAACCAAATAAAATAATATTTTAATTTTAAATGGTCCAAATGCACCATTTAGATGGAGATTCAGAAATGCTCCCCACAGTTATTAATGCCATCCCTTGAGCACTTCAAAAACAAGAGCATGTACAATTTTCATGTTTCTACTAACAAACTAATGTGCCCTAAATCCAACTCTACTGAGCTGGAAGACGCCACCCTGAAATCCTGCATTGATCTTCTACACGACTTTCGGCAAAGTAGGCTTTCCTCTATGTTTCTCCTTGTATCATCTATTTAGTAACTCACTGTACCCCTAAGACTGCAGAATACAAACTGGAGAACCTGGAGCAGAGCGTCATGAGCTCGTATAAATCCACTTGTTCTTTTTCAGACAGTGAGAAAATGGGTATCTTTGAATTCCTGCACTAGTTCATCAATCTGCCATCTGAGGATTCTCTTCTCAGTACATTTGTGTGACATTTTCTGGATGGCTTTAATGACACTAGAAGGAGAGGATTTTGCCATTCCATATGCATTCCACAGCGCCAGTGCAGGAAGACGATTCAAGCCAGTTACTCCTTCCTCCTGCCTCCCTCATCCAGAGCCAGATGACACCAGACAACAAGCTAGGCCAGTGTCATTCATTACATGGGCTAAGTTGCAAAAATTCATCCCAGGCCTGTTTCTCACTGTTTACTGGTTTCCAGTATTATTATGTAAGGGTAAAACTTTGCACAGTTCTATCCTTACATAAAATGTCTGTCAAATAGCACTCCTCCTCCTCCCTCCATCCTTCCCAACCTAAGAACACAAATTACTGAAATCTCGACACATCATCAAAAGGTAGAATTTATTCTGGAGCATTGCCTGAAGAAAGCAAGCAGAGGTAGGAAAACCATCACAAAGGATGGGCTCTGCTCAGGTTGCTGCCAAAAATCACTCAAACCCTTCCATGCCAAAACTCCTGGTGCAAACCTCCCTGGGAACAAAGCTTGTAACTGATCATGGGGGAAAGGCAACGCAGAGAAATAACGAAAGCTGCACGGCTGCAAAGGGGGAGAGCACCGCTGAGAACATGGGCAAACTGCTGCTGCCACCTTCCAATCGCCTTTCCTCCTCCTGCTCCAGTTTTTCCCTCACCATGCCCTCATTGCAGCGTTCTGTTTTCTGGAGCTCTGTGCCTTCTCCCACTGTCTCTTCTTCCCCCGAGCTGACCTGCTTTCTCATAGGCAGGCCAGCCCTGACTGACAACTTGACTACGTCATAAATGACTGATCTTCACAGACTTCAAGCCAACAACTGGAGCTGCCAGATATATTTGCACTTTGGTGTTAATGGTAGGGAACTATGCAGGGAATAAACCAGAATTTAGGCCAGGCCATTTACTTGGGTTGTCATTTAACATTAGCATAAATGAAAGCTTCCCTCAGTCTATCCTTACTTCTTTTTTTTTTTGACCACTCTGTCCCCATTTCTGGCCTCATTTCTGTGTATGTGTTTTTGTTGGGGTTTGCTGGCGTTTTTTAAACTATAGAACATTGTTAGCAGCAATGGGTGAACTCATGTGGACCAAATAAGAGATGACCTGAACCTTCATGTGCAGTAAAAACAAATGGTAATTCTGTCTGTCTTTTAACACAAGAAACAAGGAGCTTGAGAAGAGGTTTTAAGAAAACCGTACCCGAGAGTAAAAATATCTTTCCAATTTCAAATACCAAAATAACTAAAAGTGTCATTTGGAGGATAAAAGCTACCTTCTCATGGTTCTCCTCTGAATAAAAAGAGGATTCAAGTGACATCCAATAGCAGCTTCGTTCAGCATGACTGCTTTTGGCAGACAGCTACAATAAAGCACAAGCTCTTTTGCTGCTGCCTCAGGAAATATAAATCCTCATGATTTTCCGTTGATAGGTACAGCATAATCTGAACTATAGGGCTTGGAGCTTTGTGTAGAAATGAAACAAGCAATCTTTCCTAAGCAGTTAGGGTCTCCTTCTTCCATTCCATTTTGAAAACAAGACATCATATAAATAAACAGACACATAATATATGCATATAGACAGACAAAAGCAAAGGTCAGTGCTCTGTCAGACAAGAATTAGAGAGCTGCAAGCAACTACTGTTAAAAAGATATGACATTTCAATCCTCTTTTTCATCACTGATAACTTTATACAGTAATGTGGGGAAATGTATACAAAAATCCATAAACCAACCTTCTACTACTCACGTTTTTAAATGACCCACTTGGAAGCTTCCAAATATCCATATTCCTCAAAACAACTTTAAAGTTTTTTTTCAAGAAGGTCTTACTACATTGGAAGTGATGAAATTATGAAAGGCAAAGGGAATTTGTTGGCTAAATAGTATCTGTGTGCATATACATGAGACAGTTTTTTCATCCAATTAAAAACAGTAGACAAGACGAATTCAAGTATTTGATAAATGAAATCCAGTCTACATTTGACTTAAAGAAATAAAAATCAATAAGAGAAGTATTAGTGCTTTGCATGACTTTTTGAGGGCTGTTCTGACAGGAAGATTATGTATTCCCACAACCCAGACAGCTGTACTACATTTGGAAGCAAATAGATTCCTCACAAATAAAAAGAACCCTTCGCCTGGCTACTACGTCCATGTTCTCAATACCCACAACAGATTTCCACCTATTCCTGCACAGCAGTTGCTGTATTAAAATCTTATTTTCCATTACTTTTACCATTTCACTTCAGTAATTTCTTCTGGTTTTCCTGTATCCTGGGTTACCTCCCTGCCCTGCCAGCCTCCCTCCACCCCTTCTCCCCAAGAAGGCATGAAGTGCATTCACTCCAGTCTCCTGCTTCAGACAGTCAAAAGGACTCCTTATTCTTAGCAATAAAAATCTGTGCCCAAATCTCTTGAACCTCTTTCAGAATAAAGTTAGAAATTTTGTTCCACTTATTTTAATAAGATCATTCATTATCTATTCAAGCACAAGGTGAATTCACAGCTTCCTTGCTTTCCTTGTGAATCCCAAAGGCTGTGCCTATGTTAGCTCCATCCTCCTACTCCGCGCCGATGCCCTGAGCCAGCCCATTTTCTCAGCACCATCTCCCATGAAGGATGACCACTGCTCTCACCCCATGGAGGATTCCTCTCAGGGAAGCCTGTGGAGAATCCCTGCGCTTCCGTGATGAAGTTATTTTGGGCCCTCAGGGCCCTCCCTGTTGCCTTGTGAGGAGTGGTGGGTCTGAGCAGGATGTGGAGACCCTCATCTAGGGCTGCGGTAGGAACACAGTTGGAATTTGGGTGCTGGTAGCAACTTTGACAACTTCACTGTTTCTTAGACAGATGCTATGATGTCACATGCAGGTGTTCTTCAGCCAGATGATACACAGGAAACACTGCTTTCTCTGCTCTGGCTTCCTTCACCCCTTTTGGTTTTATCTTATAAAGGCCTTTTCGTTCCAAAGTGTTACAAGGTCACATTCATTACTTGGTTAACATTTATAAACATGTAAATTTGCCTGTGACATCTCTGCCTTTTTTCCTTTGAGATCCTCCGTTGAGGGATGCTGCTGCACTGCACCACACGCTATGCAAATGCAGTAAATGGTCACTAGAACTGAGAACAGTCCTCCTGCAGCTCCAGACATGCACCTAATACAGGCATAAGTAGCTTTTTTTGCTCCCCAGGCACCTATCGAGTACCAGCTGAAATGCCTGTGTTAGACCCTAATAATAACGGGTTCAGCTGGGTGTTTTCCACTCTATTAAATACTAACTGCAATCTCTTCTTAATAAGAACTCATTATACCCATCCACAACCATGTCACCTGTGCCCTCTGACAGCTTTCAGGAAATCAGAAGAAATACTCCTCTTATTAAAACTGAATTTTTGCAAGCAAGAGCACAATAGAGGAGTTCAAATCACTAGTCGTGGTATTTGGAGTCACTATTTCATTACTGCTCCATGATATTCAAGACCAATGTGCTTCTGCTCCAAGAGCAAGGAAAATACTCCCAAAATGCAAATTTTGTTTTCAGAGTAAGAGATACCTTACAGTCCTCATCACAGCTCACAGGCGAAAATGTATGAAGTCTAATCTTTATTTCTGTGGGGGAAAGCTATCGAAAACATGACTATTGGAAAAGAAAGGTTTTCTGGAGAACAGCTTCACAAAAACAGCATAAAACCAGCATTAAAGTGGCTCTGCAGCTAATGGAATGCAAAAGCAGCTCAGTCAGTAACTTGATCCTTGGAAAGCATTACAAAGAACCATATTTAATGATGCTATTGTTCAGTTGGACTAATTTGTGTTTAATTTCTCGGGGAAATTCAAATCTTTTATCCCAAGCAGGGGTATTATTTTCTTTTTATATTTTTATCAGTGGTTCAATTGCCCCTTAATCAAAAAACAATGCAAGAGGGTGTATTTATCATTCAGCAGAGCATCTTGACTAATTTTATGGTCCCATATGTGATCACTCTGAACAGAAGTTCATACAAAGCGCAATTTACAGCAGACACAGAACTAGATAACTAAAAATAGCATGTGTAAAATTCAGTCTTACAACACATGCACCCTTTGGGTTTGAGCCGATGTTCACAATATGATTAAATATACTCTTGAGTGCACAAGTATGCGTTCAGTATTAGCAGCTAGAAAAATCATTCTGTATGCTTTATCCTAGAAACAACTCCCTTAGGTATTTGTAATTGTATCTATTTATGATTTAAAAGGGGCTATGGAACAATACCTTGTATCTTAAACTTTAGCTTAATCTTGTTATAAACAACGAATAAATGACCTCCTCTGATATTTGGAGTTGTTATTCTTGCGGCGTCTGTACTGCAAGGCTTGAGTTTACGACAGAATTATAGCTAAAAGTTACCATTAATTTTACATAGAGGAGTTCAAGTAGTCATCTGCTACGCATCCCGCACAAAGGTGATTTCCAGGGGATTTCACCCACTTATCAGTTTGACAGAGAATGAGTCGCTGTGCGAAGCTAAAAAAGAACTGAAATGGTGAAATACTGACTCTTTCTAACAGACATACGTAACTTATTTCAACAGGAAGCAATGAAGTCAAGCCAGAGTTAAAAAAAGGTCAAAATTATACTGAGACCAAAGTGAAATTTTAGAACTATCACTGACCAGAAATTTTTCAGTCAAATGGAACTATTGCCACCAGAGAAAGACAGAACATTCTATTTAATACTACAGGCGCATCACTCTGGGAAGTCTGATGCCACTCAGAAACCTAAATCTAGTCTGAGATTCAGAGAGGGCTGTGGAATGGATGTTGAACAGAAACACTGGTTACTGTGTTTGATCTCAGGCATTCAGAATGAACAGTTAAATGGAAAACAAATGAAGCAGAGCTGACATGGAGTCTTGCTCTGCCAGTCACACCTACTTCACTGCCACCCAACCTGCTGCCTTCTGCCCTGTTGTTTCTTTGGAATGAGGAAAATTCTGTCAACATTAGTAGTATTCTCTCAAAGCGCTCCCAAAGTCAAATGCCACAGTGGCAGCAAGGACTGATGCTGGTGACCAGCATCACCCCTGTAGCAGTTACACAAACACAATTATAGAGCTTTCTCCTAGCCTTCATCCCAGTTTATCCCTATTACCTTGTCTTAACCACAGTTCTGCATTGAGGATGAGTTTGATTCTGTCTCTCTTTCTATAGAGGGAAGTATCTAATCTTACTTAGGCTGTAACAATACTAAAATAAGATCGATTGAAATAAGATGTTCCTCTCCCTATCAAATGTAATCCTGATTTCTGAAATCATTTACCCAGCAATAGTAAAATACTCTTACTAATTTACAAATGTGCAAATGAGATTCCAAAAAGCCACTGCCATAAAATATCCACTATTACACAGCATTTATACTGAACCACCTGAGAGTGGAAGGCCCATCTTGCATTTTAGCTATCATGGTCGATTTTGACCTGGACAGCACACAGGAAAAGGACAGAATAAGATCCAGCCTCAGCTGACCAGAGCTATTTGACTCTACAGCACAACTGTAGAGAGGTGCACTCACACTGCTGGCTGGTTTCAGCTAGAAGGTGGCTACCAATGGTATCTCTGTGAGCAGATGGAGGGACTGTGTAATCCCCCTGTCCGCTCGTGCTGCTGGAAGCAGCGCCAGCTGCCTCAGGGGCTGGTTCTCCCCACATTTCCCTTTCCAGAGGGATTTCAGTGGGAACAGAAGAGTGAGCACAGTACAGCACAGATGACTGTCTGAAGGGTGCCTCAGCTGTGCCTTGACGTCAGACACTAACCCTGGCTACACGGCCCTCAGGAGCCTTCATTTCAAAACCACATTTGCTACAAACACACTTGGTGTATCTGCGTCAGGTTCCTCTAAACATCCTTCTTCCAAGTATTGATTGCTTCTAATATCCAGATGTTTACACTGCAAGAATTCAAGGAAATACATGCTCCAGCCCTCAGTAGCATTTCTGTATTTATATCCTATTTTCTGTGGTTGCATTTTAAAAGAATACTTTTAAAAGAAACATGAAGTGCAGGCAAGACTACATTAAACAGCTCAGCACAGAGCTATGAAAAGGACAACACATAAACCCATAAACTAAAAGAATTAATTTGTTGTGCAATACTAAGTTTGACCTTTAAAGGAACAAATCTATTGGAAATGCAAAAGTTTTCAGCCTCTTAATTAGCTTCTCACAGAAGAATCTAATGCTGTAAGCAAGCAGGATATTTCCATTTTGCCTTCCTCTACAGACTGAATAAAATACTTCTGGTTGTAATTCACTTCAAACCGGAATGAATAAAGATCATGAGCCTCATTGATTTAACCAATCCAATTTATCCTATTTGAGAATTGAAAGTTCTTAGACACAGAGAAATAACTGTGCACATATGAAGTCCTAGTGACAACTTGTTCTGCTTTTAAATTTAAGTGCACCAAAACTGGGCCATACGAATCTAACAGCATGAGAGTTTTAAATGTAGCATGGTCTTGTACTTGTAAGTACATCCCTATCCTTAAAAGGTACAAATATATAGTTTTATAGAACAGCACCTGTTCTCATTTTGAGGACCTCAGTGGTATTTAACGCTCTATAAACAACAACAGGATGTTAAGGAATTAACATTGCTTAAAACATTACAACTCCTTCTTCAAGGTTTCATTCTGTTGATAGAGAAAGCCCACGTACCAGGATCTTTGTAGTGTAAGCACTGTTGATAGCAATTGCATTAACCAGCAGTTCGAGGGTTTTGGCGGGTACGGAGTCTGGGTCAGGGATCTCTTTGTAGTGGACATCCCCAACGTAGGCTTGGACCACTGTCATCCTGTTGGTGGTCAGCGTTCCTGTTTTGTCAGAGCAGATGGCTGTAGCATTACCCATAGTTTCACAAGCGTCTAAGTGGCGGACCAGATTGTTATCCTTCATCATTTTCTGAGGAAAAGCAAAATAAAGAGCTGTCAAGATCTGCTTTGACAGATTTTTAACATCAATTATGAAAAGCAAAATGCATGTATTTAGTCTTGTCCATGAGTACACAACACTCACTAAACTAGAACTTTGACTGGGGATGATAACCCAATGCTTAGTCACAGACAAACAAGCAGTGACTAGCCCTGCAATCATTTTGCCTTCATAAAAAAACACAGCCCGACCCTTTTTTGCAATATATATACATTTTAAGGAATAGCTAGCACAGCAGAGATTAGCTAAAGAAACTGAAGACGGCAAGATTTTTTAAACAGTATCATTATAGCAAATATCAGATGTTTTCTAACACTACTCCCACTGTCAGGATGAGACCTTGCAGCACACTGAGGGACCACACATTTGAGGAAAGAAACAAACTAACAACAAATACCACCACCAACAAAAAACTCCGCACTACAAAAACCCACCATGGTAGAGTTCTCCATTCCACAGTGCACCTGGAAATGCACAGGCATTGCTTCTATCTTCTCAACATTAAAACCATCCTGTGCCCCATCACCACACACCACTGTCAGACAGTATCTTATCCTCAGAGGAGGCAGTACCACCCCTTGTACACACAGCTGTATGGCAGTTGGACACTGCACATATAGATACTCACCTGTGTGCTGCACGTGTTGTAGGAAGCATATAAGGAGACTGGGAAAGTATTTTGAAAGCAGCTAAAGTCTTTATTAGCAAATTGCCATCCTTGAGAAGAGCTCTGTTTTTCCTAATGACGATGATGTTTGGCTACACATAAATCGAGCTATTCCTTCCTAACGTTCAGACATTAATTTAGTTACATACTAAATAAACTTCACAAAATCTTCATCTAAGATTGCCAAAATCTGACCAAGGTGCTAAAACTATCTGAGAAAACTCCTGAGATAAGAGTGATCCACAAGTCCAGGATTTTAATCCTCTTTTCATTTCCTCATAGAATCACTCACACTGGCTACAAAGAACTGCAACTGCACTTGAGAAAAGGACGTGAAAGCTGCAGTGAAACTCTCATTTCTTTGAAAAGAGTCCCTGAAGGCTTCAAATCCTTGTAAAACTTTTGTGCTATTGCACAAGCAAAATGTGAAGACAAAGTTATTCTGTGTCAAAATCTCACAGTAAATTCTGCTCAATAAATTCCTGGTGCCCTTGCAAACTAAGTAGGTGTTTCTGCTGCACCGGGTAGTTTTAAAGACATGTATTAGAATACATATGTATTTGCAGTTTTGACAAATACTTTGAATACGAAACAAAGTGTCACTTCAAAGGAATTTCACTCATTAATATTTTGAGCACATTTATTTACAGGCCACTTTTCATCACACCTAATAAAACCTGACAACTCACTAGTAAACTCAACTGAGCAGCATTTTCTCCCATGATTATTATTAATGTCTCTTACCTTCACAGAGTAAGCCAGAGAAATAGTGACAGCAAGTGGAAGTCCCTCAGGAACAGCAACCACAAGTACAGTAACCCCAATAATGAAGAATTTAACAAAATACTGAACATAGACAGGAGTGCACTCAGGCAACCACTGCTTCTTGTTGATCACAAACGTGTCAATGGCAAAATATAGTACCAAAATTATTACAGTGATGGCAGACATCACCAAACCTGAAAAGAGAAATAATCAATTACTATAAACCAAAACACAATTAAAACCATGTGCAATTAGGAATCTACATTAAAATTTTCTAATTCAACATGACACTTTTTACCAGTACCAATAATAATGATATACTTTACAATGCAGAAAAAACATGATTATAATGCATTTACAGCTGCCCTACATTTCATTGAATAAGGAAATGCTGAACTCTACAGAACAGCTGAATCATACCATGTTAATTTTTAAGCACCATCTTACTGCTGCCACTAAAGCTTCACAGTCAGTCTGGTTCCACAGGAGCTCGCTGTTAACTGAAGCTTTTTCCCTTTAGTGCATTACTTTGACTGGTACAACATTTAGCTGTCCTTTTAACCTCCACCTTTCACAAATTACTAGTCTATCCATATTCAAACACTCATCTTTCTTTTAAATAAGCTTATCGTAAGAGGCTTGAGAAAAGGAATCTCCTGTAGTTTATGTTGCTGTATATTTTAGGAAAGCCTTATTGATGTGCCTGGCTGAATACAATGACGCAATGCTGCAGGATCATCCACAGAGCAGGTTTTCCCTGCTTTTCTTGAAAATGCAATAAGTATCAATGTGTCCAAGGTTTCCCTTTTTAAAGGCCATTTGTAAACAGTGCATATTTTTATGAAGAGAGGCTCAAGAGGTCTGGTACTGACAACAGAGCACAAGAGACACCAATTCATGGAATATCTCAGGGACTTAATATGCTCTCCCAGCGACACAGACTTTGCTAAGCCAGCATTCCCCCTCTGCAATTTTGTGCCTGGATTTGAGCATACAAATACAAACTCCATTGGAACATCTATTTTGCCTTCTATGATTGCTGCTCTTTGGCAGGTTTCTATGCAGCCATTAAGCCCGCATTTCAGCGCAAATTAATTTCTCTCTAATGAGATCATACGGTAGAAATAGAATGCTGTGAATTTCATGTCTTGACTGGGTAAGCTGAAGCATGCTAAGGTTGACAGGAAACAGATGAGCCAGGGAGACTGGTACATGCCAGAGGATAAAGGAAAACCATTAAAATATTGTAAAGTCAAATACTCATGACAACGCAAGACATCCCCACAGACTGCCCAATGACAAAGAAAAATCAAATGAGGCAATGATTAATTAATTGAATTCCTATTACTTGCCACATTTTGTTTAGAAATCCCTATATCACTTTAAAAGTGATAGTCACATCTCTGCCGAAATACCAGAGAGTAATAAACAGAAGGCAATGTAGAAAGTTATTTAAGATACTAATGATTATGAGAAATGAAGTGGTTTTATATCAATGCAACTGTTGTACAACTAGCAACAAAGCACAGAAGACTGAGGAATATGAAACTGGCCAAAGCATGAAACTGGGTATGAAAGAGATGATAGCCATAGATTCTGAGCCACGCACTGTTCAGGTGGAGGTAGAAGTGGCATCATGGTGTTACATGATCAATTAAGTATAACGAACTTAGAAAGGAATAAGAAGGAACAGCAGGGGTAAAATCAGACTGGTAAAGAAGAATAAAGGAGACTGAACAGAGGTAAAGTTAGGAATATGGTGGAGGGCGTCCACCAAGGATCTGGATAGAGATTAAGTTCTCTTTAACACCACTAGAAAAATGAACCTAATGAACATTATGCCATTAGGAAAGAGTTTCACTTTCTACCTACATGTTGGAGAAGTGCTGATTCTAACAGTAGAGACCAGGTGGTACCGGATGTGTCATGTTTGGGTAAAAGGCAGGAACATGGATATTAAGAGAAAACAGAATGCTTTCTGAATCAGTAAGAGGAAATGCTGTGTGAGATGATATTAGAAATTCTGATAACTGTGTGCTCAGAAGTTCTAAGTGGAGAGGAAATTAAATTTGTAGTTACTGCATTTGGGAATATTAACTATGACAAAAGCTACATTTCATTTTGGTTCAAATATTCATTACAATCCAAGTTGTCTAAAGCTTCCATTTTCTTAACAGTCAAAGCTAAGTTTTAGGAAAGTAAAAGATCTTCAATACCACATAACTATCTTTAGAAAAGCATTAAGATGATCCATTTCTAAATATTGCAGTAAGAGGCTCATCCTGTTTTAAGAGCAGTTGGCTTTGAACCCCTTTGTTGCCAGTACAACATACTGCTTCCTCAGTCAGTTATCCAGTCATACCTGCTTTGCCTATCTGGACTGCGAGCTTCGTCAGCTTTCCCTGAAGAACAGATTTTTCCTTCTTGTGCATGTTGGATTTCTTCTTGTCTTTGTCATCTCCTTCTCCCCCTTCTGCACTCTTCAGCGGCTGCATCTCCATGGCAGCAGCCCCATCCTGCTGCTTGGCTAATAATGCAGAACAAAACAGTTACTCCAAAACGATTCATTCCTTGTACTGTAGTGTTGATAATGAATTCAACCAGCAACAGTCATTAAAGGGGCTGACTGCAACGCAAACGACTGTTTCTATGCACAGGATTACACTTCACTCCCATGGCAGTCAGACACCCCTGTGAGACCCAGGGGGGTTCTGCATGGCACAAATGTACAAGCATACCCATGTGCACCCCATAAACATGGGGATCAGTGCTACACTCTTTGTCAAGCACCATGAAAGTCGCTGGGTTTTATTTATTGGTTGATCTTTTTAAACCACCGATGACATTCTGTGTTA
This sequence comes from Ara ararauna, assembly GCA_028858755.1. Classification (NCBI taxonomy): domain Eukaryota; kingdom Metazoa; phylum Chordata; class Aves; order Psittaciformes; family Psittacidae; genus Ara; species Ara ararauna. Next base: position 3,601,955 of record CM054385.1, read on the forward strand.
TACACATATATATCACTTAATGTCTTGCAGATTACTTGGCAAGTAATAGTACATCAGTACTGCAGGTTTTCCTAGAATAGATCTCAAATGCTTTGGCAAATAGGCAGTCTGTGTTTCTCTAAATGTTGCTATGTCTCATAGATTACAATGCACCCTTACGGTCACACCTTTAATGAAAACATTTTAGAGGTAACGTAGTTCCACAGATGATCTATGAGCCTCATCTCTTGACTGTATGGGCACCGCAGAGACCCGTGGATCACATTTTGTCAACTGCTATTCTAGGTAAAACCAGACTTTAAAAGTTTCCTTAGCATTCGGTATTCAAGTAACTTAACTATCCGATGGTAACACCATCATCAGTCTCCCATAAAAAAGCACACGATTTAAAGGCCAAACCATCCGTTCTTGAAAGAACGCTAATGCTCATATAAGGAAACTTTATTTTAGTATCAAAGAGAGAGACACGTTTTTTAAAAGCAATGACATTGCAGTTTATATATGTGTATGTATCTGGTTTGTATCAAACACAGACATAAGTAAATTAAATAGAATGAGATGAAACAGCTTTGCTTTGACATTCGTGAACAGCTTGTACAAAACTGTGCTTATTTGATCTGGAAATCTAATTCGACTACCTAACCTTAAATCTTACTCGTTTAATACCTTTTTATTTAATAGTTTTGTACCATTAACCCCTGAGCTTATCTGTTCAGTTTCTGATCTATCACCTCTGCAATCTTCAGTATCTGAGAAAAGAAAGCTATAGTTGACTTCTTTGGCATAACCCAAAGAAATTGTGATAACTGCGTCTTATACAATAGAAAGGAAATCATGACTTTGCTTCAGAGAAAGCAAAATATTTATTTCAATTCCTTCCTGAGCCTGAACATTAAATAAGGAATTCCCAAGATTCTTAATCTTCCTATTATTTATCCTTATACTATACTCTTACATTGCTGAATAACCTCTTGGCTTTTAGGTTTCCTTTTGTTACTGCTTTACCTTCTCCCTGCAAAAGAAAATGTGTCCATACAATGCCATTAAACACCAAGGGTGATGAGACATATCAAAAATAGGGCTGGAAATCCACTAACAATACATAGCATACATAACTTGTACAAGAAAATGGATTTTAAATGAGCTTTGTGACATGAAAGTATAATCTTATTAGCTTGTTAGAAATACTGCTTTTCTCCTGCCCTAAATACCTCTAAGTTACAAACACCTTGGAAGGTTTCTTTGTCAGGTTTGGTTGGTTGGGGCGGGGTTTAACATTCTGTTTGAACAACAGGGCCACTTTTACACACAGGCACAAATCACACATTTTCATGTTAATTTTTAACAGAATTTAACTACATGCTAAAAATAAAATCCCCAACCTCCTTAATACAAAAGAAGATTACCTTTGTTCTGGCTGTTCTCCATATTCCCATCCTGCATTTTGCCTATATGATGAAAAATTTCAACAGACAACAGACAGTAAACAACCTTTGCCCAAGACAGAACATGAAAATGGGAATTTACATAAAAAGGGCAGACAAAAGCAATGAACATGTTACAGATACTTCTTTATGGTCAGAGACCATTGTTATTATACATCTACTTAGGACGACTTAGGTGGACACATTCATGGACTGCAGTCAAGTTCCATGTTGTAACATGTAAAATACTAAGGATCAGCACATGATTTTGAGCAAATTGCGGAAGTTGAGAGGGTGAAACTAAAAACAAACAATCCAGTGGAAATTAGTATTTGAATAATATTCCTGAAATGAAATGTCAGGAATCTGGGCCTTAAATGAACCACAGGTATAATTTTGGCACACCGCAGTATACAGCATGACTATCTTAACGGAGTCCAGAATTAAATTCACTATTTTAGTAAATTAAGACAAAATATATATAATCATGTCAATGAATATGAATAAAAACGTAAATCATAAATGGTTTTTCCTCACCTAGTTGCATTACTTAGCAAGTTAATCCAGTAAATACAAGTGCCATGAAATTGTTTTATAGTCAGATTTATCCTGAAGCAATATTTGCCAAGTGCATCCAATTTCCTATTTTAGCTACAGAGAGCCTCAGCATTCCAAAGTCCTTATGGGATTTCTTCCTTTTTAAAACTGAAAATACACCATTTGAAAGTGCCTACGAAATACCAATGGCAGAACACAAACTGGAGCATACAAAATTTGGGGTTTTGAATCACCAGCAAACAATTTCAAATGTATTCAGAATTTCTTGGTGGGACCCTTAAGAAACTTTCACAGTGACACAGGAATTTATCTTACTGAAAAGACAGCTTGAGTATTATCAATGCGACAATCAGAAGGGAGGACATTCCCTTTGTATAGTTATGTATAATGCACAATAAATAAAACTAAAGAAATTTAATAGCTAAACCACCTTTACAGGATTTCTGACACATTCCAACAAGAAATGTATCATTAGCGTTTACAAAAAAGTCTGACATCAGTTAAGTCCTGCTCTTCTGGCTTCTTAAAGAGACACAGCTGACACTGACAGGCACAATAAAGCAGCAGAAATTATGTTCCAACATACGTATTCATTCTTTCACTCCATGCAGTGAATAAATAGGAGCAAATTTGAAAGGCTAAGATGCATTTCCTGCATCTTTGTATTTTCAGTAATTGGGAGATCACTAAAACGTTCCCTGTCCAAAAGAGGACAAATGGCCAAATCAGCCATGAATTCATCACTTCACCCGGTGCTAGCAAGCTGCAGCCACTGAGAACCTCCAGAGCACAGGAGGCCGATCACGGCAACGGGGTCCCAGTAGGTATAATCATCTCGGTGCTCCAATAGATTACTGAAGTAAACCTTTCAGCATCGACTGCTTGTCTGGATTTCTAACTCTGTTCCCACCTTGGCTGTAATAATATATAGTATCTTCCCCCTTTGCCATGAGACATGCATGGATGAACATGAATAAAACCAACTTTGTTTTTGCTATGGAATTAACTTAAGAAATTGTACATAGAGTGCACAGTTGAACTTGCTATCTCTCTAATGGCTATTTCTTTTAGAATGGTTTTTAATGAAGTTAGTGGAAGACATAAAGCATCTCTAGAGATTCTGATTTCTGGCTAGAGGATAAAGCCTCCCTTAAGAATTGGAAAACCCTAATTTAGAGCAGTCTGCTCTATAGCTCTCTTTTCAGAACACAATTCAAAACCTTAAAGCAGTATAATTGATGATTCTGCCATTTAAAAACCAAAACAAACCCAAGCCCAAGGCTTGCATAACTGGAAAACACAACATATATTGTTTTTTTCTATATAAATCCAAGTATTTAATTTGATGCTATATATTTGCTGTTTAATAGTGGTACTATAATTGTCATAATGAATTACACTAACAATTCATCTACCCTGGCTACTTCAAACCAGCAGGACACCGAATGGATAATCACTAACAACAGTGAGAACACCAATATGTAAGAAATATATGCTTAACCTCAGCAGCTACTGCATTTAGGTCGCTGGGGCAAGGGGAGAGTCATCACAGCTAGTTATTTTCTGATTATGTAGACAGAACAACAAAGAACAGGTAATTCAGGTAATTACGACAGAGAAAATATAAAGAATGAAAAGGATTTATTTCCTCCTGCTCAAAATAATTTTAAGCTTGCACTTGGCTATAAATTATGAATAAAGAAAGAAATTAAGAAAGAAAATGAGCTGACAGAATCACTACTGCTGAGAGATCCTTTCTCCTTTCAGTTAGTGCTAGGACCAGAAATACTATCCCATCTTTCTGGCTTTTGTGCATTGTTTAGAAACATTAAAGGGGTGAGTATTTATTGATATTTTGATAACGTTTTATACATAGTTCTTTTAAAAAATGTAATCTATTTTTCCATAATGTTGCAAATCTTTTCTTCTTTTCTTTTTTGAAATAAGTAAAAGGAACAGTGTTTGGGCCCTGGAGTCTAATTCTGAGTTTATTATTATCACTTTTCTAAGCAAGGATGACAAATCAGGTTTATTATAAGAACACAGAGCCTCCTACTATAACTTGCATTCTGCAGTTGCTTTGAAGGTTCTGAATTTGAATATAACACATTCTGCATGTTGTCCTTGCCTTACTAACATTTGTCCTTTGGAAAGCACTCATGGCACCAGTCTTGGGATCCTACTCCGAAAGACAGGTACTTCTTGATATAAACCTTCCAAGACAAGACTCCCACCCTACCTCTCCCAGCCCTTTATGAGGAGTCAGTGGCACACAATAACAGAGATCTATCGCTGGCATTAGAAATTGCTCGTACATGGGAGGAACTGCTCGGAATCACCCAAAGCAGCTAATGGAGCTATGTTCTCATGCGCTGTGATGGAGCAGAAAAGCACAAAATACCCTGTGGATTTGCCACAAGGGCTCCTCTTGCAATGGAAATGAGTTATAGCCCTCTTCATGCCAAGTTCTAGTCTGTAGCTAGCAGGAACAGACGCGCATTGCAAATCTATATATAGGGGGAAAAGTGACGCTAAATGTATCTGCAGTGAATACTTGGAATTCTCTCATGCAGGCTGGTATCAGAACCAATACGTTAGTAGAACACAGGTCGATTACAAAAGTACAACTCTGACTCCACTTTACCTATCAGGAAGTTTTGGCCAATTCTTCTAAGCACAGTTCAGAAAATACTGTAAAATGTATTAAAACTGCAGATTGTTCTGCAGGAATTGAACAGCGGTGTACATACATGTGCCAGAACTGACAGAATTAATGGTACCTATTGACTATTTCAGCTGAGACTTTTCTCTGAGTCTGCTGGGGTATTTCTAGATGAGAATATAATTTTCAGTAACAAATTCTGGTACCAAATGGAAAAACACCCCCAACAACCCAATACAGAGTAGGAATGGGGCAGTGCTCTAATGACAGCAATGAGCACTCCCTTCTCTAATGAAATCAAATTTGGGGCAAACAAGCTGAAACAGTGATTGCTGTTTCCCAAATTTACCTTTTCTAAATACCCTTTAAAATCAGATGAATTTTCATGAATTACATTTCTGTAACATTTTCTCATCTACTTATTCTAAAAACTGAACATATTGCCCATAGTTTTAACAGAGACCATCAAACAGTTTTGTATTTTAATCTCAACTACTAGAACTCAACAGATGTTATAGCAGTTCCTTCAATACACAGACTGTGTCACAAACCTGCACAAATTTAGCACTATAAGCTCACTGACTGAAAACAACTGATTTCTTTTGCATCGACTCTATAGTGACAACTAAAACAATATTCTCTCTGAAATGGTAACATGTTTTCAATTAACAAGCAATAGTATTTCCTGAGCTAAGTACTTATTCAAGTATATAATATCTTTTTCTTAATTGAAGGTACTTTCTACACAGAGGTATAGGACTTTAGGTAAAAAATGCTTCTTTCCAGTCACACCTCAGGGAGAATCCTCTGACGTTATTGACATTATTTCATCCATATTGAAAAAAATACCTGCATGAACTTGGTCTCCTTGCTTTAGAATTTACTTTTCTCCTTCCTTTCTCCCATCTAAACCCCCTTCTAAACATATCTACATTATTCTCTAACTCACCCTCATTGCTAAGTAGGAAAATGTGTACTATAAACATACCAGACTCTGGAGATTTCCCAGACAATTTCAAAGAAGGACAAACCCTACTTGCCAAGAATCTGTTCTCCTCTGCACACAATGTCAGATAAGTTGAATTGTGGAAAGTATCTCCTGTTCATCTTGATCAAAGATCTGCAGAATTAATTCAACCACCTCACCGAGTTAAAAGCAAAAACATGCTCAGCTGCCTAAAAAACTGACTTCTGCACTTTGTGCAGTGAAACCAAGTGAGTAGCTATCTCTCAACTCCAAGCTAAACCTGGACAGTTTTGTTTCTGATGGGAAAGAATATGACAGAAAATCACGTACTTACTTAAGACACTGACTTAATACCCCTTGGAACTCAATTTATACACAAAGTTCAGGCAGTAGGACAGAACATAAAGGTATTTACCAGGCAACTAAAGCTTGATAACATGGAAATGAGGTTAGAACTATTTAGGATTCATGTCTGCATACTGCTGAGTCGCAGTTCTCACCCAGCAAAGCACTTAAGCAGATGCTTAACTTTGTACAACTTTCATGACTGATCATAACTGTGACACTGCAGTCTGCAGAGGGACTGGGGGGATACCTGGTAAGACTTTGTATGCTTACATCTGGTTTACACACAACAAAGTAGAATTATAGAGCATAAAGAATGCGGAATGATATATTCATCATTAATTTCCTGGTTCTTGGTCTCTAAGGAATCTGAAATCAGAGTGTAGGAACCAGGATGATACAGGTTCCTGTCATGCAGGGAGATGCAGAAATGATAAATCCTAGTTTTCCAACAAACTTAGCATGTGAAGGAGCAAAGTTAAAATCTGGTTACACGTTTCTTTTGAATCCTAATGAAATTGTTTTAAAATAGCCTCAGATTTCCTTTGCCATTGCTTTAAATAAGATATTTCACCAGTAAATCTTCGTACTTGGCTAGTACTTGGCATTGCTATGTCAGAAGCTCTGGTTTCACATGCATAATGCAAGAATGACTGACCTGCATGGAAAAAACATTCTATCACCAACACGATGAAAAGCAGAAATACTGTTGTCAGTATTCTTGGTGCAGCACAAGAAGGAAAGGTTTTTATGGCAAATAAAGACTAATGTATCTGATTATCACAAAAAACACAGCTGCTGCCTAGACTAATATTGACCCATTCAGTTTCATAAAGCCGTTAGACTATTCAAAGAGATATCTACATGCTAAGAAGTGGGGTCAAGAATCTGTACTAAGAGACAGCCAAAACTGACTACTGCAGTATTTTTTTGTTTCTTTTTTGTAAATACAGGCAGGCTCATTAGATGATCCCTGTCTAATCTTCCAGAAAAGATGCTCAGCACAGCAAAAGTTACTCCTAACACACTGTTAGTTGAAACCAAGCCAGATTCCTGATCCCAGCACTATTTCTCAGAGCTGCATGAAGACTAATGAATACTTATGAGAGTGCCACATCAGAAGAGAGAATCATTTTATTATGGTGTTCTTCAGATCTATGCTGGCAAATATGTGAAGAGCTTTACAATGAAACTTCATGTAAAGGCAACTCAAAAGTTTTGAAACTAGCCTTGCTTAATTGTTCCTTTTAACTGCAGTTTTAGTTAATGAAAAATAGATCATAATTCCCACTTCTTCCCCTCCCTGCTTAATTCTGTGTGAATGAAGTCAATTGTAGCATCTTTGTGGCATCTCTTATAAGCTACCATAGAGTTTATGGAGTAGGATCTCTCAGAGGGCAATCACATGCACATATAACATCTGTGCAGTTCATCAAAGGAGGAGGGGATCTTACAGAGTCAGGAGAGAAATCTATCAAATACAGCAAACTGGGTGTTTGTGACGTACCATTGACTAAGCTGGCATTTGCATTACCAGTGGCATTTGCACCTGCTGCACCATCTGTAGCTGAAGGAGGGTGGGAGGAGGGATGGGAAGAATCTACTGAGCAATAATGGATAAAAAAAACCAATATAAATAATAAGAATAATAATAACAACAACATGAACAAATGCACATGACAAAACAAAACCATTTATGGAATACTATGGCTTTGTTTTCTTCAAAATCAATCTTGTTTAAATTAATTAACATAATTTTCAAAAGCAAAATATCATTACAAAGATGTTACAAAAGCAAAAACTCATACATGGAATAACAATAATAATAAGTAAATAAATAAATAAAATAAAAGGCATTTAATAGAGTTGGTGAGAACTGACAGTACACAATATTATGTGCGTAGCATTGGTGATTTTATGTGTGATTTGTTTAATATAATGTTATGCAAACATTAAAATGGTTGAAATATTTCCCTTGAGTTTATGAATTTACACATTGCATTTATTTTTACATTGATTATTATATTACATTTATGAATTTACAACATTACAGATCTTGTATTTTATGTCATGTTGCATATTATTATGTGTCATTGCTGATGCAACCCAGTCTAACATGGGCTCAAACTATATTCTGCCATAACCTAGTTAATATGCACATTGACCTGAATAGAAACATTAAGCTTTTCAATATTGTACGTGGAAATGGCAAATGAAGTTTTGAGGAGAACAAGGAGTTATTTTAAATCCAAATAACAAATGGAACTGGTTTGTGGTGAAATGAAAAATGTATCAGAAAATAAAATCTTTCTGGTTTTAGCCATTATCTGCATAGTAGCAAAATGGGTCAAGAAATCTTTGCGCCATCAAGGTGGAAAACCCAAAGAAGGTTTTCTTACTTTATTATGTGTTTTATACTAGAGTTCATAAGTTTAGCCTCTACACATAATAGATTAAATAAGCCTTGTGTGGTTAGCATTGGTCAATTGTTCTCAACGGAACGCAGAAGTCCTGTAATGAATCCTGATTGAGCCTCTTGAACTCCTGCAGCACCTGACCCATAGTGGCTGTTTGCCACTGTACGAGTTTGGTATTCAAGAAAAAAAGTCTCCTTTTATTTACAAATGGTAAACTGGGAGAGGAAAATAAACAGCACAGGAGTTAAAAACATGCCCTGTGTGACTACATTTGTGCAAATTTTAATTGCAAATTTGACTGCTGTGATGGTAATAACTTAAACTGTTTTGGTTACTCATGCTTATTTTTTATGCCATTTGGATACTCACACTAACCAGCGCAGCATGAACTGCTAGCAGCAAATCATGCATTCCAACATTTAATATGCTGTAATTTGCTTCAGAGTAACTGATTATTCAAGCTTAACATTAAGATTTGCAACACCAACAATGCACGCACACTTGACTGTTCGCCATGAACAATCCTGCTGATTTGAAATTATTCTTTAATTTAACTGGACTGATTCAAAGACAATTATTTTAATCATTAGTTCAACCGTGATTTGCCCCAAAGCTGCTGGCTAACAGGCTCATCCTTTTATTTGATGTGGTACAATTCTTACTCTACCTGGAAGCTGATGTCCATCCTCCTGTTTCACACCTGCATGATGGTTTTTAACAACATGTTAATGAACAATAAAAGCATACACCCACAGGAGACTGAAACAAACATTTATGATTTGCAGGATTTCAGAGAGTTGCAGGTTCGTACACAAGAGTACATTATTTGAGGCTGGGCCTCAATTAGAGCCAGCTTTGCCCAGCCTCTCCTCTGCACCAGCACAAAGCTGCTATCAACAGTAGAAAATGTGAAGGGATTTTCTTGGTATTGCAGCTATATCCAATTAGATTCAGTGTCTGCATATAAAGTTCTTCGACACATCTGTTAGGATCTCTGTCTCTGGGTAGTAAGTTACAAGCACAGTGCAGTGCATTACTCTGCTACCTCTGATTTCTCTTTCCCTGTCTTTCAAGGCTATCTACGAAGAGACATGAGAGAATCACCAATGTTCTGAGCAAAACAGCACACAGAGAAGGCCAGCCCAGTTAAACAGGGACAGCAGGGCAGATGGCTGTCACTTCCAAACATGTACCCAGCTTCCTCTTCCTCACCTATAATATCCTTTGTCACTGCCAAAACAGATGCTGCCAGACATCAAAAGGTCCATTGCCAGGAGTCTTTCTCTTGATCACAGCATGATCAGACTCTTAAGATACTGTTCAAAACTAGTCTGACATGGAAGAGTTTTACTTTGGGAAGTTTTGGCCTCTCTCCTGTGAGTAGTCCCAGAACTTACCATGCCTAGCAGGTATTGTGAATTTCTGGGTAGAAATGAAGGGGTAAACGTTGCATAAAGCCTTTCGTCAAGTCAAAAGGGATTTCCTCAGAGAAACAAGTGCACCCGCTTTTTGAACATATTCGGAAATGGAAATTGTAGGTCATGAAAACCATTTGAATTTGGCCTTCCTAGCTGCAGCTTCGAATTAACAGGATGGAAATGAAAAAAAAGGTGGAATCACACTGCCTGACAGAGACTAAGTCAAATGTTCAGTAAAGCAATAGCTGTTCTTTTTTTGGATGGCAAAAACCGCTGAAAAGTGTTGAAATTACTAAACCCCATCTTAATTAGCCCTAAAATTACCTCTGAAAGATAAACATTCTTAGAACAAACTTGGAAAGAAATTCTGAAGGGAGACTTGAACCATTTACAAGACTATGAACCAAACCTGGAAAGCACACACATTAAATCATGTTTCTGCTTATGGGCGCAAGCCATAAATTAGCAACTGCTTATGGCATCACTATAAGGCAAAAAGTCTACAGAGACTTCTTGATTCCATTAACTGACATTGGACATCAAAGCTAAATTCTGTCAACACTTTTTTGCTACTTTCTTGTCTCTTATTATTCTTAGTCAGAACTTTACACCTTAAGAAATTAAAATGCCCCTACAGTCACTAAACACCTCAGCAAGCAAAAAGCCACCCTGTATCTTTATTTTACTTCTGAAGCTCAAAGGAAAAGGCTATTCCCATGGCTAAGTTGTTGGGTTTCTTCTGAAAACAAGATTACATAGAGTTAAATGCACAAGAGCAAAACCTTCACAAAGTCTTGGTGAGTATGGGTTTATGTAAAGAAGACATGGCAATGGGAGTGTGCCCATGTATTCCCTTGATTGCATTATGTACTAAGAACCCATAATTTCACACTGGAAAAACATCTTGTTATCCAATGCATTTATTGGTTAACGGCTTTGGCTGTTTTTCTGTGTGACATGTAATGACAAAAATGTATACCAAAAAGGAAGTTGTTAAAATCATATTTATTTGTCAGAAATGGGGGAGAGCTCTGGATACACAAAGCCCAAAAGCTTTCTCCAGAGCACCTTTATGTGTTGTGAAATTTACCTTTCTTATCTTTCTTTTCTTCTTCTTCTCCTCCAGCCCCTAGCAGGGTGAAGATGATGCCTGTCTGAGAATTCACACCCACAGCAGTTACGAGCATCCGTCCAGAGCCTTCCATGACGTGAGTACCTGAAAATATGCAGTGAGAGTTATATGTAGCTGAAAAAATAGAAAGAACCACCATTAAATATTTTATGCAAGACTTTTACTATAGTACTGAAATAAACTTGTTACATTTTAAAAATCTATATTGAGGTAATATAATTACATACCAAAAATAACCCCTATTGTATATTATTCTCTACCAAGAACGGATGCTTAACTGCAAATCCCAGGCTGCACCTGCATGAACCACACGCATCAGATTCCTTTTTTAAAGGGAATGTTGTCATTAACCAAGTTTACATAATCGTGGAAAGGTTTAGCTTCATCTAGTTAATCCTTGTAACTTTGAACAGTTTGACAGAGTTCTGCAAACATTCCTCTGTGACTCTGGTCAAGACTGCACTGACCGTACATGCAGTATTGTCACATAAATGAAGTGAAAATACATGTGCGGTTTCTTCTCATCTTGCTCAGTTGATTTACATGCACAGAAAAAGTATTTTTGAAGACAATTTCACATCTTTAAAATGAAAAAAGCAACACAGAGAAAAGTCTTCAAGGAGATGTTTCAGCAAACCAGCAGAGTCCCGAACAGCAGAAAAATCCACAGATACTTGAAAACAAATTCAGTATGAGAGATTTCAATTACTGTAATACAAATCAAATGTACATTAAGTTTTCCTGAGAAGGATCATTTGCTTAACTAGATAATTTTACCATCTTTTAAAGTAAATTCCTTTCCAGAAATATTTCATGCTTTAGTGCAAAGAAATTGTTTATTTACAGCTCTTGTCCCCATATTGAACCAAACAATAGGTGCATCCAGATCATACGTAGCCTCTGAGAAACCTTTTGGTATGAGCTGTGGAAACAAAACCCAGTAGAAATTCCCGGAAGTGATAAAAAGTATTCTGATTTACATCTTGGAAAAATTTTACAACCGAGGATTTGCAAGAGATCAGTCTGTGCATTTGCACGCCGGCTATTTCTGAGATGTTTGAAATGGAGGAGCAACCTATTGTTATGACAGGTATTTAAGGCCAGTTACTAGAAGCTTATTTAAAACCCTGTAATTGAAGCTCAGGAACTAGGACAGCATCAAATGAATCATTTGTCATTTCATGTAGTGACAAAGTCTTAATCTAAAAAGTTCATTATGGAAGTAATACTTTAAACATTCAAAGCAACTAGTGAATTTTAAAAGACAAAGCAGCTCAGTAGTGCTCCAATGAAACATATGAAAAACAAATACATAATGCCCAAAACCTACTGATAAGGCTGTTAATTGAAGCAGACTTCATCTTTCATCCTTTAGTAGTAGAAAATTATGGTATGCCCATCAAGCATAAGTCACTGTGAGAACACAGAGGAAAAGCAGTAATTTCTCAACACAAACTGACAGAGCAAGGACTGGAAGCTTACTGGACTTGTACTCTTTTAAATATTCTTTCCTGTATGTAAGGAGGAAGTAGCTTGGAAACGATGAAAACAGACTGTAACACACCGGCTGCCAGCCCTGAGGAAAAAACTCACTGCACACAAAGAGGCAAGCGTACATTTATACCTCCAGGTGAACTACGGGAAGACCCACAGTTAACTACAACCTGCTCAGGAAGTACTCTGTTATTTAACAATTGGTTTTAATCCCAGGTGCTACAGTTTTAAATCAATTTTATGTTAAGACCAGTCATTATTCCACACTTGTAGCTGTGGAACACCAGAAGAATGAGACCAGATGTAATCAGAACAAGCTCACCAAAAATGTGAGATCCACTGACCTTGCTTAAGACAACACCACAGTTTCATCCATCCTGTAACAGCATGAATTTGGTAGAGCCATTAACTGACTTGTCCTAAATAATGCTGTGGCTAATGAGGTCAAAATTCTGGTAAGCTTATTCTCAGCTATCTTGCCCCTAATCACTCACCCACTACCATCACTAACTACCACTCAGCATTTTAAAACCAAAGTGAAGTTATTCACTGGTGCCTGTAGTTCTGGAATGTTCTGCAGCAGGGCACAGCTGAAACCACAACAAAAAGGAAAAGACAACTTCAAAGAA